>JAJHSJ010000006.1:61144456-61244456 GCA_021015155.1 Magnolia officinalis
GGGGAGCATAGGTAGAGTGAGCGCATTCTTCAAAGATATTTTTTAGTGAGAGAGTTCTGGTACAATGGAAGAGAGAGAAGCGGATATTTAATTATTTTCTTTTTTTAACGAAGGAGAAAGCCTTGTGTTGTAACTTAATAAAAGTAGGTATATTGTCAAACCATATAAATATTTTTAAATTGTCTTTTGTTTTTGTTTTATCTCTTGGGTTTTTCATTTAACTGTTTTTCATTTGTGCTTTTTCTTTGCTTTACATCAATCATGTGTGAATGTTGTTTCGCGGGGTGCTTTGGATTCTGCCAATCTGAGTGTGCAGAGAAAGTCGTTGTCGGTTCGACCAGTTCCCATCGATCCAACCAAATTAGTGGGTGAATCACAGTTTGAACACTTCAAAGATTTACACATTTTTAATTCAAGTGAAGAGTCTGAGTTGGTTTGTTTTCGTCCGATCAAAAGTCATGTTTGATCCGACTGACGGGTTACACAAATCAACGTAAATCAGGGTATTTAAGTTTATTTTCTATTAGGGCTTGGTTAATATGAATGTTTTATCTTTAAGGGCAATGGTTTTGCAAGGTCAGAGGGTACTAGACACTTATAAGGGCTTGGGAATGGATTTTCTCAAGGATCTAAGGTTTTCTTAGGTGTGCATCGCAAGGGAAGATCGGGTGATCCTGTAATTGATGAAGGTGAGTGGTGTAAACTATAAGGCTTTTGATTATATTAGATTTTTGTCTCTTTGTGCCGTGGTTTTTTCCCATGAAGGTTTTTCACGTTAAATATCTTGTGTTTTGTGTGATTGTTTTATTAGTTATTGTTTATTCATTTGTTTTATCTTTGTTAAGCGTGCTTCCACAAAGTGCATAAATTACCAGTAGTATTAGATTCAAATTTCTAATACGTATGGTTGATCCAGGTTTTTTATGGCTCGAGAGTGGTGTGAGATTAGAGTCGGAAATCCAACAAAGTGATATCAGTGCGTCAGGTTTAAGGATATTCAGGAATTTAACAAATATGTCAGGGTCGAAGTTTGATATACAGAAAATCGATGAGAAAAATAATTTTAGTTTGTGGTAGCAGAAGGTTAAGGATATTATACTATCACAAGGGTTGAGCAATGCATTATTGGATACTAAATGGAGAAGATATCTGATGATGATTGGAGTAAACTCAGTGAGATGGTTATGAGCACTATCCGTCCATGTCTATCGAATGAAGTCATTTACAACATTTTGGGTGAGGAATCTCCCATGGAGATATGAAAGAAACTAGAACATTTATACATGACGAAGTCCCTCACTAATAAGTTATTTGTGAATAAATAACTTTTTGGGCTACGGATGAAAGAAGAATCTAATCTCCTAGAGCACACGAACTTGTTTATAAAGGTATGTAGCGAGTTGTTAAGGCTAAGAGTGATGATCAATGATGAAGATAAAGCAATGTTACTTCTAGCATCACTTCTCACATCATACGACCATCTCGTCACTAGTCTGTTATATGGGAAGAATACAGTGATGCCGGAAGAAATCACGGCGGCTCTCATTGGAAACGAGGTGAAGAAGAAGTCAAGAGATGAGGACTCTCAAGCGGAAGGGTTAGTTATGAAAGGGGGATCAGTAGAGCGAACTCGGTCTGACAGCAAGAAAAAGCCTAAATCGAAATTGAATGCTAAGGATGGATGCTTCTATTGTGGTATAAAGGGATACTTTAAGAAAGACTGTCGGAAAAGGAAGGATGACCTAGAAAGCAAGGGTAAAGAGAACACAGGTGAATCGGCTAGCATAGTAGAAGAAAGCTCAGAAGGAGACCTCTCGGTATCTTCTAGTACAAGTCATCTCCTAGATACATGGATACTCGATTCAGGATGCTCGTATCATATTGCACATGAAAGGGTTTGCAAATCACCACACTACTTTACGTGGGTGAGTATTTCTATTTATAATATTATTCAATTGTACAATCTGATTACACAACTATGGTATCTACAATAAAAGGAAATAATTAAAAAAGATTTGTATGACATCTCCTACAATCAAGGAGGATCCCATGGGTCAATGAAGGAGGATTTACAGGAATTCTCAATACCCCCCCCCCCCCCCCCCGGCGCGAGCTGAGCGTGGGATTGCAGCCAACGCGAAGCTTGGATCGAAAAAAGGTAAATAGCGGTCGTGAAACACTTTTGGTGACCTACAAATTTAACGAAACATATTGAATGCAAAGGGTGTCGGCAACAAGTTCTCGTAAGAAATGGTCAAGGTCGATGTGTTTGACACGCTTGTGAGAAACATGATTCGAGCTTAAGAAAATCGCGCTCTTGTTGTCACAAAGTAACAAAGGCCGATGTGTGGGGGTGACCTTGAGATCACATAGGAGATGAGTAAGCCATAAAACCTCAGTAGTGGTAAAAACGAGAGCACGGTACTTAGATTCGCAACTAGAATGGGAAACTGTGGGCTACTTTTTGGCACTCCAGGAGACAAGATTATCCCCAAGATAAATGGAATAACCAGAGGTGGAACGTCGACTATCAGGACACCCTGCCCAATCGACGTCAGAATAGGCCAAGAGACCAATAGATGGTGATGCAGAAAAGGTTAAGCCAACGTGAAGAGTGCCCTTGACATAGGGCAGGATACGCTTGACAGCCTGGAAATGTTCTTTAGTTAGAGTATGAAGAAATTGACTAACGGAGTTAATAGACTGAGCAAAATCAGGGTGCGTGATGGTCAAATACTGGAAGGCGCCAACTAAAGAGCAATAAAGAGTAGGATCCGAGAAGGGTGCACCGTCAGAGGAGAGGCGCTGAGACACAACCATTGGTGTAGCAACAGGCTTACTATCTAGTAATTGAGCACAAGAAAGAATGTCATGAGCATACTTGGTTTGACTAAGAAAGAGTCCATCCGGAAGAGAGGAAACCTCGAGGCCAAGAAAATAGCTCAAGGAGCCTAAGTCCATGAGGGAAAATTCCGCGTGCAGCTGCTGAATGAATCAGTTGAGAAGTGCTGAATTATACCCTGTAACAATGATGTCATCAACATAGAGCAACAAGTATATGAGATCAGCGTTCCTACTGAAGACAAAGAGGGACGTATCAGCACGACTGCAAGAGAAACCAAGTTGGGAGAGAAAGGTACTGAAATGGTGAAACCAGGCCCCACGGAGCTTGTTTCAAACCATAGAGAGCCTTTTTTTAATTTACACACATGAAGAGGATGCCGAGGATCAACATAGCCGGGAGGTTGTTCCATATAAACATCTTCACAGAGAACACCATTAAGAAAGGCATTCTTTACGTCAAGTTGACGTAAGGGCCAGCGATTAGACACAGTTAAAGAAAGAACAACCTGACGGTGGAAGCCTTGACCACGGGACTAAAGGTGTCAGTGTAGTCAAGTCTAGGAAGCTATGTGTAACCCTTGGCAACTAGGCGAGCCTTGAAGTGATCAATGGAGCCATCAGAATGATATTTGGTCCTGAAAACCCATTTGGAGCCCACAATATTTGTATTGTGCAGCCGAGGAACAAGAACCCAAGTATCATTCTTAAGCAGCGCTGTAATTTCTGCATCCATAGCGGCAAGACATGCAGGATCCTTAGCAGCAGAGAGAAATCCTTTAGGCTCGGAAGTACTGAGCAAGGCATGAAGAAGGGTGGGAGGTTGCACGGTGCTGAAAAGAGCCGAATGCTTCAGCTTGAAGATCCCAGCTCGAGCTCGAGTGACCATAGAGTGACGAGCAGGTGGAGCTAGATTAGACACAGAGGAGGATGGACCAGATCCGATGGAGAGAGCTCCAAAGCCTGAGGAATCATGAGGCTCATGTGCAGTATGATCCAAAGCAGAGGAGGATGGGCTAGAAAACTGCATGGACTCAAAAGCAGGAAAACCATCACATATGGTGCAAGGGTCAGCGAGGGGCAGTGTAATAGTGGGCACATGGGATTGAACCAGAGGGGTAGGAATGGAAGTGCATGGCTCTAAAAAATTAGAGATAATCAACTCCAAAGGGGGATGTGCATGTGAAGAGTCTAAAAATGAAAAGAAATACTCATCAAATTGAGCATGATGAGTAATGTAAATACGAGAGGTAGCGGTGTCCAAGCAACGGAAGCCCTTATGAGATGGATTGTAACCAATAAAGATGTAAGGCAAACTACGTGGAGCAAATTTGTTAGAAACATAATCACGTAAACAAGGATATACCCAACAGCCGAAGGGATGAAAATGATCATAATTAGGAGACTTACCATACAGAACCTCAAAAGGTGAAATACTATCAAGGATATGTTGCACAGCACGCCAACAACGCAGTGAACCTAGATCCAATCTCAGGCCTCACCCATAAACGATAAACAAGAAGAAATATAAACTAAAAGTAGATCAAAGCAATCCAAAACAAACCACAAGACAAGATATATGTGGAAAAACCCCAAACTAGGGTAAAAAACCACGGATGCAAACTTCCACTATGAAGAACAAAGATTACAAGGCAATATACTAACCTCTCTCTTGGAAGAACATAGAAAATCCTTTGCCCACACCTTAGAATTATTTCCCCAATATTCCAATACACCTAGAAAAGCCCTAGGAACACCTATATATAGTTTAGGCAACTTCCCTTCTGCACCCTTGCGAAAGATGACACCAAAATCCGCAATCCACATCAGATTCGGAAAGAATCTGCGTAACCTACGACTAGTCGAAGGGGAGCTACGACTGGTCGAACAATCCCTAAGACTGGTCGAAGGGCCCGGACATGAAAAACGATGCTCGCTGGACTTGAGTTGAACCGATCCACGACTGGTCGAGCGGGCCCCTACGACCGGTCGAGCATGGGCCACGACAGGTCGAAGGCAGCCCCAGATGTGGTTCCATATCTCAACAATCTCTCACTTGGAGACACATCGTCATAAACCTTCGTCTTCTTCATCCGGAGTGCACCACCTCCCAGTCTACAAGCCTGAAGACCAATCAAAGCTGAACAGAGCTTCAGCTTCTCCCGTGTGACTGCCTTGGTCAACATATCCGCAGGATTCTTACTTGTATGAATCTTCTCCAGAGTAATCGATCCATCTTCCCGTAATGAACGTATGAAGTGATATCTGATGGCAATATGCTTGGTCCTTGAATAAAAGGTTGAATTCTTAGTCAAGTGCATTGCACTCTGACTGTCACTATACAGCTTGCAATCTGCTTGCTTCTTACCCAACTCTTCCATGAAACCTTACATCCACACCATCTCCTTTCACGCTTCTATAGCCGCAACATATTCTGCTTCCGTCGTACTGATAGACACTATCTTCTGTAACTGAGAGACCCAACTGACTGCAGCACTGCCCAGAGTAAAGACATAACCTGTAGTGCTTCTTCTGCTATCGATATCTCCTGCTAAATCTGAATCCACGTAGCCTTGTAGCTTGATTTCCGATCCACCATAGCACAGCCCTATATCCTTAGTACCTACCAAGTATCTAAGGATCCACTTCACAGCTTCCCAATGTTCCTTTCCGGGGTTATTCATGAACCTGCTAACAACTCCCACTGATTGAGCAATGTCAGGTCTCGTGCTCACCATAGCATACATGAGACTCCCAATAATTGACGCGTATGGAACTTTAGCCATGTAGTCTCATTCCTCTTGCGTCTTTGCACCTTGTTCTTTAGATAGCTTGAAGTGGTTAGCTAATGGAGTGCTAACCGGCTTAGCACCTCCTATATTGAATCGATCAAGTACCTTGGCTATGTACTCTGCCTGTGACAAAACTAGTTTCTTGTTTTCCCTGTCACGCCTTATCCTCATGCCTAGGATTTGTTTTGCAGCTCCCAAATCCTTCATGGCAAATTCTCTAGACAATTATCTTTTGAAATCTGAGATGTCCTTCATGCTTGAACCGGCCACAAGCATATCATCAACGTACAGAAGAAGGATGATGTATGACGTATCAAATTTCTTCAAATAACAACAGTGGTCTGCATGACATATCCTAAAACTGTTTCCCAATATGAAACTGTCGAATTTCTTGTACCACTGCCTCGGGGCCTGCTTCAGACCATATAGACTCTTTTTCATTCTGCACACCTTGTTCTCCTTTCCTGGTGCCACGTATCCTGTTGGCTGATGCATATATATTCCTTCTTCAAGGTCCCCATGAAGAAAGGCTGTCTTAACATCTAGCTGCTCTAGATGTAAGTCCTCTGTAGCCACTATACTCAAGACCATGCGAATCGTAGACATTTTCACCATAGGTGAAAATATTTCAGTGAAATCGATACCTGCCTTTTGTTGAAACCCTTTCACAACCAATCTAGCATTGTATCGTTTCGAACCATCATGCTCCTCCTTCAGTCTGTAAACTCACTTGTTATGAAGACCTTTCTTACCCTTAGGTAGAGTGACTAGCTCCCATGTATGATTAGACTCAAGAGAGTTCATCTCATCATCCATGGCCTGCTCCCACTTAACCCGTGTATCTGACTGTAACGTCTCTTCAAAACATTCTGGTTTACCATTATCTGTAAGCAGTAGATAATGTAAGGAAGATGAGTATCGGACCGTGGATCTCCTCTCCTGAGTAGACTTCCTCACAACTGGTGTATGTGGCTCTGCCTCATAATGCTCATGTGCATGATCATCCTGTGGCGTTGTAACACCCGTGTCCGGTAACTCTTCCAACTCTACGAATTCTTTTTCCTCGGCCTTATTTTCCTGCACACTGTCCTTATACATCACTTTTTCATTAAAGACTACGTCCTTGCTTCTGATAATTTTTTTGTTTTCTGCATCCCAAACTTGTAGCCAAAATCATGCTGCCCGTAGCCTATAAACATGCACCTCTTGGACTTCGCATCCAGCTTGTTTTGTGATCTGCATCAATGTGAACATATGAAGTGCAACCAAACACTCTGAGATGTGCAAGGTTCACTTCTTTCTCAGTCCATGCTTCTTCTGGTAGCCCACCATCCAATGGTGCTGAGGGACTTCTATTGATGAGATAGGCGGCAGTATTCACAGCATCTGCCTAAAAGTCTTGGGCAACCCTGCATGTAACCTCATGCTCTTGGCGTGCTCAAGGATGGTTCTGTTAATGCGCTTAGCCACACCATTTTGTTGTGGTGTCCCTGGAATCGTTTTCTGATGTTTGATTCCATTCGTTGTACAATACTCCTCAAATCTCTTATCACAGTACTCTCCCTCATTATCAGATCTGAGACATTTTACTGTTTAACTGTCTCGTTTTCTACCATAACTTTCCACTTCTTAAATACATCAAATACATTAGATTTATGCTTTAAGAAATAGATCCACAGTTTTCTACTAGCATCATCAATAAAAGTAACAAAATAACGTGAGCCACCAAGAGATAATACCTGTGCCGTTCCCCATACATCAGTGTGTACAAGCTCCAACAGATGCGTCTTTGGATCGCGTCCCGTCTTCTTGAAACTTGTCATACACGCAGTCCTCGCAGAATTCCAAGCCAATAGACTTCAGCCCTGGTAGTTTCCTTTTTAACAATAGCACTTTCATCCCTTTCTCACTCATATGTCCTAACCTCTGATGTCATAACTGCCCATTCACTCCAATTGATGCGACTGCAAGTGAACTATACGATCCTGAGGTCATGTACAAAGTACATTCCTTTTTGCCTCGAGATATTACCAAGACACCTTTTGTGATCTTCCAAGAGTCACTGGTGAATGTCGTCACATAACCGGTATCGGCCAACTGTCCCACTGAGATCAGATTCCTTCTCAAACTCGGTACATGTCTGACATCCTTCAATTTCAAAACCGTTCCGTCTTTCTGATTGACCTGAACGTCCCCCTTTCCAACTATACTACATGGCTCATCATCACTCAGGTAGACTCTCCCAAAGTCACCTGACACATAATCATGCAGAACTTCCTTACACGAAGTGGCATGAAACGAAGCACCCGAGTCTATAACCCAAGACTCATTCCTCGCATCAAGAGACAAGATCAACGCCTCTGTGTCACTCTCCTCAGATAGATTCACTGAATCCTTCCCGCCTTGAGGGCTTCCTTCTTGTTTCTTGAGCGCCCTGCAATCACGTTTCATGTGCCCCTTCTTGCCGCAATGCCAACACCCGTCTTTGTCTTTCGGTCCCTTGGACTTCTTCCTCGACTTAGAACCCCCGTGTTTATTGCCTCCTTTGTTCAGCGATCTTCCTCTTCCTTCAACGTTTAGGGCATTCCCTGAGTCCCCTGAAACTCCTGATACCTTCCTTCTAGATTCCTCGTTGAGAATTAGACCGGCCACATCATCAAATTTTAGCTTTGTCGACCCTGAAGAATTGCTCGCAGCAATCACCAAACCATCCCAACTGTCTGACAGACTGGATAAGATCAATAGCGCCTTGAACTCATCCTCAAAAACGATGCCCACGAATTCCAACTAGCTCATGACTGCATTGAACTCTTTTAGATGTTCAGCCACGCTCCCACCATCTGACATCTTCATGTTGAATAGTTGTTCCATAAGATGAACCTTGTTGGACGCTGAAGGCTTTTCATACATGGTGGTTAGGGCTTCCATTAATTCTTTTGCAGTTTTCATCTTGGATATGTTGAAGGCGACACTCTTAGACAAAGAGAGTCAGATCGTTCTTAAAGCCTTCCTTCTAGTAAAAACCATTCATCATCTGTCATCTTTTCTGGTTTCTTCTTTTTTCCTCCTAGAGGAATATAGAGGTCCTTCTGATACAGATAATCCTCCATCTGCATCTTTCAGAAGGTAAAGTTTGAACCATCAAACTTCTCAATTCTAGTTTTCCCATCTTCCGCCATCGCTCCCAATAGAACTAAACTTGGCTCTGATACCAGTTGTTGCGCAGCATGCCAACAACGCAGTGAGCCTAGATCCAATCTCAGGCCTCACCCACAAA
This sequence comes from Magnolia officinalis, assembly GCA_021015155.1. Classification (NCBI taxonomy): domain Eukaryota; kingdom Viridiplantae; phylum Streptophyta; class Magnoliopsida; order Magnoliales; family Magnoliaceae; genus Magnolia; species Magnolia officinalis. Next base: position 61,153,367 of record JAJHSJ010000006.1, read on the forward strand.
TGATAAACAAGAAGAAATATAAACTAGAAGTAGATCAAAGTAATCCAAAACAAACCACAAGACAAGATATACGGGGAAAAACCCCAAACTAGGGTAAAAAACCACAAATGCAAACTTCCACTATGAAGAACAAAGATTACAAGGCGATATACTAACCTCTCCCTTGGAAGAACATAGAAAACCCTTTGCCTACACCTTAGAATTATTTCCCCAATATTCCAATACACCTAGAAAAGCCCTAGGAACACCTATGTATAGTTTAGGCAACTTCCCTTCCGCACCCTTGCGAAAGGCGACACCAAAATCCGCAGTCCGCATCAAATTCGGAAAGAATCTGCGTAACCTACGACTAGTCGAAGGGGAGCTACAACTGGTCGAGCTACGATTGGTCAAACAATCCCTACGACTGGTCGAAGGGCCCGGACATGAAAAACAATGTTCACTGGACTTTGAGTCGAACCGATCCACGACCGGTCGAGCGGGCCCCTACGACTGGTCAAGCATGGGCCACGACCGGTCGAAGGCGGCCCTAGATGTGGCTCCATATCTCAACAGGATCAGCATAGGCAACCGGTTAATAATGTAAATGGCAGTGTTGAAAGCATCAACCCCAAAAGCGATGGGAAACATGGGAATGAAAGAGAAGAGCAAGACCGGTTTCAGTCACATGACGGTGTTTGCGTTCTGCATGTCTATTTTAGGAAGGAGTGTAAGGACATGACATTTGATGATGAATGCCATTGTCCTGAAGATGAGATTGAAATCAAATACTGGTGAATTCGGCTCCTCCATCACTTTGAAAAAATTTTATTTTTACTGAGAGTTGATTTTCCACAAATCATTGGAAGCGGAGGAAAATTCAAAGAAACCAGACTTAAGCTTCATGGGGTAAAGCCATGTGAAACGTGAGTGGTCATCTATAAATAACACATAATAGATAAAACTCACATTTGATTTAACAGGGGATGGACCCCAAATATCACAATGAATTAGGCCAAGCATAGAATTAGATTTACTATCGTTAGAAGAAAAAGGTAATCGATGACTTTTTGCTAACTGACATGTAGAGCACATATGCAGAGTGGGAAGCAAAGAGGTAAGAGATAAATGGCCTTTTTTATTCAATAAAGATATAACAGAATAACCGACATGTCCAAATCTAACATGCCATAAATCAAATGAGGCAAGTAGAGATTTTTTAGCAAAAAAGAAATAAAAGTCTGATTTTCGCGTTCCAGCACATATGACCCCTCATTTGGGTAAACTAGACATATCAGAACCATATTCTAGTAAGGACCGTGTACTAGTTGGCAATGGAGCCTCTCTTCCAATTACCCATACTGGTAATGTCTACCCCTCTCAAAATATTCAACTGTTAGATGTACTTGTTGTCCCTCGCCTTACTAAAAATCTTTTATCCATTAGTAAATTAACTACTGATTTTTCATTCACTGTTATATTTACTAATGACCAGTTTATCGTACAGAACCAAATAACAGGAAAGGCGGTGGCAACCAGTAAATGAGAAGGTGGTCTTTATGTGCTGAGGTGCCATATCCATGTACCAATCAGACTCGGCTTCAGTGGAAAGAGAGCAAGCAGTAGTGAATGCTTCAGCAAGCTGAGCATCATCTCGATCATATCAATTTCGATAACGATCAGCAGTATGGCCCTCAGTTTTACAGATCTAGCAACGGGGAATGTAATGACGACGGCCACGACCAGGTCCACTGTTTCGCTGGTGTCCTCCACGGCCATGAAATTATTTAAAATGATCACTACCGCGAGAGTTAGAAGAGGAACCATGGGTGGCGATGATAGCAGTAGGGGCAGTTAGAGCTGTACACGAGCAGACTATGGCTCGAGTACTCGCTCGACTCGACTCGTACTCGACTTGCCTGAGTTAGAGCCGAGTACGAGCGGGTTTTCACTGCTCGTTTAGATTACGAGTAGAGTACGAATTTATCGGTACTCGACTCGGTACTCGACTCATACACGACTCGTACAAGTGTATATAACCGCTCGAAGAAAAAAAACCCTACCCTACACCCGTTATTTTCTATTCTAGCACTCGCTCGCCCAAACCCTACCCCACCCCAACCGTCCTTTTCAAGTAGCGCCCAACCCCTTCCCTCCCAGCGAGCTTTCAAAAATCTCTCTCTCTCTCTCTCTCTCTCCTCTCTCTCTCTCTCTCTCTCTCCCCCAGAGCCCATCCGACTCGTCGCTGCCACTCGTCCCGTCGTCCGTCATTGCCCTGCCCTGCACGCAACTGTCGGTCGTCCCTCTTCTGCTCACCCGGTAAGGCCTGGGGTTAATTTTTTATTTTTTATTGCTAATATATAGTATAAATTGCTAATATAGTTGTGGGATTAAGATCGTTGGAAGGAGATTGAACGCTCGGTCGGTACGATTGAACTTTCTAGGGCCCAATGTACTGTTTACTTGCCATCCAGTTTTAAGGCCTGTTTGGCCGGGCGAACGCCCAGTCGCCCACCATTAAAAACTTTCTAGGGCCCACTGTACTGTTTACTTGCCATCCAATTTTAAGGCTTGTTTGGCCGGGCAGACTGGATGGGATTAGATCCAATTTTAGGGCCTGTTTGGCCGAGCGAATGCCCAATCGCCCACCATTAAAAACTTTCTAGGGCCCACTGTACTGTTTACTTGCCATCCAATTTTAGAGCCTATTTGGCCGGGCAAACTGGATGGGATTAGATTGTATTGGAAAGGATTGGAAGGAGCAATCCCGGGATTGGCTGGGTGTGCCAAACAAGCACGTTGAAATTCTGCATGGATTAGATTTGGTCAGGTGGAGTAATACCCAGTTGGGTCAGGCTGTGAACTAATTTATTTTAAGAATGGGCCTAAAAATAAACTATATCTAATCTTGAGTGAACCATACTATAAAAAATAATGATGATTGAATGCCCACCATTCAAAACTTTGAATGGGTTAATAGCTCATTTTAAGGCATAGGCATAAAAATAAAGTAAATCCAAATCTCATGTCTCATGTGAACCACTTCACAGGAACAGTGGTGAATGGCCATAAAAAACTTTTTTGTGAGCCACAAAAGTTTTGGATCAAGATGATATTTGCATTTTTCCTTGATCCATGCCTATGTGACCTTATCAATCAATTTGATGGCAAATAATCATTATAGGGATCCTAAGAACTTTTTAATGGTAAGAGTTAAATGATAATTGTTTTGGCGTGTTTACTTAGATTTGGATATGCTTCATTTTTTTGGCACACATTAAAATGAGAGGGCAAAATAGATGGATATACAATACATACATTGAATTGAGGTGACCATGGAGCCCCATGGTCCTAACCCGACGGAATCTATGCCAGTTGTTTTCCCTTGAAACCGTGCCCTAAAATAATTATGTTTTCCATGTTTCTTAATTTACTTTATAAATGACAGTTTACTTGTTACTTTGTTAGTGTTAAATGCCACCACTTTAAGATGCCTTTGGTTTTTCATTTGACATTTTGTTATTAGGTAACTAGATGATAAATGTCAATTTCAGCATGCTCCTTTGTTTGCATAGATATGAATTATTTGTATTGTTCTAGTTGTAGACTTGTAGTATAGGATAATCAGTTGCCCATTTGAGGATTTCTATGTTGCCAGACATAGATTCAGTGTGTTCTTGGATGTATAGAAATTGCTCAAATTGTCCCTTTTTGGACAGTTCAAGGTTAGATTGTAATGTCTTCATTTATTCCAATTTAAATGCATATGCCTGTTCTGGTTTCGTCTCTCCTTTTTCTCTCTGGATATATTTCATGTATTTATTTCCGTCGTCAAATGTCCACACTTTGTGTTGATGATTGACATGGGAATCAAATATAAGATTAATATATTCTGGAGAGATAAGGGGAGATGCTGCCGGAATTTCGGCTTAGCATTTAAATTGGAAAATGAAGTATTACAATCCATCTAATTTTGAATGGGTGACTGATTTAGACAGTTAAGTAATTATGCCCGTCTAACGGTCTAGCCATCTAGGACCCTAGCCCCTAGGTATAGCTGTATAACATATCGAGAACTTTATTTTATAAATGGCTAGTCAAGATGAAAGCCCAAATACCCCTGGAATGGGTGCATTGGCCACATCTCCTCTAATAGTAGAGGGAGACACAGACACGTCAACCGCATGCAAAGGGAAGAAGAGGAGATCAGCAGTGTCGGATGATTTCGAAGATGTGACAGTTAACGGTGTACAGAAGATAAAGTGTAATAACTGCAAAGGGTTATTCAGCAAGATTCTAGGAGGATCTACGGCACATTTAATTATACATTTGAAGACGTGTCCTAAGAAAGCAAGACTCCCTCCTCCCGGCCAACAGACGCTGTCATTTACAATTTCAGAAGGGGACGACTCCCAAGGCGTAGTGTCCACTCATAAGTTTGACAAGGAGAAGCTGAATGAGTGGTTTGCTAGATTAGTGATTTTGGAAGAAAAACCTTTTAGAATAATTGAAAGTAAAGGGTTTAGGGCTTTCTGTCAATTCCTTAACCCTCGGGCCGAGAATGTCTCCCGCGTCACAGTGCAGAGAGAAAGCATGAAGATGTACGCAAAGGAGAAGATGAAACTAAAAGAAGTTTTAGCTTCGGTGACTAGAATAGCTTTGACTTCTGATTTATGGATGGCGTCCAATCAAAGAAAATGATACATTTCATTAACCGCTCACTATGTCGATAAGGATTGAAAACTATGCAAGAGAATTTTGAACTTCAAACACCTTCCTCCTCCACATACTGGTTTACTTATTTCAGATTGCATCTACGGTTGTCTACAAGGCTGGGGCATTGAGAAGAAAATTTCAGCAATAACTTTAGACAATGCTTCAGCAAATGACAGTGTCATTTCATGCTTATGTAACCAGTTCAGGGCTACAGGAAATTTATTTTTTGAAGGAAAAATATTCCAGGTTAGATGTTGTGCCCATATTGTAAATTTGATTGTACGAGAAGGGCTGAAAGCAATCGACGACACTATAGAGAACATAAGAGAAAGTGTGAAATATATAAGGGAGTCGCCATCGAGACTGAGTGTATGGAATGACATCATCCAACGTTTGAATGTGCCATCTAAAAAAACGTTGAAGTTGGATGTCTATACACGTTGGAACTCGACCTATGAAATGTTAGATGCGGCAATGGAATTACAGCTTGCATTTCCTGAATACGCGGCGCGTGACAGAACGTATTCTTAGTTGTCGAGCACAGATGATTGTGCCAAAGCACAACAAGTTTACACATTTCTCCAAGTTTTCTACGAGTGCACGAAGATTTTTTCTGGGAATCAGTATCCAACCGCGAATCTGTTTCTTCCATCTCTTTGGAAGATTAAGGATGCTTTACAGAAAAATACCAGTGCGGGTCCAGATTTCATACGCCAGATGACAGTAGGTATGAAGACGAAGTTTATAAATACAGGGACGAATGTCATCTGTTGATGTCCTTGGCAGTTGTTCTTGATCCCCATTGTAATATGGGATTGGTTAGCTTTATTTTCATGAAGCTTTATTCTACTGAAAGAGCGGCAGCAGAGACGTCTAAGGTTCATGAAGCCCTTGAAGATCTGTATAAATCGTATGTTAATATTTTACCCACAGCGGGTGTTGAAGAAAGTAGAGATGCGGATATTTTTGTACCTGTAATCCGGATGTACTAAATGAATACATATCATATTTGGCACAAGCACGAATGGGAGTTGATACTAAGGAATCAGAGTTAGAAATGTACCTCAAGGAGCCAATCGTAGTGCGAGCTGAATTTGATGTGTTGGAATGGTGGAAGATGAGGGTTAGTGAATCAAAATATCCTACATTATCTGTGATGGCACGGGACATATTATCAATACCAATTTCAACAGTGGCATCAGAATTCGCATTAAGCACAGGGAGCAAGGTTGTGAGCAAGTATCAAAGCTCACTTTCGCCAAACTCAGTTGAAGCGTTGATTTGTACGCAAGATTGGTTGCGCCCGATATGGGGAAAAGATATGAATGATGATGATGAAGAAGAGGAGATTGAGATTCATGATGAGTATCTACCTGCAGATCAGTAATTATTTTCGATTTTTCAATTTTTTTTGCTGAATGTTGAATGATCTGTAATATTATTTCACTGCAACTGCAAACACAAAAGTATTGGTTCTTTTGGAATGTAGTTTGGAAGACTTTGAATCATTGATATTTATTTACATATGCCTATTCATTTGCTTTTATTTTTGAATTTTGATACATTTATATTGCTTTCTTTTGTTGCTATATCAAGTTCAATTTATTTATCAATATTCTGATTTTTTTATTAAAAATTGAATGTAGAAATGTCATCATCTGAGCCATCGACAAACATTTGGGACTATGCTTCCCTAGTTGAATCACCGCCACGATCTGAAAAAATAAAGATTAAGTGTGGTTTGTGTGGCGCAAAGTTTGTAAACAAGACTAATCGCTTTCGCCTACACTTGTATGTCGAGGTGGTGATGCAAAACCATGCCCCAATGCGCCTAAGGATGTCCAAATTCTTTTTCAAGCCCTGTTAGATTCGAATAGAAAGCCTTCCACTCCATCCAAACCTTCTGCTTCTGGATCTGGTACACAAATGACATTCACAAAAGATGCAGAGGAGGAAGCCAGATTAAAAGCTTTGGAGGAAGAACAATTCCAACTCACCATAAAACGCAGTATGGAATATGCTTCTAGACTTCAGTGATATTTGAGTCAAAGACAACACGATGTTGAGCAGGGTCGAGTTACTCGTCGAGTACGACAAACAAGAACAAGAAAAAGAGCAACAAATTGAAATTCATGACTCGTCTCGGTGAATTTTATAAGGCATTGGGTACTACATACAATTCTTCACATAAAGCAAGTTTGAAAAATCTAGTTGAAAGTGTAGAATAGCACGAAGGAAAAATCTCTTCGCCTTCTGACTCAGAGGAAGTGAATCAATTTGTATATGAAAAAATAGATAGTCGTTCCGATGGATCAGATGACAATACAGGAACAGGAAGGCACTCATCTTATAGAGGTTATTAGTTATAAATTGTCATTTTGAACAATGTAATATAATTATGTAAATACGTTAATGTAATTATGTAACAACGTAATGTAATTATGTGCAATTTATATATTTTATTGTTTCGTTACTCGAAAACCCTACTCGAATTGAGCTCAAATTCAGACTCGGACTCGAACTCGCCTCGAAAACTCGCACTCGGTACTCAACTCGTGTGCTCGTACTCGGACTCGACTCTATTCATTTACTACTCGTACTCGGCTCGTACTCGGGCGAGTAGAGTACGAGCAGGGGGTCCCTGCTCGTTGGCCGAGTAGAGTCGAGTACGAGCAGCACTAGGGCGTTAAGAGCCGAGTACGAGTAGGGCGATACTTGACTCGTGTACAGCTCTATGGGCAGTAGGAGATTGCTTAAGATATTTCTGAAAAATGGCAAAGTTTTCAGCCTTAGAAACCAGATCAGTAAGGGGGGGAAGGGGTGTGAGCGACATCTAGGCAGTAGAAAAGGTGGAGAAATTAGCACCTAACCCCCGAAGAAACCAATGAGATGTGTCTATATCATCAATCGGACAACCCATTGCCAAGATGTAACATCCCAGAAAAATCCGTACAAAGACCCGAGTATCACCTCAGGCAGAAATCACTCAGGACCAAATCGTTTAGAAATTAGATGAGAATTAACTAGTGTTAAACTGGAGTACCTGTGAAATTAGCACTAATCACTTTAAATATGATCTGCAAGACCCAAAACATGCAAAATCATTGACGCTACTTTACCTTGAAAACTAGAATCAATCTCTAAACCCGGTTGCTCTCCGGAACACCTTGAAACTCCGTATCGGACCTAGACCGCACGTCGAAAGTCCGATGACCGCGAAACTATACGAATATGACCGGTTTACTGGGCTTGATAACCATGTCGAAAATCAAGTCATAACAGTGTCCAAAAATGCACAACTTGAGCCTAGAGCGAAGTGTGTGAGAAACGCGAATATCTTTAGAAATTGAACTCGGATTTAAGTGATTTGGGTCATTCACTTGCGGGCCAAATCTAAGCTTCCAGACCGTCAGAATCTGACCCATTACACTCTCGGATCAGGAAAAATTTCCAACTCATGTCAGTGCACTCGTGGCCCTGATCGAGTACCGGTGACCGTTGAACTGAAACTGGTCTGCCACAGTCGATCTGTAAATTCGATCAAACCGAAAACTTAACTCGACCTAGATCCAATGTTAGGGAGCTTAAGTCCGACCGCACGCAGAAAAGGGGCCACCAGAAGTGATTCATTGGACTGAAACAACCATTATTTGGCTATAACCTAAGTATACCATGGCCCTAGGGCCATTCCCATCAGTTCTAGGCCTATATAAAACCCTTAAACCCTCTCTCTCTCATTCCATACAAATTTAGAAAACCCTAAGAGAGAGAAGAGAGAAAAGCGAAGGAAAGAGAGAGGAAGTGAGAGAGAGAGAGAGAGTTGGCGTCTGTTCCTAGGATTCAATCCCGACACTCCACGTGCTTAACTACGGCCTCCATATCGTTACACCGGTAATACCAACTCCGTTATTGAGTAAGAAATCCTAACCCTAATCTGTTTTAGGGTTCAAATAGTGTAAGTGATGAAATAGCTAGCCTAGTTCATGCTATAGGTGGTCGTCGTGCTGTAGATAAAGGCTTGGCATACAAGCTGAGTTCGATGCTCGTTTATCGACGAAAGGTGCAGACTATAAACGTTTAGGTTATGGTTTTCAAGGCTTTCAATGTCAGTTAATGATTTATGACTAACTTGATTGCTATCACATGCTTAGATACGATGTTTCTCGCGCTTTACACATATATATGAACTATGTTGAATAGTGTAGTTCCATGTGTTTGTTGATATGATTGAATGGGTATGGAATTTGGATTCGTACTTGCCATGATTATTCGTCATGAATATATGGTAGTCATACGTGTGAACAACCCTTGGAAAGGATTTGCCCTGCCACCTGTTATAACCAACACATACATCACGTATGTTGAAGTGTGTAGTCTAAGTGTTTGTAAAAATGTCTGAATGAATATGGAATTTGGATATGTTCTTGCCATAATTATCAACTATGAATAGATGCTTGTTGTGTATGTGGCAACTCCTTTGTAAAAGGGCTTGCCAGGATATATGTTATAACTAGTCTAATATATGTATGTTGAAGTGTGTAGCCTAAGTGTTTGATAAAATGCTGGAATGAGAAAATGTTTGTTGAACTGTATTTAATGAGGGTGTTGAGACGGGATCCTCAATCCCCTTATCTATAGTTATGATTTTCTTTTTGTAACCTATCTCACTACTATGTGATTTAGGGATGCGATACTTGTGTATGATAACCTGTGTATGATAGCATGTGTACTATTTGTTTGTTGAAATGCTCAATTGAGATTTATACTTTAGATTGGTTGTCACATGTCGTCTTTGACTATCATGTGTGAATGCTATCATTTGAGTATGATTGGGACTACTACGTAGTCCAGGCAATCGGTAACAATTCCTGGTTAAGTGGATGAACTAGTCTCGCCACGTTGGATGAGTTCGGTGGATACAAGTCGTACGATGATTGTCGACAGTGGTACCATGTCTACTAATTCAGTGTATGCTTGTACCAATCAAACTTGTCAAATAACCCGATTGGCTTATTGTGTGTTTATCATGTATGGATACTACTGCTTGAATCTAAGGTACCAACTTACCAGTGCAAAGCCCATTTAACCTTGGTACACGATCCGCTAAGACTCATGAGCCGGGCATGGTGGTATGGGACATCGTGGTCGAGCTGTCGGCCTACGCTGGGGTGACAAGCCTCCTCGTAGTGACCAGTGAGCAACCCAAACTTGTGAGCCGAATACGGTGGTATGGGATACTGTATTCGAGCTGTCGACCTACACTGGCGCAGCCTGGTTGTGGTCCCCAGTCGGGTCGGTGACGAGCCTTCGAAAATAGACTGTCAGTTGGTAGGGCATTGGTGGAGTGACCTCGAGTATGAAATAGGCCTACCCCGGCGCAGCCTAGCTGTGGTCCCCAATCGGGTCGGTGACGAGCCTTTGAAAATAGATTGCCAATTGGTAGGGCGTTGGTGGTAGTGACCTGAACTTGCCTATCGTATGTGATTAAGTAGGATTGACGACCCTAGATGGATCATTGTTTGGATAAATGATACAAGGGAGGTACTTTAGTTTCCCAATCCTGCTGTATGAAAAGGTCTAATAAGAACTCGGTAATCACGCTCATGCACCGAATTGCATGTGCCTTTGGCGTTGGTGTTAAGCACAGAGGAAGGGGTGCATGCCGCGATCGTAAGAGGAAGATCGCAGAGGGAGTGCAGGCGAGGGCATGCATCATTAATACATTTCATGTTTGCATTAACCAGAGTACTTAGGGATGTTTGATTGTATTGCTTTATCATTACTACTTGATTGAATTGATAACATGTTAACCTTTGCTTTATAGCTCCACTGAATTGATCACTCACTCCCACGTTCTGGGACAGTGTTTTAAAACACCAATCAGACCCTGTTGTAGTTGCAGATGATAGTGATGCTTATGTAGCGGAGCCGGAATTTTATGATGACGAGGAGAAGTTCTCCTATATGCAACTCTCTGGCGAGTCTATGTAGACTTGGAGTTGCGCTGACGGGGCTACAGGGTTTTGGATAGAGAACATTACACTTTCTGTTTTTGTATATTTTTGAATTAAACTTGTAATTATTTAACCTAGTGACATTCATACTCTGAGGGCTTGCCATTACTTTTGTACAGTTTATATATATATCACAGTCTTCTGCTAGCGTACTTTAATTGCCTCTGGAGTATGATATGCTGTTTTGGTATAATCTCATTCATGTTTAAGGCACTAATATGAACAACATTTAATCATCATTATCTATGTTGCATAAGTGATGTGTTGGAACTCGGGAGTTGAGTCTATGCTCGACCCTCGATTTTCAGGGCATTACACAAGAGCTGATCACATAACGCCTCGAATGAGCAAGAGTATTCGGAGACGTTGCGGTTTCCTCGTTTGATCAGTTGCAACTCATCTTTGAGATGGAGTTCACGTGTTTTGGAACGATGGCTGAAAGAGTTTTCCAAGGCAAGTTAGTCATCTCTGGCAGTGGTGAGACTAAGCACTTTTGTCATAGCTTCTTCGGTGAGGGAGGAGAGAAGCAAGTTGAGGATGCGCTAATATTGAAGCTTCCAATCTGTGTATTTCTGGGTTGTTGTAGAAGACTCAGTAGCAGAGGTGGATTTTGTGGGTGGAGCAACGATGGACCCATCGACATAGCCAAGAAGTCCCTGACAGTCAAGAAGCGAAATAAGTTGATTACACCAAAGAAGATAGTTTGAGGAAGAGAGTTTAATGGTCACCATATGAATCATGGTGTTGAAGGAAAGAGAAGAGTTGGAGGAATCGGCAGCCATTGGGATCGGTGGGAGGTTGAACCCATGAGGGCTCTGATACATGAAAGGGTTTGCAAATCACCACACTACTTTACGTGGGTGAGTATTTCTATTTATAATATTGTTCAATTGTACAATCTGATTATACAACTATGGTATCTACAATAAAAGGAAATAATCAAAACAAATTTGTGTGACATCTCCTACAATCAAGGAGGATCCCATGGGTCAACGGAGGAGGATTTACAGAGATTATCAATAGCACATATAGGACCTGGTTCAATTTCTTAAAGTCCTATGATGGTGTAAGTATTCTGATGGGAAATGACCTAACATGCAAGGACATCGAAATAGGAACCATCAAGGTAAGTATGATTGATATGGTTACACGAACTCTAGGTAATGTTAGGCATGTCTCATTTATGAAGAAAAACCTGATATCCTTGGGGGTTTTAAATACGAACGAGTGCATGCTCACCACATATTTTTATATAATTAAGGTCACTAGAGGTCTAATGGTGTTAATGAAGGGATATAAGATGGGAAATCTATACAAGTCGGTTGGGAGTACGATTATAGGTGAGGCCGCTACCAGCTCACACGCATAATCCGACATAGATGACAGTAATTTGTGGAATATGCGGCTAAGGCATATAAGTGAGGTGGGCATGATGAAACTCCATAAATGGAAACTGTTGAAGGGTGTTAAGGCATACAAGGTGGATTTCTATGAACATTGCATTTCTGGAAAGCAATGCAGGGTAAGGTTCAAAACTGCTACACATACTAACAGCGGGGTGCTCGATTATATTTATTCCGATGTCTGGGGGCCAATGACAGTACCATCTAAAGGAGGAGCACGATACTTCGTGAGCTTCATAGATGATTACTTGACGAATATTTGGGTCTGCTTTTTAAAGCACAAGTCTGATGTGTTCATCAAGTTAAAAGAATGAAAGGAACAAATAGAGAAGGAAATGGAAGATAGGTTAAGTGTCTCAGATCAGATAGTAGTACAGAGTATAGAAAAGCGGGATTCATAAAATTCTGCGAGGAACAAGGCAATTCTCAACTTCAAGGACCCCACAGCAGAATGGGGTGGCAGAGATGATGAACATAACTTTATTGGAGAGGATGAGAAATATCCAATTACATGCAGAGCTACCTAAAAACTTCTATGCAGAAGCGGTTAACATGGCATGCTATATTATAAATCGGTCACCATCTATAATGCTAAACTCCAAGGTTTCAGAGGAAGTCTAAACAAGCAAGAAAGTTGATTACTCAAGGATGAGGATCTTCGAGTGTCCAACATACATCCATGTGCAAAGTGAACAAAGGATGAAGTTGGATCTCAAATCTAGAAAGTGCATCTTTATTAAGTATGAGAAATGTATTAAGGACTATGAGTTTTGGGATTCAATTTCACAGTAGGTGGTCATTAGCAAAGATGTCATCTTTGACGAGGCATCAATGTCGAAGGCCAATAAGGACACTACAGAGAAGTCGGAAATATATGGTATGGCCAATAAATTATCAGTGCAGGTGAAGCCAGTTAAGCCAGTTACTGAGGTGAAATTCAGCAAGAGAAAACAACTGACTAAAATAATCAGTAGGATACCCAGAAGAGTATAGCTAAGAATAGAAAGAAAAGAACCATTAGAGCCCCGGTTAGATATGGGTTCAGGGACATAGTTTCTTTCACATTGTTTATAGGAAGTGAAGATCTCTTCACCTTTCAAGAGGCCAAATTCGAAAGGATGGAGATAGGTGGGTGCTAGCCATAACGGAGAAAGTAGAATTTCTACATAGGAATCAAACATGGAAGTTAGTAGAACTTTTAAAAGACCAGAGGGCTATATGGAGCAAACTAATTCCTACAAAGGACAAGAAGAATATACTCTTGTTTAAGTCTTTGTTAAGCAAGCAGTTTGACATGAAGGATCTAAGCACTGTGAAGAAGATCCTAGGCATAGAGATTCACATGGAAGGTGCTAAGACAATTAACATGCCTCTAGCAGGTCACTTTAAGTTGTCAGCCAGGTCATGTCCTAGTCAAATCGTAAAGATCAATTAATTCTGTTCCGATAAATTTCTTTTAAAGCTTAAATTTCAATCCATCTTGAGCCAACTAGACAAATTCCGTCTCGATCGTAACTACCTTGCATCGGCTTTTTGATCTTTTAAATTGAGTAATGTAATTCTCGACTGATTCCCTAGTAATTGCCGAAAATGAGCAAGATCGACCATGAAAATTTCTTTATCCCTATAAAAGAATTGAATAAGAAATTTTTCTTCAATTTATTGTCAGTTTTGTATGGAGTTCGGTAATAAATTGGAATACCAACTAAAGGCTAACCCAATGAGTGAATTGACGGATAACTGTAATTTATAATACTCATTATTGGCTAATTCTCCACATTGTATAGTAAATCGACCTATGTGTTCTATGGTCGATTGACACGTATTGCGTGTAAATAATGTAAAGTTAAGTCGATAGTTCCTCGGCAACGGATATTGTCAGTCGATCCAATCAGGATATGACTTATGATAAACTAGAGTTGTAGGTTGGCCAAAAACTAAGCCTGCTACATCATGTACCAGTTGAACAATTTGGTTATGCTCCCAATATTGTTGTGAAGCAACTAGAGGTACTTTAAAGGCATCTTGATATTGTTCTTTATTATACGTTTGATTTCTAGGCAAGGGGTGCCCCCAAGCATCCTTTGATTCCCGACTTCATGAACTACGTTCCTATTTTCACGTTCAGGATTTTGAAAATCTACTGGTGGTCGTATATCCTGGACAGGAACACATTCAAAACGTCTGAAATCTACTGATACCAGTGAATTTTGCACATCCTGGATCAGACCAAGGATAGAAACAAGTGGTACGTTTCACTGTAATGGAAGTATCTGTGGCATCGGCAAAACTGGCTATACAAGTGCCCAATTTCCAACAGAACTTGTATAAGCCTATTGCTAGGTGAAACACATGCTCTATTAGCAAACAAAGCCACCAACCGATTCATGCTCTCAATGTGTCCAACCATTCACCTATTGAAAGCCTCGACCGGAACTCGCGACAATTCTACAATGTGTTGAATCCCCCTTTGCATATCAACCATCCTGACTGACATAATCTCAAAAGGTTCAACCCAGGATGTCGATGGCCTGTTTGGATTTGGAGGAACAAGCACCGGACTAGGTGGTAGATCTCCTTGCTTAGGGACTTATTGGACTTGCACCTCCTCCTCGTGAGTAGGAGGCTCATTAGCCACAACAACACCTGTTGAAGTATTACGGCCACCCCTTCGACTTATGATTCCCAATGATTACTGTACCGACAAATATATTTGAGTCAACCAAACATTATGGTAACCAAGTAGTTTGTAGTCCCACCAGGCATGTTAAAAAAATATTGGCTGCTCGTTTTATTTTCAATTATGCCGCCATGTCAGAATCGATATAGCGACTCAATCCAAACCGATCAACTTTGACCATAAGGGTCAAAATAAGCAAATACATCCAATATGAACGTATACGACCGGATTCTGAGATGACCAATCACTTACTCGGCCACTTGCAGAATTTGATAACAATCAGGTGATAACTAGAGGGTGAGGTTCTTCCTTCGAAGATGGGTCACTTTGTGCCTTTTATAAGAAAGGACTTTCATAATACCACGACAAATCAAACAAAATGAAAAACTTATAGTCAATCACTAGGAGCAACTATGAGAATGCGTCTCTTGAAAGAACGGCTTGATATTGGATAAATAACAAATCTAACATATAAATATATACTTGGATTATAACTAAATATTACAGCTAAGAATTACCGATACTTGATTACTACTACTCTTAGAATAAGTTGAGATAAAGTAATTTGATAAGATAAGTTTATTTGTTTTTTAAATTATTGTGATTAAATTGGGTAGGTAGGTCTTTTCTCTGTTGAATTCATATGCTATTTATAGATTTTTCCTATAAGTTATTCATTTAGATCTTTCTTTTATTAATGCAAGTTGAAAAGTTTCTTTAAAAATCATTCTTTTGTTATGCTTTTCTTTTGATACCATTACACTTATGGAAAAACACTAAATCTTTTTATCTGTTTTCTATTCTATGTTCATCCAGGTTGTCCAACCCTTTTCTTTGATCGATTTAACGTATGATCACAAAAATGAGGCATATCCTATGCTAAAGTGGACCACACTACAAATGACTATTACATTTAATGCAACCCAAGCTTATTATTTGGCGTGTTCCACTTGGGCGCTGGATTGCCTCATTTTTGTGCAAATATCTTAAAATATTATGAGAGATGCGATGGACATCGTGGATAAAACGATACATCACGGTGGGCCTACCCACAAAACTCCTCGTTCATTGCTAGAGACGGGCGCGGGCTAGAGGCAGGCAGGGTAGGACGCAATCCATGTCCCATTTTAGAATAGGATCTAAAAAATAAAAAGATCTCAATCTCAAATGAACCATAGTATAGAAAACGGTAGTAATTGACTGTTAAATACTTTTCTTGGGCCACAAAAGTTTTGGATCAAGATCATATTTGTGTGGTCTCTTCATCATGTCTTTTTTACCTTATCAACAGGTTGGAAGTCAAATAAATATTCCAGTGAACCCTGTGAAGTTTTTTAATGGTAGGAATTTAGTTAAGATTATTTCTTGTGGTGTGGCTCACTTGAGATTTGGATCAGCTTCATTTTTTGGATCATACCCTAAAATGAGCTTTCAATATGGATAGAAGCGTGGATGTAAGGAAAGTACATCACGGAGGGCCCTGTAGTCGGGGATCCAAAACTGCCCTGGGCCACATCCTAAAATGAGCTTTCAATATGGATGGACACCATGGATGTAAGGAAAGTACATCACGGTGGGCCCCGCAGTAAACGGTAGCGGATTGTGTACTGAGTAACTCAATACGCTAAGCCTGCTGAGTAAACTCTGTGGAGCCCACCATCATTCGCACATTGAATTAACTCCGTCCATCCTTTTTATCATATAATTTTAGGGATTTAAACCAAAAATTAATCATATCCAAATATCAAGTGGACCACACCTCCTAAAACAGTGTGAATTGAAGTTTACCATTGAAAAGTTCTTGAGGGTCCATAAAAGTTTTAGATCAAGATGATATTTGTGTTTTCCCTTCATCCATGTCTGTTTGATCTTATGAACAGTTTGGATGACAAATAAACATCACTTGGGGCCTTAGAAAGGTTTCAACTGTGGAAATCAATACTTTCATTGTTTCCTTTGATATGGTCTATCTGAGATTTTGATATATTTCAGTTTTGGGCTCAACCTTTGAAATGTTTTGGAAAAACGGATGGATCGACATGGATAAACTACGTAAATTCACAGTACGCCCAACAGAGTTTACTCACTAGTATAGGAGCGCACCGATTTACTCGGTAGGCAATCCGATTTCATCCGAAACCGGGAAGCCGATTGCGTAGTGAGTAACTCAACCCCGCTTAAGCGTACTGAGTAAACTCCGTGAGGTTGACCGTGATTTATGTATTTTATCCGCTCAGTCCATTCATTTTACCAAGTAATTTTAGTGCTTGATCCAAAAAATAAGGCATATCAAATATTCAAATGGACCACACCGTATGAAACAGTTGAATTGAATGTTTACCATTGAAAAATTACTGGGAGCTATAGGAGTTTTGGATCAAGCTTATATCTGTGTTTTCCCTTCATTATGATATTATGAACAGGTTGGATGACAAATAAACATCACTGTGGGGCATAAAAAGGTTTCAATGGTGGAAATCATTATCCCACTGATTCCAGTGGTATGATCCACTTGGCCATTTTATATCCTTAAATTTTGTTCTCAACCCCTTAAATTAAATAGAAAAGCAGATGGACGGCATAGATAGATCACATACATTCAATGTGGGCCCAACTGAGTTTCCTCAGTACGATACGAGCGTACTGAGTATCGTACTGAGTAACTCGGTACGCAATCCGATTTCCCGAAACCGCCCCTGGGCAAACATCGCCCGTTCCGCACTGCCCCCGAATATTAAAAAAAAAAGAAAAAAGAAAAAAGAAAAATAAATAAATAAATAAGGGTCTGGGCTTACCTTCCTAGAGCAGAGAGAGAGAGAAGGAGACGCCGAGAGAAGGAGAAGGGGACGCTGAGAGAAGGAGAAGGAGACGAGTCAGAGCAGGTAGGTGCACTTTCAAAGCAGATACGTTTCCACCTTCCTCTCCCAAATTCGAAATGGATAGCCGTTGCCTGTAACAAAGAAACCTGTGACTTGAAAAAGACCTAATTCCCCTGTTACATTTCTTGCAATCTTACTTGATAGAAAGTTACAGGTTGAGACTTTGTTACCTGTAACATTTCTCCCCCAAACCCAAACTGTAAGAAAGTCACCTGTAACTTTCTTACATTTTACAGAAGTTACAGGCATCCAAACGGGATTCGGTTTCATGTTTTGGGTGTGTCTTTGTCCTTTGAATTTTTAAATGGGTAATTTCTTTTCTTTCGATGATTGAGATTTTTGGTATTTCCATATTCTGCGCCCTTTTTTATATTCTTAAATACCAGTGATTCATTATGTATTTCCATGGATGGGATGGACTTCTGTGGTTGAGATAGTTACTTTCCTGATTTTTGTAATGTGGAAGATTGCATTCTTTGGGTCCATTAGGTAAACGCCTAAAAATGAATTCATGTCATTTTACTTAATCGTAATTATGCATTAAAGATCATATTTCTTTTTGGTAAGTATTAAAAATTGTAACCAACAATCATAATCCCTAATACATATGAACTAAAGTGAGATGAACTCATTTTTAGGGGTCGACCGAACAGATCCTCAGTTTTTTTTTTTTTCCCTCAATGTGATTGATGGGTGAATAAATTTTAGGGCCATTTTTCGATGTACATAAAATCACCATTCAATCGGCTATTGATGGTGAAACAGATTAACATCAATTTGGCCACCCGTTTGGTGCAGGAAATTTTTCAGAAACCCATCCCAAAAGAATTCATTTCTGATCTCTAGTTACCATCCATATAAACTTCAACTTGGGCTTGACATTATCTGGAGGGCAAATGGGCGGAGTTCCTACTATCCATCCCAAAAAGTTGAAACACCCAAATAAGCCCTTAAGCAATTGTTACATTTCCATTTCTAGAATGATGAGTTATATCATGAACATGACTCTAGGGCCTTCCCCATGGACTCAAGAAATGGATTAGGAGCTCCACAGGAAACATCAGATACCGATATCGAATCCTTCTTTGAATCAGCTCCACCTCTAAGAGACAGTTTCAACGTCTCTAGGAAAGTGAAGGAATTCATTGAACGGAATTCACGATCTTTAGGTACATACTATCTTTTATTCATTTACATGTTATGGTAACTTTCCATTCATTCTACATATAGCAGCATTGACTTTACTTTGGTCTTCTTTCTTGGGACCATTTTTTTATGTGGTTTACATTTTTGAGACGTGTAGAAAATGGGAGATCTACCAGGGTTGTTTGTGTGACTTCTGGCGGTACCACTGTCCCTCTCGAGCAGCGTTGTGTTCGTTTCATTGATAACTTTAGCTCAGGCCATCGAGGAGCTACATCTACAGAGTAAGTCTTTTACTCATTTTTCATGGGACCTCTCTGCCTTTTGATATAAAATAAAATAAAATAAAAAAGAAGAAGAAGAAGAAGAAGAAAGAAAATAGACTAATAGGTGCTTTTGCAGGTATTTTGTGAAGGCTGGATATGCAGTTATCTTTCTCCATAGAAGGTGAAATGCAATTCATATTGAATTCACTATGCATTAAATTTCGAAAGGTTTACCTGGTCTGAAGGTTTGCTAACAGTTTTTAATTGTCAATCTTTCTTTGTATAGGGGAACCTGCCAACCTTATTGTAGATCTCTTCCTGAAGATTCCCTTCTCGACTGTTTTGAGCTTACAGAGGATTCGACAGTTCAAGGTTTGCAGGTTTCACCAATTATGCTTTGATTCTTTAATCAAGATTATCACTTAAGAAGTAAGTGGAAGTATTGAATTTCTTTTGGGGCCTTTGAGTTTTATTGGTTTGTCCATGATGATGATACCTGAAATTCGTCGCAGTTTTTTTGGCTACCAATAATAGCGGAAATAACTGTTGTAGCAATCGATGCAAGTGCGATCCAGATGGGGAGAATGAATTCTTGATGGCTTATGTAGTTGCATCTCTGCTTTGTTGTTCTTTTTCTTTTGTGAGAGTGTGTTTGGTTGCAGCAAATATCTTGAAATTTCATGATATTTTGCACCAAATTAGACTGATTAATCATGGAATATCCTGATATTTGGTGCAACGAAATGCACCCTAAATGATATTCAGAATCAAGTTGCCCTTATTCGTTTGATTTATACGTCATTGTTCACTGGGGCCTTTTTTCAGGCACAAACCTCTGTCATTGCTAGACACAACTGCAGAATAGTGGAAGTTGCACAAATATCCATACAATTGTATGATGATGTTGGAAGATAATATTGCATAAACACTAGTTTAAGTACAAAATAGTAAGGGTCCATTTTTTAGCAGCATCAAAACAACGGTTTGTGGACGAAACCCTTGTTTCAGATTGAAACGAGGGTTTTGCAGCCTGTTTGGAAGCCCACTTGAATTGTTGTTTTCAAAACAATCCTATCAATAGCCACTTAAAAGCCCACTCACCAAAAACATCGCTTTTGCGGGAGTTGTGTCCAAACAGGCCCGAAGGATAATATTTGGAAGGTCCTCTTTAAAGGTGGATGGAATGTGCTCTTACTCACATTTAACTTGGGATTACAATGCGACCTCCAAGCTGAGACTTGGAGTGGACAAAGCAGGCGAACCAAACCCCACTTGATATAGTTCCTGTATTCTGTGTTGCCCCAAATGCATGGCAGATGGGTTCAACTTGAGTAATAGAACAAATCTTGACTATGCAAAACTTCTAGCTGGCCCTAAAACATGTATTCAGATATGTATACAGATATCACTTTTATGTGCAAAGTATACGTAGAAGCAGTGAATGAAAAATAGGGGGAAAATGGGATTGTCTAAATAGTAAATAGTTGTTGATGTGTGTCCAACAACACAGCAACATTTTAAAAAATAACATATCATTGTTTTGTGGATTGGATCATATCTTTCAGGAAAAAAAAAAGGACCCTGGAATAGTGCCCCAATCTTGAGACCTTTTCCAATCAGCTTCCTTGTCGTGTGATGCTTTAGAAAGCAAAATTTGCAGTTTAATTCAACTAAATCACCAAAGGGCTATGAACGGGAATGGATTCCAAAATATTAATAACGTTCGGGAGAGTTGAAGGCTTGACAGAGGTCAGTTGCAACACGGGGCAGTTACATCATTATTCAAACAAGTTTGGAATGAAGGACAGATGATGACGGCAACTGTAATCCCATATTAGTTGAATCCTGCAACCTCAATGAACTAAAAAGAGCATGTTGAGGGTCCTTGCTCTTGCTCCAGTGGTAGAGTCTCAGGAGTTTCAACACCTGGTCAAGGGTTCGAGTACCCATAGGTGGTGAAATTCCACCAAGGCATGAGTGTGTGGTGGTGTGTGTGCGTGTGTTAAAAATAAAATAAAATAAAATAAAAAGAGCATGTTGAATTACTTGGGAGATTGGTTGGGATAAAAACATGCCCAACATTGTTAATTGCTTCTAGCACAGGACAAAAACTGTTTCTATGAAGACAAAAACTGTTTCTGTAACTGAAGTTGTCCATATGGTCTCTAGTCCCACATTTCCAGACATGACTTGTGCTTGTGTACCAAGAGTCATACCCTGCAGGAGTATCACATAAGCAGTCTTATCTTAGGCCAGTCCATACGCAAGTAGAATAAGCTTATTCTACAAGTGATGTGTGTGGCCCATGGGGGTATGGCATCCAACCTGTCAGCAGGGTCGCCCCACTATAAACAATGGACACCTCAAAAATCAATCTGACCAAACATCAAGTTGGCCAAAACATGAATTTGCAGATGTTTGGATAGTTGTCTATTGTTTTCTGTGGTGTGGCCTACTTACTGATTGTATAGTCCTGATTTTTGGGGCATTTCATCATGGTGGGGGTCACATAATGCATTGGTTGGATGGCATATACACAACATGGTGGACGTCCCCAATAGAAACCAATGGATTACCATCCAAAACCCCCAAAATAACATGGTGGCCCACACCGTGGATGGCTTTGCCTACTTTGGGACATCCAAATTTCATGGTTAATATCAATGCAGAAGCATTTTTGCATGAAATGCAGATGCATGACATTGATTAACAAAACAATAAAGAGATGCTGGTGATAAATAAATATATGTTGAATATAGGTTGCTTTTCTTAATTACTGAACTAAAAAATTCCTTGCATTTTATAAAATCTTGGAAATTGTTTTTCTATGAAAATTCAAGGTTTTTTTATTCGACCCATAATGAAAATGTTAAGGCCCTGTTTGTTAGGCACCTAAAAATGAGTTGATCTCAGTGTAGTTAACAGTAATTGCTTATTAGAGATCATGATCTCCAATGTGTAATTACTGTTAACTTAATTGAGATGAACTCATTTTTAGGTGTCTACCAAACAGGGCCTAAGGTTCACCAATATTTGGGACAATGTGATGATGGTGATGATGAATGAATTCAGTGTTAATCTCATCTCAATATCAGTTTGTTATGTTTGTTTGTGTATTGGTCTTTCTTTTCCTATTTTGCTCCAATGGCTGTACATGTGTGTCACGGTGCCAACTTGGATGCCTGTGTCTATAACCTGATAAGAGAAACTCCATATGTGTGTATCTAGAAGCCCCTTCATGACCCTGTTTACTTTCTTGCCCTTTGGCATGTGTGTTTATTAGCTGGGCCGTGGGGGTAAGTATGGGTGGGACTGTTGGGCATTTGAGTGTTGTCAATGTGAGTCTCTGCCCTAGCCAATTCTAGTGTGCCAGTAAAAGAGGAAGGTCGATGCATGGTGGGAAGCCAATAGCGTAACATTTGCCGGTCTACAGTTTAAGAAAAGCCAACCCTAAGTTGCTGGGAGGAACGCTATGATGATGATGATGATGAGATTGTTTGACTTGTATATGTACTCTATAGTCCACAGAAAGGTTTTTCTTTTTCTTTTTTTTTTTTCTTTTCCCTTTTTTACGTCTTTTTTCCCACTTGTACTTCACTATCATGATATTTATATATAACTTTTCTGATTTTTCTGTTAAAATTTTGTGATATCTCAGCATGCTCATCTCATGCAGAAGCGGTGACGAGGGCAATTAGAAATCACCATTCTGTATGGACCTCACTAGAATCACATATTTATTTTCTGTCCCATAGTTCTCTATCATTAAATATTCTTTTAGCACTTTTTTTTTTTTTTTTTCTAATCTTTCATCACAAGATCTGTTTCGATAGCTAGAAATCACTGAAGATCACTTCTATTGCAGGCAGTAGAAGAAGGCCTCTTGCTGAAACTTCCCTACACCACCATCTTCGAGTATCTTCAGGTTTTTCACAACTTCACTCATGCTATAAGTAGACATTTCAAAGGAAAAAAAAAAAAAGAAGAAGAAAGAATCATGCTATAAGTTAGCTAAAACTGTATAATGGTATAAGGAGATGTTAGATGTTGCAATTCAATTTCTTCATGACTTATAGACACATTTGGAATTCAATGAACTATCGGATTGAATTCAAGTTAAAAAATGACTGAATGGTATGACCCTCAGTTTCATATCAAGGGGCTAGGCTCCAAATTACAATTGCATTACTTTCAAGTTGGAACTGAAAGGATATTACTACAATCTTACTCTTTTTTTTGGATGTGTTGGGTTAAGATTTAGGCCCATGGGCTGATGTAAAACAATAACTCAAGGGTGAAGGGCATACTTGTAATTTTGCATTAATTAGTTAAGCCCTAATATAATAAAGCAAGAGATGGGGGAAGTGAGAGGCCTTGTTGCTATCCCCTGGCATTCTCCTCATCTTCTCTCATTCCTCGTCTCTCTCTCTCAATTTCATGTTTTGGAACATGGTATCAAAGCACCATTGATCCGGTATCTTGTTCATCTTCTTTTCTCATGTTTCCTCTGTTTTTTTCTTCTTTCATCTCCTTGAGGTGGAAACCTAAATTATTTTGGGGCTGATTTAACCCAAATTTGTTTTCATCGTTGTGCCACCATTTGGTGGGTTGTGTAAAATGCTTTGTGAAGGTGTGTGAAGCCCACTTTCATATACTATGGACGGATCTATGGTCAGATTTGAAGACAAAAGTGTGTGTGAAAGTTGTTTATGGCCAAGATTGAAGATCAAGTGTATGTGTGAAAGGTGTGAAGCAAGTATTTTTCCCAATTGGTTGCATTTGTGGCTATACGTTATCCTAAAGTATCTGTTTGGCAAGTTCAAGTTGACAGTTCTTTTTCCATGTGTGCTTGATTTCTTTATTCACCCGAATATGTATGTTAAGAATGAAAGCAAGAACAATCTTTTGTCTTCATCTAAGTTGATGAATCTGCAAATCACATCAACTAAACTTAACGGAGCAAATTACCTACAGTGGTCAGTGGCCCCACATCTGTAGAAGTATTTCTTACGGGCAAGAGAAAGTTAAAGTATTTGACTTCCCCCAAGCCTGCAAAAAACTCGACAGAATATGAAGATTTGGTGGTAGAAGATTCTCATATTAGAGCTTTGTTGTCGAACAGTATGGGACCTCACATCAATGCGAGTGTCATCTTCTTCAAAGCGGCAAAAGATGTGTGGGAAAACTTAAGGAAGATGTATTTGGGTAAGAAGAACCTTAACCATATTTATGAGTTACTCTATAATATTTTTGCTCTACAACAGGGAGATCAAAGCATAAGAAAGTGTTATTCAGCCTTGCGAGGCATGTGGGAAGTTCTGAATGTCTACCAACCCCTGTCAACAAATTATGAGACCATGAGACGCAGAGAGAGGAATTCCATGTTTTTTAAATTCTTCTCTTGCCTTATCCTGAGTTTGAGCCTGTGAGAACTCAGATCTTTGGAGCTAGTGAGATTCCATCAACCATGGTGGCATTTGCCCATTCAACATACAACAAATATAAATGCATGAAGTCCATCCTCATCTGATCCCTCTGCATTTGTCTTTGTTTCTGGTAGAAGGAAGTCGAGGTGGTTGTGGTCGTGGCGGATGATTTGGTGGTAGAGATTCCAGAAAAGGTTATTTTGGAGCAAGGATACATGGGGAGGTCGTGACACAAACTTTGATGGTAGTCGCAGTTACTCACTGTGGTTTGAACAACCACACAGTTGATATGTGTTGGGATATTGTCGGTAAACCAGCTTGGGCAAATCAAGTTATTCTTTGGATAATGGCTCTACTGGTTATTCTCCAAATCTATCTCCACCCATTTTGAGTCGAGTATGGCAAGTGATATAGTTACATTGTCCAAGGAAGAGTATGTCGAGCTTCACTCATGCTTCATCCTCTACAGCTACTCTTGTTCAGTCAAGTATGATTTGTCTTGCTTCTTCTGAGAGTGTTCTTTGGGTTATTGACCCTTGAGCTTTCAATCACATGACTGGTAAGCATAGTGGGTTCAATCTGGCACGTCTTCTTCCATTTCTTATGTCTAGGTTGGGTATTGCTCACTCTACCCTGGCTCTTTTATTATTGCCAGTACTTTATATTCCTAAATTTCTTTAAGTTTGTTGATAATAAGTTAACTAAATCCTTAAACTGTTCTATCACATTTTTTCCCTTTTATTCTTGATTTGAGGATCCAAAAACAGGGAGGATAATTGGTGGAGGACATTAAGTGAATGGACTTTATTACCTCAAGAAGTCAATCAATTGGGGGGGGGGGGGGACAAAATATGCCAAGTCAATCAATGGTTTAAAACAATCTCCATGAGTTTGGTTCAACAAGTTTAGTAAAGTGGTGTTTGACTTTTAGATGGAGTGTACTTAGGCTGACCACTCCGTCTTTACAAGACGAAGTGAGGCAAGTGTTATTTTGTTGGTTATGTATGTAGATGATATCATCATCACCGGCAATAACAGTACTAGTATGAACAAGTAGAATATTTACAGCAACGCTTCTATACAAAGGACTTAGGTGGTCTTCGATACTTCTTGGATAATGAGATAGCAAGGTCTAAGGTGGGAATTAACTTGTCACAATGAAAATATGTGATGGATTTACTAGATAAGACAGGTCTTCTGGGAGCCAAGCTCGCCAAAACTCTCATGGATACAAACCCAGAAGCTAAGAGTGGATCAAGGAAGACTGTTTGATGATCCAGGAAGATGTCAAGGACTTGTTGGAAAACTGATCTGTTTAACGATTACTCGAGTCAATATTACTTATCCAATCAGTTAGTTCATGCAGCTTCGCATATTCCCTACATGGGGCTCATGCTTCCTTAGTTATTTAAAGGGAACTCCCAGTCATGGCATTCTCTATAAGCAGAATGATCTCTCCAAGTAGAAGGGTATTCAAATGCTGATCGGGTTGGCTCTCCATCCGACAGGTGATTTATCACTGATTATTGTACTTTCATAGGTGGGAATCTTGTTACATGGAGAAGTAAGAAGTAAAGCATGGTTGCACGTTCAAGTACTAAGGCAAAATATAGGGAATGGCCCACACTACATGTGAACTCATTTAGCTGAAGACATTAATGTGCGAGCTCAGGTTTATGGTTAATATTCTCATTAAGGTTGTATTGTAATAATCAAGCTGCTTCTCACATTGCCAAGAATCCGATTTATCATGAAAGAACCAATCATATGGAAGTAGATTGCCACTTCATCAAAGAGAGAGTTGCTAGCGAGGAAAGATGCATGCCGTTCGTCAAGTCTCACGAAGGCTCTGAGTCGTACTCATCTAGATTGCTTTTTTGTCAAGCCGGGCATCCATAATATATATGCTCCATCTTGAAGGGGAGTTTTGATGGCCTGTATTGGTCACACGTGCACATGTCACACAGTGGGCCAGCTTGGATTCTCATGTGATTTGCTTGGTTTTCTGAGCTTAAACATGCATTCGGTTTAGGTTTAGGCCCATGAGCTTATGTAATACAATAACTTAAGGGTGGAAGCATACTTGTAATTTCATGAAGCCCTAATGTAATAAAGCAAAAGGTGGGGGCATGAGAGACCTTGGTTGCTGTCCTCTCTTTCTCATCATCTTCTCTCTCTCTACTTCATGTTTTGAAATAGAACTGAATGTCTGAAATTCAATTTGATTATGCTTGTTGTTTCTCCTTTTTTGACTGGATAAACGATGATGATTTAACAAATGAGAGTTATAACTGCTTTTTCCCTGATTGTAACCTGTCCTGCTTGATAAGCGCCCAAATATCACATGCGACATGTTGGCATGTATACCACAAATCCATCTCTTGATCTTTCCTCGCACAAATTACCTTAGCACTTCTCTTTTATCATCATCGACAGATTTTACGGGTGATTGCGATATCAATGAGGAGTATTGGATCATGCGGGATGTTCTATCTTGCAGCCGCAGTATCTGATTTCTATGTTCCTTGGGAGAGCATGGTAAGAATGCCAAGCCTATCTAACTGTATGTATAAACCTTTTATCCTCACCCATTGTTCACTTCTAGTTCTATATCTCCAATATGAGGAAGATAGCTTGCATGTTTGTTCAACTTTTGAAACTCATTTGTTTGGGTTCAGGTAGCTGAGTTGGCTGAGATAGATGGAGCTCAACACATCATCTGATATTTCATCTGGATTCATTTTCAAATTTATTATAGTTATTAGTCTAATAAAGAGGGAATAGACAAGGGTTTGCCAGTGTCCCCATCTTCATGGGGATGTTAGCAGCGCCCTCAAACCTTTCGAATGACACATGGGAAGCCCAGCTATCAATTTGAACTGTCCATTCTTTCATACAACTAGGGACAAACCATGGCGCAGAAATCATGGCTATCGGATTATTGTAAGCATCTAATCAATAGCATGGAAAACGGACAGTCAAGATTGAGCTGATTGATGAAATTTGTCCAATCTTCATCTTGAGCCATCTATCCAATAGATCCCACTTTGTAGAGTTTATGATTCTAAAGTAGCACTTTTGGTTTCATGATTCTAACCATGCGATCTATGGCTCGTGAAAATAGACACTTTTAATAAAGTGGCCTCATTCACGTGGTTAGAATCATCCAATCGGCATGATTCTTGGACCATGGTTTGTTCCCAATGGTAGTATTGAATGAACCCATCCCTTTCGACGATGGGGCACCAATGTGTCATTCAAAAGGTTTGGGGATGTTGCTAACATCCCCATGAAGGTGGGGACGTTAGCAAAACCCAATAAACAAATTTCAATTTGGCATTCCCATGAGTTGTATGTGCTTCAAATTGCAATTATGTTGCTTTCAAGTTGGACGTGAAAGGAATGTATTTGTAATTTGAGGGCTGCTTTCTCCTGAGGAAACATCATTAGACGTTTCTCATTTCCTCTTTAAAATGACTGTTCTCAATTCAATTCACTTGCACACCTAAACGCATCCATAGCCATAGGAATTGGATGAGCAAGACTTTGTATATGTTGTTCCACCACTACCCCTCAACAATAAGTGCATAAATAACGCAGGCAGAACACAAGATTCAGTCTGCAGCTGGTCCTCTGGATATGCGACTTGCCCCAGTGCCAAAAATGCTCTCAGTGCTGAGGAATAAGTGGGCCCCTGCAGCCTTCTGCATCTCATTCAAGGTTCACCATCTCCACTACTATAATTGAAACATCTCTTCCATGCATTTCATTTCAGATTCAACATTGGATGTACATGAGAGAACCGTTGTCTCTGTTTTGCAAATGCACTTCTTCATAGATACACACAGAATGGTTTTTGGGCTTATCTTTTGACGAAAGAACGCAGTTATGGCTCATTTTTCCTAGTTCCATGAAGTGTCATCCCTAATGTACACATGGGAAACACAGTGATTGGAACTGTTTATCATGTGGCCCACCACATGGATGGCTGTAATCCAAAATCATAGTTGTGATTGGACAACCCTGACCCAGCCAGACGTGAGTTTTTCCTGCTGAAGGTGGACTATTTTTTTCAGTTAAACTGACCACCTTTTGGGCCGCAACAGTCATGATCTCAATTTTTTGGGTGACGGCTCATCTATCTGGCGGTCAGCAAACAATGATGCAGATAATTGCATGCACGGCCCATAAATACAAATGGACGTTTTGTTCTATGCATGTCATAGCAGCATTCCTTCACAAAAATTTACACTGAGAAATACGACTCACTGGTGCTGGCCATGGCAGCTGGAGACAGATCCAAAAATTCTTTTGGAGAAAGCCGACAAGGCCCTGAGGAAGTACAAGATGCATATGGTTGTGGCCAATGAGCTTTCAACACGCAAAGAGGAAGTTATAGTCATCTCAAGCAGCGACAGGATTGCCGTTCGCCGAGAGCACCAGAATGAGGACGTTGAGAAACATCTCATCGACCTCTTAGTAGAGAGACATGCTGTATACATTGAAAAATCTTCCAGCGTTGCATTAACAGGTGAGGTGGTGTAGGCAGCTGGGAGATGGGATTTGCAGTTTTTATACTGTAAATTCTACACGAGTTACATAAAGGTTTTAGTGGGTCAAAACTTCCGCATGCCATTTCTTTTTACTCCGCCATAATAAATGAAGATTTTGTATGATGTTCAATAAGAATGTTGGAAGGTGTACCACACACCAGCTATATAGCTAGTGTAGATACGTGTCGGACGCTCCTCCAGCTCCGAGTTGTTCGAACGGTTCAAAGGAGATCAAAGTTACATGGCCCCACAATGATGTATTTATTATATATATCCACTGTTCATCCATTTTTCGAGATCATTTTAGAGCATTGGAAAAAAAAAAATGAATCATATCCAAAGTTGAAATGGACCACACCAAAAATAGCAGCGAGGATAATGATTTTCACCGTTAAAAAAAATTGTAGGGCCCACAATAATGTTTATTTTCCATCCAATCTGTTAATAAAGTCGCAGGTACATGGATGAAGAGGAAAAACAAATTTCATATTGATTTGAAACTTTTGTGTTCCCCAAAAGGGTTTCAATGGTAGACATTGAAATGGCCAAGCTATATGTCCTGGCCGGGGGGGGGGGGGGGGGGGGATGGTGAATAGGACTATGCTAAATTTAAGATAATTACAGCGGAATTAAATAATAAGATAGCCAAATAAAGTAAATCAATCCACAATGCTGAAATGAATAGCAACCTCAATGAACACGTATTAAGAGATTGATACAAAAGTTGTTCTAAGGACAACCTTACACCAAAAACCAAAGTTTATGGTAGGACAACCTGATTTCTAGAAAGGTCTTTCTATCAAGAACTCAAACCTTAGAGAAATAAATAAATTCAAACTGTACGGAAAAAAGTAATTTCAAATTTTGATTGTTCTCAGGACAACCATGCTCCATACAAATTGCAGGGCAACTTTACAAGAACAATTAAAGAAATTGAAGCTCAAACTTAATAAAGGAATAGCTAGAAATAAATTGCTGAAATTTAAATCTAAATTATTACAACATTCCCCACACTTGCTTGAAATGTAAATATTTACAACATTCACACCCACACATACATTCCACAGTTTTCAATAATAAAAGGTAAAAGATTAAGCAAGCATTCAATCCACAAGACAAAGAATTATAGTGGTTCGCCTATGTGTTCACCAGCTGTTAAACAACAACCACACAGAATGCTACTCCACTCTTCATATCCTCCCACAGGGGATATTAGCGTTCACTATCAAAATAGGTTTCATAGGTTCACCTAAAACCTTCACAATTGTGTCTTTTTAACTTGGGCTTACACAATCCAAAAATCCCTCTTTTTGAGTTTTCTGGCTCTCCTCAGATAACCACACAAATGAAATTTTTCTGGCGAATCCCAAACAAAAACCAAAGAAATAGAAATTTTACAGAATCGTAAAATACCTGGATTTCTCCTCTTATAGCAACCCGGAAGAACCAATCAGAGTAGAAGTTCGAATATGGAAGTTCAATGTCCAATACTCACTTTACAATGGTTCCAAGTTCTAATTGATTTTAGATTAGGGCTAGCTGTATTTGATTTTGATTCCGTGAAGAAGGAATTAAGAATTTTCCTTTTTTCTAATCAGATTGGAATACAAATCAAAATCAAATAACAATAAGCTAACAAAAGGAAATAGAATTATGCACAGTATAGCTTAAAAACAAACACAGACTTATCTCAGAGTGGAGTCTTGA
The DNA here is from genome assembly GCA_021015155.1 of Magnolia officinalis. Classification (NCBI taxonomy): domain Eukaryota; kingdom Viridiplantae; phylum Streptophyta; class Magnoliopsida; order Magnoliales; family Magnoliaceae; genus Magnolia; species Magnolia officinalis. The sequence goes on from JAJHSJ010000006.1 coordinate 61,184,133, forward strand.
ATTCACTTAGTTTTCAATGAAAAACTCTGAAAATCGTGTGCTATTTATAGCTGCAGAAATTCGTCTTCGACTGGTCCTAGGGACACCACAACTGGTCGAAGGATAAACAGATTTTTGAATTTTTGAGCGCGATCAAATCAAACCGTTGTACGACCGGTCGTAGGCAATCCACGACTGGTCGAAGGCAGTCCACGACCGGTCGAGACCCTTCTACGACTGGTCGTGCGACACTTGATTTAGTCGCTGGAGTTTGAGTCGTAGCACTACGACTGGTCGAAGGTCGAGTCGAGACCATCCCACGACCGGTCGAGCAGACTCCAGGACTGGTCGAAGCCGAACTAGAAAATCCGATAAATTATAACGATTTTAGGACTGGTCCTGTAACTTCTTAGACTGGTCGAACTAGTGTTAGGACGGGTCGAACAAAGTCTAGGACTAGTCTTAGAATAGATCATATTCATGTATTAATATTAAAATGAATTATGTAGCCAAAGTGACCTACCCTAAGGTCAATCTAAGGTTTATCATACCTGGGAGATGAAGTATGGACATTGAAAACTTCATTCGCTTAGACTTTGATCATTATGAAGCTTGAGTTCTTCTTGATGCATCTTGACTACTTCACAAGCTTTGAAATCAATGTCATTTTGAGTTGCACTTGAGTTCCAAACTATGTTTGAGTCTTGACCTTGAGTACACATGAACTTGAGCTTGAGTTCTTACATGTGAACTTGAGCTTGAGTCTTGAGTTTGAACTCTTCTTTAATATCTTCTATATTGTAGCTTGAAGATATAAACACAAGACACATACAGAGGTTTTGACATACAAAATTTGAAAACCAAAGAGGAATCAAACCATAGCACTTACAATCTCCCCCTTTGTCGAATTTGTGACAAAACATACTTCAACAAGAAAAGCACAACATGTATATTAACGAATCATGCACTAGTTGTCATGAACTAGCATACAACATACAACCTCATGCACAACTACTGAACTTCCCTTGTGTAACTCCCCCTTAGTAGTATACTCCAACCATTCCATTCACATCATCATTAATCTAATCATAACCTCAAAATACTCCCCCCTTTTGTCAAAATAAGACAAAGGAAGAAACAAAAATAGGAATGAAATGACAGGGAAGGAATGATCAAGTTATAAAGTTAGAAAGAATGAAAGTTAAGAGTACGGAGCATAGCATAAGGAGTAATAAAGTCAAGTCAGATAGAGTTTAACACACCCAGAGTGAGTAAAAAGTGTTATAGTTATTACAGACCAAAGATTAAAATCTCAATCTGATCCAGAAGAAAGACCAGGTATGATAGGATCAATTTGATGAAAGCCTTTTTGTAAGCAAGCGCCTAAAATACTTGCGCATATTTTTGAATTGCTGATTGTGGCCAACATTCATATTCTCTACCTTCTCCTCTAATGCACTTAGACGAGCATTGAAATCAGATAGCACAAAGTCAGGATCATTCCCAGAGTCAGAATCCATTTCATTAAAAATATCGTCCATATTGATATCATCTGAAGGAAGATCATCACCATCTTCATCATTCCCAGCCTCAACAGCAACTCCACCTTCACCAACATCTACTTGGCATGGAGCCAATTTCAACTTCATTTTGTTTAAGTTGGAGTTGTTGAATATGAGGTGTTGGATAGGAGCCTCTCCGACGGGCATAGCTACTAACATGTGAGTGGCTAATACATTCAACAGATATCCAAATGGAATATCACCATGACCAGGATGACTACGGATTTGAATGATAGAGGAACAAATCAAAGAAGACAAACAGACATTAGCACCAGTAATGATTGAGTACATAAGAGGAACCATAAACAAAGTCAACTTAGTCTTGTTTCCAGACCAAGGATACAGATTAGAAGTGATACGATGCAAAACTCTGTATTTGGGTAACAAGTATTTGGTTTTGAGGGCATTCCCATTTGCAGTCCATGGTGCATCCATGTTACACAATGCTCTAGTATAAACACGTTTTTTCGATTCTGACACTTTCTCAGCAAGTGTGCTAGGATGAATACCTTCATCATTAACTGGTATGTCCATAAGGCTTGAAATTAAATGTCGATCAACAGGAAAAGGCCCTTCTCTAGTAGTAATAGTAAAAGTCAGTTACTCAGTAGAAAAGTCAGTTATGCATGCAACCATGGCCTGCGCTATGGACTGGTATGCCAGCCCGCCCCAGCGTAAAATATTTTCTCATCCTACAGATTGAAGGAGAGGAAGGAGACTGAAATGAGCGATATGGTTTAAATCAACGACTTTTTCAACAATCACATTACGCATACGCAAATCACGCACAAATGGTGGATCATCTTCAGGAGCCCTAAAATGGCGTCTAATGATAACATTTGATCTAGAAGAAGAAGCACCTCTAGGATTTTTCTTTTTACCTCTAGAGTCCATTTTCTTGAAGAAATATAAGAAATATCAAGAAAATAGAGATGAGTTTCTCTAGATTCAGCAAATGAGAAGAAAACCTAAAAACTTGAAGAAAGAGTCGCAATTGACAACTACAATCAAGAAATTTAAGAGAAAAGACTAAGATTCTTCAAGAAATCAAGAGAAAACACTCTAACCTGAGTGAATCGAATAGTGGGGTTCGACTAGTCGAAGCTCGGCTCGTTGGAGAAGAGGAATGAAATGAAGAAGTGGTTTTTTCCCAAATAAAGTCAATCAGCGCGCTACATGACTGGTCGTGGGAAGTCCTCGACCGATCGTGCCACGACTGGTTGAGCACGTCCTCAACTGGTCGTGTACAGAAGAAAAAAAAAAAACATGCATTTTTCAAGAAATTTTGAAATATAAACCAATAAAGTATTTACACTATGATACAGATGCATACTCAATCATTTTAAATTGCACATACCGAGATTGAATTTCAACTTATTAAACCTGCTTTTGTCGAGCGGTTTAGTAAAAATGTCAGCGAGCTGAGTCTCGGTTGGAATATATTCTAAAGATATTTCTTTTTCTTTCGCTAATTCACGGATATAATGAAATCTAATGTCAATGTGCTTAGTACGTGAATGCTGGATTGAGTTTTTAGAAATATTTATCGCACTTGAATTATCACAGTATAAAACCATCGAGTCCTGTGCGATTCCATAATCACTCAACATACGTTTCATCCAAACCAGCTAAGTACATGCATTTCCAGCTGCAATGTATTCAGTCTCAGTAGTTGAGAGTGATATGGAACTTTACTTCTTGCTAAATCAAGAAACTAAGTAATTTTCAATGTAAAAACAAACACCACTGGTTGATTTCCTGTCATCGATATTACCAGCCCAATCAGCATCTGAGTACCCAGCCAATTGAACACTAGTATCATAAGGATACCAAAGACCCAGATTAACTGAACTTGCGACATATCGAATAATTCGCTTAACAGAAGTTAAGTGAGATTCTTTATGATTAGACTAATATCTAGCACAGATTCCAACACTTAAAGCAATATCAGGTCTACTTGTAGTTAAGTAAAGCAAACTGCCTATCATACTACGATACAATTTAGAATCTACATCTTTACCTGTAGAGTCTTTTGAGAGTCTTAGAGTTGTACTCATAGGAGTATCAAAATTCTTACCATTCTCAAATCCGAACTTCTTAATCAAGTTCAAAGCATATTTAGATTGTGAAATAAAAATTCCATCAGATTGCTGTTTTACTTACAATCCTAAAAAATAATTTAATTCTCCAACCAAGCTCATTTTAAACTTAGATTTCATCAAATCTGCAAACTCAACAGTCATGTTAGTATAAGTTGATCCATAAATAATATCATCAACGTAGATCTGAACCATTAAGATATCATTGTTATGTTTCTTAACAAAAAGTGTCTTACCGACACTACCCATTTGAAAATTATGACTTAGTAAAAACTTGGTCAATTTTTCGTATCATGCCCTGGGAGCTTGTTTCAAACCATAGAGAGCTTTTTTAAGGCGGTATACATGATTAGTAAACTTAAGGTCTTCAAACCCTGTAGGTTGTTCAACATATACTTCTTCATGTAAATCACCATTTAAGAAGGCACTCTTTACATCCATTTGATAAATTTTAAACTTTCTAAAACATGCAATGGATATAAAAAGTCTAATTGATTCAAGGCGAGCAACTGGAGCAAAAGTTTCATCGTAATCAATACCTTCTATTTGAGTGTACCCTTGAACAACCAGTCTTGCCTTGTTTCGAATTATATTTTCAAGTTCATCAGACTTATTTTTAAAAATTCACTTAGTTCCTATAATGTGTTTATCTTTAGGTCTAGGAACAAAATACCAAACATCATTTCAAACAAACTGATTAAGTTCTTCCTGCATTGCAACTATTCAATTTTCATCAGAAAATGCTTCTTTTACGTTTACCGGTTCAATCTGAGATGTAAAGCACACGTAATTACATATGTCTTCTAGTTGTCTATGAGTGCGCACACCAGTGAGAGGGTTTTCAAGAATTTGATCAATTGGATGATCTTTAACAGTCCTTAATTCATAATTAATTTCACTTGATGAAGTATCTGGTTTTTCAATTACAAGAACTTCATCATTATCTGAACTAGGTGCAGGTGTATTCAGGTGATCATCAATGACCACATTAACTAACTCTTGAATCACACCGGTCCTGTGTTCAGTACACGATATGCACGACTGTTTAAAGAATATCCTAAGAAGATTCCTTCATCACTCTTTATGTCAAACTTTCCCAGATTTTTACGGTCACGCAAAATATAGCACTTGCTGCCAAAAACTCGAAAGTATTTGACAGTCGGCTTCTTATCAAACCACATTTCATAAGCCGTTTTATTATTAGAGTTACAAGTATAGACACGATTAATAATGTAGCAGGCGGTATTCACTGCTTCAGCCCATAAATTTCTAGGGAGTTTCATGCTATTCAACATAACATTTTCCATTTCTTGGAGTACTCTATTTTTTCTTTCCACAATACCATTTTGTTGTGGAGTTTTGGGTGCAGAGAATTCATATGATATTCCCTGATCGCTACAGAATTTCTCAAAACCGCTATTTTCAAACTCGGATCCATGATCACTTCGGATTTTACTGACTTGAGAACATTTTTCAGTTTGGATCTGCTTGATAATCTTTTTCACTTCATCAAGGGTTTCTGATTTGTCTCTTAAAAATGAAACCTAGGTGAATCTTGTAAAATCATCTACAATAACCAAGATGTATTTTTTGCCACCTCGACTTTCCGTTCTAGTTGGTCCTATAAGATCCATGTGGAGAAGTTCGAGTGGTCTTAATGTGGTATTGGAGTTCACCTTTTTGTGAGAGCTCCTAGTTTGTTTACCATACTAACATTCACCACATATCTTGTCTACTTTTTGAATCTTAGGTAGACCTCTAATAAGTTCTCCTTTGCTCAATCTGTATAAATTTCGTTAGTGTACATGTCCAAGGTGTTTATGCCATAATTTTGTCTCATCGGTATGGACCATGTAGCACGTTTGATTAGATGAGCTATCATTGCTTACTATATAGCAGTTTTCAGAAGTTCTGCGACCAGTTAATATTACAGAACCCTTTTTATCTATAATCTCACAACCTTGATTAGAAAATTTAACACTATGGTTGTTGTCGCATATTTGAGATATGCTTAACAGGTTGTGTTTTAGTCCTTCAACATATAAAACATTCTTAAATAAGGGAAGATTATAGAGTTGAACCGTACCTTGGCCAATAATCTTGTAGTTGCTACCATCACCAAATGTGACTGACCCATCAGTCATATCTCTTAGATCGGTGAATAAAGCCTTATCATCTGTCATGTGCCTAGAACATCCACTGTCTAGGTACCATTTTGAATGGCTTGTTGCTTTGAAAGCAGTGTGGGCAACCAAGCAGGCAACTTTAGGAACCCATTTCAGAACTGTTTTGGGTTTAGGCCAACATAGTTGGTCTTCTTCTGTTTATAGCTGTGGGAATGACCTACTGAGTTAGATTTTAAGAGCTCTTTGAGTAAATCAACTATTTTTTCAGCCAGTGGATTTCTGTACTGATTTTTGAAATTGATATAGCTACGTTTAGGTTTTTGAAAAGTTTTTGTATTTTTAGAAAAACCTTGACAAGTACCTTTTTCTTTTGAGTTAGAGGCTTCTCCTTTCACAAAGTTGGAAGGAGTATTCTTCTGTTTATGAGGTATGTTTTTATCATAACCCAACTCGGATCGGTCGCTACATTTTCTAGATCCGGATAAAAGTTTTTCTAACTTCGGATCTCCTTGGGTATATCTCCATGTATCCTTCAAACTCAGAAGAGAAGATACTTTATTCTAGAATTTCTCAATTTCAGATTTCAAATCTTCAATCAGGGAAGTTTTGAATTCCAAATCACATTTTGATTTTACAAAACTATCTGAAATTTGGGATTTTTCTAAAACAAGTAAGTTGAAACATTCTTTGAGTTTAAAAAACTTTTCTTTTTGAAGTTTAAGTTTTACAGCAATTTTACAACTTTCCCTGTATAGGGCATTGTAAGCATCTTGTAGATTTTCTTCATTTTCATAATCACTATTCAGATTTTCTTCACTAGTTGAATCATCATGATCTGAAAAAGTGAACTTGGCTAGAGTCATAAGGGCCTTCACTTCATTGCCCGACTCGGTTTCAGAATCTTTTGAATCAGAAGTAGCTTCAGACTCAGATGATTCATCCCAAGTAGCCAACATACCCTTCCTTTTGGGTTTGTCCTTTTTAGGACATTTGTTTGCTAAATGCCCATATTCATGACAGTTGTAACATTGACTGTCTTTCAAAGATTTTCGAGTTTTAGGTCTAAATTTCTTTTTATCATTTGATTGAAAATCAACTCTTTTCTTACTTTTGAAAATCTTGTAAAACTTCTTTGCTAAAAGAGTCATATCATCTTCAGAATCAGAGTTTTCTTCAGAAACATTTTTAGAAGATTTTAAAACTATAGATTTACCTTTAGGAGCTTTAAAGTTTAGCTCATAGGTTTGTAAAGAACCAACTAGTTCTTCTACCCTCATATTGTCCGTATCATGAAGTTCCTGTATCGCGGTTACTTTAGAGTTGAACCGTTCAGGAAGTGAGCGTAGTATCTTTGCACACACTTTACTTTCTGGAATTTTATCGCCAAGACCCCACATTGAGTTTACAATGTCATTTAATCTTGTGTAAAAGTCCATAAACATTTCATTTTCCTTCATATGAATTTCTTCAAATTTAGTTGCGAGGAGTTGGACTTTAGATTTTTTTACAATTGATGTACCCTCGTGTGTCATTTCTAATATATCCCAGGCTTGCTTTGCAGTATCACAGGATATGAATCTTTTGAACTCATCCGGTGATAGTGCGCAAGTGATTGCATTTAGTGCTTTTGCATTGGCACTACTCTCACTTTTCTGAAGTGTGGACTAAGAAGTATAAGGTGTTATTCTCATTGATTTTAATCCATTGATACTAATTACTTCAATGGTAGGAGGGCTCCATTCAGTCATGTGGCTTGCCACACACTCCCATCCATTGATTTGAGGAAGATCCTCATTCGGGCTATCCAATAGGCATAGTTAGAGTCATCAAAGGGTGGAGGCCTAGTGACTGATAGACTATCAAAATTTGACATCTTATATATATATAGCTTAGATCGTTAGCTCAGGAATTAAATCCAAATAAAAAGCAATAAGAGCGAGCTATGAGGGGGGGGGGGGTGAATAGGACTATGCCAAATTTAAGATAATTACAGTGGAATTAAATAACAAGATAGCCAAATAAAGTAAATCAATCCACAATGCTGAAATGAATAGCAACCTCAATGAACATGTATTGAGAGATTGATACAAAAGTTGTTCTAAGAACAACCTTACACCAAAAACCAAAGTTTATGGTAGGACAACCTGATTTCTAAAAAGGTCTTTGTATCAAGAACTCAAACCGTAGAGAAATAAATAAATTCAAACTGTACGGAAAAAAGCAATTTCAAATTTTGATTGTTCTCAAGACAACCATGCACCATACAAATGGCAGGGCAACCTTACAAGAATAATTAAAGAAACTGAAGCTCAAACTTAATAAAGGAATAGCTAGAAATAAATTGCTGAAATTTAAATCTAAACTATTACAACATTCCCCACACTTGCTTGAAATGTAAATATTTACAACATTCACACCCACACATACATTCCACAGTTTTGAATGATAAAAGGTACAAGATTAAGCAAACATTCAATCCACAAGACAAAGAATTATAGTAGTTCGCCTGTGTGTTCATCAACTGTTAAACAACAGCCACACAAAATGCTACTCCACTCCTAATATCCTCACACAGGGGATATTAGCGTTCACTATCAAAATAGGTTTCACAGGTTCACCTAAAGCCTTCACAATTGTGTCTTTTTAACTTGGGCTTACACAATCCAAAAATCCCTCTTTCTGAGTTTTCTGGCTCTCCTCAGATAACCACACAAATGAAATTTTTTTGGTGAATCCCAAACAAAAACCAAAGAAATATAAATTTTATAGAATTGTAAAATACCTGGATTTCTCCTCTTGTAGCAGCCCTGAAGAACCAATCGGAGTAGAAGTTCGAATATGGAAATTCAATGTCCAATACTCACTTTACAATGGTTCTAAGTTCTAATTGATTTTAGATTTAATCAACTTAGGGCTAGCTGTATTTGATTTTGATTCCATGAAGAAGGAATTAAGAATTTCCCTTTTTTCTAATCAGATTGGAATATAAATCAAAATCAAATAACAATAAGCTAACAAAAGGAAATAGAATTATGCACAGTATAGCTTAAAAACAAACATAGACTTATCTCAGAGTGGAGCCTTGAATTCACTTAGTTTTCAATGAAAAACTCTGAAAATTATGTGTTATTTATAGCTGCAGAAATTCTTCTTCAACTGGTCCCAGGGACACCACGACTGGTCGAAGGATAAACAGATTTTTGAATTTTTGAGCACGATCGGATTAAACCATTGTACGACTAGTCGTAGGCAATCCACGACTAGTCGAAGGCAGTCCACGACCGGTCGAGACCCCTCTACGACTGGTCGTGCGACACTTGATTTAGTCGCTGGAGTTTGAGTCGTAGCACTACGACTGGTCGAAGGTCGAGTCGAGACCATCCCACGACCAGTCGAGCAAACTCCAGGACTGGTCGAAGCCGAACCAGAAAATCTGATAAATTATAACAATTTTAGGACTGGTCCTATAACTTCTTAGACTAGTCGAACCAGTGCTAGGACTGGTCGAACAAGGTCTAGGACTAGTCTTAGAATAGACCATATTCATGTATTAGTATTAAAATGAATTATGTAGCCAAAGTGACCTACCCTAAGGTCAATATAAGGTTTATCATACCTGGGACATGAAGTATGGACATTGAAAACTTCATTCGCTTAGACTTTGATCATTATGAAGCTTGAGTTCTTCTTGATGCATCTTGACTACTTCACAAGCTTTGAAATCAATGTCATTTTGAGTTGCACTTGAGTCCCAAACTATGTTTGAGTCTTAACCTTGAGTACACATGAACTTGAGCTTGAGTCTTGAGCTTGAACTCTTCTTTAATATCTTCTATATTGTAGCTTGAAGATATAAACACAAGACACATACAGAGGTTTTGACACAAAAAATTTGACAACCAAAGAGGAATCAAACCATAGCACTTACAGACATTCAATCCACCATTGCTTTTTGCAGTGTGGTCCACTAGATCTTTAGATTTGTCTTATTTTTCCGCTAAATCCTTAAGATGAGCTCGTCAAATGAATGGACGGTTTGGATATAACACATACCTCATGATGGACCCACAACTTGCTGACGTCAATACACCAGCTATATAGCTGGTGTGTGGTACACCAGCCAATCTGCGTCCTATTAGGATGGTTCATTTGGTGGTCCCTACCATGGCGGGTCCATAGCTCACAAACCAAACTGGTTGGGTATCTGATCAGTGACCTACAGATGGGTATATAAACACAATTAGTAACAGTTCACATTCAATCGGCAATAGCTTAAAGAGCTTAACCATTTGAAAGGTGAAGGTTATTCTGATAATCCAGCAAGGGTGACTATTGAGGTACAGACCATCTACTGTGGTGGCCCAACTTATGAACTGGTCTGGTTTTGCACACCTGTGCCAATTCCTTGTGCATCTTCAAGAGAAAACTGAAAAACAGTCCTTGTGCAATTCAAAAATGGGTCGTAGCATACAACTGGTTATAGTTGATCAGACATTATTAATGGGCACTGATCTACAAAAGGGTAAGCATCCAAGAGTTACCCAGGACGGGTGCTCAGCAGGATTGATTTTGTTAAAAGGGTCAGGATGACCAGATCAGCATTCAATCATTATTAGTCAGGCCATGGACCCAGATCCATTCAAATTAGATGGGCGATTGCAATTACTAGTTCGTCATCCATGGCTGGAGCTACCCATTTGACAGCCCTATATCTGAGAAGCCCAATTGCAGATTCTGCTAACCATGAAGAGCTTCCCCACATTCACCCATCTTACATCTGTTGGGTTTGACCGATCCATTAATCGTTCTAATCGTTTATTAGCTAACTAGAAACACTAGATATATTGCTTGTTGAATAGGGATCACAATATGTAAGAGTGAACCTGAGCCCGAGCCTGAGACTGAGCTATTTACTAATCAGGCCAAGAATTTTCACCCAAGCATGACCTAAGACCTACCTTGTGGCTGACCCAACTCACTTAAAACTACTCTTCAAGCACAAGCGTGACACTTACCAACGACTTTAGTTGTTATTGGGAAGGGCTCAACCAACCCGACCACCCCCGCATGGCCCAACTCAGGCCTAAGAATGGAATCTGGTGCTAAAGGCGTGCTACTGCAGCCCACTTAGTGTATACACTCACACATGCATCAATCACATGTATCTATAATTTATTTATTATTATTATTATTTTTTTTCAGGTCGGGTTGGGTGGGGTTAGCCCAAGCCCAACCTATTTAAATGATCAACTTCACTGGCCTAACCCGACTCACTATTCGTTTAGCTTGGCCGGAACCCACCTCAGAACTCAGAAGCTGGTTGGACCAGCTGCCCTGCGCCCCAACCCATTTCCACCCCTGAAATGTTGAATCTTAATTAATGATTAAAAGGCTCCAATTAAAAAAGAAGGGGGGGAACCAGGGAATGTAATATCACAGCAACACCCAAAATTTCCAACTGTACATCCATCTATAAAAGGAAGATGATAGTAAATCTCAAAAACCCAGCCGAATACCACCCTGAAATTTCCCCATGATCCACCCACAGACTGGGAATAAGATCATGTTTGCTTCTCATGACTACAAAAAACTCGTGATTCTTTCAAAACAGGTGGATTAACAAACCAAGCAAATACGGTCATCCATTTTTCACATTTGAACAAATAAAACTTCCAAGGCGAGCTCACTTCCTACCAGTGGTTCCCAGTCGCGGCTTTCCCTTGACCTCAGATTCCTGCTCATTCAAAGATAAATAAATAAATAATCAAAGGATGATAAATAAGTGGACAATCTTTGATACACCTTTTTACACAAATAAGCACTCATCTTGATTTAGAATTTGGAAATGTTACGCAAAGCTCCCCCAAAAATAATATTTGGACCCAAGAACCTGAATTTATATTCATATTCATCGAGAAACAGCTCCATGAGATGGTGCTTTGCAGTTTTTGTTTGTCTACATTATTTGCATATTTTCCCATACTAGTTATTTGCTTAAAAAATAATGTCGCTTCCCAATCTCTACCTACATCTCCAATGCCTGAGAAATTTATACCTCTACATAAAAGAAACTCTCCGTCATTACTTCTTAGTCAGACATTACATGCCCATCATTCCTCAAAGTTCAGGAAGGACAACTGAGAGCTGAACCCTATCCTTCTATAAGAAGAGAGATGATTCAAGAGAGGAAACTCAATCCCCTATATCCCAAGAGAAGGATATCTGGAATTTGGGATGGAAAAAATTGGTTTTAGAGAGCACAAGAGTGGTGGAACGTAGGGACAAAATTGGAGAGGAATTAGTGTTTGGGAGGAAGATCCTCTCTTTCACTCGGAGGAAAAAGAAGAAATAAGATGGCAGCTAGAGATAGCAGCAATCTAAAGTCTACTCTCCAGAAAAACCAACATGGCATGTTGTTGTGATAAACCGGGCTCGGCACTGATACAACTTTGTTGTAATCCCGAAACCCAACAAACCCCGATCAACCTTAGGTATTACAAATTTGGATCTAATACCACCGTCAATCCGTGCGCCTTGCGGAAGCACTTTCAACGAAGATAGAACAATCACAATAAATAGAATAACCAAAACAATCAAGCAAACAAACAACACATAACACACCGATTTTACGTGGAAAACCCTTTGCAGGAAAAAACCACGGCACAAAGCGACAAAGATCTCCACTATAATCAAAAACCTTTAGAGTTTACACCACTTACCTTCTTCAATTACAAAATCACCCAATCTCCCTTTGTGATCCACGCCAAGAAAAAACCTAGCCCCTTGAGAAATCCCTTCCCAAGCCCTTATAAGTGTAGAGAACCCTCTCACCTCTCAAAACCCTTGCCCTTAGAGAGAAAACACTTGTATATCAAGCCCTAATCGCAATTAGGCTTAAATAACCCGATTTGCACAAAACTGCAAAACAGAACCAGAGTCCATCGGTTAGACCGACTCCAACCGACAGTGATTGTTGGTCTCTGCTCCAGTCTTCAATCCGAGAAAACAATCACTTTGTAGGTCAACCGACACTCGGTCAGTCTGACCGACAGAACCATGTTGAACCTCTCTGACTAAGCAGAATGCAAGGCACTCGCACAACAATCTCCACCTTTACTTATATTCTACCAAGCCACCCTGAAGATCTCCCATACAAGCCTCCACCTTGAGCATAAGACTGCTCCTTGCATCCTCCAGCTAGAACGCGGCTCCATCCGTACCCTTGTGCAATGGTGCCCAAGGAGTGCTTGAACTTTTCTGTGATCACTAGCTCCATAACATGTCTGCGGCATTCTCGTCCGTGTGAATCTTCTGAAACTGAATCTCTTTTGAAGTAATGAGTTCTCGTATCTTGTGGAACCTTAAGTCGATGTGCTTGGTTCTCACATGATACACCTGATTCAATGCTAGATGCATAGCACTCTGACTATTGCAGTACAACCGAATCGCCTCCTACTTCAACCCGAGTTCTCTTATCAGACCCTTCAACCATAATGCCTCTTTAAAAGCCTCTATTGCAGCCATATATTCCGCCTCAGTTATAGACAACGCTATAGTAGACTGTAGCGTAGATCTCCAACATATCAGTCCGCCTGCTAATGTTAAAACTTATCTCGTAGTGGACCTCATGTTGTCCAGATATCCTACATAATCCGCAACCACATAGACTACAACTCCACCTGAAGTTCCATACCCCTCGAACATGATTCATTGTGCCCTTAAGATACTTGAGAATCCACTTAACAACATTTCAATGCTCCATTCCTGAATTTATCATATATCTATTGGCCACACTAACTGCCTATGAGATATCCGACCTTGTGCAAACCATCACATACATGAGACTTCCCACTGCATTCGCGTATGGTACCCGTGACATATCTGAAATCTCCTCTTCTGTGTTTGGACACAACCTGGGTAACAACTTAAAAGTGACCTGCTAGAGGCGTGCCAACTAGCGTAGCACCTTACATGTGGAACCTCTCTAGCACCTTCTGCACGTATTCCCTCTGACACAGATACAACTTTCTAGACTCTCTATTTCTGCGAAACTCCATGCATAGGATCTTCTTTACAGCGCCCGGATCCTTCATGTCAAATTCCTTGCTTAACAGAAACCAGTGTATTAAATAGTGCCCGAAGTGTAGCATTGTCGTAGCGCTACGTAGCGTACCCAAATAGTGCAAATCCCCTATAGCGTACATTACAGGGGTCGTAGCGTGTGCTACAGCTACGTAGCGTGTAGAGTAGGTAGCGTACACTACGTAGCACGATTTGTTTCTTTCTTTTTTTTTTTCTTTTTTCTTTTTTGCTTTATTGTTTTTAACTAAAAACAGTTGTGATTTCTTTATCAAAACATGTGTCGAACTCACAACATAAAGATAACATAAAAACTTAAATTAAAAGAAAAGAGTTCGAAAGAGGGTTTCAAAAACCCCTTTCAAACCCTAGCCTCTGACGCAACTACTCATTCGCTTCTTCAAATCTATCAATCCAAAGGCCATTAAAGGAGATTTTTGGCCGATCATTAGAGCCTAAAAGATAGCCTATTTTCTGTATTTTGAAGAACATTGGAGCTTAAACGAATGAGAAATCATATTTCCCCCTTTCTGCATCCATACGGCTACGAAGTTGCATATTTCAGATTTTTGATTGATAAAATCTCTTCTTCAACCTGCAAGAGATATGTTATTGCCCCTTAACGAGTTCCTTTTCATTTAGAATGAATATTTATTAGTTATTTTGGTTCTTTTTCGTTTTTTTTCTTTTCGAAATTCCAGTTATCATGCGATATTTGTAGGATAAGGTTGGTATGCATATTTTTCATTTTCTTTTCCTTTTTAAGGTGGTGGTAGGCATTGTTTTCTATGGTGTAACCTAGTGGGTCCCAATGTAGGTTATGCATTGGTGTGGATATGCATTGTTTTCTATGATGTGGCAAACGTGGGGCCCAGTGAGGTGTACATATGGGTGGATGTGCATCGTTTTCTATGGTGTGGCCCAAGTGGTTTGCTTAGAAAGTTGTTGATGTGATATTTATTGGATTTGATTTATAAATGTGGATTAGCTTTTGATAAACGATAATTAATAGCTTCCTTGAACATGCCTATACTTGAAAAAATTAAGTCTTTTTACATTTTTCTTTACTATTTATCATATTTTTCTATTTTAAATTAAAAAATAAAGTATCATGTAGCTTACGCTACATGCTATAGAGGGTCGAACGCTACGCCACATGCTACCGCTATTTAAAACACTGACAATGACTTAAGCAAGGGTATCTCCTTCTTGTCCTTTGCAACAATCAACATGTTTCTAAACACCCACTTGCACCCTATAGCCCTATGACTTTTTGGAAGTTCCACCAACTCCCATGTCTGATTCATGTGTAGAGATTCTATCTCCTCCACCATAGCTAACATCCACTTGTCGCCATCCTTTCCAGACTTTGCATCTTCAAAGGTGGAGGGATCTCCATTACCTATGAACAATGCAAAAGAAACCATGTCCTCGAACCCATATCGAACTAGGACTCTAATGGTTCTTCTCTCCCTATTCTTGGCTATACTTTCCTAGGTATCCTGCTGGTTGTTTTAGTCAGTTTCTTGCTCTTGCTGAATTTCATCTTCAGTAATCGGCTCAACTGACTCCACATGCACCAACAATCTCTCTACATCACCATGTGTTTCCGACTTCTCTGTAACATCCTTGTTGGTCTTCAACATTGATGCCTCATAAAAGATGGCATGTCTACTAATTATCACCTTTTGAGAAACTATATCCCAAAGCTTCTTAACCCTTAACACATTTCTCATGCCCAACAAAGATGCACTTTCTAGATTTGGGATCTAACTTCGCCTTTGTCCACTTTGCACGTGGAATATGCTGAACACCTAAGATCATCAATATTGAGTAATCAACGTCCTTGTCTGTCCAGACTTCCTCTGCAACCTTGGAGTCCAGCGCTGTAGATGGTGACTGATTCATAATATAGTGCCATGTTCACCGCTTCCGCCCAAAAGCTTTTAGGCAGCCCCGCATGCAACCGCATACATCTCACCCTCTCCAATAGAGTTTTGTTCATCCTCTCTGCCATCCCGTTCTGTTGTAGGGTCCTTGGAGTTGAGAAGTGTCTTGTGATGCCCCGTTCCTTGCAAAATTCCATGAGTTCCGCCTCTTTGTACTCTATACGTTATCTGGCCTAAGACACTTAACCTGTCTACCGGTTTGCTTTTCCACTTTCGTCTTTCATTCCTTGAACTTGGCTAACACCTCAGACTTGTGCTCTAAGAAGTAGACACAAACCTTCCTCGAGTAATCGTCTATGAAGCTCATGAAGTATCATGCTCCTCCCTTAGACAGTACTGTCACAGGCCCCCAGACATCGAAATATATGTAATCGAGCACTCCATTGTTAGTATGTGTAGCAGTCTTGAACCTTACCCTGCACTGCTTCCCATAGATGCAATGCTCGCAGAAATCCACCTCGCACGCCCTAACTCCCTTCGATAGTTTCCGTTTATGGAGTTCTATCATGCCCCTCTCTCTCATATGCTCTGACCGCATATGCCACAGATTTGTATCATATGTGTTGGATTTTGCGTGTAAGGTGGTAGCAGCCTCACCTATAACCGTGTTCCCAACTAACTTGTACAGATTTCCCGTCTTATGCCCATTCATTAACACCATTGCATCTCTGGTGACCTTGATTACACCGCCAGATGCGGTGAATGTGCACCCGTTCATATCTAGAACTCCCAAAGATATCAAGTTCTTCTTCAGGTTTGGGACATGCCTGACATCACAAAGAGTCCATATGAATCCATCCTTACCTTGATGGTCCCTATTCCGACGGCCTTACATGTTGTGTCATTCCCCATCAAAACACTCCCACCATCACAGGACTTGTAGGAATCAAACCAAGTCTTATCCGAGCACATGATACGAACATCCTGTATCGAGTATCCAAGTATCTAAAAGATGACTTGTACTTGAGGAGACTAAGAGAAGATCTCCTTCTGAGCTCTCTTCTGCTATGTTAGCCAATCCACCTTTGTTCCTTTTACCTTTGCTTTTTATATCATCCTTCCGTTTTTGGTAGTCTCTTGAAGTGCCCCTTCATGCTACAATAGAAGCATCCGTCATTAGCCTTTGATTTCGATCTAGAATTTTTCTTTCTATCAGACTGAGATCGTTCCACGGATCTCCCACTTCCCTGACCCCCTTTCGCAACTAACCATTCCACCTGAGAGTCCTTATCGCTTAGACTTCTTCCTCATCTCGTTAGAAACAAGAGATGCGGTGATTTCTTCCGGCTTCATTGTATTCTTCTCATACAGTAGAATAGTAACGAGATAGTTGTATGATGTGGGAAGCAATGCTAAAAGTAGCAATACTTTATATTCATCCTCAATCATCACTTCGAGCCTTAACAACCTGCTACATACCTTCATAAACGAGTTCATGTGCTCTAGGAGATCGAATCCTTCCTTCATCCGTAGCCCGAAAAGTTGTTTCTTCACAAACTTGTTAGTGAGGGACTTCGCCATGTATAGGTCTTCTAGTTTCATCCACATCTCCAGGGGTGATTCCCCATCCAGAATGTTGTACATGACTTCATCCGATAAACACAGACAAATGGTGCTCATAGCCTTCCCCCCGAATTCGCTCCAGTCATCATCAGACATCTTCTCCAGTTTAGTCTCCAACAAGACCTTGCTCAACCCTTGTGATACTATAATATCTTTAACCTTCTGCTGCCACAAACTGAAATTGTTCTTCCCGTCGAAATTTTAAATATCGAATTTCGACCCTAACATCTTCGCTGAATTCCAGAACGTCCTTAAACCTGACACTTTGTTGTGATAAACCAAGCTCGGCTCTGATACAATTTTGTTGTAATCCCGAAACCCAACAAACCAGGATCAACCCTAGGTATTAGAATTCAGATCTAATACTAACGTCAATCTGTGCGCGAACCCTCTCACCTCGTAAAACCCTTGCCCTTAGAGAGAGCACTCGTATTTCAAAGCCATAATCGCAATTAGGCTTAAATACTCGGATTTGCGCAAAACCGCAAAACAGAACCGGAGTCCGTCGTCGAACAGACCCCACTGTCGGTCGAACAGACTCCAACCGACAATCACACCTTTGCTCCAATCTTTAATCCGAGAAAACAATCACTCTATAGGTCTGACACTCAGTAGGTCCGACCGATAGAACCCTATTGAACCTCTCTGACTGAGCAGAATGTAAGGCACTCGCACAACACATGTTTACTTGATATCAGATCGTTCATCTAATGTGACCCATTGTATACATCATCATACATGTCACCAAAAAAATTCAAGCTAGTCTAGTAGTTTGTTGGGCCACAAGTTTCAAGACAATGGAGGTTATAAAAGGACCAGTGGTCCACATTTAACTTACAAGTGTGGACCACATGATGATCGGACTCAACATAACTTTTGGGCCACAATACACACACTATGAGGCTAGACATATCTATGAAGGTGAAGTGTTTGGAGGTTAGATGAGGGAAGAAAGAGGAGAAGAACATTTTTAGTCTTCGATCAGGAAGGCTATTTCAATAAGCCACAAATTCCAAGTGTGTAGACACAAGGGGGCACATATGCTAATGTGACACCCATGCAGGATCCAGGATGCTCATCAGATGATTCCCCCCGGTGGAAGTCCTATCTTAAAAATCAGACCAATCCACTCATCAGGTGAGTGACATTGCATTAGATCAAGACGATTGGTTAGCATTTTTCTAAATGTCAATTACTTTATTCATGTGATAAATCAACTGGGAGGATTTTTTGGCCTATGGAACATTCGTTATGTGTAGCACCTATGAGTGATCACATCTTTTACACGTGCCACATTGCCACATGCAGGGCATTTTTGTTTTACGCTTGCATCTGGGGCATTGCATGATAGCATTCCTCATGTTTCAAACAACTAAACTAGGGAATGTGGGGGAAAAAAATATGGAAACGACCATTTAATGAAATAGCAAAGCATGCTTTCTGATCATGGGGGGCTATTTCCCTAGGAATATCTAGTGTTTTAGCCCAAAATAAGTTGGGGAAAGAAAAAAAAAAAAAAAAAAAGACAACGCGTTTCAACATTGAAGCCATGGGTTCAAGTGATCATTTTGTGTGTTTCAAAAAAAAAAAAACAAACTGAAAAAAAGGCAAAAAACATTGTTTCTGCTCCAACTAAAAATCTATGGGACTGCAACAAGGTGTTTTGTACCCGTTACAATACGCCTATAAAGGCTGATTTGTATTGGTAACAGCCATGACCGTTATGCGATATGGGAATGAAACGGGACAGTTGGTTTTTTGGGACCATATCAACCATTACAGTGGCCGTAAAGGCCGTTACGGGGCATAACAACCATTACCCCCATAACAGTTGAAAAAACCACCACTTTTTCCTATTTAAATCCATTTTTCTCCCCATTTTTCACTTTTCTCATTCCAAAGACTCTCTTAGATCATTTTACAACAGATCTCGATCACTCTTACTATAGTTTTTAAGATTAAAGCATAGATTGAAGTAATTTGAGCGAGAAGAAGCTCCGAGGACATTTTTTTCAAAATTTTGAAAAGGTAGTATTTATGCCCTTTTTTTTCTGATATGTAGTTCTAATGTTTGATTGTGATGTGTAAACATTATAGACATATAATTATGTTCACTAATTCACTAGACAGCCTGATATAACACTCACTTTAAAAAGCGGAACGTTACACTACCATAAACATGTTCAGAACAAAAAATGAATACATATTTGGAATATTTACATTATTATGGATTTTCTAGATATTTTTTTCAGAACTTTTCGAGCAAAAGAAACTTTTCAACCGTTATGGGGGTCGTAATGGTAACGCTGGTAACCATTATGGCCACCGTTACCGATACGGAATACCGACTGCAATCACCAGCTTTCACCAATATTTCTCAATCTCAAGAAATACATGACCAGATAAATCAGAACTTGTATAACAAACCTGTGGTGTATGGAGGAATATGTATGTCTTTGCTGCTGCTGGATTGTGATTTTCCGCTCCCTTGCTCCAGTCATAACAAACCTGTGTAATTTCATTGAAACAAATCTCAAGTCCAAACATCTTCAACTGTTCAACAAGAGAAAAGACATCCTAGGTCTCATGTTCTATGTAATATATGAACAGGCAGAGAAATACAGTAATGACCAGTTGATTCATCATCAGTATCATTATCGTATCAACCTAATTGGGGCACCTACTGATTTCCTTTTTTTTTTAATGGTGCCAGTTGACTCGCAACTAAAAATAATAATTACTTGAGGCATCGAATAAATTCACCAGCACCGTATCAGAAAGGTAGAGGAGAAGGCGAGTTAGCATGATACTTGCTTTACTGTACCAAGTATGGTGGCATGAATATTGTTCAAGCACGGCATAATGCAAGAAGCCAAGAGCTAGACAGGTAGTAAATGTATGTTGAAGTTCCAAGTTTTAGACAACAAACTACATAAAAAATATGTTAACTAAAGAAAGAACTAAACTAAAAAAACAGTGTGTGCACACGTGTACACATGTGAACCAAGGATGTTGACCTTTGCATGCCCTGTTTTGGATGATTACAAACTTAATCAATTATAAAAGGAAACTAAATGTTTTTACACGGGCTGGTCGTTTGGCCCTTCTGTGTTTTGGCCAGTTGCTGTCTGGTTCCCTTGTACTCTATTTGTATTCTGCCTGTTTTCTGGGTGCTTTTTATCTCCTAGCCTAAGGCTAGTTTTGTGTTTGGTCATGGTTATATCCTTTTCACTTTTTCCTTTATGCCACATTTGAAAACCATGGATTCTATGCAAACAGCAGAATGCTGCCCTTTGATGTGATGATTTGTGTTGTTTGGATAGCAAAGAAAATGGTGGATTCTACCAAACAATCATTACATTTTTCCATATTGGATTCTTGGCACAAGAAACTAGGTGAGTATTGTGAGAGGAACATTAGATTTCCACTTGCTACCCAAACTAAAACTCAAAATTGGAATCCATGTTTCAAATGGTTCTCATTGAAATCATCACTGGACAATTATTATTGCTGCCTTTCTTTTACCTTGAATTCCACGTGGATAAACATGCCCTTAAATAAAGTTGGTCTACCATTTAAAAAAATATAAATAAATAAAGATTGTTGAACCGATAACTTCCAACCAAATGACAATGATATGCATAAAAATTGCCATTAAACGGTGGTGATATATGGAATTTGAGATGCAAGGTCACAAAGTGTGAAAATTCCAAGCAAAGTAGCATAAGCTAGCCAGCTGGCATAATTTTATTACAAAAAAAGAGAGAGAAAGAAAAGAAGAAGAGAGAGAGAGAGAAGAGAGAGAGAGAGAGAGTTGCATCCCTAGGTAACAACATAAACAAATAGGAAGTTTACACGAAGGGGTCATTCAGGAGGAGTCCCGAAGGGGTTACAAATCATGGGGATTCATGGGGTAATCAATCTTGTAATTGTTGCTATGAGCCTAACAGATCTATTGTTTGGTTGCCATCCTAGACTGGGAATTACAAAACCTGGAAGTTGTAAATTTGTTTTTTAGTTGACAGAGAGGAATACTAAGAAGAGAATAGCAACCATTTAAAATCAATCACAAACAACCGAACCAGATAAATAGAGAAATCTTCATCTCGTATCTAAAAAGACCCAAAATCCATGCCTGGAGTTGCACAACATGAGAATACTACATACCGCATATGCAAATATTGAACCATCATTGTTGAAAGCGCTGCAAGGAATAGGTTGACTGCATCTAGACATCGCCTTGAAACATAAGACGATATTGTGTTAGTGAAATCAATATTTCTCATCGAAACAAAGAAATACAATACAAGTAAATGAAACCACAACAAATGCAAGCAAATTATTGTGTGTGTGAACCAAGAATAGCAAGGGACCAAGATTGACACCTGGTGTGTGTGTGTGTGTGTGTGTGTGTGGGGGGGGGGGGACTAAAGGTTAGGCATTGGAAACCACATTATCAAAGAATTGCAAGTTAGGCATGCATACATGCCTCCTGAAAGATGTGAAAGAGAGGAATGAGAGGATCCTCAGCAAAGGATATAACACAGTACAGTCAGATTTTTGGTTTTTACAAGTGGCAACCATCATTCATTACTCGAGACGATCGTGCGCCATCATGGATGGACCACATCCTAAAATCTCTCAGATTGGAAGATCCCACCAACCAAACTTGTCTCCTTATTTGGATGAATATGGACCGCTGCAGTATTACTTTATGACCATCTATTTGCAGGTATTAAATTGTAGGTTTAGAATTGTCCTATTGTGTAGATTTTTAAAACATGTCCATCCACAGTGGGGCCTCAAAGACCATTGGACTGGATCATTGAACTGTGGACCACACTTGTACACTTTGAAAACCCCATTATATTGTGCGCGTCCTTGGACCAATGGTAGTATAAGTCCCCAACAGATTATTATTATTATTATTTTTTTTATTTTTTTTGAAGCGGTCCTCAACAGGAAAATTCGCCAACTAAAATATAAAACAGAATATAATCTAGCTCCTGAAGTCCTCAGGTCTAAATCCATGGAGTGTGAATGAACCCGTTAATCTTCCTAACGCTTTTAAAGAATCACCTTGAGGATCACTTGCAGCTCGTTCCATAATGCAGCAAGCTTCGACTCAATTGCATCCCAATGGAGGCAACAACTATACCTAGAACGTGCATTTTGCAGGCGAGAAATTATCCAAAGAAAAGGGGGAAAAAACAAGCAAGAACACCACATGTAGGGTGTTAATTAGAGTGAGAAGCAGCAGCAAGAAGAAGCTTCTAGCCAAGAAATAACGAGAATGTAGAAAGAAGGAAATTGTGGTAAGTGTTGGGGGCAACTGTGATGCGGACATCAGTGGTACATCCTTTAGTGTGTACTAGAGGAGGAGGCATCGCTGACAGAGTACCGGAGGAGTGACGAATTGATGCGGATGGACGCTAGGTCCATCAGACTCATTTTCTAACGCGCTACGAATGCAAGAATGGCATGACCGCACCCTGGCCACAGGCCCATGGGGTAGATTTCACACCCCGTCGCACGAGTGTTTATTTTTAAGCATTTTTTTGTTATTTTCCTTATTTTCAAGGGGTTTAGTGCACTTTTTTATTTTTTCGTCTTTTGTTATTTTCCTTGTTTTCAAGGACTATAGTGCACTTTTACTTTTTCCATGGCTTATATATACATTGTGAGAAACCCTATTCTATTTATTGAATGAATGAGAATTCGTATGCTTTCTTCCTCTTTTACCAAAGAGATTAGGGTTTCAAGATTGGCCCTTAGGTGTTGAGGATTCCACCCCGGTTTTAGGTTTTCCTTCTTTCTAGATCTTCGAAGTGTAGGAAAAGGTAAGAATCATCCGTCTTCTTTTCTTTGATGCCCTAGAATCCATACTTTCTTTCATCTCGAACACATCTCTTCTTCATCTCTTTCGTTCCTCTCTGGATATTCATTTTTGGTTTGAACGGAAAAGAGGGATAGCTAATTAGGAGAATTGGATCCAAGCTTGATTGTGGACTGGTTTATGCTAGATCAGGGATATCCCCATATCCCTAGGTCCTCCCTTTTTATTGTTTACGTGATCATGCTAAGGGGCATGATCCTGATGGAATGATTTCATCTCTGTGTTGAGATTTGCTTAATCAACGTGATTGATAACAGTTAGTTGATTAATTTTATTAGTTGAATCTCTTCGACCTGATTATATATGCATTTATGGTTAGGCCATCACATGTCCCTGCATCGAACTGACCATCATTTGTGACTTGAATAACTTAGACCCTGATTGAGTCAGAGCAGGCACACTCTCCCAATATCTGGACTCTGATCTAAACAAGAAGAGGAGTAGAGGATTTGTGTTCTAATAAGCTTTAGTACCACAAAACAAATGGGATCTATCCTACAATTTCTTCAAATAAATAAATAAAGGCTCCTGACCAACAAAACAATGTGACGAGATTGCGATGACACATTCAAAATCACCACCCTGATAAGGAATTGTTCTAGTGGCCATGTTTTTCAATTTCCAACCTGTTGTTTATAGATGGAAATTGATCCTCATTGTGAAAATGATTTAATGTCAAAAGAAACCAAGAAGAGACCTTTGCTAGGAAATAACAAAGATTTGCAAAGTCTTCCTTCCACGTTTGCAGTTGAAGCATGGTGTGGTACACAGTACTCATGATGTTTCCAACGTAAAGAAAAGATCAAATGATGGTTTGGGAGTCCAATCCACTATATTAGAAAAACTCCCAACCGACAATACAACTTATTTTTTAAAAGAGGTAATGAAATTTTATTGAAATGCCGCCAAAGCGGATAAAGAATACAACCCCCACAAAAAATTAGAAAAGAACACCGCCCATAGCAGCCTTTACATAAGCCACCCAACTATACACCAAACATTTAACTTTAGAGATAACCTCATCTATACCCACATCCTTGTTGTTAAAATAACGCCTATTCCAAGCTCCCCATAAGACCCAACAAATCGCCATTAGGAGCAATCTCCAAATCGCTTTCCTTGATTTAGTACCTCCTCTGCCGTGCCAGGCCCAAATTAATCTCTAACTGACTTTGGCATTGACCAAGCCACTTGCAACCCGTTTGAGAAATGATTTCAAACTTGGTGGGCAAAAGAGCAATGGATAAAGAGATGATCAACTGACTCCCCATTCTCCATACACAAAAGGCATATGTTAGGGAGCACAAGAGATATCCTCTGCAGATTGTCTACCGTGAGAATTCTTCCCCGACCAAGAAGCCACTCAAAAGCCGCCACCCTAGGGGGAGCTCCATAGAACCAAAAGTGAAACAGGTGAGGTGGTCCTGTCGGAGAAGGGGTCTTTGCAATTAGCTCAAAAAAGGACTTCACCGAGAACTTCCTCGACCAACGCCTGGACCAATACATGTGATCGTCATCATGGACCCCGAGCCGAACATTGTTAAGATGGTTCAAAAGCTTAGCCACCTCGTCAATTTCGCCTTCAAGAAAGTCCCTACAACATTGCAGAGACCAAATGATCGATCCCTCAACTAGGGAAAAGCACTCAGCCACCATAACAAATCTATCCGAAGCAAGGTAGGCAATCCTCCGGAATAGAGTCTGAAGAGCTTAGTCACCACACCAAGGGTCGATCCAAAACCGAATACGATTAACTCTACCTAGCCTGAAGGAGATTCCACACCTAATAAAATGCTCTGTTTGCGCTATCACTTTCCAAACTATTGATGCTCTATAAATAGAAGCGTTCCTCACGAACCACCCGCCCTCTTACATACAATACTTACCCGCTATCACCTCTCTCCACAGCCTCCCTTCTTCCACTCCCAAAGCACCATATCCATTTCCCAAGCAACGCTGTGTTCATAGCATCCACAGCAAACTAGCTTACAAACCTCATCCCACTTAAGAAGATGGAACTTCTTTTTATCGCTAGCACCAAACCAAAGGAAATTCCTCAATTTATCCAGCCAGTCCAACACTGCTTTAGGGCATTTAAATAAAGATAAGAAGTAGACTAGCATATTGCAAAAAGCCGACGTCAACATAGTCAACCAACTCGATTCTTTCAATTACCTTATTGCACAAATGCCTCATTGGTTTCTCTATGCACAAAGGAAGCCCCAAATATGAGGAAGGAAAATCACCAGTCTTGTAACCAAAGATAAAAGCATATCGGTTTAACTCTTCCCCTTCAAAGTGCACTTCAAGCATTTCGGATTTCGTCACGTTAATCTTCAAACCTGAAGCTGCCTCAAAACACACCAGGATTTTCCGAAGGTTATCCATCGACTCATTCGCTTCACAAAAGAGCAGTGTGTCATTTGCATACTGAAGATGAGTGATCTGATCACCAACCCCATCAATATTAAACCCTCTGAACAAACCATTCACAACACCTCTACAAAGCATGCCACTAAGGGCTTCCCCTATCACCACAAATAAATAGGTCGATAATGATCTCCCTACATCTGGGCCTGGTGCCTTTTCCCCACACATAGATCCAATAGTCACCTTCATCTCTTCTTCACTTGATGGTTTTTCCAACTCAGTCGCAGCCTCAGGAGAACTTGAATTCCAGGTAGTCCAGCCTCGGTCCACACCACTTCTCTTCCGATAACAATGCCTTATAAAAGGACACAATGGCATCGCAAATCTTAGCATTGTCCGAAGTAGGCACTCCGTCCACCATGAGGGTAGAAATTCTATCAGCGCAACCCGCACACTAGCAATACAACTAATTCAAAACACACACGCACATATCATACACACACACACATTTTATCCCCTTATTTTAATTTTTGGTTGCCTGAGGTTTTATGAAATCGTCGATGTAAAGTAGGAAGCAGCATGGCAAAAGCTTGTTAATCTACCTATAGATACTATCTTTCCCTCCACAAAAAGAACAATCGGTGTTTCAGGAATCGAAAGGGTCGATTGTTGGAGGTCCTCAATAGGGAAAAATTGAGAGTTATGGAATGGGCCAGAGCATCTTCCAAAGCTCGTTTTCTTTGTTTGCATAATCAGTTCAGAGTTTAGACGAATAAAAACCAGTACTTCATCAGGACTTGAGCCAAGATCTACCCTTTTGAAAGGGGTGCCATACAATGTCGAGCAAGTGGTAGAGATTAAAGTGAGGGGTTTGCCTTTCAATATCATCCTTTCTGATAACTCCTTTCATGCCATCCTGCAGCACTAATTTACCTATATATAAAAGGTAGCACCTCCTAATGTTCCCGCATTTTATTGAAAACTAGAAGGAAATGTTTAAAAAAAGAAAAATTCACCTTCTTTTAGAAGAGAAAAACTAAGATGCTAAGAAAACCATCATACACATCAGTTGGCATTTGTTTAGAAGTAGAGAACATAATTTCTAGTAAATTGCATAGCAAGGAAACTGAAGAGGACAGTTGATATATCACATAAGTACGGATAATATGTATAGTAGCAAGTAGCAACTACACCTTGAGTCTCTGTTTGCTGTCTTTATCCCAAAAGTTGAAAGCGCCATCAGATCCTGCCGTGGCAAACGTATGGTGTACCTGCAGAAAAAGTAATACATGTGCAAACTAATAGCTATTACAAAATGGGACGCCCTGAATATGGTCCAAGACGCAAGTTCATGTAAAGCAGAAATTATACATGCTGAAGAATCAATGATACAAACGACAGTAAGAAACGAAGACACATTGCATTCTCGTGTCTTTTTCTCAAAACATTAGAAAGAAGCCCAAATTGTCTGGCCACTGCAGTGGTATTCCATGTATTGCAAAGATATCTAGAGATCACAGTAGACGACGAAAAGACTGGGACGGCTGAGAATAATAACATATCAGCAGTGCAGTCTTTCTTACAATGTAATGGTCAACCAAAAACACAAAGTGCCCCAGCAGAACTAAGAAAGCGCATGAAGTCCTACAGGATCTTTTAACAGTAAAAACAGCATTCAAGTGTTTGAGCTTGAAAAAGTAACAAATGAAGCACCAAGGACTTCCATGAAAAAACTGACATGAGCAAAACTGCACCACTAAGCTTCCAAATATTTTAGGGTTAAAAATAAAAAAAAAAAAAAAAAAAGATAATCAGAAAGTGAGGACAAGAACACGAGTGTGCCTCTTGTCAGCAGCAAGATTCATAGATATATCATTTGCCACCCTTATAGAAAAAAGGAAAATTTTTGACAATGATGCCAACTCATTTTATGAAGAGAGAAGGAAAGCTACCTCAACCTGGCTCCTCAAACATGATCACCATTGCTCAAGGCTTGTCATATCAGTTTCGGTGGGCATAATAGTGCCCACTGAAACCGATATGCATAATGGCCATAACGGTCAATTTGCTTTTGTTGAAAGGCTGATAGCTAAATAACGCCCATTGGGCTCAAGTCCATGGGAGTAGAGGGCTAGGGACTGAAACCGATATGCATAATGGCCAACGGGGGCATAATGGTCATTTGCTTTTGTTGAAAGGCTGATAGCTAAATAACGCCCATGGGTCAGTATATCTCTCTCTCGTCTCTCTCTCTCTCTCTCTCTCTCTCTCTCATCTCTCTCTCTCTCTCTCTCTCTCGATCTCTCTCTCTCTCTCTCTCTCTCTCTCTCTCTCTCCTCTCTCCCTCTCTCTCTCCCTCTATCCCTCCGCCACTCCCCCTCCCTCCCTCCCTCTCTCTCACATTGTAGCCATTTAACATGGTATCAGAGCCTAAGTGCTCTTAGGGTTTCTCTTCAAAGGTGTTTGTTTTTCTCTAGGGTTTCTTCTTCTTCCTCCTCTTTTAATCTATCCAAACAGTGGTGTTTCCCTTCCCTTCCTAATCATTTTTTTGTTCCTTTCCTCTTTCCCTCTTTCATTCCATACACAACAACTTATTAACCTCTTTTTCTTCACCGTTCATTCTTCTTTTTCACTCTTTTTCTGTTTTGAGGGTCATGGGGCCTTTTCCTCACTAACTAGTTGTGATTCGTGAGAAGCAATGGCAGAATGGCTTGCGATTGGATTTTTTTTTTAGGGTATTGCATCATGTGTGACTGGACTTGAGGCCTCTTTGATATGTGTTTGAAGCCCTTGCTGATTTTTATATTGTCCGGTTGAAGATGTTGCTAGAAATTCTTATTTTATTCATTTTTTGAAGAATTTTTCCGAGGGATTTGTTGTTTTTTGCTAAATGATTGGAGGTATTGTTGTACGTCCAAATTGGAGGTATTTGACTAGATTGTCTCTTATTGTGTGATGTGTGCAAGCCTCTTCTCCACTGCTTAAACGACTTAGTAGCTTCCTCATTTCAGGCTCTCATTGCCAAGATGTGTGATGTGACCAGCATTTATATCAGGTAGTTAGCCCGAACTCGTTTATGTATTGGACAGTTGGTTCAAGCTTGTTGGAATTAGGTGGTTGTCCCAGCCTTGGCTCAGACTTATGATTGTAATGAGCTTGTTTATTATAAGCAGGTGGCTCAGATTCGTTTATTTATATTGGACAGCTGATCCATTCTTATTTGTTCCGAATACTTGTTCGGACTTATGATTGTGTTGGGCAATTGGCCCAACCTTAGTTGAGCTGGATAGTTGATCCAGACTCGTTTGTTTATATCAAACTTATGGAATGACCAAGTTCAATTATGAACTTAAAATTGACCCAAGTAAGAAACACCCTCCTAGCCATTGAATTGAAGTGTATTTATTGATTTGTTGGTTGGTCCCCCATTCAAATGCAAGTGTCGTGGATAAAGACCTATATCCGAAGTTAGTGAGTAGCTGAGCTCAAAGACCAGTGCCTATGTCTACACTTGATCTTAGCCAAAAGGTATACCAATGTGTATGTACCCTAGCCCTAACACATCAATTCCACCCAATCCCCATGTGTGTTTCTTCACATAAAATGGTTTGCTTTATCTAGTTTCATCGAATATCTTTTCTAACATGTATCATGTTTGAACAAAAAGATGGGTGAGCAACTTGTGCAATAATTTCTTTACAATAGGACAAGCTCCATAAGATATTTACAAACTCCTAGATAAATCAAACACGCCCCATAAGATATTTACAAGCTCCTAGATAAATCAAAAAAGTGTAGGTCAAGCTCACCATAAGGCAGGATAAGATTGCCCTGTGGTTGGATAGTTCATGAACAAAAAGATTGGTGAACCACTTTTGCTATAGTTGCTTTACAATAGGACGAGCTCCGTAAAACATTTACAAACTCCTACATAAATCAAACAAGCCCCGTAAGATGTTTACAAGCTCCTAGATAAATCAAACAAGTGTAAGTCGAGCTCACCATAAGGCAGGATAAGGTTGCCCTAATAGTTCAACCAGTTTTCTATGGGAACAACCTTGCAATAAGCGAGCCTATTTTACCTATTGAGTCTACCAAGCACCGACTAAGTTACCGTAGTATAATTTGGGTAAGCTAAGATGTCTTAGAGTCTAATAAGATCCATCTTCCCAAGGGATCACCCACCGTAGTAGTCCACTTGCCCAAGCACACTTGGCAAAAATGGAAATTTTGTAATCTATAAAGTAGAATGGGATTTTACAACTACATTATGGCCGACTTGAAATCTTATGAACTTTAAAGACAAGGTGTACCAAAGCACATATCGGCCATAACAGTCGATGCGTAACGGTAAGGTGGATACCATTTCACAATATAGGGTTGATACGGCAAACCCTGGAAGAATCGAACCGTAACAACTGTTACAAGGCATAATGGCCGTTATGCCCGTAATGGTCAAAAAATGGCTAGTTTTTTCCCTTTAAAATTCGATTTTCATCACTTTCTCCACAAATTCCATTCTGAAATCACTTCTAACTCAATCTACAACAAATTTCAACAACTCTTGAGCTAGTTTTTACGATCAAAACACAAGGTTTAAGGGATTTGGGTGAATCGAAGCACCGTGGGCCACTTTACCAAAAAATCGAAAAGAGAGTATTTACGTTGTTGAGATTCAAACCCCTCAACAAACCCAGATCAACCCTAGGTATTAGAAATTTGGATCTAATACCACCGTCAATCTATGCACTTTGCGGAAGCACGTACAACGAAGATGAATAATCGAATAAAGCATAATAACTAATAAAGCAATCACCCTCAAAACACAAGATATTTTACGTGGAAAAACCATTACGGGAAAAACTACAGCACAAAGCGACAGAAATCCACTATAATTAAAACCTTAGAGTTTACACCATCTCACATTATTCGATTACAAAGGTACCCGATCTCTCCTTTCGATGCACATCCCTTAGGAAAATCCTTCCCCATCCCTTACAAGTGTTGGAACCCTCTCACCTCGCGAAAACCCTCGCCCTTAGAGAGAACACTTGTTGGAATACAAGCCCTAATCGCAGTAGTAGGCTTAAATAGCCCAATTTGCGCAACTCTGCATAACGAGTCCAGTAGGACCGAACATAACCTTCGGTCGGACCAAATCAACCCAACTGGAATTTTGGTCGAACCGAAAACAACCAAAACTTCACAGCGAGCAATCTGAGAGTTCTCCAATTTTCGGTCGAATCAAAATGGCTTCAGTTGAACCGAACCTAAACATCTTTGTACAATTGATTGGAAAAATCTATGGCACCCTACACAACAATCTCCACCTCAACTTTCATTCTGCCAAGTCATATTGAAGACCTCCTGTGCAACATCCACCTCGAATGTAGACCGCTCCTTGCATTCTCCACCTAGAACACGACATCATCTGCACCCCTGTGCAAGGGTGCCCAATCTCATCAATAGGTAGTGAGATTGATCAAGCCCAAGCAATGCTTGAACTGCTTTGTCAACATTTCCACGGCATTCTCGTTCATGTGAATCTTCTGAAACAGAATCTCCTAAAGTAATGAACTCTTGTATCTTGTGGAACCTCACGTCAATGTGCTTGGTTCGTGCGTGATACACCTGATTCATCGCTAGATGGATAACACTCTTGACTATCGTTGTGCAATTAAATCACCTCTTGCTTCAACCCGAGTTCTCCTATCAGACCTTTTAACCACAATGCCTCCTTTGAAGTCTCCGTCGTGGCCATGTATTCCACCTCGGTTATAGACAACACTATCGTAGACTATAGCATAGATCTCCAACATACCGGTCCGCCTGCTAATGTGAAAATATCCCACAGTGGACCTCCTGTTGTCCAAATCACATGCATAATCCGAATCCACGTAGCCTACAACTCCACCTGAAGCTCTGTCCTCCAAACATGATTCCAGTATTGATTGTACCCCTAAGATACATGAGAATCTACTAGACAGAATTCCAATGCTCCTTTCCTAGATTAGTCATGCAACTATTGACCACACCTGGCCTCATGCAAACCATTGCATACATAAGATTCCCCACTATGCTAGCATACAACACCCGTGCAATCTCTGAAATCTCCTCTTCTGTACTTGGACACAAGCTGGCTGACAACTTAAAGTGACCTACTAGAAGCGTGTTAACTACCTTAGCATCTTCCATGTGGAACCTCTCTAGCACCTTCTACACACAACCCTTCTGAGATAGCCATAGCTTCCCAGACTGTCATCTCTGTGTATCTTCATGCCTAGGATCTTCTTCACAATGCTCAAATCCTTCATGTCAAACTCCTTGCTTAACAAAGACTTAAGCATGAGTATCTCATTATTCTTTGCAGCAATCTGCATATCATTTACGTAAAGCATCAATAGAATGTAGGACCCGTCTTCAAGCACCCCGTACTATACACATCAATCATTCTAGCACCTGATATAGCCAATCTCCACCACGTAGGAATCAAACTACTTGTACCAGTGCCTCGGAGACTGCTTCAGCCCATATAATGACTACTTCAAGCTCCTCGAATCTTTCAGGCTACCTCATCCAAATGACTTCCGCCAAGTTCCCATGAAGGAATGACCTCTTCACATCAAGCTGCTCCACTTCCAAATTAGATTCCACTACCATAGCCAGTAGAACCCCGATTGACGTATGTTTCACGACCGTCGACGGAAAGAACTTCATTGTAATCTACTCATTCGCTCTGTGAGTACCCCATTGCTACGATTCGTGCCTTATACTTTTCGCCCTCTTTTCTATTAATGATTCCTTCTTCCTAAAGACTCATTTGCACCCTATAGCCCTCTGACCTTTTGGAAGTTCCACCAACTCGCATGTCTAATTCCTAGATAGAGATTTCATCTCCTCTGCCAAGCCTGACATCTACTTGTCGCCATCGTTTCCATATTTCACATCTTGAAAGGTGGAGGGATCTCCACTCCCTGTGAACAACACAAAAGAGACCATGTCCTTGAACCTGTATCGAACCGGTGCTCTAATGGTTCTTTTCTCCATGTTCCTGGCTATACATTCTTGGGTATACTAGTGGTTATTTTGCTCAATTTCTTTCTCCTATTGAATTTCACCTTCAGTAACCGGCTTAACTGGCTCCACCTACACTAACAATTTCTCGGTCTCACCATGTTTCTCTGACATCTCTGCAGCTTCCTTGTTGGCCTTCAACATTGATGCATCATCGAAGATAACATCTCTACTAACGACCACCTTATGTGAAACCAGATCCCAAAGCTTGTAGCCCTTGACACCTTTCTCATACCCGACAAAGGTGCACTTCCTAGACTTTGGATCCAACTTCAACCTTTGTCTACTCTACACGTAGACATATGCTGGACACCCGAAGATCCTTAATCCTGAGTAATCGACGTCCTTACCTATCCATACTTCCTCCGCAACCTTGGAGTCCAACGCTATAAATGGTGACCGATTCACTATATGGCATGCCATGTTAACCGCTTCTGCCCATAAGCTTTTAGGCAACCCTGCATGCAACCGCATACTTCCCACCCTCTCTGATGGAGTTCTATTCATCCTCTATGCCACCCTGTTCTGTTATGGGGTCCCTGGAGTTGAGAAGTGTCTTGTGATGCCATGTTCCTTGTAGAATTTCATGAATCCCATCTCTCTGTACTCTGTACCGTTATCTGACCTAAGACATTTAACATGTCTCCTGGTTTGCTTCTCTACTTTCATCTTCCATTACTTGAACATGGCGAACACCTCGGACTTGTTTTTCAAGAAGTAGACCCAAACCTTTGACTAATCGTCTATGAAGGTCACAAAGTATCATGCCCCTCCCTTAAGATGGTAATGTCACTAGCCCCTGAACATTGGAATGAATATAATCGAGTACTCTGCCGCGAGTGTGTAGCAGTCTTGAACCTTACCCTACACTACTTCCCATAGACTCAATACTCACAGAAATACAACTTGAACGCCTTAACTCCTTTCAACAGTTTCCGCTTGTGGAATCCCATCATGCCCCTCTCGCTCATATCCCCTAACCGCAAATGCCACAGATTTGTGTCATCTGTGTGGGATTATGCGTGTGAGGTGGTAGCAACCTCACCAATAACCATGCTCCCATCCAACCTGTATAGATTTCCCGTTTTATCTCCTTTCATCAACACCATTGCACCTTTGGTGCCCTGGATTACACCGCCCGTTGAGGTGAATGTGCAACCATTCGTATCTAAAACCCCCAAGGATATTAAGCTTTTCTTCAGATCTAGGACATGCCTGACATCACTTAGAGTCCGTATGACTCCATCAAACATCCTTACCTTGATGGTCCCTATTCTGATAGTCTTGCATGCTCGTCATTCCCCATCAGAACACTTCCACCATCATAAGACTTGTAGTAATTGAACCAAGTCCTATCCGGACACATGTGATACGAACATCCTGAATCGAGTATCCAAGTGTCTGAGAGACGGCTCGTACCTGAAGAGACCGAGAGGTCTCCTTTTGAGTTCTCTTCCGCTACACTCGCCGATTCATCTATGTTCCATTTTCATTTGCCATGTAGGTCATCCTTCCATTTCTAGCAGTCTCCCTTGAACTGCCCCTTAATGCCATAGTAGAAGCATCCGCCCTTTACCTTCGATTTTGATCTAGACCTTTTCTTCCTGTTAGACCGAAATCGCTCCACGGATCTCTCACGTCCCTGATCCCCTTTCGTGACTAGCCCTTTCGCCTGAGAGTCCTCATCAACCGACTTCTTCCTCATCTCGTTGGAAACAAGAGTCGCAATGATCTCCTCAAGCTTCACTATATTCTTCACATAAAGCAAAGTAATAACGAGATGGTCGTATGATGTGGGAACTGGGAAGCGATGCTAACAGTATCACTGCTTTGTCTTCTTCGTCGACCTTCACTCTGAGCCTTAACAACTCGCCGCATAGCTTTGTAAACAAGCTCATGTGCCCTAGGAGATCGGATCCTTCATCTGCAGCCTAAAAAGTTGTTTCTTCACAAACAACTTATTTGTGAGGGACTTCGACATGTATAGATCTTCTAGCTTCTTCCACATCTCCAGGGGGGATTTCTCATCCAAGACATTGTTCAAGACCTCATCTAATAGACATAAACGGATGGTGCTCATAGTTTTCTCCCCGAGATCACTCCGGTCATCATCCAATATCTTCTCCGGTTTAGTCTCCAACAATGCCTTCCTCAACCCTTGTGATACGAGAATGTTTTCGACCTTTCGCTGCCACAAAGTAAAATTATTCCTGCCATTGAATTTCTACTTATCAAACTCCGACCCTGACATCTTCGTTGAATCCCTGAACGTCCTTAAACCTCGCGCTCTGATACCACTTTGTTGAGATTCAGACCTCAACAAACCCAGATCAACCCTAGGTACAAGAAATTTGGATCTAATACCACCGTCAATCTGTGCGCTTTGCGGAAGCACATACAACAAAGACTGAACAGTCGAATAAAGCAAAATAACCAATAAAGCAATCACCCTCAGAACACGAGATATTTTACGTGGAAAAACCCTTACGGGAAAAAAAACCACGGCAAAGAGCGATAGAAATCCACTATAATCAAAACCTTAGAGTTTACACCAACTCACCTTATTCGATTACAGATGTACCTGATCTCTCCTTTCGATGCGCAACCCCTAGGAAAATCCTTCCCTATCCCTTACAAGTGTTGAAAACCCGCACCCTTAGAGAGAACACTTGTTGGAATATAAGGCCTACTCGCGGATTAGGCTTAAATAGCCCAATTTGCGCAACTCTGGATAATAAGTCCAGTCAAACCGAGCATAACCTTCGGTCGGACCGTCGACCGAGTCAACCCAACTGGAATTTCGGTCAAACCAAAAACGACCAAAACTTCACAGAGAGCAACCTAAAAATTGTCCAATTTTCAGTCGAACTGAAAATGGCTTCGATTGAACAAAACCTGAACTACTTTGTACAGCAAATTGGCAGAATCTAAGGCATCTTGCACAACATATGTCATTTTCTTTCAAATTTGTTGTTGCAAATCAATGGAATGAAGTTAGAAACATCAAACTGACCACATCTCATTGGATTTGTGGTCAATTTGATGTAAGTTTCTATATTTTCATAAATTTCTTTGAATATTACTTTTTTATATGTAAAAATAGCAGCACATCTTTAGTTCCTTTTCGATTTTCATAACCAATGCTAGAATCTGATGTGCCATGAATAGATGTTCATAACCATGTGATTGTTTTTATAAAAAAAATAACTTGATTTGCTTTTTTTTATATTCTCTATTTTCGGATGAATTTCTATTTTTTAAATAGCAAAAATAATTATTTTTTGTCGATTTTCATAACCAATGGTAAAATTTGATGTGCCATGAATAGATGTTCAAACCATGTGATTGTTTAAAAAAATGACTTCATTTGTTATTATTTTTTTAAATTTTTGGATGAATTGCTATTTTTTCTAAAAATAGCAAAAATATTTTTTTTTATTTTAATAACCAATGGTAGAATCTGATGTGCCATGAAGACATTCATAACCATGTGATTGCTTTTAAAAAATGACTTCATTTGCAGTTTTTTATATTTTTATTTTTGGATTAATTTCTATTTTTTCCTAAAAAATAGCAGAAGTGATTTTTTTTCAATTTTCATAACCAATCCTTGAATCTGATGTGCCATAAATAGATGTTCATAAAAGACAATTGTTAGTCAAACATATAGGCACAATGTTCTCACAAGAAGTGAGAGAAACTTTATGAAGTCCATATTAGCATACACGGGTCCATAAGTAACAACAGATTTGGATGTTGAAGTGGGGAAGTGTTAATTTCAAAATGTTACCAAGTATGATGGCTAGAAAGCAAGAACGGTAGTGTGAGCTAAAAGTAGGTGCGGAAAGGTTCCTACAACTAAGCCTGAATGTCAACTAAATAAACTAAGACAAGCTACAAGGAAAGCCAAAATGAAAACATTGTAGATCAAAAAACAAAAATCAACTGATCTAGAAAGTAAAATCATGAAAACAGTTACATAATTTTCTAACTAAAGTGCTCAAAAATTCTCTAAAGCCCATAGAAAGGATGAGCAATATAACTGGAAAACCTTGAATTTTTTTTTTTTTTTTTTTTTTTTTTTTTTTTTTTTTTGTGGGGGGGGAGGGAGGGAATGATAACTGGACAATTTTTGATCGATCACCAATAGAAATAGAAAACTAACCTTCTTTGCCAAAAAATAAAAATAAAACACTATAAATATGAAGTCAAACAAGAAGAAACAAATGGATGAAACACACTTCACTTAAAAGGAAAGTACAGGATCCTAAGATCTTACAGGATGAAAATTTAATGAGTTGACCGAGTATATTTCATTCCCTTCTCTATGGCATTTGAAAGTGAAGTTTTTACTTTGTTGGGCATCATCCAAATGGTGCACACCAACCCTTCCCTCTATCGATCCCACCTAGAACAAAATAGAAATACCAGATTTTGAATAAGATCAATCATACAGCCAATAAAATTTAAAACACGAGGGAGTGAGAGAGAGAGATCTTGTGCTCCTAGACACATTCAGGCACTTGAAAGATATAATCAATAATGTAAAGGCAAAAGAACATAAACAAAACACTCACATCCATTAACGGCAAATATTAGTGGCCAAGGAGTTAATTAATATAGCAAATACAGCCAAGGCAACTGATCTGAAAAATTACTATATAATAGCATGGAACTTCACTTTTTCGGAAGGTTCAAATGTTGGAGACATGAAAATGGTTTCATCTGGCCTTGTCTACATCAAAGGTTCAAATGGCATCCTTTCATGGCGGAAGCCGCTCTTGAATGAGGGCTTGAACTCTCAATGACATCCTCTAGCAGGAAGTTACTTATGAACGGCAATTCTAGGAATGCCATCAAATGGGCACTAGTATTGAATCCAGGTTCTGGAACACTCACTTTTCTTATAGCTGAATTAGGAGGCTGATGTCTTCACTAAATATATCCATTCCACATGTTCCTAAATAGGCTAACAGACTTATAGACGCCCTAGCTAAGGGGGACTGTGAGAGGATCAATCAATTCCACAAAAATTGTACTACTTTATCTCTGTCTCACCTTTTTCTATTTTAACGAGGGGACCAATCAATTCTGCCAAAATCATTACCATATCATGAATCAAACCATGGGTCAAATTGAATCGTAAATCATACAAATTGATCCAATCTTTAAAATATCAGAAAAAATATACCAAAAAAATCATTAAATAAAAATCTAAGATATTGACTGAGAAGTTCATTTCACATCCATATTCATCAATTAATCAATCAACCATACAAAGTACGAATACTTCCACATTGCCAATGTGTCTTACTATGTCAGTTTGAAGTAATCATCAACCAAGTTTATGACAAGTAAACAATCCATTCAGCTTTGGATCATGAGAGAGAGAGAGAGAGAGAGAGAGAGAGAGTTCTGGACAAGTTTAGAGATGAAAATTAAAGACGTCATTAGAACAATTTTGGTACAATTTAGTAACAATAGGATTGCTAACATCCCCACCTTTATGGGGCCATTAGCAACATCCCCAGAACTTTTAAATGACAAATAGAGCACCTAATCACCAATCCGGACTATCCATTTGTTTCATATCACTACGAGTAAAAGACAGTCAATATCGAAAAGGAAAAATAAAATAAGTCCAATCAACATATTGAAATTTGAAACATCTATTCAGTAGAGCCCACTGTGGATTGCTTATGATTCCAAAGAAGTACATTCAGCAAATGATGCTAGCGATCTAATCTATGGCTGTTAAAAACATATGATGATAATGAAATGATGAATGTTGAAAGGGTTAGGATCAACAATTGGTGTGCTTTGTACCATAGCCGGCCAATGGTGTATGCAACAAATGGACAGTCCAGACTGATGATTTACCATCCCATGCGTCACTAAAAATATTTGGGGACGTTGCTAACATCCCCGTGAAGGTTGGGAATGTTAGCATTTCCCTTTTAATCAAATTGACATTCATAAAAGAATCGCCTTCATTCATTCCCACATAAGACGGCTTTAACAAAATTGACATTCATAAAAGAATCACTTTGATTGATACCTATAAGAAGACAGCTCCTGTCTCAAAGTGCAAGCCTTGTTACAAGCCTTGTTTTCGAATGGCCTGTGATGGCAAGTGTAAATGGGGATGGGGATGTCTTTTTGTAAGGGATTGGGTTTCTGTAAAGGTTTTCAGGTTATATGTTTGTGGATGATGCCTTATTATCCTTGTTTGAATAAAATTCAGTAATCCTTTTATAAAAAAAAAAAAAAGAAAAATTTAAAAGACGGATCTCGTCTCCTGATGCAGTTCTACAAAGAAGAGCTCCAAGCCAAAGACCCACAGATCGTGTTAGACATCATTGTGGATTTCATGTTCCTTTGTACCCCAGTTGGAAACATAAGAGGCCTAAAAATGTGAACCATGACGATAGCACAACTAATTTCAGACCTACGTTGTCTTGTGAGATGTTGATTCCATCACTTGCAATACTCTTAGTCCACACACACACACACACACACACAGTACATATGGCCACCAGAGGATAGTACCTAACAAGTTCCAATGCACAAACAACATACAATATCACCAAACTCAAAATGGAAAGCTACACCCCAAGTACAATGGAAGTAGTAAACTGCACGGAGAATCCAACAAGCAATATTGGTGATGAAATTGAAGGTTGAATTAATGATTTCAGTCAAACTAATAATATTAATAGAAAAGAGCCTCGTCTAAGTCTTTAAAATTTATGTATAAATTTCACATCAAAGCTTAAGCATTATGGAAAGTATGCGTTCAAATTCACAAATCACAAGAAAGTGAAAGCACAAAAGCTCATGTTCCCAATTTGACTTGTCAGCATATACAGAAAGAATTAAGATGGATACGCCTTCTCTTATATGACAAGATAGCTTCTTCATACAATGGCCTACCACAGAGATTGGCAGATTTGGTTGAGGAGATAGGAAATATATATGTGACAGTTATTATAGTTGTAATCCTTCCAACATTGCCTATTCACTTCCCCAGAAGAAGTGGATAAGCCTTCTCTGCAGTTCGGGAATGCCTTTATGTTATAATTTCCTTATTTAGCTTTAATGCATTGACCATTACCAATAAAAAAATGGCACATATTGGGATACATTTCATAACAACTGAGAGACTCTCACAATGACTGCCCTCTGCATCAAATGAAATCAACAAGATAAACATTTAATTTGAATGCTGAATTATACCAAAAAAAAAATAATAATAATAATAACATTCAACTGCAAATTTCAGAAAAGTGAGCCAGAAGCCAATATCTAGGTAACACAGAAAATGGTAACAACCATTAAGGCCCCATTTGGCATATGCCTAAAAATGAGTTGATTTCATTTTAGTAAACAGTAAATGTATTAGAGATCATCACCTCTAATACATAATGAGGTCATGTTAACATTGATTATGTATTACAGATCAAGATTTCCAATACATAATTACTGTGAAACTAAAATAATATCAACTCATTTTAGGTGTATACCAAACAAGGCCTAAAAAAATTTCATCATGAATAAGATATTAATCGGAAACTTCTCATTTTCAAGACTAAGGAAAGGAGGTTGGAAGAATACATAACTAAAACTGCAGGAAATGCAGGAAAAATTTTTTTACCAGAAAACCTTGCTGATCCGGAAAAGCAGCGACACATCTTGTCTGATACTTGAGAGGAGAACTGATTCTCTTAAATTCAGTCTGTTGATAATTCAACCAAATGTCAGACTATCAAGGAATATATCCAAGGGAACCCAAAAGAGCAAAAGAATTGTGAATAACTCATACAGAAGAACTGCATGAGCATCAGCATACACTTTCACAATTGGAAACAAATACAAAGGATGTAACTAGTGCTGGCACAAAACAGCCCAATCAGAACTAAGGAAATTGCTAATCCACAAATCAGAATAACAATCCTCATAGCAATTTAGTATGCAATGCAACTAGATGATGTTCAGGAAGCAGTCTATACACACTCTAGGCCTCACAAGAAACTAAAGCCTCCAACCTTTTACAAAGAAATTACATTCGCCAAACATAGGCTCCACTTGCACAAGCTAGCACATTAGGGAACACGTCAATGGTGTTAGGGACCATTGATCTAGTGGGTTATCATATTGACATGAAACAACATAATGTAGAACAATATTACCCTCCAATAATTGTGAATTTCCTTAATTAAATGTGGAGTATTGCTCTCTTTTTTTCTTTTTTCTTTTGTTGGTATCTGTTCTTTAACTGTTCATTTCATGCCACCAAAGCAATGCCTAAGATTTACTGTCTATGATTTTTAGACTAAAACCCATTCATAAAGTAGCCAACTAGATCAACAGTAGACATTATCCACATTTATGGTGGAGATGCTAGAAATGGGCATGCTCGCATGGTCTTTAGCAAATTGGCTTTTTAGAAGCAAATCTCAGTTAGTGTAAATATGTTATGTTAGAAGCAAGTTGTTTATTGGAAATATGTGTGTGTGCGTGCGTGCATTCAAACCCCCCGCTTTGCACTTTTACCCAACTTCCTACTTCACAAAACTTGCCCATGTTCTGCAAAACCCAGCCAGTCCACCTAGTGCAAAACTCAGTAAAGTTTCAAAAATATTGAACATATCTTTTACCAACCCAAAGTTATACAGGACATTGGCTCCTTTTTGATGCTGATTCAAGTTTTTACTAGGTTCAATTAACAAAAACTAATAAAAGTAGGAAAAACAGTCTTTTACATGAAAAAACAGTGAAACCTTGTTATGTTTAAGATAAGATATAAAAGACAAATTTTAAGTGTAAAACTATCAAATCTTGATGAAGGATACAGTGGGCAATAGATACTGGTGGGTTGCAACATAATTACTTGAGCAATCATAAGGTCCTGATGCATTAGGAGTGAATCTTGATATGCCTATTTTCTAGAATGAAGCCCATGGTTCATAGATCTAGACAATCAACTTGATGCACCCCAGTGATGGGATCTTTCAAGTTACAAGATACTAGGCATCCGATCTTCAGCCTTTTTTCTAGACTATTGATATATTTTCTTCATAAACATTTATTTTAGGCCACTCATTGAAGACTAGGATTTTCCAAGATGGGAGAATTTTGTGTTATTCCCCATCCCCAATGAGGAGCATTTTGTGTTTGACACAAACCTAGGTCACTCATGGTTAAAAGACTTGGCGACTCAGACCAACTTGATTGAGTTGGTCTGAGTCTCAAGTCTCAAGTCGAGTCGCAACTTGATTGAGTTGGGGGTGATTGGTCCAACTCGGCCAAGTTGGGGGTGACTCATGGTGTCAAACCAGATTGATTCTGACAGAGTCCGATTTCACTCGAACGAGTCATGCGCGACTCATCCAAATCTTCAAACCATCGTCTAGTTTGATAGGCACCATTGATCTAACGGGTTATAACATCAACCTGAAACAACTTAAACAATGGTTGAACAGTCTTAGCCCTCCAATAATAGCAAGTTTAACTTACTAAATGTAGACCATTGCTTATTTTGTGCTAAATTATTCTCTAACCATCCATTGAATGACACCAATGCAATGCTAAGATTTGTTGTCCATGGTTTTTAGAATGTAACCTATCTATAAAGCAGCCAATTAGAGCAACGGTCCCGAAACGTGTTCTGTATCCATTACAATATGGCCATAAAAGCCGATACGTATAGGTAATGGCCGTGACCGTTACGTGATACGAGGGTGAAACGGGGCAATTGGTATTTTGGGACCATATTAGCTATTACAGGGGGACATAACGGTCAACAAATGACCGCTTTTTTCTATGTAAATCAATTTTTCTCTTCATTTTTTCGCTTTTCTCATTCCAAAATTTTCCAAGATCATTCTATAGCAAACTTCGACCACTTGTATTATAGATTCTAGGATTAAAATCGTAACTTGAAGCTATTTGGGTGAATAGAAGTTTTGATGTTCATTTTTTCAAAAAATAAATAAATAAATAAATAAAAATGGTATATATGCCTTCTTTCCTATTTCTAGTTTTAATGCTTGATTGTGACGTGTAAACTTTAGAGACACATAACCATGTTCATAAATTCACCAGACAACCTAGTAAAACACTCTCACCAAAGAGTGAACTGTTACGCTACTATAAACATGCCCAAAACAAAAACAAAAACAAAATTGAATACATTTTGGAATATTTACATTATTCTGGATTTTCTACGTATTTTTCAAGAATTTTTTGGGCAAATAAAAAATTTAAAAAAAAAAAAAAAACTGTTACAGGGGTTGTAACAGTCGTTATGCCCCCATATCAGCCATACCTGTATCGATAACGGTGGTGACTGTTAGGCCACCGTTACCAATATAGAATACCTTAGTCTTGATCATCGTAGATGCTATCAACATTTAAAATGGAGATGTTGGAAATGTGTTTTCTAGCTTCTTTTTTTTCTTTGTAGAAGCAAACTTCGGTGTTTTGATAGTAATATCTTACCTTACAAGTTGTTTTATTGCGAAAACACCTTGTTTGTATGTTAAGTGATGCACTCAAATCCCCACTTTGCATTTGTAGCGAACTTTACCACTTTCTAAATGTTCATTACAAAAGTCTAATGATCAATATATTTTGATATTTGTTCGATTATTAACTCCATTGCAAGGATATACACCCAAATATGCCCTGTCGAAAGGCTTTAATTGATCTAGGAAACAAAGATATATCACAGGTTGTAGTTTGGCACAAACCCTTGATTACAATCTCTGGGGAAAACCCCTTAACTAAAAGGTAAAAACCATAGAGAACTAGTCTATTACATGGTACAAACTAGCAATGCAAATGATGCGTAAAGTCCTAATCTATGGTCCTTCGCCTTCAAAGTGTTCAGATCATTGATTAGGCATACTAGCGCTTCGAGGACTCAAATAGTCCTATAGTTCATGTTCTATATAGCTCCAAGAAGTTTAAAAGTTTTGGCAGTTTCTGCCTTCCCCTAAGGCGTTCAAAAGACCTTAGACAAAAACAGCACTAAGCCATTTTGCTAGAGAAAACCAGGGGTTAGCGCGGATTGCCTTAACATTAGCATAGGACCACCCAGGGGTTCAGTTTAACAATCCAAACAGCCAACGCTCGGAGCCAGGCTCAAGATGGCCAATGCGGAGCGATCATCAGTGCTTTGAAAAGTCCCGCTAGGCTACTACTCGGGCATCTAAAGCAATCGACACAGGATGATGCAGGACATGAAATTAAACATGATGTGTGAGATTTCAGGCTTAAAACCACCTTAGTTCAGAAACAATTACACAAATTCTATATCCCACATAAAAAGTCCAAACATTCAAGTAAAGGGGAATCTATGCAGGTCCAGGCCTACACAGGCTAAGACTGGACCAATAAAAATTATAAACCAAACGATGCTCAAAGGGAAATAGAAATCAACCACACATACATAGCAAATAGTCCCTAATCCAAGGGATTCCCCAATCTCAATTCAAGGAACCCTAGGGTGAAAAAATGGGCAAATAAATTAGGGTTAATGCAAACTAAGGCTAGGGTTTAGGAAATAGGAATGAAAAAAAAAAAAACCTGACCCAGAGAAAGCTCCTGCGTGCAGATGGTGGCCCGAGGCTAACGCACGTGCGCGGGTGGGCTGTCCGCATGTGTAATGGAAGCCCGCCTCCTCAAGTGCACCTACGCCTTGGTCGGCCAGGGGAGACCTCCAATCCCTCCAAGTTTAATGACGATCCGACGTAAGGTCGAGGCGTAGTGCTCCGCCGAAGT
Source organism: Magnolia officinalis (assembly GCA_021015155.1). NCBI lineage: Eukaryota > Viridiplantae > Streptophyta > Magnoliopsida > Magnoliales > Magnoliaceae > Magnolia > Magnolia officinalis. The sequence continues at coordinate 61,228,614 of JAJHSJ010000006.1, forward strand.
TTCATCCCTCTTGCAAGTCCAGATTCTGGAAACTGGCTGTATGGGGATGAATAGTTGCAAAAGTTGAGAAATTCAAAGCAATAATGATGATAAAAGATGAGAGATATGGATGGAAGAGGGTAGGGGCAGATGGGGATAGATGTGGCTTCGCACCACGGTAGTTAGCCCTTTGAAAAGGGAGGGTTTCGCACCCACTTTTGAATTCTTCCACAACTCACTAAGAGAGAAGAAAAATAAAGCAGGAATTTTTATTAAGCTTCAATGAATGAAAAGAACTACAAGGGGTGACTATTTATAGGGAAAACCCTATACTCCAAAAACTCGCACCATGTGCGCAACCTATTACTTGGCGATGAAGTAAACTAAAATAAAAACCAAACAAAGAAATTTAAAGCGTTCACGATGTTCTAAATAATAACAATAAGCAAAACCTAAAATATGAAATCAATCCGACGAGTGGGCCACAATCAAGAGATCCCATGATGGGCTTTCTTGACTATCGGGTCCACCCTTTTGAACCAAAACTTCGTCTTCTAGCTAAGAGGCCCTCCCTGGACGTCGTCATCGAGTCAGATCAATGGTGGAGCCCTCCTTCTGCATATGTACGTGCATAGGGAGTGTGCGTGCGCACGTGCACATAATGTCCACATCAATTCTCCCCGACTGTGAAGATTTCGCCACTGGCGAAATAAAACTCCTGAACCAATCCAGGATGTCAGGATCAAGTCTCTTAAGCTCCTCCTCAGTGAGCCACGTGTTGTCTGAAGCTGGGCGTGACTTCCATTTAACCAAGTACTTCTGAAACCCGTCGTCCGTCGTGGATATTATCTGATGATCCAGAATATCCTCTATTTCCTCTCTAGGTGTGGGAAGGGTAGGTATGTGAGGTAGAAGCTGAGTAAATGGATCGGAAAGGGTAGGTATGGGACGTAGTAGTTGGGAAGATGGGTCAGGACAAGTAGGTATGGGAGGTAGAGGTTAGGAAAATGGGTCAGGACAGGTAGGTATGGGAGGTAAAGGTTGGAAAAATGGGTCGGGAGGGATCGGTATGAGACGTAGTAACTGGGAAGATGGGTCGAGACGGAAAGGTATGGGAGGTAGAGGCTAGAAAAATGGGTCGGGAGGAGGCCATGGATCAATGGAAAGGTTTGATGAATCAGGATGGTTAGGCGAAATGCTGGACAATGCATCAATGGCCCCTTGAAATGCAACTAGATCCTCCACATTGAATGTGGAACTAATTCCCATGGAGGGTGGAAGATTTGTCATATACGCATTGAGATCGTTTCGTTCTATAATTTTGACGGGTCCAGCGCTACGCGCGTGTAGCTTACGAACGGTCCCCGGAGGATACCGCTCAGGCCTGATGCGGATCATCACAGTCTCTTACATTGAATTCTTTGAAACATTTATGCTGGTCTGCAGAAAATTTGCAATGTTCATTACTAGTAGTGATCTTCTACCTGATTTCTTGATACCATGAATGAATATGATGCACAAAAGACTCTGCAGGCTCTGACGGCCTATGGGACAGTGACATAAGGACAAGATCAATAGGTTTCTCAGGTTTATAACCAATAATGACTTCATAAGGACTGCAAAAAATTTGCAATGTTCATTACTAGTAGTGATCTTCTACCTGATTTCTTGATACCATGAATGAATGTGATGCACAAAAGACTCTGCAGGCTCTGACGGCCTATAGGACAATGATATAGGGACAAAATCAATAGGTTTCTCAGGTTTATAACCAATAATGACTTCATAAGGACTAAGACCTGTGGACCTATCGACAAAACTATTAAACGCAAACTCGGCTGTAGGTATTACGGTGTCCCATGTTCTGGTGTGCTCTATATCCCTCCTAGGGGAAGACTCATCCGGTAGATCATCAGGAAAGACATCGTGAAACTCATTCATTGGTCTATCCTCCTGGCCACCTGCCTGAGATTGGCCATCTTCCCTAATGGTGGGGTTTATCTTAGGGGAGGCCTCTATTTGGTCAAGGCGTTGATCTATGTCTTGTTCCAAGCGCTTACCCCAAGACTCGATCTGCTGGGACAGCTTGTTTAGTGACTCTAGCAGTTGTTCCATGTTTAGTGTAGGGTGCTAGCCAAAACCATAACCCGTACGTGTGAGCGTACAACTTGTAACTCCACCTAAGGACTTTCTATGACGACTATATGGGACTAAATGATCCTATGAGACTATATGAGGGAAACTACGCAGTGCTACTAAAATCCAGCAATATAGTCGTCAAAATAAAGGAATAACAGAAAGTTACAGCAATGTAAATTGCTAACTTCTTGCTAACAGAAATTTCAGCAACTAAAATCAGGGACTATGGACTCCTAAAAGTTACATATGATGAACTGAATGCATGATGGACTCAAACAAACTAACCCTAAACATGTAATGTATTCCCCTATAAGAACCCTAAGCTCTGATACCAAATTTGATGCAGGACATGAAATTAAACATGATGTGTGAGATTTCAGGCTTAAAATCACCTTAGTTTAGAAACAATTACACAAATTCTATATCCCACATAAAAAGTCCAAACATTCAAGTAAAGGGGAATCTATGCGGGTCCAAGCCTACACGAGCTAAGACTGGACCAATAAAAATTATAAACAAACGATGCTCAAAGGGAAATAGAAATCAACCACACATGCATAGCGAACAGTCCCAAATCCAAGGGATTCCCCAATCTCAATTCAAGGAACCCTAGGGTGAAAAAATGGGCAAATAAATTAGGGCTAATGCAAACTAAGGCTAGAGTTTAGGAAATAGGAATGAAAAAAGAAAAACCAAAGGAAAACCTGACCCAGAGAAAGCTCCTGCATGCAAATGGTGACTCGGGGCTGACGCACGTGCGCGGGTGGCTGGCCGCACGTATAATGGAAGCCCACCTCCCCAAAGTGACACTTAGGCCTTGGTCGGCCAGGGGAGACCTCCAATCCCTTCAAGTTTGACAACGATCCGACGTAAGGACGAGGCGTAGTACTCCGCCGAAGTTTCAGCCCTCCTACAGGTCCAGATTCTGGAAACTGGCTGTAGGAACAATAATGACGATAGAAGATGAAAGATATGGATGGAAGAGGGTAGGGGCGGATCGGGATAGATATAGCTTCGCACCACAGTAGTTAGCCCTTCGAAAAGGGAGGGCTTCGCACCCACTTTTGAATTCTTCCACAACTCACTAAGAGAGAAGAAAAATAAAACATGAATTTTTATTAAGCTTCAATGAATGAAAAGAACAACAAGGGGTGCCCATTTATAGGAAAAACCCTACACCCCCAAAAACTCGCACCATGTACGCAACCTATTACTTGGCGATGAAGTAAATTAAAATAAAAATCAAACAAAGAAATTTAAAGCATTCACGATGTTCTAAATAATAACAATAAGCAAAACCTAAAATATGAAATCAATCCAACGAGTGGGCCACGATCATAAGATCCCATGATAGGTTTTTCTTGACTATCGGGCCCACCCTTTTGAACCAAAACTTCGTCATGTAGATAAGAGGCCCTCCTTGGACGTCGTCATCGAGCTAGATCGATGGTGGGGCCCTCCTTCTGCGTACGTACGTGCATAGGGGGGTGTGCGTGCTCACGTGCGCATGATGTCCCCATCACAAGACCAAACTATTGGTACTAAACAATTGGCATGTAGCCACTGCTTGGGTCCAACAGCTAATGCAAAGCAATGATTCATAAAGATGAGTCCTCAGACTCTTGTTCTCACCTTGTCCCGAGCCTTGAGACGGGAGAGAGAAGAGGGAGCAGTACAAAGCATCTAAAAGCTCTTAGGCAATCTTAGGAGCCAAATAGCATGAAGAGCATAAATGAAGACCCAAAGGGGTATTTATAGTGAGGGGAGACGGTTATGTCCTGCCCATGAGGAGGTTACACAATTATTTCCCTCATAAAAAGTTGTTAGACAGTTATGGACGCATGTCGCTCTGACATTAGACGACTCGATGTTCTTTCTATCAGTGCACACTAGGTTCAAAATGTCGTTCCACGTTGATGTAGGATGAGTGAAACTAACTTAGGATGTAAGATGTAAGATCAAATACGCATCAATTTCAGCATTCAACATATAAAATCAAACACATCCACATAATAAATTTGGAAAATTCATATTAGCAATGCAAATGGCCTAGGCTATCACATACGTGGTGCACGAAGATATAAAGTATTACGAGAATTGCCCACTTGGAAGTAAGGACTTCCAATCTAACGTGGGTAGTGCAACATCCATGTGAGAAAACAATGACACCAATAAAATCAAATTTAGGGAATGGGTTTATTTAAAATTTAAAATAAAAAATAAAATAAAAAATAAAAAATAAATAAAAAAAAACGGATTTTCGTTAGGGGTTTTGGGGTTTAAAGATTGGGGTTTGGGGATTTTGGAAATTAGGAATTTAGGGATTTAGGGATTAGGGCTTCGTTATAGGTAGAATTTGGTAAGGACTCAATGAAGGAAAAGTACCAAAAGGGGGGCCCACACGTGGCAGCTTGTACTAACGCACATGAGTGCGCACGTGTTCACATGTGGATGGGTTGGTGGAAAGAGAAATGAGATGGATTAGGTTGGGTTTTGATGGGTTTAGAAGAGTTGTAAGGGAAGGAGAAGAAGAAAAGTAAAGAAATGGTGTACCTTGTTGGAGAAGAGAAAGGAAGTAAGATACCTTGGAGGAATCCACCACCAAGCAAGCTTCTACCCTTCCATAATTCAATTGGAATGGAGGGTTTTCTCACAAATCCTATAGGAAGAAGAACACCTTTCAAAAGAAGGAATGGAGGGTTTTCCTCGAAAGCTACTTACAGTCGTCTCGCGCTATCCTTGGACAACACACGCAGATTGAATATTTGAGGACTGTCAGCCCCATGAAGCATTTTACGAAGGCATCCTCCAAAAGGATATCTGGGCGGGTGAGTTCAGGCTTCAGGGGCTCGCAAACTACCATCCTAGCTACTAGGAGTGGACCAAAGGCATCCTCCAAAAGCACCAGAGTACACTCGAGGTTGTTGGCATGTACGATGCGATCCAAGCAACGAGCCAATGGTTTTAACGGAATATGGACATCATCCGTGGCTTCATGGAGTTTTAGTACCCGCTCAACAACTCCTTCCATCTACCTGCAGGGAGATGAGTATCACGTTCTAGGACCTGTATCGGATAGCAGGCCTCCCATTTATGGGAGCATTTTATGAAGAAATGACATAAGCAACACAGAGCTCGAAGATGCAAACAAGCACCAAAGGCCGCAACATCTGAAAGTTACCTGCAAGCTCTTTGAGGATGGGAAGGTTATGTTCCCTCAGTGGATCGCATACTTCCACCCCCCAGTTGCCTAAGTATTTTAGCATATCCTGCAGCTTGTTGATTTAAATAGCACATACAACTGACATACTGGCCTCTTGTTATATGAATTTATTCAAAGGCCTAACAAAGGCAACGAAAGAAAATCGAAAGCAAAGAAGTCCCGCTTCGATAAGATGGAGCAAGAGTTCGAACCTACTACATAATCCAATGAGTGCAAGCTGGCTACATATTTGGCCTTCTGGCTCAACGCAATGCCTAGTGCCAACTATGCAGATGTCATTCATCCCTCAACGTTTGTGATGGTTGGGCTTCTTGCATCCAGCATGCATGTCTCCTTAGCCCCAACTGTCTTGCCAAACATCTACCGTAGCTTGGGAGACATCACATGCCATCTTCATGGACCATCGTGGGCGTCGCCATTCTTCCCCCTTCACTACTTATACGGATAACTGGGGATCTACTTCTGCTAGGTCTACGAAGAAAGTGAAGGCGTCGTGCTCAAGCAAGAAAACAGCATCCCGCTCAGCTTCTTCTAGAGGAAGCACATGAAGAGACTGAGTTACAAAGAGGTGATCGACTGTATCTCTCTGACATAATCAGCCTACTTCCAATGTCTGGTGTCTAGCAACAAAGAACTCTTAGACATCATGGGCTACCAGAATTGGAGATGTAGGTTTTTATTCTGATCCGTTCAAGTTGCTTGCCGGTCAAGGAGGGAGCAGAGTTTTGGAGGGACACGTATTGCCCGAGCCTGTTTGCTCACTAGTTTGGGTATGGTCAGACAATGCCAACGATCAAGGGCCGTCTGTGAAGATCCGTCTAGGAACATGGTACTAGACCCGTACACTGGGGTTACATCTGGAGGCAAGTGTGGTAGAGAGCACCAAAGCCTTGTTCGTCATCCCAAGTCAAGGCAATATGAGGACGACAACCTATCAATGGATACAGTGATGGACCCGCCGATACAAGCTAGTATGCTGTCTCATGTCCCAGAGAGTGGTGATTTGGGTGTCGGTACATGCCACTCAAAAACAACCCCTCGGAGCCTCCTCCTAAGGGCATGGACTATGTCATGAGCCAAGGAAGCACCCACCGTTGTCAGGGACCCTCTGTGTGTCAATCTCCTACGCTAAAGCCTTCCCTATCAAGCAAGAAGACTTTCTCTTGGAGGGCTAGGTAGCAGTTGGAGACATGGAGGACCTAGAGGCCAAATAGGATAAAGACAACGAGGGGGATGAGGTCGAAGTCAAAGCAGTCGAACCTCCCTCAGTGCAATGTGAACCATCCTCCCAATCGCAAGGATCTGAAGCAGCGGGCATGCCATCTCCTAGCTAGAACATGGTCTCCATTGGGCCATTGCTCAGGCATCTCAAGCAGTCGGCATGGGGCCAAACTACTGGTGCTCAAATAGTTGACATGGAGCCACCGCCAAACTACTGGTGCTCAAATAGTTGACATGGAGCCACCGCTGAGGTCCAAAGGCTAGTTTGAAGCCATGTTTCATAAAGGCGATTCCTTCAACTCACATTCTCCCCTTGTCCCGAGCTTTAATGCAGGGAAGAAGGAAGAGAGAGCTTTATGAAGGATCCAAAGAGCTCTTAGGCGATCACAGAAGATGAAGTGAGGAAATGAAGGCCCAAAAGAGTATTTATAGTGAAGGAAGACCGTTATTTCCTGCCCAAGAGGAGGTTACACAATTATTTTCTGCCTAAAAGGTTGTTAGACGGTTATGGACAGTTGTCGCGCTGTCATTGGACAACTCAGTATACTTCCGTCAGCAGGTGCTAGGTGCAAAATGCCATTCCGCACTGACCTTGGCCATTAGCGCAGAGTGGTATCCTGCTTAAGAGACTAGTACCACATTGCCTAGAGACAGTTGGCGCACTGTGTTCTGCTTGAATTTGGCCCAGTCCTTAGATGGTGAGTGCGAACTGCACTATGGTTCCTCGGAAGCTGCTCACAGCCATCCACATTATCTTTAGACAATGAGCACAGACTGGATATTCAGGGACCCGCGTTGGACTTAAGCATTAGCGTTGACTATGCCAGAAGGGTCCCACATTATCCTTAGACAGTTAGCACAAACAATAAATGATGGACCCGCAATGGCCTTAACCATTGGCGCGGAGTGCCATAGTAGGCATCGCACTGACCTTAATCAGTGCATGCTCTGGACCCACACTAACTTGTAGGTGAGCGCAGATCACCCTGCACTGACCAGTGATGGTTAGCACGGATTGACCTTAGCCAAATTTTGATATCAACAATAAATCTCGGTCAAGTTACACAAACTCTACCAGTTCACTGAATTAGTGCAAAACCAGGCGGTTTTAGAAAAAATCAAACAGATCTTTTGTCAACCAAGTTATATGGGTAATCGACTCATTTTGATGCAGACCTAGATTGACTCAGCCAATTTTTGAGACAACTCACTAAGTTTTTAAACAATGCTTGAAGCAATTACCTGAGGGTTTTGCAAGTTGAAAACTATCAAATTTCGATCTGCAGTGCCAACGACCATCAAAGGATATCGAACTGTTAGAGCGTAGCAGCGGTCTGGGAGCTGCTGGGTATGCACTGGAGCTGGCTGTCTGGTATCCCAATACCTAAAGAATCAACAAATTCATTAGATACATTCATCTGCATCTAATACCTAAAGACATTAGCAAACTCATCAGAATTCAGATACATTAATCCACATGTAACCAAACTGGGTCAGGATAAACAAGGAACCTAGTGCCTACATACAACAGAATGCAATACAATTTTTTGAAAATTTTAATGGACTTCATATTGCAATAGTGGTCTAATTAAAATTACCAATTGCAATCCCCAATCATTTTGTAAATTGTACGGGCCTGTTTGGATTGCGAATTACCACATTAATGTGCTGTAAAAGTGCAATGATTACAAATTCCTTTACCCATCTCTTGAAAACATTGCATTTGACTGATAATTCCCATGTTTGGTTTATTGTTGTAAAATCGTAATGATGACACTTTTCATTACTTCAATATCAAATCATCAGATCTGTGAACTGATGTGCATGTTTGGATTTGAGATTTCTGTTGTAACGCAATGCAAATTTGCAATGATTACAAATTCCTTTACATGTCTCCTAGATGCATTTGACCACCGATTCACATGTTTGGTTTATCATGGTAAAATCATAATGATGGCACTTTTACAATACATTATTGCAGTAATTCACAATCCAAACAGGCTACTTCCAACCATCAACATCATCTCATCATAGCCTTGTCCCGGCTATTTAGGGTTGGCTTTTTTATTATCCTTTTCTGTGACCAGATGAGTGCCTAGCATCCAAATACCTGAGCTTGGGACCGGCAGGCACATAAATTCCAGGCGGAGTTCGCGCATGTGTGATTCTTTAAATATTTGGAAAATAAGAATAAATAAATAGTTCGTTTAAGTTGCTGATGAGGCTACAATACATCCATGCAATGACAGCAAGGACTAACAATGATGCGTATGCATAGGGCTGTAATGGTAAGAGACATAAGGCCAAAATGACACCATTTCAAATTTTCAGATGCCAAATTTTCCATTATCGAAATAGGCCAATCAAAGAGAAACATGGAATGGTGTATCTTACTCATTTAGAAGGCCAGATAAAACTCATCTTAAAAAGCAACCTTAAATCCAAAATGCTCACAGGCAAGGATTTGGAGGAAAATGGTTCACATCAATACATCAATCCAACTTCAACAACACAATCATAAGGATTGACTAAATCAAAAGAGGATAGAAAATTCATGCATGCCTAAGAGTCTTGTCCCAGCTCCCTGTAGCAAGAAGATTCATTTCTGGAATCCAAGCAATCTCTTTGACGGGTGCATCATGCATGGCGACTATCGTAGGTTGGCCGCCAGACATCAAGGGCCACATTTTGACCTGCTTATCACACCCTCCTGAGAACACAGTTGCTCCATCTTCTTTCCATGTTGAGCATAAAACCTTTAAACATATCACCAAATACCAACATATCATCCATTTTGCAGCAGCATAAGAAAGTGCACTACAGATTCTGAGGGGAAAAAAAAAACCATGATTCTTCTTTTTTTTTCTTTTTTCTTTTTTGTAGAGTGAAACAGAACCATACCGGCTGGTCATGAGATATTGACGCCTTCGGCATGCTGCTACCTGTCCTAAGTATCTCCCAACATCTAACCTATTGTTTATTGGCAAATATAAAGGGATCGTTTTTAACTTCATGGGGTTTGAGAATCAAAAGAAAAGAACTGCTTCAATAAAATTACCACAAAAATATAAAGTCAACATGATCAGCAAACCTGATTATCCCAAGAAGTTGCAACAAGGTAATTGCCTTTAGGACAGAAACTGAGGCTAGAAACACTATCAGTAGGAGGCTGAACCACCTAAAGAAAGAAAGATAAATCAGCCATTAGCGATGAGCTCTGTGCTCAGTCAGATTGATACATGGGGGACAATCCCACAGAGTCGACCCCATGGTGAGTTGTGTTTTTTTTTTTTTTTTTTTTTTTTTTGGAAGATCAATGAGTTACCATGAAGTCGAGCTGTGTGGGGCCCACTGTAATGTGTGTAACGTGAGGGTTCGTCTACAAGGTTCGTCCATAGAAGGTGAGTCAGGGCCTGAAAGATAAGGCCGAAAGACGTAGTCCATGGACAATAGGTGAATATTCCTATACTACCCCTTGTTGGTCCAAAGGGAGAGAGGAGACTAGGTTGGCCAAAAGATGGTTCTCTGTTCAATGATGATGCAAGGTGGTCTTGCTTTCTCAAAGCAGGATAAGGCATAGAAGAAATGACTTGAAGCTAATGTCAAAGTACAAGGCGCTATGGCAAACAGTTAATGCATGAAAGAGAAGAATGGGTGGACCACATTCACATTTATTTTGACGTTTTGGTGTAATTTCACATTGTTTCCAACGGTATGGCCCACCTAAGTTCTCGATCGCCCTAATTTTTGGGGAGCCCTTTCATCTTGGTCCGGCACACCCAATGAACAGGTTGGATATCATATACATACCATGGTGAGGCCTACACACCACGGCAGGGCCCATACAAATCTTGAAGGTTTCTATGGAGGGCACCCCCCCTCCACATTGGACGTGGATTGCATCCTGCCTCTACCAGGACGGACTCGGTCTTAGCAGGGATTCTGTTGGGCCCACCATGATGTATGTGTTTTATTCATGCCATCCATCTATTTTGCCATATCATTTTAGGGTATGAGCCCAAAAATGAGACAAATCCAAGGCTCAAGTGGACCACGCAATGGGGATTGAATGCCCACCATTAAAAACTTCTTGTGAGCCACAGAAGTTTTGATCAAGCTGATATGTGTTTTCCCTTCATCCAGGTCTATGCGACCTTACGAAAAGGTTGGATGGCCTAACGGTGGGCCCTAGGAAGGTTTCAATAGTGGGTGTCATTATCACCATTGCTTCTTGCGTCGTGGTCCACTTGAGCCTTTGATTTGCCTCCTTTTTGGGCTCGTGACTTAAAATGATCTATCAAAATGGATGGATGGCATGTGTACAAAACACATACATTATGGTGGGCCCCACAATCTCTGCCAGGACTGAGTCCGCGTCCCTCCACATTGTTCCCTGTGGCATGGACCCACCTGAATTTTGGGATCAACCTAATATTTGGGATTAGGACCAAACATGGGGAGCGAACCTTATTCACACACTGGTGGGCCCCACACAGCTCGACTCAAGGGTAACTTAGAATGTAAGCAGACTCCATACTAGCATCAGATATGCAATTGGATGAATAGTAATTCATAGAAATTGAATGCTTTTCCAACGAAAGAACCAACCAATATTAGGAATTAAGGTGGGAAAATTCTGAGACCGTATGCGATAGCACATGGTAAAATGATTTTGAAAAAAGAAAAACTAAAATAGGGAGAAGCGAATACCTCGAAAGACTTGTTGGGGTTTGGATTAGCAGAAGCAGAGGCGTTGAAACCCGAAAGATTTGCCATACTTCTTCTCTAAATGCCTTCTACCCCCCAAACGTCTAAACCTCACTATCCAACCACAGACTCCAGAAAATTAATAGATTTTTGCATGGAAACTATCTTCTTCCTAAATTATTATTTTTTTCCCGAAGCCAAAAGCAGAAGTAAAAAAGATCAATTAAGAAGAAGAAGAAGAAAAATTGTTTCCAGAAAATTCTCCACTAGTGTATTTCTCTGCTACGGGTCCCATGCATCTTCAGGACGCGGCGCTGGAAACTTAAGTGGGGCCCACGGTGATGTTTGTGAGAAATCCACCCCGTCCATCCGTTTTCTGAGCTCATGTTAGGTTGTGGGGCCAAAAATGAGCCGGATCCGAGACTCAAGTGGGCTGAAAACGTGAGGATTGAACTTCCACAGTTGAAATATTCGTGGGGCAACAGAAGTTTTGAATTAATCTAACATTTGTGTTTTCCGTTCATCCCAGTAGTAATGACGTTATGAATGGTATGGATGGAATGTAAACATCTCCGCTGACCCAGGGAGGTTTCAACGGTAGTAATTTCCCTACCCACCTTTTCCTTTAATGCGGCCCACTTGAGTATTGGATCCCTCTCAATTTTGGTCACAAGTCTTAAAATAAGCTCACAAACCGGATGGACGGGGTAGATTTCTCAAAAACATCACGGCGTGCCCCACCTAGGTTTCCAGCGCAGGAACTTCCTGCAGAAGGAAATCCGAGTATCTTCACTGTACAAAGCTTTGCGAAGCCGACACACGTGTCCAATAGAGCTCATGTACATGCCACACATGTACCTGCATGGCACGATAGGTCCAAGATCCAACCCACCTATCAGAACGGAATTTATGTTTTGAGGCCAATTGCATAAGAATCAGATTGATCCACTCGTCAGGTGGGCCACAATTTGCAAAATAAATTAACGGATCTGAATAACTTGACTGAAGTTTTATAACCCATCCATCTGTTTCTGATATTGGGGCCTACATGGTGATTGGACCAGATTTTATGTTTACGAAAACATGCATAAACTTATTTGATAACTAAACTTTTCATGTTCCATAGCATTCTTGACAACTGAGTTCTCGACAGACGTGGGCAGTACCCAATATATGTCCAGCACCGTAGGGCCAACCATGTCATATGTAATGGAGGTTTTTTACCCAGCTGCTTTTGCGAATGCTCCGAAACTTCACTTTCAAAGACTAAACCAATTATGCACTGCCACACTATTTGAAGACGAAGATACTCTTGCTTTATAAGTTGTATTCCTTTCACTCACTCATAACCCAAACCCCACGTATGCATCTTATTTTTATCATTTTTCTTACTAAAATCTCTATCAAACCTTCAAATATTATCATGCTACATATGCTCTTTTCCATCTTACTCACGGTTACGTTTAATCCTTCAAACTCGTTGCATTTATACACTTCAAATATTTTGAGTTATCTCCTATTAGGTTTTCTGCAATCTTTTAAAAGTTCTAAATCTTCTTTCACTCCAAAGTACCCTTCTTCTACTTCTTTGACTTGGATTTCACTAGTACTATGGCTGTGGGAGGTACTGATGTTTAAAAAAGCTGGTGGGTTAAAGGTCAAGTTTAGAGTGACAAAAATATCATGAATGTATTCTTGTTGCATTCAACAACAACTCACTAACTACGTGTGCAAATTCAGTCAGTAATTTATTGAGAGTATTCAGTCAAACCTAACCATTGATCGCTCGAAATTGACTAAGAACTCACAAAAATTTACCTAGAACTTGTTGAAATTGAGATGAGCTTAAGTTGATGACGATTGACCGGCTACTCGTTCAATTTCATGTGAAGTTCGGTCAATTTCGTGTTAGGCTTAGTCAATTTCATGTTAGGCTCGCTCAATTTCATGTTAGTATTGCTCATTTTCATGTTAGGCTCGTTCAATTTCATTTGAAGCTCGCTCAATTTCATGTTAGCCTCGCTCAATTTCATGCTAGGCTTGTTCAATTTCGGCATGTATGCCTCGCTCGATTTTATGTTAGGCTCATTCAATTTAATTCAAAGCTCGCTCAATTTCATGTTAGCCTCGCTCGATTTCAATTAGGCTCGTTCAATTTCATTTGAAGCTCGCTCAATTTCATGTTTGTCTTGCTCAATTTCAAGTTAGGCTCGTTCAATTTCATTTGAAGCTCGCTCAATTTCAAGTTAGGCTCGTTCAATTTCATTTGAAGTTCGCTCAATTTCATGTTTGCCTCATTCATTTTCAAGTTAGGCTCATTTGAAGCTCGCTCAATTTCATGTAGTGCATGGCCAAAGTCATGTGATGCTCGTTCAATTTCATGTGATGCTCATTCAATTTCATGTGGTGATCATTTATAACGCCCTGAAAATCGAGGGTCGAACATAAACTCAACTCCCGAGTTCCAGAACATCACTTATGCAACAAAATGAATGATGATTGAATGTTGACTGTATTCGTGCATTGAACATGAGTGAGATTAAGCTAAAACAGCATATCATACTCCAGAGACGGTTAAATTTGCAAGCGGAAGACTGTGATAGATAGATAAAATATATAAACTATGATGAGTCTCCAGAGTGTGATAACATTACCAGGTTAATAATTACAGTACAGTTCTAAAATATACCAAATGTGAGGAAGTGTAATGTCTCCTGTCCCAAGTACCATAGCCCCATCAATACAATATCAGGTCTTCATTGACCTGCTAGAGAGATACAGATAGGAGAACTCCTCCTATCATCATAGAAGTAGTCCGGCTCTGCTTTACGAGCATCGCCATCACCTGAAACTCAACAAATCTGGTTGGTGTGTACAACACCGTCCCGTAACGTGGGAGTAAGTAGCTAACTCAGTGGAACAATAAGGCATAGGTTAACATGTTATCAATTCAATCAAGCAGTAATGATAAAGCAGTACAAATCAAACAATTCTAACTACTCTTATTAAGTGCGAGAATGAAATGACATGATGTTATATGCCCTTGCCAAACCACCCTCATGCGACATCATGTTACGTTCGCGAATGCTTAACTCCCTCAGTGCGCCACATCTACTAAGCACATGCGATGCAATGATGATCATGATTACCGAGTTATTATTAGTCCGTTTCAAACAGCAGTGTTGGGAAACTAAGGTACCTCCCTTGTATCATTCCCAAACATGATCCATTCTAGGGTCGTCAATCCTAGTTAATCTCATACGATATTATGGTTTAAGAGGCATAGTGAAGGCATCACAAAGGGCTCGTCACCCGTCAACACGGATACAGGTCTCACCGTATGCGGCCCAATTGCTGACCGTCAGCTCGAGTACAGGTCTCACCATACTCGGCTCAATCACTAGCCGTCAGCTCGAGTACAGGTCTCACCGTACTCGGCTCCACTCATACTCTAGTTGCTGTGAAAGACTAGTCGCCAATCACAGCCCTTGGAGTATACTCGAAGATACTACAGAGGACTCGTCGCCCGTCAGCACGAGTACAGGTCTCACCGTACTCGGCTCTCGCCGTAAGTATCGACAGCTCGAATACAGTGTCTCATACCACCGCATTCGGCTCACGAGTTTGGTTGCGCAATGGTCACTACGGGGAGGCACATGGCCCCAGCGTAGGCCGACAGCTCGACCACGGTGTCCCATACCACCATGCCCGGCTCATGCGTCTTAGCGGATCGAGGTACCATGGTTAAAAGGGGTTTCACTGGTAAGTTTGGTACCCTAGGTTCAAGCAGTAGCGTCCAAACAGGGTGAACATGCATAAGGTTGATCGGGTTACTTGACGAGCTCGACTAGCACGATCGCCCGTTGAGCTGCACGACATGAGGTGCATAAACAACTTCGTGTGGCCTAACCACTACCGACAGGCAACGCACGACTCGAGTTCGTCGAACACATCCCACGTGGCAAATGAATTTCAGCCATGAATTTAATCCCGTTACCGATTGCCTGGACTATAATCATAGCCTCAAACACAATCAATTGCAAATAGATAAAGCAGTAAGGATCAAGATTCAACTCATACAATCAAGTCTGATATTATCCGTTTAGGGCTGCCAGCTGTTGCACGCACTCGTTGCTCCGCTCCCCCATCACCCATGACGGATCATACAACGTAAATATAAATTAAACATGTGCATTACATAGTTAAAATCATGAAGCAGTTGAGCATGTTATGAATCACAACACAAGCATGAGTTTGTACATGTTCAATTCCTAATCACACAACTATCAAAGGAGATCATACACAGTTAAAAGAGGTTGAGAATCATATCTCAACACCCTTATACATTACAATTTGCTAACTACTACTCAGACATTTCAAGAAACACTTGAACTACATACATCACATACATGACATATGTTGATCACATAGGTATTAGGCCAAATCCTTCTACTAGGGAGCTACCCCAATTATAACACGCGTGCACCCACGACGGATAGTCATGGCAAGCATGGGTCCAAGTTCTATATTCATTCAGTCATTTCCACAAACACTTGGACTACACACTTTAACAT
>JAJHSJ010000006.1:61244556-61444556 GCA_021015155.1 Magnolia officinalis
TCCTCTTTTAACTTGTCTAAAATAACAACTTTTATGGGATAACCATTGTATTCCAAGAAAGATTGCATAACATTCAGAAAATCTGACAGCATTTAGGCTGTACATATTTTTCTACGCAACAGACTCTCTGTTGCGCGAACCGATGCAACACTATCCTGTTGCGTGGTCCAGTGCAATAGGCCTCTGGATATGTATTCCTTATTTCTTCTTCCTTCCTTTTCTCTAAGTACCTGTCAGGGGTACTCAGAGGTCTTCTCTAAAGAGCTCTGATCTCTTGTTGTGTGTTAAATGAAGAAGTAGTAGGGTATTTATAGGCCTTTACACGTGTGAAGTATCGAATTTTGTGCCATGGGGCCCACCTTGCACAACACCTTGGTTGTGCGGCACGCAACCAAGCTTTGATTCATTCTGTGTTGCGCAGACCCGCACAACAACTTCTTGTTGCGCGGTCACGCGCAACACCCTTCATATAATTATTCTCTTTCTTCATCTCTGCTTTCAACTTCTTTTATTATTTTTATACCCCAATAGACAGTAACCAATTGTTTCAATTTATAATTGGCACGTTGTAAGTCAATTTCAACCTCAAAGTAGGACTCTCCGAGGTTGTGGAGCTTTTTCAAAACCCTAAAAACTTCTCTTAGAAGATCGTCAGATTGGGCATCATTACTTTGTTGACAAATAGAGCAGCTAGTATCAAACAAGAGCATGAATTGGCAACAGGAAGCAAGATCAATGGCCAAGATTTCTTCCAAGAAGGGCTTAACTTGAGAAAGAGGAGTAGAAATCCCAGTAAAAGGCATGGTTCTTGAAGGGCAAATGAATTCAGAGAATTTGAAGACAGAGAGGTTTGGAAGTGTGGAGAAAATTGAAATCCAAAGTGTTTTTTATATAGCCACCAATGATTTTAATCATGTTCACATCTGATGCGTCACAATGATTCGAATTCCCATTAATGACATGCGAAACTTCTCTTTGGAAGAGGAAACAAGTGGTCGCAATGGTAGGCTATTGTTGGGGACGACGAATGACTCTTTGTTTCTATGCCATGTCAACCATGTTGTTATTATGTTTAAGTATACAAGAGGAAAAATGCTAAGTACCAGATGGTCGAGATATGGATAAAACAAAAATGCGCTCCGACCAATTTCATTAATTTAAAACTGAAGTACAAGCCGATAAGAAAATAAAAAAATCAAAGGATGAAAAGGAAGCCATTTTACCTAAAATTTTAATTCATTTGGCTTCTTGACGATAAATGGTTATTTGAATCTTTGAAGCCATGCACATGACCAGAATGACAAAGGGAGTGTTGTCTCGGACGAAGACAACCAATGTGCTGACCTTGGTTTTCTGTTGAGCCCTAATTAGTACTCGTTCCTCATGGAGAGCCTTCAACACCCTGAGGTTTTCCTCAATTACTACAAGATGAACATCCAGATCGGTTATCTTTGTGTATGATTCTTTCAGTTCAGCATATGCAATAGATAACTATTCTCCAGTAGTTGTGACTTCGTACATCTTGAGGGTTGCGGTCGAGTGCTCGGCCCAAATCTTATTGAACGTTGAATTAATGTCATGATACTCTTGCACTAAGTCTAAGAACTCAAAGAGTAGGAATCCTAGTCGATAAGGTTTCATCCAAACAAGAGAACATTTGGCAACGATGGATGAGAATGACACGTCTATCGATTGACCTCGAAGAGATAATATCAGCAACTCCTGAACGTATGAGAGTGCATAATTCCTCTTGAAGCTGCTAAAGTACAGATGACGGTGCTGGAGACTTGACCACTGAGATATCACCTAAAAGAGCTTGGTTGAAGGAGAAGAGTATTTCCTCAACAAAGATTGGTTCCTCAGATATTGAAGGATGGGTAGTCGACATCTCGACTGCGCGCAGTAACATCACCGGCGGCATTGGTTAAAGGAACCTCAATGATTGTTTGGCCAGGAGAAGTGATGGTTGGCCGAAGAACTTCTTCATCTTCCAAAACAAGTACTCTATGCGTGCTGGCTAGAGTTGGGCATCAGACCGAGTCGGATCGGATTGGGTCCAACCCGATTTGATCCGAAATGTAGGCAGGCTGATCCGAACTCGATTCAATCCGGGACCTGGTTCGGGAGATCTAACTCGATCCGATCCGTTTCTCGGTTCGCCTGACCCGAACCGAGTCCGACTCGGTCAGGGAAACCGAGTCGGATCGGGTTGGGCACGATTCAGATCAAAAATTTTAACGGTGAAAATCATTATCCTCGCTGCTATTTTTGGTGTGGTCCATTTGAGCCTTAGTTATGATTCAACATTTTTTCAAATGTTCTAAAATGATCACCAAGATTGGATAAACGGTATGGATATAATACATACATCATTGTGGGGCCCATGTAAGTTTCATCTCATTTGAGCTGTTCGTACAACTCGGAGCTTAAGGCACAGACTCCTTTTGCCTTTGCATGACACGTGGTGTAGACATGCTGTGCATGAAAGCACAGTGGACCCCACCTTGCATCCCAACACAGGAACTTCCTGCAAAAGCCTTCCGCAGCCGGCGTCCTCTCTCTGTCTTCCTGAGAAAGCCTTCTGCAACAGGTGACCTGTAGTGGCTATATAGCTGGTGTATACTGAGTAAACCCCAGATCGGGTTTGGTTTAATCGGATCGGGTTTCGGATCAGATCGGTCTGGATTGACCATGATCCGAACTCGATCCGAAAAACATGCGGATCTGAAAGGCCCAACTCAACCCGCATCGATCCAGGCCGTCGGTTCGGATCGGATCAGATCAGGTTGGATCCACCGGATCGGGTCAGAAATGTCCAGCTCTAATGCTGGCCGAACTAGGAACTTTTTGTTCAGTTCGATCCATGGTTGGTGCAGGTTGGCTGGCCAATGCTGGTGTAGAGTTAGAAGACACGGTTATGTGGTAACTCTACAGGGTCACACAAGAGGCTCATCCTTTTCTTGATTGAGAGCAATGGTCGGGGTCACAGAATAGATACAGACAGGGAAAGGTTCCATTGGTTGTACAATCTCTGTCTCCTCTCGAGCTTGATCTTCTGGCTGAGGGGCATCACTCGTGATTTCCTTAAAATTCGAGTCATCGAGGTTTTTGGTCAGATTTTGGGTCTTGGAGACCGTAGTAACAACATGGATTTACTCGGGCTATGAAGAGTATTTTTCCATGGCCGAAAGCTCTCTGGTCACTGTATAGATAAAAGATATCAGATAAAGCAAGGAGTTATCGAGCAATAAAAATAACAAAAGAGAAAACATTCACCTAAGTCAGAGTGAACAACAATAGTGGAGTATTGGTCGATCATTAATTAAATTTTAGTGGGATCGCCGATAGTTATTGTAAAGGGACAAATAACAGAAGGAAAAGGTGGTCGATTAGGCCGATAAGGTGTTAAATACCAATCTAAAGGAAGGTTGGGATCATTCAACCTTTCTATTTTTTATTTTTATTTTTGTCATTTATTGAAGGCTTCATTGAAATGAGATTCTTCATGTCTCTTATAAGCCTCTTCCATCTCGCATGAATAATCCAAGGAAGAGAGTCTTAGCCAAAACTTGGTTTTATAATTCATTTCGAAAGCAGAAACAGCCTCAACCACAGGAGAAATACCTGTGATTTTTCTTGTAGCTCGGCCTATCTGTGCTGCCGGAACAACTCTTATTGGCACAACTGGGATCGCGGGAACTATCGGTACAACAGGAGGGACCTGGAAAAGGTCCAAGATCTGTAATCTTCATAAGGAGAAGTGGAGTTACAGGTGCTTGGGCTAATTAAGGTGTTGTGTATGACCTAGCAGGACCTGTAGTTGTGATCTTTTGGCATTTTGGTTAAGGGGGAACTTGATCGACCATCTTTATTATTGTTGGAGGGATGGTCGAAGCAGTCAAGGACGTTCTTTGCGACCATGTCTTTCTTTGACTAGGTGACACGACTGATTTTTTGTGTCAATGGCTTCTTATTATCTTTGGTCGATTTCTTCTTCTCAACCACAAGTTTATATGTCTTGGTAGTTGAAGGGAAAAGTCAGGCAATGAGGAGATCGGTGGACCCAGTGATTAATCTCGTATAGTACTTCCCCTGCCAGTTGCAAAAAGAAAGCATTTGACAGGTACAATTGGGGAAGAAGGGAGCATTGAAAGTAGCACCTATTTCTTTAAAATTGTCATGAAGGATTTGAAAGGTGTTAATCGAACTCGCAATCGAACATTGATTACAGGTTCTATGAATGAAGGGGCATGGATGCTTTGAGCTAAACCAAATTGGCGAGCATGGAGATTGGGACAGTACTGCTCGACCTTGGCCTTAGCATTCATGCCTGTATCCACGGTGCTACCATAAGGGAGATATTTGCCGATGAGATAGCTCTCCCAAGCTTTGTCTTTGAGCCCAGTCATTTTGACGTTGATTGTATCATAATCCTTTGTGAACTAGGACGGACCAAACTGTTTATTGTTAAAAGGGCAATAAGAACGATTGTGTTTTTATAGGTTAAGAGAGATGAAGAAATTCATATATTCGGCAAAAAATGGGTGGTTTTAGGGAAAAATATATTTTGGTGGCCCAAAGAAGTGAAAGAATCTGGAGGAGGGATATGATTTACAAAGGCAAATTTAAAGTATTCAAAAGGTCACCTATGAAGAAGCCATAATGGCCCTCCATTATGGTAAAAACCTTTGGTGGTTGCCTCGAGCATGCCGCGATAGAGGTGGCCGAGCACGAATGGAGCAAAGGCTAGCTATCGACCCTGGGCAAGTGCCTTGACCAGATGAACATACTCTTTTGTGATTTGCATGACATTCACACAAAGTAAATAATGGCAGATCCACATCAATAGAAATGCCTATGTTCTTGATCATTAAAAGTGGCATGTGTTTTTGTAACGCCCTGAAAATCGGGGGTCGAGCATAAACTCAACTCCCGAGTTCCAGAACATCACTTATGTAACAAAATGAATGATGATTGAATGTTGACTGTATTCGTGCATTGAACATGAGTGAGATTAAGCCAAAACAGCATATCATACTCCAGAGACAGTTAAATTTGCAAGCGGAAGACTGTGGTAGATAGATAAAATATATAAACTATGATGAGTCTCCAGAGTGTGATAACATTACCAGGAAAAAAATTTACAAGTACAGTTCTAAAATATACCAAATGTGAGGAAGTGTAATGTCTCCTATCCCAAGTACCATAGCCCTGTCAATACAATATCAGGTCTTCATTGACCTGCCAGAGAGATACAGATAGGAGAACTCCTCCTATCATCATAGAAGTAGTCCGGCTCTGCTTCACAAGCATCGCCATCACCTGAAACTCAACAAATCTGGTTGGTGTGTACAACACCGTCCCGTAACGTGGGAGTGAGTGATCAACTCAGTGGAACAATAAAGCATAGGTTAACATGTTATCAATTCAATCAAGCAATAATGATAAAGCAGTACAATCAAACAAGTTTAACTACTCTTATTAAATGCAAGTATGAAATGACATGATGTATGCCCTTGCCAAACCACCCTCATGCGACATCATCTTACGTTCGCGAATGCATCCATCCCTCAGTGCTCCACATCTACCAGGCACATGCAGTGCGATGATGAGCATGATTACCGAGTAATTATTAGTTCATTTCAAACAGCAGTATTGGGAAACTAAGGTACCTCCCTTGTATCATTCCCAAACATGATCCATTCTAGGGTCGTCAGTCCTAGTTAATCTCATACGATATTATGGTTTGAGAGGCATAGCGAAGGCATCACAAAGGGCTCGTCACCCGTCAGCACGGATACAGATCTCACCGTATGCGGCTCAATTGCTGACCGTCAGCTCGAGTACAGGTCTCACCATACTCGGCTCAATCGCTGGTCGTCAGCTCGAATACAGATCTCACCGTACTCGGCTCAACTCATGCTCTAGTTGCTGTGAAGGGCTCGTCGCCAATCACAGACCTTAGAGTATACTCGAAGACACTACAGAGGACTCGTCGCCGACAGCTCGACCACGGTGTCCCATACCACCATGCCCGGCTCATGAGTCTTAGCGGATCGAGGTACCATGGTTAAAAGGGATTTCACTGGTAAGTTTGGTACCCTAGGTTCAACCAGTAGCGTCCAAACATGGTGAACATACATAAGACAGATCGGGTTACTTGACGAGCTCGGCTAGCTCGAGCGCACAACAAGTTGAACGACATGAAGTGCATAAGCACTTCGCGTGGCCAACCACTACCGTCAACCGAAGTACGACTCGGGTTCGTCGAACACATCTCACGTGGCAAATGAATCACAGCCACGAATGCAATTCTGGTACCGATTGCCTGGACTATAATCATAGCCCCAAACACAATCAAGTGCAGATAGATAAAGCAGTAGTGGATCAAGATTCAACTCATACAATCAAGGTCTGGTATTATCCGTTTAGGGCTGCCAGGGCTGTTGCACGCACTCGTTGCTCCACTCCCCCATCACCCATGACGGATCATACAACGTAAATATAAATTTAAACATATGCATTACATAGTTAAAATCATAAAGCAATTGAGCATGTTATGAATCACAACACAAGCATGAGTTTGTACATGTTCAATTCCTAATCACACAACTATCCAAGGAGATCATACACATAGTTAAAAGAGGTTGAGAATCATATCTCAACACCCTTATACATTACAATTTGCTAACTACTACTCATTCAGACATTTCAAGAAACACTTAAACAAACATACATCAACATACATGACATATGTCGATCACATAGGCATTAGGCCAAATCCTTTCACTAGGGAGTTGCCCCAATCATAACACGCGTACACCCACGACGGATAGTCATGGCAAGCAGGAATCCAAGTTCCATATTCATTCAGCCATTTCCACAAACACTTGGGCCACACATTTTAGTATATATAGTGTATATTGGCCGTGGCGTGATTTAGGGCAAATCCTTTCGTCAAAGGGGTAACGCCAATACAACAATCATGAATCCATGACAATTAGTCATGGCGAGCACGACTGAGAATTTTATACTCATTCAGTCATTTTCACAAACACTTAGAATACACTATTACAACATACATGATGTATGTTAGCAAAACATGTATTAGGGATATCCTTTAGCCAAACGAGTATTTTATCCATGTATAATATATTACTACAACAAATAATCATGATAAATACATCTCCAAAATTTATACGTATACAGTATTTTCTAGAATACGCAATTTCAACATACATAGTGTATATAGGTAAAACATGTATTTAGGCGAATCCTTTTGCGAAATAAGTATTTTATCCATATATCATATATCCATATAATAAATAAACATGTCAAACACATTTCCAAAAAATATACGTATACCGTACTTTCTACAAATACCTAGAGTATGTAGAATTCCATATTTTTATCTTTAATCGAAACAGAAAACAGACAGCACTTTGTACATGTGCAATTGCATGCAGATCATGAATCTATCATTATCTGACATTGAAAGCGTTGAAAACCATAACCTATACACCTAAAGTCCGCACCTTTTGTTGTAGAATCGTAACGAAGTCGATAGGTTGCTAAGCTTCCGTATTCGGCAGTTTGGTAACCTATAGAACGAAATAGGTTAGCTATTTCACAACTTACAACAGTCTAAACCCCAAAACAGATTAGGGTTAGGGTTTCTTACCTAGAGAAATGACGCCGGAAACGTCGGGAAAGCGATGAGAATCAGGAGGGGAGTGCAACCCGAACAGTAGCAAGGAAGAGTGGCAGGGAGATTCTCCCACTGCTCCCCACACTTTCTCTCTCTTTTCTCTCTCTCAATCTCAATTCGTATGGCTGCCATGAGAGAGGGTTTAAGGTCCTTATATAGCCTAAAAATTCACCGAAATAGACTTATGTTCAAGGTATACTTACATTATAACCAAATCGGCATTGTTTCAGCTCAAAAGAGGGTTTCTGGCGGCCCTCCTTGAGCCAAAGGTCGGACTTAAGCTCACTAACGCTGGATCTACGTTCTATTAAGTTTTTGTTTCGGTCGGGATTCCAGATCACGCGTAGCGGACCAGTTTCAGTTCAACGGTCAGCGGATCTCGATCGGAGATTCCGAGTACATGTAAATGTGTATGAAATTTCTCCTGATCCGAGGGTGTAATTTGGTCTGATTCTGACGGTCTGGTTGCTTAATACTGATCCGCAAGCGAGAGGTGCCAGATTACTATTCAAGATATTTTATTTTGAAATTATTTCGCATTTCTCACACTCTTCACTCCGAGCTCAAGCGAATAGCGCTGGGACATTATCTGGACTTGATTTCTGAGATGGTTGTCAAGCCCAGCGAGGCGGTCCTAGATCCTTAACTTCGTGTTAATCGGACTTCCGACGTGCGGTCCAGATCCGATACGGAGTTTCGAGATACTCCCGTGAGCAGCCGGGTAATGAGATTGATCCTAAGTTTTAGGGTAACCTAGCGTCAATGATTCTACAAGTTTTGGGTCTTGCAGATCATATTTAAAGTGATTGGTGCTAATTTCACAGGCACTCTAGTTTAACACTAGCTAAATCTCACTTAATTTCTAAAAGGTTTAGTCCTGTAAGATTTCTGTCTGAGGTGGTACCTGGGCCTTGTAGTTTGTATATAAAGTGATCCAAGTTATACTACTTAGCTAGTTAGGATAGTGTCTAGGATGAAAGTACTTTGAAAATTTTAAGAAAAAAGTGGTGAAGGGTGGAATTTGTGAAGAAAATGGTTAAGGAGCGATGTTAGACTGTGGGATTTAGTTCTGACAAGTTAATAAGGTGTTAGGATCGACCCATCGCCTAAGGACGTCTAATCCCAGGTTGACAAAAATTCGGGATGTTACAGTTTTGCAATATAACGACATGACGTTGGAATAAGCCTTGTTAGTGTTTTTCTAAAAGGGAGAAGTAGTGCTACTTGCCCCGGGTAAAGTTGGGGTAGACTAGGTCGTCAAAAGAAAAAGGTGGGTGAGCGCATAAATATCCATGATTGTGGGACTCATAGGCTTACATTAAAGTGAAAGGTGTTAATAGATTGACTCTAGAAATCTGAAGTCGCAACAAGAAGAGATGTGTCTGCTGCATATTCATGTAGAGAAAGGCTAATACATTCATAGATGCCAATATGTCTCCATGTATCACCATGTTGTCGGGATACATGGGGCAAAACATTATGGCCATCCTTTTAATGCTTTTGGCCAGGATCTTGAGATCTTGAAGGTATTTGTATGGTCTGGAAGAGAGTCAGACTAAATAAGAAGTTGTTCTCTTGGGCAACAAGGGAAGAATTGATCTCGCAATTGTAACTGATCAAGGGAGATCTCAAAATGAAATATAGGATCGAGCGTGAGGAAAGATCTATGTACAACAATAGAGGTGGAGAAGATAATGTTCATTCCTAGAATAACCAATTAGGGAATGACACGTGTTGTTGCACAAATAGGATATAACATGCAGAAATATCTTTGAAGATATTTGAAGCACTTTTTACGGATGCACAACTGACGTTGAGTTGGATAATACACATCATCTAGTGATAAGACATGACTGAGAAGTTCAAGGGATAGAAAACAGTCGAGAGAAGAAGAACGATTAAAAGAATGCAAAGAGGCAGAAAGATCTAGAAAACTGACATAACAATGATTAAGCTGCCTTAACATATGAAGAAAATAATAGAAACAGATGCAGAGTATCTACATAATAGAGAAGCTTATAAATAAAAAGGAAAATCAACAGAACAAATTGTCTCATACCAACCAAACAAACCAATCACTTTATCTTTCCTTGTCATAGCTTTGGCTCTATCTTAGGAGTAGCGATAATTTTTAGCTGTAATTCAAGTTTAAGATCTTACGCTAGACTATTTCTGTTTCAATACAAATAGTTCTTCATTCAGAAAGATTGTTTTGCACTCTCACCCTGTTGTCGATTGTAAGTAATTTATTTCTGTACGTATGACTTTCTGATTACCTGGTATACCAAAAGTTATATAGAAGGTAAAGTGCAACTCATTTATGGAGGAAGACCCCCACCGTCCAATAGTTACCTAATTATTTTGTAATAATTTTGTGTGACTGGTTGAATATGCGACCAATTTTCTTAGATTTCGATCATATATAATTGCATTTGACGTATCAACTTATCTTGACACTTGGGGTTAAAGTTTTCAGTTTGAATCGAGCAGTAAAATCAGTTCTATCACGACCGCGCGAACACACTACACCACATGTGAAAAAACCAAATTGAGAACCAACACGACTCATTGGACTTCTCTCTTTCCATGTTTAGCCTGCACATGGGTGTACATACCCTTTACCCTCTCTATCCCGCTCACCACGCGTGAGTTGCAAGTGGCATATATTCTAAGTATCGGATAACTCTTCTTTAATAAAGATCGTTACTCACTTTTCTTTGAACCCGGCGCGTTATTAATGGCATCATCTTTTCCTAATTTTGTTCAATCACGTATCCTAAAAGGACGGTCATATTTGGGTGGGCCCTACCAGAGATGATGACGCGTACCAATACAAGACAAGATAAGATAAACCTAAAAACGTCATGCTAGTGAATAATATAACATCAGTGCGTCTAAAAGGGAATAATACTGCATTTTAATAAAGCCATGGTGCTGGACCTATGCTTCTAAAGACCAACAATCATGCTGCTTTTTTGGGGTGGCTGCTTTGATTCCTTCGTCAAGCCTTTCCTTGCAACCGTGTCCAACCATGCCTTGGCCCACCTGGGCCCCACTAAGTGTGTTCACATCTGCCATTCACATGTAATCCTTTATTTTCTTCCGAATGTCTCACCTACTACTAGCTCTAAATGCAACTAGTTGGGGGTGTGGAGCCCACCATGGTGGATGTATGGCATCCTACCGGTTTAACATGGTTGATTGTGATGAAAATACATGCCGATCCAACCATCAAGTGGGCTAACATGCAAGCTTCAAGATTTCTTGGTGGTTCTCTATTGTTTTCTATCATGTGGCCCAATTGATGATCGGATTTACATACGTTTTGGACCATCTTATTTTCTTGATGGGACAACCCTTTTGGATGGATTGGATGATACACATATGCATCAGTGGACCCTGCATGGAGCTAGTTGCACGTCTTTTCACTGCAACTAGTTGCACGCGGGTCCTACATTTTCTTTTTCTCCCTTTGTTTTTATTTTTTTTGGTAAATATCTTTTCCCTTTTTTTTCTTTTTTTTTTTTTTAAATTTCGGGTGTTTCTCAAAGTAGTTTCCGTAAGCCCACGCGCGTGTGATCCATGCCCATCTTCTCGATGATTAAGTGAGTCCCACCACATGTCTTAGAGATCTGAGCCCTATATCAGGTGGGCCATACTGTTGAAATATTTTAATCTAAAAATGAGGCTGCGTCGCTTCTCATGCTGGCCACAATACATAATATTAATGGTGGCTGGAAAGAGATTGTTTTAGCCGTCTATTCATTATCACTACTTTTTTCTTTTTCTTTTCTTAAAGGATGTCCAATTAGTGTGGCCCACCTAATGGAAAGCTCGGATATCACACAAATATGACATATTATAGCTTATATGCTTGCGTGTTGACGGTAAAGGGTCCACACGCGTGCACTTGTCAAAAGCTCTTGTCGAAGTCCACTTTTTTTAAGTGGGGAAAGCACTAAAAATGCTCACGTTGATGCCATGGATTTCCGGAGGTGTGTCCAAATGACCAAGATTCACGTGAGAGGAGCACGTGACTTTGCTTGTTGATTTGAGCATCCGATGTATTTCTTTTCTAGCGAGGAATACAAGGTTTTGCTAATGGCCCACATCATAATTGGGTGACTCCGAGGATTCTGTACATTTGGGATTCTTATGGTGATCTAGACCATTGATCTGAGGACACGCCATGGATAGTGGGTGCCCCCCCAAAAAATCCCTATCAAAAGATTTCAGCCCTTCGTTACGGTGGTCTCGAAACATACGGTTAAGTGAAGAGAAGTAGAAATGGTGGTCCACACTCAACTCAGAAAGGTCAGATAATCAAGGGTTAAGATCATCCATTCTACAAGATTTTTGGACCGTTCATCTAGTGGGTCTTGTAGGATCACACCGAATAGATTAGATAATCATAGTCCATCATCACAGAATTTTTCCTTCAGGAATGCATGACTAGTTTGAGTTCTTCTTTAACCATTCCCTTACAATACTCAAGGGGCCGTTTGGACTAAGAAAAAGTGGAAAAGGCATTTCAACACTCAAGAATTACAATTTCTACTTGGGGAGTAGTCCATTTCCCTAGCCATAGATTTTATGGTTATGATCACCTGACCCAAGTGATATTTTAGACAATCAAGGTGGGAAATGATGAATGGTCTATATCAATGATTGAATCATATGTGGTATGATCCATGTGGACAGTTCATTTCCCTAATCATTGATTGGGTGGTTAGGTTCATCCAAACAAACTAATTTTTACCTAGTTTCATCAAGTCAAACTAAGTTTTTTAGAATGCTGGGCAATCTAAAGTGGGACCCACATGATGAATGGTATAGTAATGAATTTAAAATCAAAGACAAAATCATCCAAATGTGTTTTGGATACGTGCAAGTGACAGGTACCAAACCCTAGAATCGTGATCATTATTTGAATATCTTATCCAGCATGAGACATGTATTATATCGTATAATACTCTATAGCTGCTAATTAATTACTGTAGTCCATTGAATCTAATAAGTTTAAGTTAGGTTTCATTTATAGTGTCTATAAAGTTAGCTTGAGTCCCATTACCCTATATTCAATTCAATATAGAACATTCCTTGCATTCGCACCGTCACTATGTAATCGATGAGCATATATGCTTTAGACTGATGTGTCTGGATTTTCCAATATACATTTATTAAAATCCTTAGATAGTGTTGCTTCACTTCTACTTAGAAAGAGACCAGTGGCAAATGTCTAGCAACAACATAATTTTTAAGAATAAATTTCACAAGCATTTACCTCTTTATTAGTAAATGCTATAGAAATGAATTCAAATTCCACATGGCATGCATTATACAAGTCCACTTTGGATCCTCGGGAGATGGCGGCTCCTCTAAGAGTAAAATCCCATCCACTAGTTGGACTTGGATTCCTTCAAAACCTATAATCTGGCTTGAATCATAATACCCTTTTAGCATATTTGGGTACTTAAGAAAGTTCAATCCATATTTCATAATGTTTTGGATATCTAAGTACTTCAGAAACTACATCCCCATGTTCAAATTTATGATTACCAATGAATCTATGTAGTTTAAGGCAACATCATATCTACAAAAGATCATAACATACATGCATCAATGAACATGGATATTGCAGTTGAGATCCATTTTTCTTTATTTTTATTTTTTATTTATCAACTTCTTGAATTAAAATGTGTAGAAGCCACTTTGCATAATGATTGAATTCCTAAGTATCTTTCTATACAGTGAGGTTGTGATATCATTACTTCATTTTGATTTCTCACCAATTTTATACTTAGGGTTATATCTATGCCACCTTTATCTTTTATATCAAAGTTAAATGATTTGGATCTTTTAGAGGCATTGGGTTAAAAGCAAAGTTATCCCAACATAGGCTGTGTAATGTTTCATATTTATTAAAGGCCTAAAATATGGAGTTAAAATGGAATGTAATACATAGGGAAAACTTAAAATGGTTGGTGGTAAATGTAGCATTTATAATGCAATAATACATTAGCACATGTGGCACATGTAAGGTATTTAAAGATTAATGATGTCACATATGACACATGTAAGGTCCCTGAACATGAAAAGTCACACAAGGCATGATTGGAAAATATGATCATGCATAAAATATTATGTTCTTGCATACACCAAACCAGTGATAGGCTTAAACTCGATTCTGTTGCGCAGCACGCCAACAACGCAGTGGGCCTAGATCCAATCTCAGGCCTCACCCACAAACGATAAACAGGAAGAAATATAAACTAGAAACAGATCAAAATAATCCAAACAAATCAGAAGACAAGATATATGTGGAAAAATCCCAATCTAGGGTAAAAAACTACGAATGCAAACTTCCACTATGAAGAATAAAGATTACAAGGCAATATACTAACCTTTCCCTTGGAAGAACATAGAAAACCCTTTGCCCGCACCTTAGAATTGTTTCCCCAATATTCCAATACACCTAGAAAAGCCCTAGGAACACCTATATATAGTTTAGGCAACTTCCCTTCCGCACCCTTGCGAAAGGCGACACTAAAATCCGCAGTTCACATCAGATTCGAAAGCGAATCTGCATAACCTACGACTAGTCGAAGGGAAATTATGACTAGTCGAAGCTACGACTGGTCAAACAATTCCTACGACTAGTCAAAGGACCAGGATATGAAAAACAGGACTCGCTGGACTTTGAGTCGAGCCGGTCCACGACCGGTCGAATAGGCCCCTACGACTAGTCGAAAAATTCCTATGACTAGTCGAAGGCGGCCCCAGATGTGGCTCCACATTTCAACAATCTCCCACTTGAAGACACATTACCACAAACCTTCGTCTTCTTCATCCGGAGTGCACCACCTCCCTGTCTTCAAGCCTGAAGACCAATCAAAGCTGAACAGAGCTTCAACTTTTCCCGTATGACCGCCTTGGTTAACATATTCGCGGGATTCTCACTTGTATGAATCTTCTCCAGAGCAATCGATCCATCTTCCAGTAACGAACGTATGAAGTGATATCTGATGATAATATGCTTGGTCCTTGAATGAAAGGCTGAATTCTTAGCCAAGTGTATTGCACTCTGACTGTCACTGTACAACTTGTAATCTGCTTGCTTCTTACCCAACTCTTCCATAAAACCTTGCATCCACACCATCTCCTTGCACGCTTCTGTAGCCGCAACATATTCTGCCTCTGTCGTACTGATAGATACTATCTTCTGTAATTGAGAGACCTAACTGACTGCAGCACTACTCAGAGTAAAGACGTAACCTGTAGTGCTTCTTCTGCTGTCGATATCTCCTGCCAAATCTGAATCCACGTAGCCTTGTAGCTTGATTTCCGATCCACCATAGCACAACCCTACACCCTTAGTACCTACCAAGTATCTAAGGATCTACTTCACAGCTTCCCAATGTTTCTTCCCGGGGTTGTTCATGAACCTACTAACAACTCCCACTACTTGAGTAATGTCTGGTCTCGTGCTCACCATAGCATACATGAGACTCCCAATAGCTTACGCGTATGGAACTTTAGCCATGTAGTCCCGTTCCTTCTGCGTCTTTGCACCTTGCTCCTTAGATAGCTTGAAGTGGTTGGCTAATGGAGTGCTAACCGGCTTAGCATCTCCCATATTGAATCGATCAAATACCTTGGCTATGTACTCTGCCTGTGACAAAATTAGTTTCTTGTTTTCCCTGTCACGCTTTATCCTCATGCCTAGGATTTGTTTTGCAGCTCCCAAATCCTGCATGGCAAATTCTCTAGACAGTTGTCTTTTGAGATCTGAGATGTCCTTCATGCTTGAATCGGCCACAAGCATATCATCAACGTACAGAAGAAGGATGATGTACGACGTATCAAACTTCTTCAAATAGCAACAGTGGTCAGCATGACATCTCTTATAACCGTTTCCCGACATGAAACTGTCGAACTTCTTGTACCACTGACTCGGGGCCTGCTTCAGGCCATATAGACTCTTCTTCAGTCTGCACACCTTTCTCTCTTTTCCTGGTGCCTCATATCCTGTCGGCTGATGCATATATATTTCTTCTTCAGGTCCCCATGAAGAAAGACTGTCTTAACATCTAGCTGCTCTAGATGTAAGTCCTCTGTAGCCACTATACTCAAGACCATACGAATCGTAGACATTTTCACTACAAGTGAAAATATTTCAGTGAAATCGATACCTGCCTTTTGTTGAAACCCTTTCACAACCAATCTAGCCTTGTACCATTTTGAACCATCGTGCTCCTCCTTCAATCTGTAAACCCACTTGTTATGAAGAGCTTTCTTACCCTTAGGTAGAGTGACTAGCTCCCATGTACGATTAGACTCAAGAAAGTCCATCTCATCATCCATGGCCTGCTCCCACTTAACCCGCGTATCTGAATGTAATGCCTCTTCAAAATACTCTGACTCACCATTATCTGTCAGCAGTAGATAATGTAAGGAGGGTGAGTATCGGACCGTGGGCCTCCTCTTCCGAGTAGACCTCCTCACAACTGGTGTCTGTGGCTCTGCCTCATAATGCTCCTGTGCATGATCGTCCTATGGTGCTGTAACACCCGTGTCTGGTAACTCTTCCAACTCTACGAATCCATTTTCCTTGGCCTTAGTTTCTTGCACACTATCTTTATGCATCGCTTTTTCATTGAAGACTACGTCTTTGCTTCTGATGATTTTCCTGTTTTCTGCATTCCAAAACCTGTAGCCAAAATCATGCTGCCCGTAGCCTATAAACGTGCACCTCCTGGACTTCGCATCCAGCTTGTTTCTGTGCTCTGCATCAATATGAACATATGAAGTGCAACCAAACACTTTGAGATGTGTAAGGTTTACTTCTTTCCTAGTCCACGTTTCTTCTAGTAGCCCACCATCCAATGGTGCTGAGGGACTTCTATTAATGAGATATGTGGCAATATTAACAGCATCTGCCCAAAAAATCTTGGGTAACCCTGCATGTAACCTCATGCTCCTGACGCGCTCAAGGATGGTCCTGTTAATGCGTTCAGCCACACCATTCTACTGCGGTGTCCCTGGAATCATTTTCTGATGTTTGATTCCATTTGCTGCATAATACTCATCAAACCTCTTATCACAGTACTCTCCCCCATTATCAGATCTGAGACACTTTACTGTTTTACTTGTCTCGTTTTGTACCATAACTTTCCACTTCTTAAATACATCAAATACATCAGATTTATGCTTTAAGAAATAGACCCACAGTTTTCTACTAGCATCATTAATAAAAGTAACAAAATAACGTGAGCCATAAAAGATAATACCTGTGCCGGTCCCCACACATCAGTGTGTACAAGCTCCAACAGATGCGTTTTTGGAGCGCGTCCCGTCTTCTTGAAGCTTACCCTCTTCTGTTTGCCATACACGTAGTCCTCGCAGAATTCCAAGTCAATAGACTTCAGCCCTGATAGTTTCCCTTTTGATAATAGCACTTTAATCCCCTTCTCACTCATATGTCCTAACCTCTGATGTCATAACTGTCCATTCACTCCAGTTGATGCGACTGCGAGTGAACTATACGATCCTGAAGTCACGTACAAAGTACCTTCCTTTTTGCCTCGAGATATCACCAAGGCACCTTTTGTGATCTTCCAGGAATCACTGGTGAATGTCGTCACATAACCGGTATCGGCCAACTGCCCCACTGAGATCAAGTTACGTTTCAAACTCGGTACATGTCTGACATCCTTCAATTTCAAAGACGTTCCGTCTTTCTGATTTACATGAACGTCCCCCTTTCCAACAATACTGCACGGCTCATCATCACCCAGGTAGACTCTCCCAAAGTCACCTGATACATAATCACGCAGAACTTCCTTACACGAAGTGGCATGAAACGAAGTACCTGAGTCTATAACCCAAGACTCATTCCTCGCATCAAGAGACAAGATCAACGCCTCTGTGTCACTCTCCTCAGACAGATTCACAGAATCCTTCCCGCCTTGAGAGCTTCCTTCTTGTTTCTTGAGCGCCCTGCAATTACGTTTCATGTGCCCCTTTTTGCCGTAATGCCAACACCCGTCTTTGTCTTTCGGTCCCTTGGACTTCTTCCTAGACTTAGAACGCCCGTATTTATTGCCTCCTTTGTTCAGTGATCTTCCTCTTCCTTCAACGTTTAGAGCATTTCCTGAATCCCCTGAAACTCCTGATGTCTTTCTTCTAGATTCTTCGCTGAGAATTAGACCGGCCACATCATCAAATTTCAGCTTTCTCGATCCTGAAGAATTGCTCACAACAATCACCAAACCATCCCAACTGTCTGGCAAACTGGATAAGATTAATAATACCCTGACCTCATCCTCAAAAACAATGCTAACGGATTCTAACTTGCTCGTGACTATATTGAACTCGTTTAGATGTTTAGCCATGCTCCCACCATCTGACATTTTCATGTTGAATAACTATTTCATAAGATGAACCTTTTTGGATGCAGAGAGTTTTTCATACATGGTGGCTAGGGCTTTTATTAATTCTTTTGTAGTTTTCACCTTGGATATGTTGAAGGCGATGCTCTTAGACAAAGAGAATCGGATCGTTCCTAAAGCCTTCATATCCAGTAAAAACCATTCATCATCTGTCATCTTTTCTGGTTTCTTCTCTTTTCCTCCTAGAAGAATATAGAGGTCATTCTGATACAGATAGTCCTCCATCTGCATATTCTAGAAGGCCAAATTTGAACCATCAAACTTCTCAATTCTAGTTTTCCCATCTTCCGCCATCGCTCCCAATAGAACTAAACCAATAGCTCTGATACCAGTTGTTGCGCAGCACGCCAACAACGCAGTGGGCCTAGATCCAATCTCAGGCCTCACCCACAAACGATAAACATGAAGAAATATAAACTAGAAACAGATCCAAGCAATCTAAACAAACCACAAGACAAGATATACGTGGAAAAATCCCAATCTAGGGTAAAAAACCACGGACGCAAACTTCCACTATGAAGAACAAAGATTACAAGGCAATATACTAACCTCTCCCTTGGAAGAACATAGAAAACCCTTTGCCCACACCTTAAAATTATTTCCCCAATATTCCAATACACCTAGAAAAGCCCTAGGAACACCTATATATAGTTTATGTAACTTCTCTTCCGTACCCTTACGAAAGACGACACCAAAATCCGCAGTCCGCATCAAATTCGGAAACGAATCTATGTAACCTACGACTAGTCGAAGGGAAGCTATGACTGGTCGAACAATTCCTACGACTAGTCGAAGGACCAGGATATGAAAAACAGGACTCGCTGGACTTTGAGTCGAGCCGGTCCATGACCGGTCGAACAGGCCCCTACGACCAGTCGAAAAATTCCTACGACTAGTCGAAGGCGGCCCCAGATGTGGCTCCACATGTCAACAGATTCCACCTTTTTTTGGAAGGCATACTATCCTCACTGAAAGTCACATTATTGGGGACATGTTTTCCTTATTTTCATAGCTCTTATGCATAATGTATACGTTAGTATTTCATAAGATCTCCATTCAGTTGTAATGAAAAAAGAAATCAAATGTACTTATGTGATCCGTTATGATAGGCATGCTCAAGAGGATGACAATGGAATCTTCCTTCTCCTTTATCATGTAGATGCATTGCACTGCTCCTATGAGAAAGTCATATGTGTAAGATCATGATTGATGTTGGGGACTCAGTAATTTTTTATAGAATACATGGTGATGTCCTGCTCACAAATAAACAGCTTATGTTTAGCCTCTCCACACCTCTTGTAAGAGAGATGAGTCCTTGCTTCCTTATTACTCTTCATGTGCAAGAGTTATGGTATACCATAGCCTTATAGTATATATATGACCATAGCTGTGCGGGCTCTATTGAATGCTCATCTCAGTGATCTAAATCATTCAAAATCGTTGCTTAGATACAAAAGCCATGTGTGGCCAACTTTTAGGAACAATGTTAACATTCACCCATGCCACATGCAATACCATGATATACAATGTTTTAATTATATCTAGTATTTACCTTATGAGTTAAAACCTTTACTAGATACTTATAATGAATCATGAGTTATACCTCGATTAATCTAGTCTATTGAGACAGCTAATATGGGACATAGCATCCGCCTTTATATTTATGGAAGTAGAACCATAGATAGTCATAGATATGAGTACTCCTAATGATATAGATCCTATGAAATGGACGTGTGGTATGAAAATTAGATGCCAAGTATGGTCGCAAATGCTAATTTTCAAGTTGTCCTATTACCTCTACCAAAAGATATCCTTTACATCTCAAATAAAAGTTGGACAATTATGTTCATTCACATTATGTATGCACTTGAATAAATTTCAATGTATATACAATTGTAATGTTTGTTTGTATAAACTCCCGCTAATCCAATATCCCAGAAGAAGGTAAAGCTTTGATTAGGTCTGTAGAGATCCATAGGCACTTGACAATTCTCAATCTCATCTTTTATAATACGGAACTTTAAGTAAATATCCCTTAAATTAACTCTTAGTATTACTTGAGAAGAACACCATACCGTATCGTCTAAACATCTCTGTCGCAAGCAATAACCTTCACTTTCATGATGATGTTTACATTATACTATAGAATGGCTTCTTTGTGTAATAAATATTCAGACTCATGGATCACAAAACCTTTGCTTGCACCATATATCTTCCTTTAATGGTATTTTTTTTTTTAAAGTATTTCTTCTTTGGTGGAATTGTATGTAAAAACGTATGGTTTTTCTCCCATTGTTCTTGGTATCGATCCCTAGTGGGGGCGGCTAAAAGTGAAGTGTCAACTGACAGTGGGGTGTACTAAAAAAAAAAAAAAAGAGGGTAACCAACAAACTTGCCACTGATGATTTTGGAATTTTATCATGAATCTTACCATGTCCTCAAGGGCCTATTTCATTTCTGATCAAATACACAATTTTATCCAGGCATACCAGGTAGGTATATTGAGCGATGATGTTGTGCTAATATTGAGTGACTCTTGATTTGTTATATTTACAGTAATATTCACCATGTAAAATAGCATCACTGGATAAAGTTGATAGACAACAAGGAGGAGAGGTGAGCATGGAGAGAGAGGATAAAAAGTAGAAAGAAGAAAGGAGGAGAAACAATAGGGGAAGAGGAGAGGCAAAAAGAGGGCGTTGAGAGAAAAGAGAAGAGAGAGAGACATCAACTTAGAGTTTGATGCCTCCACCATAGACTTCTATTTTCAATTGATATCAAATTGAGGCCTTAGTACATGTAGTAACCCATTCAGAATTCCAAACCAACCTTTTACACTCCTTAAGCTAGAGCATATATTTGCTTATCACATTTATTATTATCATTATTTTTTTTGTTAGCTTGTTAGTACACCCACCATCAGTTCACACTTCAAAGTTAGCCACCCCCACTAAGGAATCGATACCAAGACCTCAGTGTTGAAGCGAGGTGTCTTTCACCCAGTCTACAACTTGAGCTATGGATCAGGGTGTTTGCTTATCACATATTGATACACCTTGTGTAAGGTAGAACTTTAGTGAAGATAACCACCACCTGGACCTTGGAATGAACATGTTCAGTAATGACCATTTTGGATGTAATCTCATGAACTGATTGAGTGAAAAATAAACATCATAGTGGGCCTGCAACGGTGAGAATCATTGTTCCCACTTGATCCACTTGAGCTCATTAAGCTTTGGATATTACTCGTTTTTTTTATCATGATCTGGAAAATAATGGATGAACGGTGTGAATATAATAAATACATCATTGTGGGGCCATGTTTTTTTAGCTCCTTCGACCGGAAACGGATTGGCTACTCACCCTGCCACTAGCCGATGGCTAGTGGTCAGTGCTCTGTGGGCCCCACCATGATATGTGTGTTTCATCCATGTCGTCCACTCATTCTTCTAGATCATTTTATGGTATGAGACCAAAAACGAGGTTGATCCAAATCTCACGTGAACTGCACTGTGTTGATTGAATGATGACCATTAAAAACTTCTTGGGATCCACAAAAGTTTTGGATCAATTTGATATATATTTTTTCCCTTCATTTAAGTTTGTATGTCCTAATCAACAGGTTAGATGTCAAATAACCATTACAGTGGGCCTTGGAAGGTTTTAATGATGTACATTCAATCACTATTGTTTTCCCATAGTGTGGTCCACCTGAGATTCAGATCTATTTAATTTTTGGGACAAAGCCCTAAAATTATCTTTCAAAATGGATGGACGGAGTGGATAAAACACATACATCATGGTGGAGTACACAGAGCACCGATCAGCAGCCAACTCGCTGGGGGCAGCATCACTAGCCAAACCGCGGGCGCGGATTTCCTGCTAAAGCCTTTCGCTAGAAGTTCCTGGGCTGAGAACTTAGGTGGGGCCACCATGATGTTTGTCAGGAATCTGCTCCGTCCATCCGTTTTATGACCTAATTTTAGGAGATGAGGAAAAAAATGAACCGTATACAATGCTCAAGTGAGCCTTATTGAAGGAAAAGGTAGTTAGGAAAATTCCGTTGGATGACTTCCATGGCCCCACGAACATTTCAACTGTGGACGCTCAATTATGACGTTTTCGGCTCACTTGAGAATTGTATACAGTTCATTTTTAGCCTCATTTTCTAAAATGAACTAAAAAAATGGATGGACGGTGAGGATTTCTCACAAATATCCCAGTGATCCCTACCTGCGTTCCCAGCGCATGAACTTCCTGCGAACCTTTCACAGGAAATCCGCGTCCCCGAACCGCGGGAAACGGATTGGCTACTCCCCTGCCACCGGCCAATGGCCGGTCGTCGGTGCTCTGTGGGCCCCACTATGATGTATGTGTTTCATGCATGCCGTCTATCTATTTTTTCAGATAATTTTATGGCATGAGACCAAAAATGAGTTATATCCCAATTTCAAATAAACTACATTACAAGAAAAAGTGTTAAATGAGCGTTGGCCATTAAAAAGCTTTCGGGGCATAAAAGTTTTGGATCAAGCTTATCTTTGTTTTTTCTAATCAATATATTGGATATTAAACAGTACAATGGGCCTTTCATCTGGGCTTATTTTGACCTAACTAATATATTGGATATCAAATAAACAGTACCGTGGGCCTTGGGAAGATTTTAATAGTGGACATCTAATTAATATTGTTTTCCTGTGGTGTGGTTCACCTGAGATTTATATCCCTCTTATTTTTATTATAAATCCTAAAATGATCTATATAGATAGATGGACGGAGTGAATGAAACACATACATCATGGTAACAGGGCCACCAACCACCAGCCACGGGGCTAGGGTAGTAGCCAATCCGTTTCCACGCGGAAGCGGATTGGCGACAGCACTGACTGTCCTCGAGCTCCAAGTTGTATGAACGGTTCAAAAGATATCAAAGTTACATAGGCCCTACGGTGATGTATTTATTATATCTGCACCGTTAATCTATTTTTAAAAATCATTTTAGAGAAATATCTTAAAAATGAATCATATCGAAAGATCATCTGGACCACACCACAAATAGCAACGGAGGTAATGACTTTCACCGTTAAACAATTGGTAGGGCCCACCATAAAGTTTATTTTCCATCCAATCTGTTTGTTATGTCAAAGAGACCTGAATGAAGAGGGAAAAAAATTCATATTTATCCAAAACTCCTGTGACCCCAAAAATGGTTTCAATGGTAGACGTTCAATCCCGCACTGCATTTTGCAGTGTAGTCCACTTGATAGCTATATCTATCTTATTTTTCCTCTCAAGTCATAAGACGAACTAGCCAAATGGATGTACAGTTTGGATATAACACATACCTCATGATCAAACCTACATAACTTTGCTGACGTGAATACAGCAGCTATATCTGGTGTGAGGTACACCAGCAATTCCGCTTCCTTCCCAAACCGCAGAAACGGATTGGCTACTCCCCCTGCCACCAGCCGGGTGGTTGGTAGTCGGTGCTATGTGGACCCCTACATTATGTATGTGTTTCATCCATTCCCTTCATCCATTTTTTTCAGATCATTTTAGTGATTGATCCTAAAAATTAGAGGGATATAAATCTAAGTTAAACCACACCATAGGAAAACAATAATAATTGGATATCCACCATTAAAATTCTCCTAAGGCCCACTGTACTGTTTATTTAACATCTAATCTGTTTATTATATCATAAAGGCCTAGATGAAGGAAAAAAAATATATAATTTTGATCCAAAACTTTTATGGCCCCCAAAAGGTTTTTAATGGTCGATGCTCATTCAACACTGTTTCCTGTAATGTGATCAACTTGAGAATGTAATATATCTAATTTTTGGTCCCATAATATAAAATGATCTGAAAACATAGATGGACGGCATGGATTAAACACATACATTATGGTGGGCCCCACAGAGCACCGACCATCAGCCATTGGCCGGTGGCAGGGGGAGTAGCCAATCCATTTCTTCGTACAACTTGGAGATCGAGGAGCGTAAGCAGTCTTCTCCGTAGCCAGGTCGGTGGTGTGTGGTACACCAGCCTTACACCAGCGAATCCGCTTCCTGGAGCAGTAACAGACAATAATTTGGACGCGGATCAGATACTTACGGGTTGAGTAGCGAGTCGGCTACTGGAGTGACGTCACCAAGTTCTGTGGGCCCCACAATGATGTATGTGTTGTATCCATACCGTCCATCCATTTTGAGATATCATTTTAGGGCATAAGCCAAAGAATGAGGCAGATAAAAACCTGTAGTGGACCCCACCACAGAAAACAGTGGGGAGAGTGATTCTCACCATTGAAACTATCCTAAGGCCCACCATAATGTTTATTTGAAATCCAACCTGTTCAAAAGTTAAAAAAGACATGAAATAGGGGAAAACACAATTATCAGCTTGATCTAAAACTTTGGTGGCCTTTAGAAGTTTTGAACGGTGAGCGTCCACTAGAGCTTTGGATTTAACTCATTCTTTGGATATTGCCCTAGAATGATCTCTCCAAATGGATGGAAGGTGTGGATACAAACATACATCATGATGGGGACACAGAACTTGGTGACGTCACTTCAGCAGCCAGTCTCCCTACTCAACCTGTCAGTAGCTAATCCGTGCCCAATAATTTGTTGCTTTTCACAGAGTGCACGACAACAAAGCAGGTATATCTAGATAATATTCTATCCACGACGTCCACCCACTTGGATATATCAACTTAAAGTATGAGACAAAGAATGACTCAGATCTAAAGCTTTAGTGGACCCCACAGTAGAAAACAGTGGAAGATTGATGACCACTGTTGAAACTTTCCTAAGGCCTACTATGATGTTTTTTCGAAATCCAACCTGTACAAAAGTTAACAAAGACACTAAAGAAGAGAAAACACAAATATCAGCTTGATCGAAAACTTTTGTGGCCTTTGGAAGTTTTTAACGGTCGTGTCACTCTCCCCACTGTTTTTTTTTTTTTTTTTTTTTTGGTGGGGTGCATTGGAGCTTTAGATGTGACTCATTATCTGGATCTTACCCTAAAATGATCTCTCCATATTAACGGACGGCGTGGCTATAAAACATACATCATGGTGGGGCCCACAGGACTTGGTGACATCACTTCAATAGCATTCTCGCTACTCAACCTGTCAGTAGCAAATCCGCGTCCATGATACGGTAGACTAGAAGGAATAGCTCGACTGAACTCGTTTGAACTCGTTTTGACTCGACTCGCATGTAGGTTCGGATTAGGCCAAGCACAAGTAACTCTAGCTCTTAAAAACTAGTCAAGTTTGAGCTTGGTCAAGCTCGACTCGACTCGAAATAGAGCTCGAACCCGACTCGAACTCGACTCGACTTGTTTTTAATATAAATAATAATAATAATAATAATAATAATTTAAAAAAATAAAACTTGAAAGTTAAAACCCCAAAAGGCCAAAAATCTTTTCACTTTTCCTCTCTATTTCTACCCTTTTCAGTTTCCCCAATCAACTGAACGAGCTGTGAGCGTGCGTGCGAGCGGCCGTCCGACTTCCGAGCACCACCACCCGAGCAACGAGTTGAGCAAAGCAACGGACAAGTTGGGTGACCCAAACCTTACTAGCCCCACCTCCAAGCAGAGATCCGACAACACCAATTACCGAACGACGAGCTGAGCTTCCGAGCAGGAAATCCGGCAGCAGCCCACCTCTCATTCTCTCTCAATCACTGTCTCTCTCCTTCAAGCTCCAGGTAGTTTTTTTTTTTTTTTTTTTTTTAAATGCAAATCGAGCTGGGTTAGTCGGTCGGGTGTGTGTTTGAGTTGGGTGGGGTCACTGTCGAGTTGGGGTTAACACCACGTACTTTTCTGTACTCAAGTGTTACCATGGTAACCCGACTTAGTATAAATGCAATCCCAATTTAAGTAAACATTCAACACTCTAGCCTAAACTTGACCATTAGGGGTAATCTGCATCCATAAATCAGGTCGGACCTTCTAATCATAGGATCAATGGTTAGTTTTCCACTTATACAGTCTTAGGGATATCTAAAGCTAGTGAAAAGTAAATCTGGAGCATCTGTGTTGTCGGATCTCAAGAAATTGAGGATCAATGGTTGATATAAGATCGATCTTTAGATTGAAACCTCTCATCATCTGTCTGGGGTTCTGATCATCTAAAGTGACCATTGGACTTCACCTAGATGCTTAACTTGACTCTTAGGACCATTAATAATCGATTTGGAATGAGGCTAACTATCGGATTTATAATAATCAAGTATAAACCCAATTATCACTAAGTGTGGCCCACGTAGGCCTTGGATCTACCTCATCCTTTGGGGTGGTCCCACTTAGAGTTGACAAAACATATAGAAGGAATAGATTAGCCGAAATCATTAATAGTAGACCCTAGATTGATAGATCCACCATCAGTTCGATCTAAAACTAGCATGAGTAGTCTAACACTTGAACACAAGGATTGAATTGTCTGATCTATAGGGATGTTGTGGAGGTTCATCTAAGCTAGACTAAGAACCCTTACAACCTTTAACATCGAACTAGGAGGCTATTTGACCGTCAAATCAACGGAGACTCATAATTAAGGGATAAAATCTGCGTGTATGGCCCATCAAAACCTTAGATCCGCCTGGTCTTTGGTCGGGTGTTCCTATTTAGACTAGGGGAATCTGATGTACGAAGTGGATCGGATCAAACACATTGTGGACCCCACTCTACGTGTTGCATGTGCATAGCCGATGTAGGCACCTACGCTGCACCGACCGGTCAAACCCGTCTGACCGTGAAATTCGAAAGAGGAAGATTTCCCTCTTTCTTTCTTTTTTTTTTCTTTTTTGAAATTTTGTCCGCTAGGGACAGACGGACGGACCGAGTCCATTCTTGTGAATCATGGCCCCAATGAATGATCCCAACCGTCCATATTGTAGAGGACCCAAAGCCGTGCAAACCCTGCCCAGTTTCACCCGATGCTTCGCACTCGTGAGACCACAAACACGGGTGCAGTTAGGCCGCGCGCAACCACTTTCTGAAAACGGAAGAAATGTGTGTTTCTTTCCTTTCTAAAAACAGAGAGACTCACCCTCACAGTTGGAAGAATCCGTGTGAAGAGCTCTCTCCGTTCATCTCACCGTCCAAACGAAGAGAAGCCCAGCTTCAGCCGTTTAGATCCAATTCACATGGATCGTTCTCGTGAGTTAAAAACGTATGGATTTTTTCACCTCTTTCTCTGTTGGTTTCTCTTCCATCATCAATCGTAGCCATCCATGAAATGGCCAAGCTAAATGTCCTAGAGGGGGGGAATAGGACAATGCCAAATAAAAACTTATAATAGCGGAATTAACGAAATATGATAGCCAATGAACTAATTAAATAAATTGTAATGCAGAAATGAAATACAACCTCAAACAATTGAAATTGAGTGGTTGATACAAACGTTGTTCTAAGGACAACCTTTCACCAAAAACTCAGTGTTTATGGTAGGACAACCTTATGTCTAGAAATGTCTTTGTATCAAATACACAAATCAAAGAGGAATAAAGAAACAAATACAAACTGCACTGAATAAATTGAATTTACAAATGTCTTGTTCTAGGGACAACCATACACCATAAAAATGGCAGGGCAACCTTGCTGGAACAATTTGGAATTTAAAGCTTGAATCAATAAAAAGAATTGCTGGAAATAAATTGTAGAAATAAATCACTAAATTATTACAACATTCCCACACTTGCTTGTAATTTCAAACTGTTACAACATTCACATCCACAAGGAAAATAGAACTGAATGATAAAAGAAAACATTCAATCCACAAGACAAGAAGTTATAGTGGTTCGCCTGTGTGTTCACCAACTGTTCTCAAACAGCCACACAGAATGCTACTCCACTCCTAATATCCTCACACAGGGGATATTAGCGTTCTCTAATAAAACTGGTTTTCACAGGTTTACCAAAAACCTTCACAATTGTGTCTTTGTCACTTGGGCTTACACAATTAAAAAAAAAACCCTCAATCTGAGTTTTCTGGCTCTCCTCAGATAACCATACACATAGAGATTTTTCTGGCAAATCTCATAAAAAACCAAAACAGAAATTACAGGAATTGTAAAATACCTGGATCTTATCCTTTTGCAGTAGCCCGGAAGAACCGATCAGAGTAGAGATGATAGTTCAATGTCCAATACTCAAATTATTGAGGTTCTAAGTTCTAATTGATTTTAAATGAAATCTCAAAGGGCTAGCTCTATTTGATTTTAATTCCAAGAAGAAGGAATACACGATTTCCCCTTTTCAAATAGGATTGGAATTTAGAATAAAATCAAATATAAAAAGCTAACAAAAGGAATTAGAATGAAGCGCAAATTAGCTTAAATTTAAACACGACTTATCTCAGAGTGGAACCTTGCTTTTATAGAATTTTCAATGAATAAACTCTGAAATTCGTGTGCTATTTATAGTTACAGAAATTCGTCTTCGACTGGTCTAGAAGTTCCCACGACTGGTCTTAGAAGAAACAGATTTTTGAATTTCTGCGCGGATTCAGGAAAACCGATGTACGACTGGTCGTAGGCAGTCCACGACTGGTCGAAGGTCCTCCACGACCGGTCGAGACCCCTTCTCGACTGGTCGAGCAACAGTGAATTTAGTCGCTGGAGTTTGAGCCGAGGCTCCACGACTGGTCGAGCTTCGAGTCGAGGCCGTTCCACGACCGGTCGTGCAGACTTCAAGACTGGTCGTGAGCGAACCAGAAAATCCGATAAATTTGAACAATTCCAAGACTGGTCTAGGAAATTCTTAGACAGGTCGAGCCAGTGCTAGGACTGGTCGAACCAGAACCAGGACTAGTCTAAGAGCAGCTCAAACACATGTTTAAATACATTTGGATAA
This sequence comes from Magnolia officinalis, assembly GCA_021015155.1. Classification (NCBI taxonomy): domain Eukaryota; kingdom Viridiplantae; phylum Streptophyta; class Magnoliopsida; order Magnoliales; family Magnoliaceae; genus Magnolia; species Magnolia officinalis. Next base: position 61,273,592 of record JAJHSJ010000006.1, read on the forward strand.
TGTATCCAAAGTGACCTACCCTAAGGTCAGTGACTATGGTCTATCAAACCTGAATAATGAAGTATGGACATTGAACTCTACTTCATTCAACGAATGATAAATCTTTTAGTACTTAAAGCCTGAAGTACGAGTCGTCCAACCACTTGAACCTGAAGTCAGAGTCGTCCAAACACTTGACACCAACATTTATCTTGAACTTGAATAACCAATAAAGAATGTCGTGACTTCTTTGTATCTTCTTCTTTATATCTTCTTCTTTATATCTTGAAGCCGCTTGAAGAGTCCATGGTTGTCTTAAACATAGAACACACACATAGAACATACCAAGGTTTTGACACACAAAATTTGACAATCAAAGAGGTATCATATAATAGCACTAACAATCTCCCCCTTTGGCAAATTTGTGACAAAACATATATATAAAAACACAATAGAGGAATCATGAATCATGAATTAGATGTGTCAACACATGACAACCATATACAATATGAGAGATGTTAATTACTCCCCCTCACTCCCCCTCAATAAGACTCCCCATTTAAGGAATTAAGTATTGATGCAAACACCATCAACAACATAAATACCACAGATATATGTACCATTCTCCCCCTTTTTGTCAAAAATATGACAAAGGAAGATCATATAAGCTCAGGAAGACAAATGAGAGCATAAAAGATTTAGGAGAAGATATTACATACCAAAGTCACAGTTATAAGTTAAACAGTTCCAAGAAAAATCCAAAGTGAAATCAGTTCAAACTACATTTAATAAACATTTAATCAGACCCTGAAGAAGGAGCAGGAATGGTAGGATCAATATGATGAAGGCCTTTTTGTAAGCGCCTCAAATACTTATGCATTTTCTTAAATTGTGCATTATGGCCAACATGCATATTTTCCACCTTTTCTTCTAATGCACTTAGACGTGCATCGAAATCAGAAGGAACAAAATCTGGATCATCTTCAGATGCAGACTCAATATCATCAAAAAGATCATCCATGTTGATATCCTCATTAGGAAGATCATCTCCTTCATTCGCATCTCCAACTCCAGCAGCTCCACCACCCTCGTCATTATCAACTTGACCAGCGGCCAATCTCAACTTCATTTTGTTTATGTTGGTGTTGTTGAAAATAAGGTGATGGATAGGAGCTTCACCAACAGGCATAGTGACCAACATGTGAGTAGCTAAGACATTTAACAAATATCCAAATGGAATGTCACCATGACCTGGCTGAGACCGAAACTGAATAATAGAATAACAGATCAATGAAGGTAAGCAAACATTGGCACCACTAACGATTGAGTACAGGATACGAACCATCAGAAGAGTCAATTCAGTTTTGTTACCAGCCCTAGGATACACATTAGATGTAAAAATACGATGAAGAACTCTATATCTGGGCAACAGCCACCTGGTCTTGAGAACAGTACCATTGACAGACCAAGGTGCATCCATATTACAAAGGGCTCTAGTCAATAAACGTTTCTCAGATTCAGTAACTTTATCACCCAATGTGGAAGGATGGATTCCATCATCATTTACTGGAATATCCATTAACCCAGAAATCAAATGACGATCCACAGTAAAAGGCCCTTCTCTTGTAGTAATAATAAAAGTTAATTCCTCAAGAGAAAAGTCTATAATACATGCAACCATGGCCTGAGCAATTGACTGATATGCCGGCCCTCCCCAATTCAAAATGTTAACCCAACCAACAGATTGAAGGAGAGGAACTAGATTAAATTGAGCAATATGATTGATACAAACTGCTTTCTCAACAATAACTTTCTTAAATCGAAAATCACGAACTTGTGGAGGGTCATCATTAGGATCTCTAAGATGACGGCGAGATACAACATTGGACCTAGATGAAGAAGCACCTCTACTAGTTCGCTTTTTACCTCTAACATCCATATTCTTGAAAAGATTGAAGGAATTTCAAGAAAAACAAGATGGGTTTCAACCAAATCAGAAAATGAGGAAGACAACCCCAAACCCTTGAAGGAAATAAGAAATAATCAACACTAACAAGGAAGACAAGAAGTAATGTTCAAGATTCTTCAATAAAATCAAGAGAAATACTCAAACCTGGAGAAATCCCATAGATGGGTACGACCGGTCGAAGCTATGCCCGTTGGAGAAGAAGAGGGAAATGAAGAAAAAGTGATTTTTTCCCCAAATAAAGGAACCAGCGCGATACACGACCGGTCTTGAGTATTCCTCGACCGGTCTAACCACGACTGGTCGAGACTATCCTCGACTGGTCGTGTAAGACCAAAATATGCATTTTTTATTTATCTTTATTTTTATTTTTTATTATTTTATTTTTATTAAAATGCATAATCAATCATCTTATATTACACATACCGAGATCAAATTTCAATTTATTGAACTTGCATTTATCGAGTGGTTTGGTGAAAATGTCAGCAAGTTGTTTCTCGGTAGGAATATATTCTAAACAAATTACTTTTTCTTCAACAAGTTCACGAATATAGTGAAATCTAATGTCAATATGCTTAGTTCGTGAATGCTGGATTGGATTTTTGGAAATATTAATTGCACTTGAATTATCACAATATAAAACTATTGAGTCTTGTGCAATACCATAATCACTTAACATGCGTTTCATCCAGACTAACTGAGTACATGCATTTCCTGCAGCAATGTATTCAGCCTCAGCAGTTGAGAGTGAAATGGAACTCTGTTTCTTGCTGAACCAAGAAACTATGCAATTTCCAATGTAAAAGCAACCACCACTGGTTGACTTTCTGTCATCCATATTACCAGCCCAATCAGCATCCGAGAACCCAGCCAATTGCACACTAGTATCAAAGGGATACCAAAGACCCAGATTAACTGAACTTGCAACATAACGAATAATGCGTTTAACAGCAGTCAAATGAGATTCTTTAGGATTAGACTGATATCTAGCACAAATTCCAACACTAAAAGCAATATCAGGTCTACTTGCTGTTAAATACAGTAAACTACCAATCATGCTTCGATATAGTTTAGGATCTATATCTTTACCTGTAGAGTCTTTTGAGAGCTTTAGAGAAGTACTCATAGGAGTATCAAAATTCTTACCATTTTCAAATCCGAACTTCTTAACTAAATTTAGAGCATATTTAGTTTGAGAAATAAAAATTCCATCAGATTGCTGTTTAACTTGCAATCCTAGAAAATAGTTTAATTCTCCGACCATACTCATCTCAAATTCAGATTTCATTAGATCTGCAAACTCAACAGTCATGTCAGTACAAGTTGATCCATAAATTATATCATCAACATAGATTTGAACCACTAAAATATCATTGTTCTGCTTTTTAACAAAGAGTGTTTTATCAACACTACCCATTTGAAAATTGTGACCCAGTAAAAACTTAGTCAATTTTTCATACCATGCCCTGGGAGCTTGTTTCAACCCATAGAGAGCTTTCTTAAGGCGATAAACATGATTAGTAAACTTAGGATCTTCAAACCCTGTAGGTTGTTCAACATAAACCTCTTCATGTAAATCACCATTAAGAAAAGCACTCTTTACATCCATTTGATAAATCTTAAACTTTCTAAAACATGCAATGGATATAAATAATCTGATTGATTCAAGGCGTGCAACTGGAGCGAAAGTTTCCTCAAAATCGATACCTTCAATTTGAGTGTATCCTTGCACAACCAGTCTTGCCTTGTTTCGAATAATATTTCCCAATTCATCAGACTTATTTTTGAAAATCCATTTAGTTCCAATAATATGTTTATCTTTTGGTCTTGGAACAAGATACCAGACATCGTTACGAACAAATTGATTAAGTTCTTCCTGCATCGCAACTATCCAGTTTTCATCAGAAAGAGCTTCCTTTACATTAACCGGTTCTATCTGAGAGGTGAAACACACGTAATTACAAAAATCTTCTAATTGTCTACGAGTGCGTACACCTGTGAGAGGATTTCCAAGGATTTGTGTAGTTGGATGATCTTTGACAGTCCTCACATCATGATTAGATTCACTTGATGAAGTTTCTGGTTTTTCAATTATAAGAACTTCATCATTATCTGAACTAGGGGCTGAAGTATTTAAGTGATCATCTATGACCACATTGATTGACTCTTGAATAACTCCAGTCCTTTTGTTCAGTACACGATATGCACGACTGTTTAATGAATATCCTAAGAATAATCCTTCATCACTTTTTGTATCAAATTTTCCCAAGTTTTCCGGTCACGTAAAATATAACACTTACTGCCAAAAACGCGAAAATATTTGACTGTAGGTTTTTTGTCAAACCACATTTCGTAGGGCGTTTTATTATTTGATTTGCAAGTATAAACACGATTAATAATATAGCAAGCAGTATTAATCGCCTCAGCCCATAAATTCTTAGAAACCTTCATGCTATTTAGCATAACAGTTCCCATTTCTTGAAGAACTCTATTTTTTCTTTCCACAATGCCATTTTGTTGTGGAGTTTTAGGTGCAGAGAATTCATGTGATATTCCATGATCATTACAGAATTTCTCAAAACAGCTATTTTCAAATTCGGATCCATGATCACTTCGGATCTTACTCACATGAGAACATTTTTCAGTTTGGATCCGTTTGATTATCTTTTTTACTTCATCAAGGGTTTCTGATTTGTCCTTTAAAAATGAAACCCAAGTGAATCTGGTGTAATCGTCTACAATAACCAGAATATATTTTTTACCTCCTCGACTTTCCGTTCTAGTTGGTCCTATTAGATCCATGTGGAGAAGTTCGAGTGGTCTTGATGTGGTATTTGAGTTCACCTTTTTGTGAGATCTCCTAGTTTGTTTACCATACTGGCATTCACCACATATTTTATCTATTTTTTGAATCTTTGGTAGACCTCTTATTAGTTCTTCTTTGCTCAATCTATATAAGTTCCGGTAGTGTACATGTCCAAGACGTTTATGCCATAATTCAGTTTCATTGGTATGGACCATGTAACACATTTGGTTAGATGAGCTGTCATTTCTCACTATATAGCAGTTTTCAGAAGTTCTGAGACCAGTTAATATCACAGATCCCTTTTTGTCTATAATCTCACAACCTTGATTGGAAAACTTCACACTATGATTGTTATCGCATATTTGAGATATGCTTAACAAGTTGTGTTTTAAACCTTCAACATATAAAACATTCTTAAATAAGGGTAGATTATGGAGTTGAACCGTACCTTGGCCAATAATTTTGCAATTGCTACCATCACCAAATGTGACTGACCCATCAGTCATATCTTGTAGATCGGTGAAGAGAGCTTTGTCACCAGTCATATGCCTGGAGCAACCACTGTCTAGGTACCACTTTGAAAGGCTAGTTGCTTTGAAAGCAGTGTGAGCAACCAAGCAGTCAACTTTAGGAACCCATTTCATAACAGTTTTAGGTTTAGGAACATAGTTGGTCTTCTTTTGTTTATATTTGAAAGAATGACTTACAGAGTTAGATTTTAAAAGTTCCTTGAGTAAATCAACTATTTTTTCAGCTAAAGGATTTTTCATTTGACTTTTGAAGTTGACATAGCTGTTTTTAGGTTTTTGAAAATTTTTTGTTGTTTTGACAAAACCTTGTGAAGTGTTTTTCTTTTTTGAATTAGAGGATTCTCCTTTCACAAATTTAGGTGGAGAATTCTTCTGTTTATGAGGTATTGTTTTATCATACCCCAACCCGGATCTATCACCACATTTTTTTGAACCGGATAGAAGTTTTTCTAATTTAGAATCACCTTGGGTATACCTCCAAGTTTCCTTTGAATTCAGAAGAGAAGACACTTCATTTTTTAGTCTCTCAATTTCAGATTTTAAATCAACAATCAGAGAGTTTTTGAATTCTAAATCGCTTTTTGATTTTTCAAAATAATCTGATATTTGAGATTTTTCTAAAACAAGCAAGTCAAAACAATCTCTAAGTTTAGAAAATTTTTCTCTTTGAAGTTTAAGCTTCACAGCAATTTTACAACTCTCTTTGTATAAGGCATTGTAAGCATCTTGAAGATCTCTTCATTCTCATGGTCATTATCCAAATTTTCTTCACTAGTAGAATCATCGTGATCAGAGAAGGTAAACTTAGCTAGAGTCATAAGGGCTTTTACTTCATTGCCCGACTCGGTTTCGGAATCTTCTGATTCAGAAGAAACTTCAGAGTCAGATGATTCATCCCATGTAGCCAACATACCTTTCTTTTTGGATTTTTCCTTATTAGGACATTTGTTTGCTAGATGCCCATACTCATGACAGTTGTAACATTGACTGTCTTTCAAAGATTTTCGAGTTTTAGATCTAAACTTCTTTTTATCATTTGATTTTTGAAAATCAACTCTTTTCTTACTTTTAAAAATTTTGTAAAATCTTTTTGCAATAAGAGCTAAGTCATCTTCAGAATCGGATTTATCTTCTACCGTATTTTTGGAAGATTTCAAAGCAATTGATTTTCCTTTAGGAACTTTAAAATTTAATTCATAAGTTTGTAGAGACCCAACTAGTTCTTCCACCTTCATTTTGTCCGTGTGTCACGAAGTTCTTGGATTGCGGTTACTTTAGAATTGAACCGTTCAGGAAGAGAGCGTAGAATTTTTGCACACACTTTATTTTCTGGGATTTTATCACCAAGACCCCACATTGAGTTTACAATGTCATTTAATCTAGTATAGAAGTCCATAAACATTTCATTTTCCTCCATGTGAATTTCTTCAAATTTAGTTGTGAGGAGTTGGACTTTAGATTTTTTGACAATCGATGTACCCTCATGTGTCATTTCTAAAATATCCCAAGCTTGCTTTGCAGTATCACAGGATATGATTCTTTTGAACTCATCCGGTGATAGTGCGCAAGTAATTGCATTAAGTGCTTTAGCATTAGCACTACTCTCACTTTTCTGAAGAGTGGTCCATTGATGGTATGGTGTAATTTTCATAGATTTAGAACCATCAATTCCAGTAACTTCCATGGCAGGAGGCTTCCATTCAATCACTGTGGCTTGCCACACACTCTCATCCATTGATTTGAGGAAGATCCTCATTCTGGCTTTCCAATAAGCATAGTTGGAGCCATCAAATGGTGGAGGCCTAGTGACTGAGAGGCTATCAAAATTTGACATTATTAAATATAGCTTAGATCGTTAGCTCAGGAAATAAATCCAAATACAAAGAAAAAGCGAGCTATTAGGCTCTGATACCACTTGAAATGGCCAAGCTAAATGTCCTAGAGGGGGGGTGAATAGGACAATGCCAAATAAAAACTTATAATAGCGGAATTAACGAAATATGATAGCCAATGAACTAATTAAATAAATTGTAATGCAGAAATGAAATACAACCTCAAACAATTGAAATTGAGTGGTTGATACAAACGTTGTTCTAAGGACAACCTTTCACCAAAAACTCAGTGTTTATGGTAGGACAACCTTATGTCTAGAAATGTCTTTGTATCAAATACACAAATCAAAGAGGAATAAAGAAACAAATACAAACTGCACTGAATAAATTGAATTTACAAATGTCTTGTTCTAGGGACAACCATACACCATAAAAATGGCAGGGCAACCTTGCTGGAACAATTTGGAATTTAAAGCTTGAATCAATAAAAAGAATTGCTGGAAATAAATTGTAGAAATAAATCACTAAATTATTACAACATTCCCACACTTGCTTGTAATTTCAAACTGTTACAACATTCACATCCACAAGGAAAATAGAACTGAATGATAAAAGAAAACATTCAATCCACAAGACAAGAAGTTATAGTGGTTCGCCTGTGTGTTCACCAACTGTTCTCAAACAGCCACACAGAATGCTACTCCACTCCTAATATCCTCACACAGGGGATATTAGCGTTCTCTAATAAAACTGGTTTTCACAGGTTTACCAAAAACCTTCACAATTGTGTCTTTGTCACTTGGGCTTACACAATAAAAAAAAAACCCTCAATCTGAGTTTTCTGGCTCTCCTCAGATAACCATACACATAGAGATTTTTCTGGCAAATCTCATAAAAAACCAAAACAGAAATTACAGGAATTGTAAAATACCTGGATCTTATCCTTTTGCAGTAGCCCGGAAGAACCGATCAGAGTAGAGATGATAGTTCAATGTCCAATACTCAAATTATTGAGGTTCTAAGTTCTAATTGATTTTAAATGAAATCTCAAAGGGCTAGCTCTATTTGATTTTAATTCCAAGAAGAAGGAATACACGATTTCCCCTTTTCAAATAGGATTGGAATTTATAATAAAATCAAATATAAAAAGCTAACAAAAGGAATTAGAATGAAGCGCAAATTAGCTTAAATTTAAACACGACTTATCTCAGAGTGGAACCTTGCTTTTATAGAATTTTCAATGAATAAACTCTGAAATTCGTGTGCTATTTATAGTTACAGAAATTCGTCTTCGACTGGTCTAGAAGTTCCCACGACTGGTCTTAGAAGAAACAGATTTTTGAATTTCTGCGCGGATTCAGGAAAACCGATGTACGACTGGTCGTAGGCAGTCCACGACTGGTCGAAGGTCCTCCACGACCGGTCGAGACCCCTTCTCGACTGGTCGAGCAACAGTGAATTTAGTCGCTGGAGTTTGAGCCGAGGCTCCACGACTGGTCGAGCTTCGAGTCGAGGCCGTTCCACGACCGGTCGTGCAGACTTCAAGACTGGTCGTGAGCGAACCAGAAAATCCGATAAATTTGAGCAATTCCAAGACTGGTCTAGGAAATTCTTAGACAGGTCGAGCCAGTGCTAGGACTGGTCGAACCAGAACCAGGACTAGTCTAAGAGCAGCTCAAACACATGTTTAAATACATTTGGATAATGTATCCAAAGTGACCTACCCTAAGGTCAGTGACTATGGTCTATCAAACCTGAATAATGAAGTATGGACATTGAACTCTACTTCATTCAACGAATGATAAATCTTTTAGTACTTAAAGCCTGAAGTACGAGTCGTCCAACCACTTGAACCTGAAGTCAGAGTCGTCCAAACACTTGACACCAACATTTATCTTGAACTTGAATAACCAATAAAGAATGTCGTGACTTCTTTGTATCTTCTTCTTTATATCTTCTTCTTTATATCTTGAAGCCGCTTGAAGAGTCCATGGTTGTCTTAAACATAGAACACACACATAGAACATACCAAGGTTTTGACACACAAAATTTGACAATCAAAGAGGTATCATATAATAGCACTAACATCCATTCCTATTCATTTCCTTTGCAAAAAAGCCCTAGAAACTCATGGTTGAGCGCAGCTTCTCCTTTCTTTGTGGCGGCAACAGAAAATTACTTGAAAATTTCTATCTCCGAACCCATTGAGAAAAACTCGTTGAAGTTTCGATCCTTCGCATCCTCAAGCTTCCTGGGACAAATCTTCACTGTCCAGCAACTTCCGATTGAAGAAAAAGGTTAGGATCCCAAATCCATAATTAACGTCTTACTTATCTTCCTTGTTTAAGTGGTTTCTGTGAGATCGTATTGGAGCTCGAATCTCAGATCTGAAACACACTTAGGGTGGTCTTTAGATCGACATCAAACCCCTTTAGTCAGATCCAAGAGCCATCCCAGGTGTATTAGGAAGGTTCTCAGCTTTTGTGGGATAAAACTCATCATTTCTCGTTGATTTGCACCTTATCTAGTCATCAACTCGTTGAACCGAGTCGGGTCGAGTGTTGCCAAGTCAGGTCGAACTCTGACCGAGTCCAGAACTTGTGAAAGTCCATAGAGAGTGACTAAGAGTGAAAGCAAAGGGAGAAAAAGCAAGAAGAAGAGAGAGAGAGAGAGAGAGAGAGAGAGAGAGAGAGAGAGAGAAGAGAGAGTTGGTAGTTGAGTCAACTCATTACCGAGTTGAGTTTGAGTTGACTCGGTCTAGACATTGCTGGACACCTCAGCAAAAATAGAAGAAAAATAAAAGAAAATAAAGAAAGAAAAGAGGAAGAAAGGAAGAAGGAAAAGGGAAGAAAAGTGAGAGGGAAGGAGGAGGAGAGAGAGAGAGAACCCTGAGTTTTGTTGCCTGCCGAGTCAACTCGGCCCAAAACCGAGTTTAAATCGGAGCCGAGTTGAAATGCGGAGTTGACTCAATGGTGTCTTCCTAGTCTGCATTGATTAAGGTTTACTCTAGGATGGGATCTAATCCAACACATCTTCGGAGAGATTTCCTGGCGGGACATGCATTTCACGTGACGATGGGAACCTGATTCAAGCCAAGTCGGGATTAGTTGACATCAATGACTAAGGTATGTTAGCTAGAAATCTTCCATTTCAAATCAATTCTTATATAGTTCGATTTTATTACAAGGTAGGAGTTAAGACTTCTTAATGTCACGAATAAACCAACCTCTTGTCAGATTGGGGCTAGCTGAGCTCAAGTTGAATCCGAGATGAAGGGAGTTAAGGTCGGGTTGGAGATTTCAACTTGGTTTGATCCAAAGTCGAGTCGTACCATGACTCATCTAAGTAAGTCGATTTTTGAGTTTAGCTTAAATCCTAATGTATTAATAGTTTAACTATGCTAATCTTGTATTGGGGTTCGAATTACCCTCTCTAGGTCGTCGTTTCATACACAAATCCTACACTATCTAATCTTTAGGATTGACCTTAGGGAATGATGTGGTGATCGAACTAAACCAATGGTGATGTGTGGTAGGATTGGATTTGTGAACATGTGCGAACGATTTCAACAACATTGGTAGCCAATTCGACTCTTGAGAGGTGAGGACTCACCCTTTGAGCTTCCCACTTAAATTCACCAATCTGTACATAAATGATGCTTAAATTCCATGAAGTTAGTAGCTCTAAATTATCTCCTAGTTCACTTATCTTATTATATAATTTTGCCAATATGTTGTGTGACTAACTCATGTAAGGAATAATTGCTATGTCTCTTTAATGTTAGCAAACATGAATGACTTGGTTGTTACATGTTACCTCAGGTTGTAGGGTTTGTCAATTAGATAAATGTGGTCGTTTGTGATTATCTTATGGACCGAATGAAACATGTTAAGGTCGTACCATCTTGCGGTCCATGGTTGTCTTGCATGGCTTGAATCACACTTTGCCTTATATGGCTTGGACCGCATGTTTTCTTACGTGGCTTGGATTGTCTAGTTGCCTTTCGTGGCGATGATGGATTAATGGTGCCCTCTTGTTGCTTCCTAGCCATCTGCGGTGTTCAGTCGTACCATGATTTTCGGGTGGAGCTGAAATTCGTTTATCGATTTTCTAGCCATCTTGCGGTATTCACGTACGACATTATTTCCAGGTGGTCTAGGGTTTGTACGTTGCTTGTCTCTTCATCCTACGGTATTCAGTCGTACCATGATTTCTGGGTGGAGCTAAAGTTCGCTTATCGATTTTCTAGCCATCTTGCGGAGTTCACGTACGATATGATTCCCGGGTGAAGTAGAGGTTTAAAGGCTGATTTTCTATTCACCTTATGAATTTCACTTATACCATAATTTTCGGGTGGAGTTGAAGTTCGCTTATCGATTTTCTACCCATCTTGTGAAGTTCACGTACAATATGATTTTCGGGTGTAATAGAAAGTCGTATGGTTGATTATTTGTTTATCTGGACATATTTCCTTGCATTGCGATTGCTACTATATTTTGCTTATGATGAGAATATGTTTTTGAATGTATGTAACGCCCTGATTTTTGAAACCCGAGTATATGACCCGTTTTCCAAAAACCTGAGTGTTAACCCGAAAATTCAGTGTCAATTTGAACCGCTTATCATTAATCAGAGTTAACAGCAACGAATCTAGAGTGAACCATGCATTGTATAAAAACATTCCAATCATTACAAAATTCAAAATGTAGCGCCCATACAGGACTTATACAATAACAAATAACCAAGTTCATTAAACAAAGCAAGAATCTATCAACTAGTGGTGGAGCTCAATATGGGCTGCAAGGACCCTGCTACCCGATCTGCTCTAGCAATCCAGTGAACAACATCGGCTCGCTCTACACCTGCATCAACTTTTACGGTTTGATAGCGTCAATGGCTATCACAGTGAGGAGCACCCTCTAAGATTGTGCACTCATCATTTATAGCCCAATATAAATCGCCAGTCATGAAAATAGATATATTAAACAGGGCAATTCATAATCATGAGCATACTTACAAAAATTAAGTCAATCAACATAATCTCATTATAAGCAAAATATACTGGTAGTCGCAATATAAGGGAAATATATCCAAATAACCAAACAATCAAACATATGATTTTTTATTGTACCCGAAATCACATTGTATGTGAACTCCCCAAGATGGCTAGAAAATCGATAAACGAACTTCAGCTCCACCTAGAAATCATGGTACAAGTGGAATTCACAAGGCAAATAGAAAATCACCCTTTAAACCCTCACTTCACCCGGGAATCATATCGTACGTGAACTCTGCAATATGGTTAGAAAATCGATAAGTGAACTTCAGCTCTACCCCGCAAGATGAAGAGAAAATCTACATGTAAACTCTAGACCACCCAGAAATCATATTGTACGTGAACACCGCAAGATGGCTAGAAAATCGCTAAGCGAACTTCAGTTCCACCCGAAAATTATGGTACGACTGAATACCGTAAGATGGCTAGGAAACATAAGATATACATACATAACCAACAAGCCACGTAAGGCAAATATGCGGTCCAAGCCATATAAGGCATATGTGCGATCCAAGTCGCATAAGTCAAATATGGACCGCAAGATAGTAGGTCTACGACAAGTTCCATTCGACACATAAAATGATCGTGAATGACAATCATATAATTAATTAACATGTGTACAACTAAAGATAGCATATTTTCATTAATCATTTATGCATTCCCAAAATTAAAGAGACGTGTTCATTATCTACATTGGAATTAAGTGCGCAACATACTAACATATTCACATGTTCACATAAGATGCTAAGTATCCCAATCAAGTAACTAAACAGAAGGGATTAAGGCACCATCCATGATTAGATAAATGAATTTAAGTGGGAAGCTCAAAGGGTGAGTCCTCACCTTGGTCAAACGACCTAGTTGTGTGGCCCGCTAGATAGCATGACTAAAGTCCGATAGAGTCAAATCTAGTCAATAAACATGCGACCATGACCTAATCAAAACATCAAGGAAGATAGTTAGCACTTAGCTCTTATGGTCGATATGCTAAGTGAAAACTCATCCAACAACTAATGGATATAAATGAGTTTTGATTTACCTTTATCTTGGCGGCTTGTCACGAACTTAGCTAAAGTCAACCGAGTTGACTCGGTCGTGACTCGGATGCGCGTCTAAGTGAATCCAACATGATTGAAAAGCTAGATGAGGTTAAGGATGGAAATAGATAATTATCACGAAATAGGAATTTAATAATTAAAATTCTTTTAGAGGGCTAATATATATGGTTTTAACTCACATTGAGGTGCAGTTTGCTAGACCCAAGTTTGACTGACGCCACTCGGTTTGGTTTTCCCTTCAACTGCGACTTGGTGAGTGGGTTTGGTGAGGCACAACTTGCCCCATTCTCACCTCCTTCCTTCCCTCTTCCTTTCTCTCTCTTCTTTCTTTCTCATATCCCTCTTCTTCTTCTACTGTTTTTTTTCTTTGATTCCTACTGGAATGTTCAGCAATGGCCTGGACAGACCTAAACTCAACTCGACTCGGCTGGGCTCGATTTCAGCCGAGTCAACTCGGCGGCCACCAAACCCATTCCTCTCTCAGTTTCTCTTTCTTTCTTCCTCATTCCTCCTTTTTCTCTCTTCTTCCCTGCTTCTCCCCCCCCCCCCTTTTTTCTTTTTACTATCTGCTGGAATATCCAACAACGGTCTGGACGGACTAAATCTGGACCGGGTCTAAGCCCCAACTCGGACCTAGACTCGGCTCAAACTCGACAGCGAGTCAAGGTGCTACTTGCACCCACACTCTCTCTCTGCCCTTTCTTCCCCTGTTTCTCCCTCTCTCTTTCCTCCTCGTCTTTTCCGTTTCCTTTTTCTTCTTCCTCTTCCCTGTTTCTCCCTTTCTCTCCGTCCCAGCAACAGTGCCGGACTCACCCAGCAACGACCCAAACGAGTCGGGCAGCACCTTGGTGCAAACGCACCACTCTCTTTCTCATTCAGTCATTCATTTTTTTCTTTCTTCTTCTCTGCTTTTCTTTTCTTCTCCTTTCACTGCATTGGCCAGCAGCGGCAGCGGCGACAATGGCAGCGGTAGCAGCGCTCTCCCTTGTTTCTCTCTGCTCTTTCTCAATCTCTTTCTTTTCTCTTCGTCTGTTAGAAGTCCAGCGACCTCTGGACTTAGATGGGCTCGTTCGGATGCGCTCGAACTCGCCCCATCCTGACGTGATGCAGCTCCTCTTCAACGAGGAAGATAATGACAGGTTTCGATCCTGTATCCGTTTCCTTGAAATGAGATCTTGGGACGACTCAGAATGATGTCGTGAAACTTCAGGAAGAAGCAAAACGAAGCTTCATTCGGGTTTAAGTGATGGGTTCAAACGATGAGGAAAACGACTCCTCTTTGAGTGCGGCTGCTATAAAACCTAAGAAGGAAGCCCTAATCAACGTGAAATGCATCGGATGGCTGAGATAACACCAAGTGGATGGCCGAGATTAAAGGAGAACAGAATCACGCGGATTGCCAGCGTGGAAGTTTCCATTTTTGGAAGTGGGTGTGTTTGTAGGCTGATCTATGACTGATATTGTGTGCACGTGTGTGCAATCCAATGAGTGGAAGTTTGGGGGGTTTGGTCAGAATTCCCCCCCCCCTCCAAGATGGATGGTTCAGATCGTGAGATTGATCCATGATGGTGGGCCATGTTTGGAAATAGAGGGACGGTCCGTCCGTTTCAAAAACATACCTGGCGCGGGAAAGGAAAGAAAGAATTTCCTTCTTTTGGTTAGCTCGGGTCAAACTCGTTTGACCAAGCAACCCAATTCAATGTACATTGGATGTGCACTTGCAAGTGGTGCCCATGCACCATAGGTGGGGCCCACAGTGACGATCTTGCCCAATCCACTCCGTTCATTCATTTTGCCAACCCATGATAAGGTACAACCCAAAGGATGAGGTGGATCCAAGTCTTAGGTGGGCCATATCAGCTGAAATATAGCCTTTGAGTGCCAATCATCGTCGGTCCAGTGATGATCTGTGGTTTGCTCATAAGATTAGGACCGTTCATTTAATTCCCTAATGTGTATAGGGCCCTAAGTCCAATAATGGGGCTGATTTGGAGTTCAGGTGGGCCACATTTTAAACCCTTGGACTTTAACCTTGAATTTTCGCTGATCTGACAGTCAGATCCTTTCTAAATCTGATTGTCAACATACTTAATGGTTCCTAGTCCTATTTTGGGCAAATTCAACAATCATCTCTATGATCGATTACTCTCACTTATTAGTTAAACGAGTGATTATGAATTTTAACCCTTGTATAACAAGATTACCAACTGTCTTAAAAGTCAATCGAGGCTTTTAAGTGAAATCTGAATTTAATGATTTGCCTGGATTATCAGACCATGAGCAGATGATGCGAGGTCCTATAAACTATATAAACGGAAACCTAGCCATTGATCCTGTACCTGGATGGATGGATTTCTTATAGGCTTAATCAATGCCGATCTAAAGGATTCTAGGGGTCCTAAATTTAAGAGGGTCAGTTAGATTTGCCCATCAATGAAGTTTGAATCCCAAGAGTAGGTTTTTCTAATGATGGGGTGACCCATTTGAAGAATATCAGGTGGGTAGTTAGCATATGGATGGGAATTACTTTTATCATGATTGGATTTTGACTGGAAATCACGTAAATGTTCACTTAGGTTTGTATTCATGCTAGTTAAGTCACATGGCAACACCCGAGGATTGAAATGTATGGGGTGTTACAATGTATGCTCAAGAATTGCCCTGTTTAGTATATCTATCCCCATGACTTGCGATTTATGTTAGATTATGAATGATGAGTGCATAATCTTAGAGGGTGCTCCTCACTTCGATAGCCATTGACACTATCAAACCGTAACAGTTGATGCAGGCATAGAGCGAGCAGATGTTGTTCACTGGGTTGTTAGGGTAAATCGGGTAGCTAAGGAGCTAGACGGGGTCCCTGCGGCCCATATTGATCTTCACCACTAGTTGATAGATTCCTATCTTTGCTTATATGTGTGAGACCCGTATCGTAGACTGTACCATTCCGTAGGCTTCCGCAGTCCTCTCGATCGAATTTCGGCAACCTGTGACTTATAATCGGCATTGTGCGTGACCTTGAGTTGCATCCCGTCGATCTGAGTTGGTTTGGCCTGAGACTTGTATCATTGCGACCGCGCCGTCGCCGCGGGTCTGATCCCGCATCTCTTGCGCCAAGACGATACCCGAGCTAGGAGATGTAGGCCCGCGTTCAGTTCGAGGAAAACGTCGCGTGTTGCAAATCCATAGAGAATCCATTACATCAATCACTTCACTTGTCAAAGTACACCCATTACTCTATCCCATCTCCAAGTACAAAAGCAACCCTTAAAAGTCAACTCTCTCCTTTACACAAGTACACTCATCCATCCCTCTCTCCCATCATCTCTCTCTTTCATTTTCTCTCTCATTTTTCCTCCCAAGCAACCCACGTCCAAGCTCCCCATGAGAGACCTAGTGTGGCCCACCTTCCTACCTCCCATCTCCACCATTCAAAGTCTATCTCAACCGTCGGAATCGTTTCCTTGGAGCTTTAGAGACTATAGGCGGAAAAAGGAAGAGAAGATCAAAGGTGGGTGCTTCTCTCTCTCTCTTTCTCATTTTTTTTGTGATGTGTGGCCCACTTGGATGGATCCCACCTTGATGTATGTCTTATCCAAACCGTCCAAGTCATGTGGACCCTACCTTATGGTGGTGGAAAACACAAGTATTAGATTGATTCAAATCAGGTGGTCCGCGTTCATGTAGGACCCACCTTGATGAAATGTGGGCCACGTCCATGTGGGACCCACCACGATGCCTGTGTTTATCCATACCGTCCAGCGTCCCTGGATGCTGGACGTGATGGTGGCTAACATGGAGTGTGTGTACTGACATGGGTGTGTACTAACAGCTAATATATATATATATATATATATATATATATATATATATATATAATATTTAAGCTTTTGGGGTGGGTTGCTCATGCAGGTCCCACCTTGATGCAAGGATCAAATCCACGCCATCCATCCTATTTCTTAGCTCATTTAAGGCTTTGAGCCAAAAAATGAAGCCAATCTGATTATCTAGCGGGCCATAGCATAGAAAACAGTAGATTTCACCGTTAAAATCCACTCTGACCTTTCTACACACCGAAATATACCCAATATTGGGCTTGTTAGACCCGTCACGAGCCAAGGAACCCAGCCGACGGACTGGATTCCTTTGATGTGGGCCCCACCTATCAAAATCTTCAAAAAAAATTTATAAAACACACATGCAGCGGGACGCTGCTGCTGCCTGAGGAAGCGCAGGCAGCGTCCTGCGCTACTATGGTGTGAAAGGCAGGGACCGTGGGCCCCAGCCGTGGGCCCCACCATGTTGTGTATTGAACATCAACACCGTGCATTTGACAGGTCCCCTTTACATACAGGGCTCCCCCAAAAATCAGCTGTATGTGGGACTCAGGTGGCCCACACGGTAGGAAACAGTGGGAGTGAACGTCTGCCTATGAAACCCTTTTGGGTGTCCCAGAAGTTTTGGACCATTATGAAATTTGTTTTCCTCTTCATCCAGGGTCTCTGTAACTTTATCAATGATTTGGATGGCAGATAAACATTATGGTGGACTCCACATGGGACCCATTGATGTAAGTGTTATACCCACACCGTCATGGGAGTGGGACGGCTGGTGTACCTCACTCCAGCTGCTATGCAGTTGCTATAGTGGCGCCACCAAGTTTTGTGGGTCCCATTTACTCCATCTACGTCGTCCATCTATGGGACCCAGCATGATGCATGTGTTACATCCAAGCCGTCCAACCATTGTGAAAGCTCATTTATGGCATGAGCTAAAGAATGAGTCAGATCCATAATTCAAGTGGACCCCCCCCCCCCCCCCCACGATTGAAAAATGTGGACAGTGACGTCCACCGTTCAAACTTCTAAAGGCCAAATCAGTTTCCAATTAAGCTTATATTTTTGTTTTCACTTCATCTATTTCTATGTTAACTTATGAATTGGTTGGATCTCAAATACATTACGGCGGCCCACATCGTGACGTGATCCTCCATTGATCAGGCGGACCACACCACAGAAATAGTGGAGGATTGAACGTTTATCATTGAAACCATTTGGGTCACGGAAGTTCTGGATCAATGGGGAATTGTTCTCCCTCTTAATCCAGGTCTTTATGAACTTATGATTAGATTGGTTGGAAAATAAACTTTATAGTGGGCCTTGTGAATTATTTAACCGTGAAAAATCATTATCTCCATGGCTATTTGTGTTTTGGTTCAGGTGATCTTTCGATACGATTCATTCCTTTGGAAATGCTCTAGATTGACCTTTAAATGGGTTAAGGCCCATTGGTGCAGCCCATTGGTGCGGCCCACTTGATGTATATGATGGCCCATTGGTGCGGCCCATCATGATGTATTTTTATCCCATGTATGGGGCCCACCTGTTTGTATTTTTGGCCCATGGGATGGGGCCCACCTATTATATACTTATGGCCTATTAGCAAGGCCCATTATGATGTAATTCTGGCCCATATGTTGTGGCCCATTGTGATATATTTTCGGCCCATACGATTAGGCCCATTGTGATGTACTGAGGCCCATGGGTCATGTCCCATTGAAATGTATTAAGGGCCCATATGCAGGGCTCACCTGTTTGTATTTAAAGCCATGCGATAAGGCCCATTGCGATGTATATTAGGCCTTTGTGTGAGGCCATGTGCCCACTATACGTTTGGCTCTATGTGGGCCACTCCTTGGGAGCAACGTGGGTTAAATGGCCACATTGATGGGCAATGATGGTTTAATGTCCACATTGTGACCTTCCCTTAGGCCTTGTTCGTCTGATCTGTCGAGGCCGATTGTATAGGCCTATCCCAATTGTTAAGGCCGAGTATCGAGGCCGATTGTATGGGCCGATCCCGATTGTCAAGGCCGGGTATCATGACCGATTCCGATTTGTCGAGGCTGATTGTATAGGCCGATTTCGATTGTCAAGGCCGAGTATCTTGGTCGAGTCAGATTGTCAAGGCTGATTTCGATTCCGATTGATGAGGCCGATTCCGATTATCGAGGCCGATTCCGCTTGGTCGAGGTCGATTGTAAAGGCCGATCCCGATTGTCAAGGCCGAGTATCGTGGCTGGTTCTGATTTGTCGAGGCTGATTCCGATTGTCAAGGCCGAGTATCTTGACCGAGTCAAATTGTCAAGGCCGATTCTGATTCTGATTAATGAGGCTGATTCCGATTATCGAGGCCGATTCCGCTTGGTCGAGGCTGATTGTATAGGCTGATCCCGATTGTCAAGGCTGAGTGTTGACGCCGATTTCGATTTGTCGAGGCCGATTGTATAGGCCGATCCTGATTGTCAAAGCCGAGTATCGTGGCCGATTTCGATTTATCGAGGCCGATGTATAGGCTGATTCCGATTGTCAAGGCCGAGTATCTTGGTCGAGTCAGATTGTTGAGGCCGATTCCGATTATCGAGGCTGATTCCGCTTGGTCGAGGCCGATTCCGTTTGTCAAGGCCGATTCCATTGTTGAGGCCGATTTTTGATGGTCGAGGCCGATTCTGTTTGTCGAGGCCGATTCCGCTTATCAAGTTCGGTTCCAATTGTTGAGGCCGATCATCGAGGTCGATTCCGATTGTCGAGGCCTAATGTAATGTATATAAGGCTATGGAACCCTTTGTTATGTATATTAGGCCCATGTTAGAGACCCATTGTGATGTATATGTGGCCCATGTGATGCGACCCACTTAATGTATATGAGGCCCAATGTGACGTATTCATGGCCATCCATTGAGGCCCACCTTGATGTGATGCATAATGGACCCATGTGAGAGGCCCATTGCGATGTACTTGGGGCCAATGGGTTGTGGCCCATTGTGATGTATTCGGGCCCATGGGATGTGGCCCATCCGATGTATATAAGCCCATGTGATGCAGCCCATGTGTTGCGGCCCATTATAATTGTATGAGGCCCATTATGGTGCATTTGAGGGCCAGGCTATGGAGCCCATTGTGATGAATGTTAGGCCCATGTGAAAGGCCCATCGTGATGTGTATTAAGTTCTTGAGTGAGGCCCATGGTGTTATATTTTTTTTGGCCCTCTTGTGAGGCCATGGTTTCACCATATGTTAGGCTCTATGTGGGTCATTCCTTGGGGGCAATGTTGGTTAAATGTCCACGTTGTCGAGGTCGATTATTGATGCTGATTATTGATACCGATTATGAGTATGTGACGGCATAACATCATAATACATGCCCATACGCATCATCTGCATGTTTGTTATGAGATGTGATTGACCTTGAATATGACATTGGGCAAGTTGTTATGAGACTCCCAGATAGGCAGAGGTTATCTCACATGAGCGCACGGTATGCGCAGGATTGATGCATGACTGGATTGTATGACTCATACATCTTGCATTGTGATTACTGTACGCCCTGGCGACATCAGGGCTGTAGCCTCCACAGGCATATCGTGGATGGCCAGATGGGACACAGAAAATCTGTTACTAGCATCGGACTGCCATAAATGGCCCCGGGTGAAAATCCCTAAACCCTCTTGGTACTAGAGGACGCCCCAACGTCAAGACCGAGTGGATACATGAGCGCCCGAGTGCCAAATACCAAGAGCCCGCGTCTCCCACAGTGTCGTGGTCGATTGGGAGGGGGTGTGGCCTTACCCGCCCGAGGGTAGGGGGTATAGCTAGGCTGAGTTTGACTAGCTCGTAAACGGGTCCGCTATCGACGTGCCGGGTAGATATTGGCTGACTATTGGCCAGGCGGATTGTGAGGTCTCTTCCACTTGCATGGTCGCACGTCAGTGGACGACGGTTGCATGTAGAGTGTACTAGACCCTAGTGATGATCCCAAAGATGAACTGTACTGATATGTGGACTTATTGAGCAGGAGTTACATACTTATTCATTCATTCATTCACTATCTACTCGGGCTGGTGGTGCGCAACTATTTGTTACGTGTACCTTCGCAATGGCCAGGATTTCGATCGGGGCGCGCGACTAACCTGAGATCAGGAGTTTACCACATTGAGTCTGAGTATAAGACTGGTTTGGATAGAATTCCTTTGTGATAGACCCCATAGCCTGCGATACTACGTACTATCATCCTGACTTCACACTCCAGCATGGTCATTCCATTCGCTCCGCATATCGCATTACATCCGCAACATATGGCATTTTAGGTTACTATGTTTATGCATTTATACGGCCTAGATACGACTGACGGTATTCGTGAACTCATCAGGATTTACATGTTGCATTGCATCATTGGCATCTGATATTTGGCTTGCTGTCTCCTCATTTCATAGTTGAACTACATTGCTTCATCAGTATATGATATTATTTTTATTATATTTCTGCATCGCATAGCCTGAATAAGGCTGATGGTATTTATGGGCCTATCAGTATGTTTCGCATTACTCTGATATTGTATGATTTTTGAGCTTGTCAGTATTTCCGCTTACTCTGATTTCTCTGATATTTCTTACTTAGCACTTACCTTGTGCACACACTTTCACCACCCACTAAGCTTTCTTTAAGCTTATACATGATAGATACGTGCAGGTGGCGTTAAGTTGCAGCAGCGTTGAGCATGGAGCATGCAGCGGTCTTCTGGAGCTTTGATTTTGACAAACGTATTTTCCTTTCAGCATTATAATCAAATGTTTATATTAGTGGATATGTGATGATGATGTTGCCTTTGTGATTTGGGTAAACTTGGTTATGCTTCTTACGAGATAAATGTACATTAGAAAATTCTCATTGTGGGATCCCAGGATTGAAATCTGGCGTATGAGTGCTGGGAGCAGAGAATGGGGTACTGTGGAGGCTGTCGGCACCGGATTCGGCGATCAGGATTCCTGTGAGTCCGATCTCCGAGTTTGAGGTGTGACAATATGAACTTTGTATTTGGAATTGTATAAGTCCTGTATGGGCGCCACATTTGGAAATTTGGTGATGATCAAAATATTTTTATTTAATGCATGGTTTATTCTAGCTTCGTTGTTGTTAACTCTGATTAATGACAAGCGGTTCAAATTTACACTGGATTTTATAGGCTAACACTCGGGTTTTTGGGAATCGGGTTATATACTCGGGTCATGAAAACATAGGGCGTTACAGTTGGTATCAGAGCGAGTCTAGATAAACCAGGCCTTGGGAAAAACAAGATTTATATAACTTCAAATACATCGAAGTTACATTGATAAAGCTAGAAACTTGAAACTAGGTTCCATCCCCTTATTTTTAGGGTGTTTTATGAATCTAGGAACTTAAATTTTAGGGTCCCTTTTGATTTTTAGGCTTAGCCATTTGAACTTAGAAACAAGAACTTAGGTTCCCTTGTGAATTATAGATGTTTGAAATTAGGGACTAAACTTAGGTACTGTAAGGAAACAAGTACCCACCATGTTGTGTGTTAAATCAAACATAAGCGCTCTATAAGCTTAAGGAATCAGACTAGGATCTTGTAATTTAAATCCCCTACTACATCTCTTTGTTTAGAAACAACATCTCTTGTATGTTCCAACAAATGGAAATAACTAATAGTAAGAATTTAGAATTTTAGGCAAAATTCCAGCCCTAGGCTAGGCTTGTTGAGACTAGCTTTGAAATCTTGGGTAAGTTTAACGTATATTAAACCCAAGCCCTCATGTAGAGATTTTAGACTCCCATGAAGATTTCTAGGATAACCATTGAACTTTGAAATAAAATTTCAGGTGTTGTGGAAAGTTGGGTTAAACTCAAGAACTCGTAAGTTTAGACCCCTTCTAATCTATCTTAGAACACTAATATAACCTTAAGATTATCGTAAGACCATAATCGTAGGTCAAAGACTAGAAGACGTGGGTCTAAGGATGCTAAAGGGTCACCTTAGGACCCTGGAGTCTCGTTGCACCTAATCACAGAAGATAGGGAGATGTCGTGCACTTATCGATTTGGACAATGCTCCAGTTATTCGATTCAGATAAATTGTTTTACGATCTTAGGCTAAGACTTGTTTAGACTCATAAGGATATGACCATGATGAATCCTTTCTTTTAACAAGACAATGGCCCCAAAATCCCGTCGTTCAAGATTGCAGACTTTCCATTTGCTAACTTCGCCAACAGACAAGGTTGTTAGGGAAGAGAGTCTTGAGCGCTCTCCTGCACCTCCAGTTAGGCAAAGTGGCCCTAAAAGAGAGCCTACCTCAGAAACTATCCCGTCTCAGTTGCCTGTGAGTCATGTGAGCACACCTCCACCAAACGCGCAACCTGAAACCCCACCTGGCAATGTTGTTAGCCAGTTGACTATCATCATACTACAAAAACAGGCTTCGATCGCCACACTGTTGGAAGCTCTCCAACATAATATAATGCAGCGGCCTAGAAGACTGAAGAAGTTAGTGGGGCAGATATGTTTGAATGGTTTCAGAGGCTGAGGCCGCCATCCTTCTCAGGAGCACCAGATCCAGTTCTAGCAGAACACTGGTTGAATAGAATGACCAAGATGATGAGATCGTAGGGTTGCTCGGATGCCCAAAAGGTTATTCTCGCCACTTATGCCTTGGAAGGCGAGACCGATATATGGTGGGAAGGCGTGCTAAGAAGAGTCTCATCTAATTATGAGTGGACCTGGAATGAGTTTAAGAAAATGTTCAATGAAAAATACTTTCCTTCATGCGATCGTCACGAGAAAATATCTGAGTTTCTCAAATTGGAATAAGGAAATACGACTGTACCGCAATATGAAGCGCGCTTTGATGAATTGTCACGATATATACCAAAGGCTGTTGAGGACGAGGACTATAAATTGGAAAAGTTTAAGGAAGGTCTCCAACCTGAAATCCAGTCGAGATTGTGCACCTTTGACTTTACTGACTTCGCTGATCTCGTGGACAAAGCCATGCAAATAGAGAAGGACTTCGAGCGTAGGGCCAAAACATGTACTCTTATTTGAGGTTCAGCAAGTAAAGCTAAGATGGCGCGAATTGCATCTCCTATGGCTGAAGAGAGGATAGAATTAATGTCTCACCCAACTCCTTCTTTGGGTCAGGATAAGCTTTGCGACTATTGTGGAAGGCCAGGTCACTTCTTGAAGCAGTGTTTTAAGAAACGACAAGATGAGAGGATCTTCCCTTCAGTATAACGAGTTCAGCCACCAAGGTATGACCTTTATAAATCCTCCTTAGTAGTTACTAGATAGTTGGCAAGGATTATAAAATTTATGGATGCGTAATAATGCGACTATAACAATTAGAAATAAATGAACTATCGATTTTAAGACAGCACCCCAAATAGTTAAAATGAAGTGTTAAAGCATAATGAACCATTTAGGCTTATTCTTTAGGGAAGTAGGAAATTAAATAACCTATCTCAAAGGATTAGAATGGTTAGGAACGTGAATCGACGGAACCATGTTTAAGCGAAGTATGCGCGGTTTGATCCTAATTCTAAATCCTAGCAAATTCCAATGATCTCAATGCCCTGATCAAGCAGAAGATCGAGGTTCACTAGGATTAAGAAGGGATGCCAAGGAACTCACTGCCCTGACCAGGCAGAAGATCGTTGTATCAGGTTCAGACTAACCATAACCATCTGTTTGAGTTTACCCGAACACTAAAAACATAAACTACTCTTCCTTTAAGAAGACATAAAATTCTCATCGTAAATTTCAAACTTATATATATATATATATATATATATATATATATATATATATATATATATATATATATAGGATAATCATAATAAAACTCTTCTTTAAGTTGTGTGAGCAAACCCCTGATCATAGTTGGTACCGAAAGAAATTGGGATGAGCATGATCAAATCTCGTGGGCAAGATTTTTCTTTAAGGGGGGTAGATTGTAACAACCCTAGTCCTGGTAGTCAGTCACGAGCCCTTGAGCATGTAGACATACATCACGAGGAAGGTGGTGAATGCTAAGAGACATAGTAGAATACATTATCCTCATTCCCATTTTAGGTAGAAGTATTGAATTTCGGGGACAAAATTCTCTTTAAGGGGGGTGGATTGTAACACCCCGTACTTTTCTGTACTCAGGTGTTACCATGGTAACCTGACTTAGTATAAATGCAATCCCAATTTAAGTAAACATTCACGCACTCTAGCCTAAACTTGACCATTAGGGGTAATCTGCATCCATAAATCAGGTCAGACCTTCTAATCATAGGATCAATGGTTAGTTTTCCACTTATACAGTCTTAGGAATATCTAAAGCTAGTGAAAAGTAAATCTGGAGCGTCTATGTTGTTGGATCTCAAGAAATTGAGGATCAATGGTTAGATATAAGATCGATCTTTAGATTGGAACCTCTCATCATCTGTCGGGTTCTGATCATCTAAAGTGACCATTGGACTTCACCTAGATGCTTCACTTGACTCTTAGGACGATTGATAATCGATTTGGAATGAGGCTAACTATCGGATTTATAATAATCAAGTATAAACCCAATTATCACTAAGTGTGGCCCACCTAGGCCTTGGATCTACCTCATCCTTTGGGGTGGTCCCAATTAGAGTTGACAAAACATATAGAAGGAATAGATTAGCCGAAATCATTAATAGTAGACCCTAGATTGATAGATCCACCATCCGTTCGATCTACAACTAACATGAGTAGTCTAACACTTGAACATAAGGATTGAATTGTCTTTTCTATAGGGATGTCGTCGAGGTTCATCTAAGCTAGACTAAGAACCCTTACAGCCTTTAACATCGAACTAGGAGGCTATTTGACCGTCAGATCAACGAAGACTCATAATTAAGGGATAAAATCTGCGTGTATGGCCCATCAAAACCTTGGATTCTCCTGATCTTTGGCCAGGGCTCTTATTTGGACTAGGGGAATCTGATGGACGGAGTGGATCAGATCAAACACAATTGTGGACCCCACTCTACGTGTTGCATGTGCATAACCGATGCAGGCACTTATGCTACACCGGACCGGTCAAACCCGGTTTGACCGTGAAATTTGAAAGAGGAAGGATTTCCCTCTTTTTTCTTTTTTTCTTTTTTTCTTTTTGAAATTTTGTCCGCCAAGGACAGACGGACCGACCGAGTCCATTCTCATGAATCATGGCCCATCATCATGGCCCCAATGAATGATCCCAACCGTCCATGTTGTAGAGGACCTAAAGCCATGCAAACCCTGCCCATTTTCACCCGATGCCTTGCACTCATGAGACCACAAACATGGGCGCAATTAGGCCTTGCGCAACCACTTTTCGAAAATGGAAAAAATGTGTGTTTCTTTCCTTTCCAAAAACAGAGAGACTCTCCCTCACAGCTGGACGAATCTGTGTGAAGAGCTCTCCGTTCATCTCAGTCGTCCAAAGGAGAAGTCCTAGCCGTTAGATCCAATTCACATGGATCGGCTGCTCGTGGATTTAAATGAGTGGATTTTTTCACCTCTTTCTCTGCTGGTTTCTCTTCCAATCAATCGTACCCATCCATTCCTATTCATTTCCTTTGCAAAGAAGCCCAAGAAACTCATAGTCGAGTGCAACTTCTCCTTTCTCTGCGACGGCAAAAGAAAATGACTCGAAAATTCTTATCTCCGAACCCATTGAGAAAAACTCGTTGAAGTTTCGATCCTTCACATCCTCAAGCTTCCTGGAACAAATCCTCACTGTCCAGCAACTTCCGATTGAAGAAAAAGGTTAGGATCCCAAATCCGCCATTAACGCCTTACTTATCTTCCCTGTTTAAGCGGTTTCTATGAGATCATATTGGAGCTCGAATCTCAGATCTGAAACACACTTAGGGTGGT
This sequence comes from Magnolia officinalis, assembly GCA_021015155.1. Classification (NCBI taxonomy): domain Eukaryota; kingdom Viridiplantae; phylum Streptophyta; class Magnoliopsida; order Magnoliales; family Magnoliaceae; genus Magnolia; species Magnolia officinalis. The sequence continues at coordinate 61,300,555 of JAJHSJ010000006.1, forward strand.
CTCTGGATCGACATCAATCCTCTGTAGTCAAATCTAAGAGTCATCTCAAGTGTATGAGGAAGATTCTCAGCTTTTGTGGGATAAAACTCATCATTTCTCGTTGATTTGCACCCGATCCAGTCATCGACTCACTGAACCGAGTCGGGTCGAGTGTTGCCAAGTCAGGTCAAACTCTGAACGAGTCTAGAACTTGTGAAAGTCCATAGAAGGTGACTGAGAGTGAAAGCAGAGGGAGAAAAAGGAAGAAGAAGAAGAAGAAGAAAAGAGAGAGAGTTGGTAGTTGAGTCAACTCACTGCCGAATTGAGTCTGAGTTGACTCGGTCCAAACATTGCTAGACACCTCAGCAAAAATTGAAGAAAAACAAAAGAAAAGAAAGAAAGAAAAGAGGAAGAAAGGAAGAAGGAAAAGGGAAGAAAAGTGAGAAAGAAGGAGGAGGAGAGAGAGAGAGAACCTTGAGTTTTGTTGGTTGCCGAGTCAACTCAGCCCAAAACCGAGTTTAAACCGGAGCCTAGCTGAAATGCGGTGTTGACTCAGTGGAGTCTTCCTAGTCTGCATTGGTTAAGGTTTACTCTAGGATGGGATCTAATCCAACACATCTTCGGAGAGATTTCCTGGCGAGCCATGCGTTTCACGTGACGATGGGAACCTGATTCAAGCCAAGTCAGGATTAGTTGACATCAATCACCAAGGTATGTTAGCTAGAAATCTTCCATTTCAAATCAATTGTTATATAGTTCGATTTTATTACAAGGTAGGAGTTAAGACTTCTTAATGTCACGAATAAACAAACCTGTTGTCAGATTGGGGTTAACTGAGCTCAAGTTGAATCCGAGATGAAGGGAGTTAAAGTCGGGTTGGAGATTTCAACTTGGTTTGATCCAAAGTTGAGTCGTACCATGACTCATCTAAGTAAGTTGATTTTTGAGTTTAGCTTAAATCCTAATGTAGTAATAGTTTAACTATGCTAATCTTGTATAATAGTTTAACTATGCTAATCTTGTATTGGAGTTCGAATTACCCTCTCTAGGTCGTAGTTTCATACACAAATCCTACACTATCTAATCTTTAGGATTGACCTTAGGGAATGATGTGGTGATCGAACTAAACCAATGGTGATGTGTGGTACGATTGGATTTGTGAACATGTGCGAACGATTTCAACAACATTGGTAGCCAATTCGACTCTTGAGAGGTGAGGACTCACCATTTGAGCTTCCCACTTAAATTCACCAATCTGTACATAAATGATGCTTAAATTCCATGAAGTTAGTAGCTCTAAATTATCTCCTAGTTCACTTATCTTATTATATAATTTTGCCAATATGTTGTGTGACTAACTCATGTAAGGAATAATTGCTATGTCTCTTTAATGTCAGCAAACATGAATGAATTGGTTGCCACATGGTACCTTAGGTTGTAGGGTTTATCAATTAGATAAATGTGGTCATTTGTGATTATCTTATGGACCAAATGAAACATGTTAAGGTCGTACCATCTTGTGGTCCATGGTTGTCTTACATGGCTTGGATCACACTTTGCCTTATATGGCTTGGACCGCATGTTTGCTTACGTGGCTTGGATTGTCTAGTTGCCCTTCGTGGTGATGATGGATTAATGGTGCCCTCTTGTGGCTTGATGATTACATTCACATATCTTGTTGCATCCTAGCCATTTGCGGTGTTCAGTCGTACCATGATTTTCGGGTGGAGCTAAAGTTTGTTTATCGATTTTCTAGCCATCTTGCAGTGTTCACGTACGACATTATTTCTGAGTTGTCTAGGGTTTGTATGTTGTTTGTCTCTTCATCTTGCGGTATTGAATCGTACCATGATTTCTGGGTGGAGTTGAAGTTCGCTTATCAATTTTCTAGCCATCTTGCGAAGTTCACGTACGATATTATTCCCTGGTGAAGTAGAGGTTTAAAGGCTGATTTTCTATTCACCTTATGGATTTCACTTGTATCATGATTTTCGGGTGGAGCTGAAGTTCGCTTATCGATTTTCTAGCCATCTTGCGGAGTTCACGTACAATGTGATTTTCGGGTGTAATAGAAAGTCGTATGGTTGATTATTTGTTTATCTAGCCATATTTCCTTGCATTGTGATTTCTACTATAGTTTGCTTATGATGAGATTAGGTTTTTGAATATATGCTCAAGAATTGCCCTATTTAATATATCTATCCCCATAACTTGCGATTTATGTTGGATTATGAATGATGAGTACGTAATCTTAGAGGGTGCTTCTCACTGCGATAACCATTGACGCTATCAAACCATAACAGTTAATGCAAGTATAGAGTGAGTCGATGCTGTTCACTAGGTTGTTAGGGCAGATCGAGTAGTTGAGGAGCTAGACGGTGTCCCTGCGGCCCATATTGATCTCCACCACTAGTTGATAGATTCCTGTCTTTGTTTATATGAACTTTGTATTTGGAATTGTTTAAGTCCTGTATGGCCGCCACATTTGAAAATTTGGTGATGATTAGAATGCTTTTATTTAATGCATGGTTTATTCTAGCTTCATTACTGTTAAATCTGATTAATTACAAGCGGTTCAAATTTACACTGGATTTAATAGGCTAACACTTGGGTTTTTCGGAATCGGGTTAATACTTAGGTCTTGAAAACACGGGGCGTTTACATTGGGTCAGGGTTTGGTCAGCGTCAGGTTTGGCCAGGGTCGGGTTGGGTTAGCGTCGGTTGGGTTGGGTTGGGTTGAGTTGGGTTGGGTCAGGGTTGGGTTAGGGTTGGCGCGGGTTCGTAGGTGAAATTTAGGTCAGGGGCCAGGGTCGGGTTGGGTCAGTGTCGGGTTGGGTTGGGTTGGGTTGGGTTGGGTCAGCATCGTGTTGGGTCAAGTTGGGTTAAGGTTGGGTTGGGTCAGCGTCGGGTTGGGTTGGGTCAGGGTTGGGTCAGCGTCGGTGTAACACCACGTACCTTCCAGTACTCGAGTGTTACCATGTGATCCAATTTAATGTAAATGCAAGCCTGGCTTAGGTGAACATTCACGTTCATTCTAGCCTGAATCCAACCGTTAAAAACAATTCCCATTTATGGATCACGCTAACCATCCTTTGTTATCCAAGGTGAACTATCATATCATTAGAGGAATCTATTTTTAAAATTTTCAATTTAATTGATAGACAATTCTAACTGACCATCTTAGACTTAAGAACTCTGAATCGCGAGGTTTTCCGTTCATCGTGTCCATAACACCCTACTAATAATTCATCATTGAATCACGCAATCTAGCCACCTGGTTATAAGGACAGCCCTTGAGAACTCCTCTAGGATAGATCGAGAACCTTGATAACCGTCATTGGTCAAAATTAAATGCAATCTGACCATTGGATCAACGAGAACCATAATTAAATACCCCGATCTAAAAAATATGGGCCACAACCTTCAATCTACTAACCCATCCGTTATTCTTCGAGACGAACCATCACATCATAAGCACAACCCATTGTTAGGACTTTGGTCACCTCGATAGATGAATCAAACCATCTAGTAATATTTAATAAGTTTATTATTTTTCTTTTATTAATTATTATACTATAAATTTTACACAAACATAGATAGAAAGAAAATATAAATGTATTTTGATAATTTATTTATCATGTAGAATGTATGAAAACGTATTGTTATAGAGTGATACGTATTTAATGTATATAAAATATTATAAAAATAATATTATATTAACTAAACATAATGAATGATAATTTTAAATTATAAATATTAATAAAGTATTAAATAAGTTTTATAAATATGAATACAAAAATTTCTAGATATTTTAATAAAGTTGTATATTATTTAACAAGGTGATTTTAAATATGATAATGTACAATTTTCAATTCATATATATGTATAAAATGATACTGCATATTACGAATCATATATTAATAAATATGTGATCAATAACATGTATATAGTGGTGTGTTAATATTAAAATTTATGTTTATATATGTGTATGAGATTTTAACCATTGGAATTATAAGTAATATATGATAGTAATAAAAAAATTACATTGATATTAGTATTGGTTGGTAATATATGATGGAAACCATGCAAATGGCCCATTAGGGCCCTTCTAACCGTTGACATCCGATTTCAGAATAATATGACCCTCAGATCAGGGTAGGTCAATAACTGGACCCTCCAATCGATTAGTATGGCCCGCCTGAGATTTGGATCCGCCTGATTTTTAGTGAGAGGCCGTGTCCAAGACCTCTAAAACTAATGAACGGAGTAGATTTCATGAAGACATCATGGTGGACCCCATATAATGGAGTGCGTGTACACAGCTGGTGCACACCCGCTGTGCACCAGATGTGTCAGGTTGGTCAGCACGGGCTAACCCGTGTTTCTCAAAAAAGAGAAATTTTTTTTCTTTTTTGGGACGTTAGCAGCGAGCGGACAACGTCCGAGAGATTGCGATCAGTGGCCCACCTGCACGGTCCATCTGGATAATCCAAACCGTCCATCCGACAGAGGACACATGTGCAACCAAAACCCCATAAGTTTCACGTGATCCCACACGTGTGCATTCACACGATTCTCATTGCAAGTGAGCCCGAAAACACGAAGTTTCCTAAAACAGAAACCTTCTTGTTGCTGCCAACATGGAAATCCATGTGCCCTCTCCCCTTTTCAATCCCAGCCGTCCATCCTGGAGAGATCCTAGCCCTTCAAGCTAGGTTTTCCTTTAAAAAAAAAAAGAATGAGAGAGAGAGAGAGAACAACAACCCCTTCTCCCAAATCCGAACCCACCATCCTAGCCCCATTCAACCTTCGAAAATCCACGTCCACAAGCTCCCCTGAGCTGAACCAAATCGTCCAGCACCTCTAGATCGAAGGAACCAAGCTCCACTTCCGATCTGCCATTAACGGTAGATCGTCTTCCTTGTCAAGAAGCAAACACCACTGGGTTACGTGGCCACTAGATCTCCATCGGATGAGCCTTCTGGGTCTCATCCGATCACAAGCTTCGAACAGTGGGGTGCCTTTGCTTGAGCGACATCGTAGGCTCGGTCGCTTACCACTGGTCTCAGGCCACCATGAAGACCAGCACCAAGATCCATCCATGCTAGGCTGCATGATCAGGCACTTACACTGGTAGCATCGACTGGATGCTTCCGATAGCAGCAAACAAGAAGGAGAAAGAGAAAAGGAGAAAGAAGAGAGAGAGAGAGAAGGAGAGAGAGAGAGAAGGAGAGAGAGAGAGAGAGAAGATGTACGGGTGGGGGCTATGTTGCACCTGCCCGTCGAGTTGTGGCCGGGGTCAGTTCGAGTTGGGCGAGTCTGGCTTGCGTCCAGGCTTCCTAAGAAGCTAGGAAGAGGATCGAATGAGAGAGGGTGAGACAGTTTAGACAAGGCCGAATTGCACCACTGCATCAGTCAACCCAAACTTAGCCAAGTTGGGGCCGAGTCAGGTCCGAGTTGGGCCTGTTCTAACTAGGTTGGGCCTGGTTCGGGTACTACAGGGTATTCCAGCATAGTAGGAAGAAAAAGAGTGAAAGGAAGAAGAAAAGAAAGAAAGGAAGGAAGGAAGAGAGAAGAGAAGAAGGAGAGGAATGGATGTTGATGTGGTGACTCAGTGAGTCAACTCATTGAGTCAATGATGGGTTGTCACCATGCAAACCCGGGTCGCCCACAACTAGTAGATCATCCTTGACTATCGACTTATCAGACTAAATCCTAACACAAGCACCACTCGTCAGGTAGTTCTCTCAACTGAGTTTGAACCAACTGAGTCGACTCGGTGAGTCGATCCCTTTTTTCTAGGTATCAGCTTGTGCTGATTATTCACTAAGAAAACTTACTTATCTTTACAAGATGGAACCATTGCACGTAGTCACATCTGGTCGACTCGCCAATGCAAGCAAATAAGTGTTACATGGTTCTTAGATAGTGAAGGAAAGACAAGGGATAATCGACTCACATAGTGATTCGTTTGATTTATTTTTATAATTGGTTCTACTATAGTTATTACAATTATTAATCATGTTTAGCTATTAACGAATTATATATGCTAGTGTTAGCTATTATAAACGAATTTCAACCATTAGATGTTAGATATTAGTATTTATCTGCCACTCTTAGGTATTATCATTGATAATAGATCACACTATTCATCACCATCATGATAATTATTTTGCTACATTAGCTAATATTAACACTAACGTTAACAAATGTTTTATAATTACTAAAGTAACATTAAAATTTATTTGCACACCAACTAGGGTTCAAACCCTAAACATCTAGCCTAGACCAAAACTCTAGGATAAAATCCAAACCCTAGGTTAAGACCCTAACCCTAAGTAGTGTGTAAGCTTGGATCTAATTGTACGACTTTACGATTGATGGTAGGAATTGATTCCAAGGGAACATGCGTTTCGTAGTGATGGTACAAGCGATTCAAACATAAGGTGATGATTTCTTCCCCTAAAGCTTTCCATCTCTAAATTAGATTAAGGATAGCTTTTAAATTGATTATAAATAATGCCTTAGAACTTGATTAATTTTATGATTAGCTTACTTGGATATATGTTTGAGAAATGATCATGAACATCAAATGCATATGCTAGATCTTGATTCATTTATTAGTTCTTGAATTGTATTTACATTTGTACCTTATTAGAATGGTATCCTAGTTTGATACTTGATCTCTCTATGTCATTTGGATATGCTATTGTACTGTTTGCAAGATACGTATGAATCGAAATCTTTCTAGTCTATGAGGGGAACCTCTATTTATGAAAGAGAGTCCGTTCTTAGGGTGTAACGAGATTGAATGTGATTGTAATGGACCTTCGACTTAGTGGTTATTGAATGGTGGTTTAAATGGATATCGATGTGGGCCTACCATCCAGGGGTTGCTGTGTCTAAATGGTTTTTAAAGATGGTCTTTTATCTCATGGTTTTGATGATGGCCCTATGTGGCTTTGTTCTGATATTTTCCCTATGTGACATTGTTTTAGTATTTGCCCTATACAGGTTCGGTGTATCACTTTGTGTAACCATGCGATGGTAAGCCCCATATACTGAAATATGATTGGCCACTAGTCGATGGGTTTCCATTAAACATCTTAAGATGGTAGCCTCATGAGTCGGGGATGGTGGTATGGGACTTATGCCCGAGCTGTCGACCTACACTGGGTGATAAACCCCCTCGTAGTGACCTTTGAGCTTTATTAAACTAGCTGGTTGTAAATTGGAATAATAATGGTTGGGCTAATCATGCATTTTCATGGCATGCAATTTTTTTCGAGTGATTAGTTCTCCTTGGGCGTACCTTTGAGTACTTTTTCGGATGGCTAGTTCTCATTGGGCGACCTTGTTGTATAGTATTTTCCGGATGACTAGTTCTCCTTGGGCGTACCTCTGAGTACTTTTCTGGGTGGTTAGTTCTCCTTGGGCGACTTCATTGCATAGTCTTTTACGGGTGGCTAGTTCTCCTTGGGCGTACCTTTGTACTTTTGCAGGTGGCTAGTTCTCCTTGGGCGTACCTTTGAGTACTTTTCCAGGTGGCTAGTTTTCCTTGGGAGACTTTTTATCAGCTGGATGTGCATCCCCAGGTCTGTGAGCATGTGAATGCATCCATGCATCTAAAAAGACTGCATCATGTATTGCTTTGTATGCCTTGTTATGTTTTATAACTATGCTTACCTAATGTGACAGTGTGTAATCTTGAGGGGAATTCACACTGAGGTGGCCACTCATTCATCGAATATATAACCGTACAGGTAGCATAGGTAGCCAAATGATATTCGTATTATATTGATGAGGATAGAGTACCATTGTCAAAGAAGCATGATTGTATCTACTAAGGGTTGCTGCAGGATTTTATAGTTCGAGACATGTTACAATTTACTTTGTTGCACGTGCGATATTATTCCACTTTGTAATTGTAAGTATTTGGGACATTGGTTTGTATAAGTCATTGCGGGCAGCCTCTTGTATATTCGAAATGTAAATGAAATTTCCCTTATGTTGATTTGTTCATTCTATGCTAAACTGCTAACTCTGAATAAAGAAAAAAAAAACATATACATGTGGAATTTGGCTCTCTATATAGGTTAATACTCGGGTTTTTGGGAAACAGGTCATATACTCGGGTCCTAAAAATATGGGTCGTTACAGTTGGTATCAGAGCATAGTTTGGACAAACTATGCCTTGGGAAATGACCTTATACAAACTTTAAATGTCTCAAGTTAGGATGTTTGAAATTAGGAATTTGAACTTAGGTGAATTTCCCTTAGACTTAATGGTTGAGAACGTAGAAATCCAAACTTAGGCTCCCCCATAAATTGTTAAGGTAGCCTTTTAAATTGATGTGGAATCCCTTACGAGTAGGGGACATTAAGAATATAGAGACCCAAAATCTTAGGCCCCCTTAGAAATTATTAGAACAACTATTTGAACTTATGTGAAATCCCCTTGTAGCTAGGAGGAATTGAGAACATAGGTACTTCAACTTTAGGTTCCCTTGAAACCTTTAAGTTAGACTTTTGGACCTTAGACTTATATGAATTTCCCTTAGAATTAGGGAAAATTTTGAGAACATCGATATCCAAAACCTTAGCCCTTTGAAATTTTTAGGATGAGTCATTTGAACTCAAGGATAAGGACTTTGGTTCCCATGAAAATTGTCAAAACGACCACTTGAACTTAGAAACAAGAACTTTAGTTCCCTTGTATACTGCGACATGGTTGTTTGAACTTAGAAATTAACTATGTGCATACCCACTATGATGTACATAAGACTCCACTAAAAATTTTAAGTTAGACCTTGGACCTTGAACTTATGTAGAATTCCCTTAGAGATGATTAGGATGACCATTTAGAATTAGGAGCATTCTCCCTAGAATTTAGGAAAGTTGAAATTATAGATACACATACTTTAGGTCCCTTAGAAAGTGGTTTGGATAAATCAAGAACTTACGAACCAAACTTAAGTCCAGGTTCAGTCATTTAAACCCCTTGAAAACTACCGGAATTATTATTTGAACTTAGGGGTTAAACTTATGAACCATGGAGAACAATACCCACCATGATGTATTTGAAATTGAATAAGAACATTCATTGAACTTGACTCTCAATGAATAATCCTTAGAAATCCATAACATGAACTTTTTCAAAATTTTCTTAGTTAGAAATAATATCGTTGTAACGTTTAACCAATGAAATGAACTTAGGATTGTAGGAATTTTTCTTACCCACCATATTCTACGCATTAGATTAACCATCGCACTTCCTAAACCTAAGGAATCATTCCAAGAAACTGAAATTTGAATTTCCTAATGCATCTCTTTGCTTAAAAATAATATTTCCCACAAATTCCAACACGTAAAATAATTAGAGGAAGAGTTGTATAACTTTTGGGTAAGATTTCAACCTTAGGTTGAGCATATCGAGGCCATATTTAAAATCCTAGATAAATTTAACAAAATTTTAAACTCAGATTTCACGTAAAAGTCTTGGTCATGGAATTTTTAAGTAGCGCATTAGGTGGCCAGAGTGCGTAGTGGAAGCGTGATGGTTGTTCGCGTCGTTTCACGTAAACTTCGGGCACTCCAGTTATGAAGATAGAAAATTTACATGATATTTCCTAGGAGTCCAGAATAGTCGGGATCACGAGTTGATGAAACCATACTTAAACAAAGTTGACTTGGTTGGGCTCAAATTCTACGTCTTAACAAATCTCAATGATTCCAATGCTCTAATCAAGTAAAGGATCAAGGTTTAACAGGATTACAAATGGATACCAAAAATCCTCTGTCCTGCGTAAACAGATGATTGATGTATCGGGCTCAAACCTACTACGACCATCAATTCGTGTTAGCCTGAAAACTGAAAATTTAAATTTTTTATTGTACTTTGAACAGTAGGGAACTATTGTTAGAAGCAAAAGAAAATAAAGAAAAAGATACAATACTATTATTAGTTTTCACTTAGATGAACTGACAATCTTACTAAATACTATAGGAAATCCTAATGTTGATGAGCACTAGAAAGATTCCCTAGTCCTAATACTTAAATGATTTAAAACCAATAGACCCTTAACCCATTAGTGATTGACAGGCTAAATGCCAAAGGGTTGTAGTAGGTCTGTATATAACTTGTTGGGATTTCATACTTAGACAAATCGGGAATACGACGCACCACTAAGACAATTCTCTTGCATTAATAACCAGGATGAGCATTATCAAACCCCGATGGTTAAAACTTTCTTTAAGGGGGGTAGGTTGTAATGGCCTTTGTTCGTAAATCATGAGCGATTGCATATATGAATAAGCTTAGTGTGAAGAACAAGCAGATGCATACGAACACCGTAAATGTAACGCCCTGAAAATCGGGGGTCGAGCATAAACTCCACTCCCGAGTGCCAACGCATCACTTATGCAACATAGATAATGATGATTGAATGTTGTTCATATTAATGCAATAAACATGAGTGAGATTATACCAAAACAGCATATCATACTCCAGAGACAGTTAAATTACGCAAGCGGAAGACTGTGATAGATATATAAAATATATAAACTGTTGTACGTCTCCAGAGTATGAACATGTTACCAAGTTAAAGATAGACATGTATACACCAAAAATGAACAAAAGGAATATACATGGGTGTTCCAAAAATACAAACTAAAGTAATCCCTGTACTCCCGTCGATCAGAAGATGGTCTACATAGACCCGCCTGATAGCTGTATAAGGAGAAACCCTCCTCCTCATCATAAAAGTCTGGGTCCGCTTCGTAAGCATCGTCATCATCTGAAACTCAAAAAGGGTCTGGTTGGTGTGTACAACACCGTCTCGTAACGTGGGAGTGAGTGATCAACTCAGTGGAATAATAAAGCAAAGGTTAACATGTTATCAATTCAATCAAGCAGTAATGATAAAGCAGTAAATCACACATCCCTCAGTACTCTTATTAATGTAAGTATGGTATGTATGTATGATGCATGCCCTCGCCTACGCTCCCTCAGTGACTCCTTCTTACGATCGCGGCATGCCACACTCCCTCAATGCTTGACCATAAACGCCAAACGCACATGTAATGCGGTGCATGAACGTGATTACCAAGTTCCTTATTAGTCATTTTCATACAGCAGGATTGGGAAACTAAGGTACCTCCCTTATATCACTTCCCAAACAAGGATCCATTCTAGGGTCGTCAGTCCTAGTAAATCTCATATGATATTGCGGTTCTAGGTTGCTGCAATGGGCTCGTTGCCAAATTAGTACAGGCCTAGTGTATACTCTGATTACTATGGAAAGACTCGTCGCCTCTACGTAGGTTCAGAGTATGCTAGAGGTCACTATAAAGGGCTCGTCATCAAATCAGTGTAGGCCGACAACTCAAATACAGTGTCTCATACCACCGTATTCGGTTCACGAGTCTGGGTTGCTCACTGGTCACTACGGGGAGGCTCGTCGCCCAAGCATAGGCCGACAGCTCGACCACGGTGTCCCATACCACCATGTCCGGCTCATGAGTCTTAGCGGATTGAGGTACCAAGGTTAACGGGGTTTCACTGGTAAGTTTGGTACCTTAAGTTCAAGAAGTAGCTTCCAAACATGGTGAATATACAATGGCCAATCGGCTTATTAGACAAGTTCGACTAGTACGAGCGTACGCTGAAGTAACCGAAAAGGTACCACTGTCGACAACCATCGTATGACTCGGACTCATCGAACGTGTCTTTTGTGGTGAAATGACCTCAGCCACAAAATCAAGGCCTGTTACCGATTGCCTGGACTATACAATAGCCCCAATCACATTCAATTACAACAAAATATCCTAGAAGATAGTTAAAGCAGTTATGAATCAAGATTACAAATCATATAATCAAAGGTTCCATAATGTCCGCTTTAGGGCTGTCAGGGCTGTTGCACAGAATCGTTCCCCCATCACCCTTCACGGCCTTGGTCTTGCATTTCATGGAATACAATTTAAACATGGATTTATACATATGCATTACATAGATAAACAGACACTATAATATACGGTACATGGAGGAAATCATACACATAGTTAAAGTAGTTGAGAATCATATCTCAACACCCTTATACATTGCAATTTACTAATTACTTACTCATTCAGACAATTGTACAAACACTTAGACTACACCTTCCAACATACCTGTAATATGCTAGTTAAAACATATGTCATAGCGAACCTTTCACAAAGGAGTTGCCACATGAACCACGATCATGCATTCACGACCCATAGTCATGGCAAGCATAAATCATAGTTCCATATTCATTCGAACATTTCTACAAACACTTAGGCTACACGTTATAACATACACAATGTATGTTGGGATAACATGTATTAGGCTAATCCGTTCACCCAGAAGTTGATACACATGTATCTAGCATACATAGACAACAATTAATCATGGCAAGCACAAATCCGTATTTCATACGTATACGGTATTTTCTACAAATACGAGGAATACAGTGTATTCAACATAGTTAACGTATATCTGAAAAATGAAACGGACAACACTTTGTACATGTGCAATAGTATCCACGTCAATAATATATCATTAACTGATATTGAAAGCCTTGAAAACCATAACCTATACATTTAAAGTCCGCACTTTATGCCGTAGACGCGAAACGAAATCAGATTAAACACTAAGTCTTTGTCAACGGCACCACAACAACCTACAGCAGGGAATAGGTTAGCTATTCCACCATCTGTTCTATTTGAATCTCTACAACAGGTTAGGGTTAGGATTTCTTACCCAAATACGGCGTTGGAAACACCGGAAGAACTACACGGGAGTGGTGTTTCAGCATGTGGATTAGCAGGGAAGAATCCCAGGAAGAATCCCCACTTCTCTCTCTCTCTTTCTCTCTCTTTTCTTTCTTCTCTCTCCTAGGGTTTCCCAAATTCGTATGGGATGAGAGAGTGAGGGCTTAAGGCCCTTATATAGGCCCAAAACTGATGGGAATGGCCCCAGGGCCAAAGTATACTTGGTTATGTCCAAAACCCATCTGTTTCGGCTCAACGGAGCACTTCCGGAGCCCCCCTTGAGCCAAAGGTCGGACTTAAGCTCCCTGACCATGGATCTAGGTCGAGTTAAGTTTTCATTTCAGTTGGGTTTCCAGATCGTACGTGGCTGACCAGTTTCAGTTCAACGGTCACCGAAACTCGATTAGGGCCACAAGTACACTGACCTGTGTATGAAATTTCTCCTGATCTGAGGGTGTATTTGGGTCAGATTCTGACGGTCTGATTGCTTATATTCGGCCCGCAAGCGACAAGTCTCAGATTCACAGTAATTTCTAAAGGAAACCACGTTTTCTCACACTCTTCGCTCCGGGTTCAAGTGAATAGCCTCGGGACACTATCTGGAGTTGATTTCCGAAATGGTTGTCAAGTCCAGCAAGGTTGTCCTGAATATATAATTTCGTAGTAATCAGACTTTCGACGTGTGGTCTAGATCCGATACAGAGCTTCAATGTGCTCCCGAGAGCAACTGGGTAATGAGATAGATCCTAGATTTTATGGTATCATAGCGTCACTGATTCTACACATTTTGGGTCTTGCAGATCGTATTTAAAGTGGATCAAGCGGATTTCGTAGCTAATCTAGGTTAGCACATAGTTAATTTTGTCAAATTCCTAAAGGATTTTATCCTGAGTGGTTTCTGCCTGAGGTGATACTCGGGTTTTTGTACGGATTTTTAAAGTATTGTTCTTCATCACCTAAACTTTAGGATTCTTGCCTAATATGAAAGTACTTAAAAATATTTAAAGAACAAGGTGGTGAAAGGTGAAATGGGAGATTTGGAAAGAAATGGGTTAAAAAGGGATTTTGGCCTTTGGGATTGAGTTTTAAGAAATTAATAAGGTATTAGGATCGACCCATTGCCTAAGGACGTCTAATTCCAAGTGGCAAAAATCCAGGGTGTTATAGTAAAATAGATTGTTGTCCACATTTATAGTCGGAGTGCTAAATTTTGAGGGCAAAATTCTCTTTAAGGGGGGTAGATTGTTACACCCCGTATTTTCCAGTACTCGAGTGTTACCATGTGATCTAATTTAATGTAAACGCAAGCCTGGCTTAGGTGAACATTCACATTCATTCTAGCATAAATCCAACCGTTGAAAACAATTCTCATCCATAGATCATGCTAACCATCCATTGTTATCCAAGATGGACTATCATATCATTAGAGGAATCTATTTTTAAAATTTTCAATTTAATTGATAGACAAATCTAACCGACCATCTTAGACTTAAGAACTCGGAATCACGAGGTTCGCCGTTCATCGTGTCCATAACACCCTACTAATCAATTCATCGTTTAATCACGCAGTCTAGTCACCTGGTTATAAGGACAGCCCTTGAGAACTCCTCCAGGATAGATCGAGAACCTTGATAACCGTCGTTGGTCAAAATTAAATGCAATCTGACCATTGGATTAATGAGGACCATAATTAAATACCCCGATCTAAAAAATATGGGCCACAACCTTCAATCTACTAACCCATCTGTTATTCTTCGAGAAGAACCATCACATCATAAGCACAACCCGTTGTCAGGACTTTGGTCACCTTGATAGATGAATCAATGTAACGCCCTGAAAATCGGGGGTCGAGCATAAACTCAACTCCCGAGTTCCAACGCATCACTTATGCAACAAAATGAATGATGATTGAATGTTGTCTGTATGAGTGCATTGAACATGAGTGAGATTAAGCCAAAACAGCATATCATACTCCAGAGACCGTTAAATTTGCAAGCGGAAGACTGTGATAGATATATAAAATATAAAAACTATGGTAAGTCTCCAGAGTGTGATAAGGTTACCAGGTTAATGAATTACAAGTACAATTCAAATTATACCAAATGTGTAGTGTCATCTAGTTAACATCCCTGTAATCCCGTCGATTAAGACACGGCTCACGTGAAGCCGCCAGAAAACAACAAATACAAGCAAGCATCATAGTCAATGCAAAGGTCCGGCTCCGCCTCAGGAGTAACGTCGCCATCTGCAATCAGACAGAGTCTGGTGGGTGTTCGGAACACCGTCCCGTAACGTGGGAGTGAGTGATCAACTCAGTGGAACAATAAAGTATAGGTTAACATGTTATCAATTCAGTCAAGCAGTAATGATAAAGCAGTAAAGTCAAACAATTGCAAATACTCTTGTTAATACAAGTATGGAATGCAGTCATGATGTATGCCCTTGCCAAACCACCCTCATGCGACACCATCTTACATTCGCGGCATGCTTTCATCCCTCAGTGCTCCATATCTTCCAGGCACATGCAATGCAATGATGAGCATGATTACCGAGTTTTTATTAGTCCATTTCAACAGCAGTATTGGGAAACTAAGGTACCTCCCTTGTATCATTCCCAAACATGATCCATTCTAGGGTCGTCAGTCCTAGTTAATATCATACGATGGTGTGTTTTTAGGTCGTTACAAAGGCTGTCAGGGCTGTTACGCACAATGGTTACACCACTCCCCCATCACCCTTTTAATGGTTCATCACTAAGCTGATACAGGCCTAGTTCATACTCTATTCACTGCTGCAAAACTCGTCGCCTCACCGCAAGTTCAGAGTATACTCGAGGTCACTACAAAGGGCTGTCAGGGCTGTTGCTCGCAATCGTTGCACCACTCCCCCATCACCTTATCAATGTAGGCTGACAGCACGAATATAGTGTCCCATACCACCATAATCGGCTCACGAGTCTGGTTGCTCACTGGTCACTACGGGGAGGCACGTGGCCCCAGCGTAGGCCGACAGCTCGACCACGGTGTCCCATACCACCATGCCCGGCTCATGAGTCTTAGCGGATCGAGGTACCATGGTTAACGGGATTTCACTGGTAAGTTTGGTACCCTAGGTTCAAGCAGAAGCGTCCAAACATGGTGAACATACATTAGACAGATCGGGTTGCTTGACGAGCTCGGCTAGCTCGAGCGCACAACAAGTTGAATGATATGAAGCGCATAAGCACTTCGTGTGGCCAACCACTATAGCCAACCGAAGTACGACTCGGGTTCGTCGAACACATCTCACGTGGCAAATGAATCTCAGTCACGCATTCATTTTCATTACCGATTGTCTGGACTATAATCATAGCCCCAATCACATTCAATTGCAGATAGTTAAAGCAGTAATGAATCAAGATTCAAATCATACAACCAAAGTCTGATATTATCCGTTTAGGGCTGCCAGGGCTGTTACACGCACTCGTTACTCCACTCCCCCATCACCCATGACGGATCATACAACGTAAACATTAATTTAAACATATGCATTACATAGATAAAATCATACAATCAGTTGAGCATGTTATGAAGCACAACACAAGCATGAGTTTGTACATATTCAATTCCTAATTACACAGCTATCCAAGGAAATCATACACATAGTTAAAGGAGTTGAGAATCATATCTCAACACCCTTGTACATTACAATTTACTAACTACTACTCATTCAAACATTTCAACAAACATTTTAGATTACATACATCAACATACAACATACCTGACGTATGTTGATCACATAGGTATTAGGCCAAATCCTTTCACTAGGGAGTTGCCCCAATGGATAACACGCGAGCACCCATGACGGATAGTCATGGCAAGCAGGAATCCAAGTTCCATATTCATTCAGTCATTTCCACAAACACTTTGACTACACATTTTAACATATATAGTGTATATTGGCCGTGGCGTGAATTAGGGCAAATCCTTTCGTCAAAGGGGCATCGTCAATACAATAATCATATATCCATGACAATTAGTCATGGCGAGCACAAATGAGGATTATATACTCATTCAGTCATTTTCACAAACACTTAGGATACACTCTTTTAACATACATAGTGTATATTAGCAAAAACATGTATTAGGGCGAACCCTTTCACCAAGCAAGTATTTTATCCATATATAATATATTAATACAGGAAATGATCATGACAAACACATTTCCAAAATTTATACGAATACGGTACTTTCTACAAATACCTAGAGTATGTAAAATTCCATATTCTTCATCTTTAATCGAAACGGAAAATAGACAGTACTTTATACATGTGCAATTGCATGCAGATCATGAATCTATCATTATCTGACATTGAAAGCGTTGAAAACCATAACCTATACATCTAAAGTCCGCACCTTTTATCGTAGAATCAAAACGAATCAGATAGGTTTGCTAAGCTTCCATATTCGGCAGTTTGGTAACCTATTGAATGAAATAGGTTAGCTATTTCATAACCTACAACTATCAAAACCCCAAAACAGATTAGGGTTAGGGTTTCTTACCTAGAAATGATGCCGGAATCGCCGGAAAAGCGATTAGAAATGAAGTGGTGGAGCATAGATAGCAGCAGGGAAGAGTGGCAAGGAGATTCTCCTACTTCTCTCTCACTTTCTCTCTCTTTTCTCCCTTCTCTCTCTAGGGTTTCTCTCAAATTCGTATGGCTGCAATGAGAGAGGGTTTAAGGTCCTTATATAGCCTAAAAACTCACCGAAATAGACTTATGGGCAAGGTATACTTAGGTTATAACCAAAGCGGACATGTTTCAGCTCAACGGAGGACTTCTGGCGGGCCCCCTTAAACCAAAGGTCAGACTTAAGCTCACAGACACCGAATCCAGGTGGAGTTAAGTTTTCGTTTCAGTGGGATTTCCAGATCACGCGTGGCGGACCAGTTTCAGTTCAACGGCCAGTGGATCTCGATCGGAGATTCCGAGTACATGGATATGTTTGGGGAAATATCCCTGATCCGAGGGTGTAATTTGGTCTAATTCTGACGGTCTGGTTGCTTAATACTGATCCGCAAGCGAGAGGTGCCAGATTTCATAAATTTCTATTTTATTTTAAATTAATTTCACATTCCTCACACTCTTCACTCCGGGCTCAAGAGAATTTCACTGCGACACTATCTGGAGTTGATTTCTGAGATGGTTGTCAAGCCCAGCGAGGCGGTCCTAAGTCCTTAACTTCATATTATTCAGACTCCCGATGTGCGGTCCAGACCTGATACGGAGTTTCAATGTGCTCCCAAGAGCAGACGGGTAATGAGATTGATCCTAGATTTTAGGGTAACCTAGCGTCAATGATTCTACAAGTTTTGGGTCTTGTAGATTGTATTTAAAGTGATTGGTGATAATTTCACAGGTACTCTAGTTTAACACTGGCTAATTCTCGCCTAATTTCTAAAGGATTTAGTCCTGAGTAATTTCTGTCTGAGGTGGTACCTGGGCCTTTGTAGTTGATATCTAAAGTGATCCAAGTTATAATACTTAGCTAGTTTAAGATAGTGTCTAAGGTGAAAGTACTTAGAAAAATTGAAAGAACAAGGTGATGGATGGTGGGATTTGTGAAGGAAATGGGTTCAAAAGCGGTTTTAGACTTTGGGATTGAGTTCTGACAAGTTAATAAGGTGTTAGGATCGACCCATTGCCTAAGGACGTCTAATCCCAGGTTGGCAAAAATTCGGGATGTTACAATCAAACCATCTAGTAATATTTAATAAGTTTATTAATTTTCTTTTATTAATTATTATACTATAAATTTTACACAAACATAGATAGAAAGAAAATATAATGTATTTTGATAATTTATTTATCATGTAGAATGTATGAAAATGTATTGTAATAGAGTGATACGTATTTAATGTATATAAAATATTATGAAAATAATATTATATTAACTAAACATAATGAATGATAATTTTATAATATATAATTGAATTATAAATATTAATGAAGTATTAAATAACTTTTATAAATATGAATACAAAAATTTCTAGATATTTTAATAAAGTTGTATATTATTTAACAAGGTGATTTTAAATATGATAATGTACAATTTTCAATTCATATATATGTATAAAATGATACTGCATATTATGAATCATATATTAATAAATATGTGATCAATAGCATGCATATAGTGGTGTCACTACAAGAAATTGGCCTTTTACTGACGAACTTATTTCCGACGAAATCCATTTCGTCGGTGAACATGGCTTTCCCCGACGAAATATGATTTCGTCGGCCAAAGATTCCCACCACAACCGAATATGTTCCTGCCACCATTTACAACGACGGCCTAAAAACTTTTCCTGATGAAATTATTTATCGTTGGTGAAAACTCTTTTCCCGACGATCATTTCATCGGTAAATGTAATTTTTATCGACGAACTAAATAGTTCGTCAGCAAAAGATTGGAGAGGCTATTTTTCCGACGTTATACAATATCATCGGTAAAGGAACTTTTTACCGATAAAAACCATCGTCAGTAAAGGAGTTTTTACCGACGAAATACATACATCGTCGGCAAAAATCGTCATTTTGAATTTTTTGATAAAAATAAATTTGTTAAGATTTTGACAATAAAAATTTAGAATTTGTATTTTATTTTTTTTGAAATATTTGATAATAAATATGATATTTTGTTAAAAGTTTTAAAAGAAAAATTAAGAGTAAAAAAATATACATTTTGAAAAAAAAACGTGATTTTTACCCTTAGCATACTGAGTAAATTCTTTGGGGTCCACCATTATTTATTTATTTTATCCACTCTGTTCATCCATGTTAACAGATAATTCGAGGTCTAAAGAACAAAAAGGAAGCATATCCAAAGCTCAAGTGGACCACACCACAGGAAATAGTGTGATTGAACCTCTACCATTGAAAATTTCTTGGAGGCCATAGAAGTTTTGGATCAAGCTGATGTTATCTTTTTGATATTATGAACAACCTTTAACCATTTTTGGACAATCTGATCAGTCCAGATTGAAGATTAAATAACTTCAGATGTTTAAATCAAAATTCACTCAAATTGTTGATCAATCTTGTATGCCCAATATATTTCTCATATGTAGCATGATCGGGGCGAGTAACTAGTCAAATTGAGGGTAATGATCAATAAAATAGAGTGAATGGACCAGACATGTAAAATGGGCTAAATATTCTGGTCAAAATTGTGACCCAACTTATTGATCCCCCTGAGAACGTAAGAATTAATGTTAGTAAGTTTTGTGGGGCCCATCATGATGTGTGTCGAACATCAAAACCATGCATTTGATGTGTCCCCTTTAGGTTATGAGATATCTCAAAAATCATCCGTATACGAAACTCAGGTGGGCCATACCATCTAAAACTATATGAAGACATACTAAAATATATAAAAGCACTTGGTGGGGCCCACATAAGTTTTGGATGCGGCTGAAACTTGGTCTAACCCCTCATCCAAGTGGGACATACATAATGAATGGTCTGGATATGTGAATCACATCTAGGTGGGCCCAATATATGATTATGAATGAGACAGGTCCAAGGCTTAAGTACTGGAGCACAAAGTGGGGATTGAACGTCCGCCATAAAAAACTTCTTGGGAGTTGGAGAAGTTTCAGATCAAGCTGATATTTGTGTTTTCACTTCATCCACGTCTACATGACATTATGAATAGGTTGGATGGTAAAAAAATATCACGGTGTCCCTTAGAAAGGTTTCAATGGTGGGTTTCATTATCACTGCAACTTCCTTTAGTGTGGTCCACAGGAGATGTGAACCTGCTTCATTTTTAGGAGCATACCTTAAAATGATCTGAGAAAAGTGATGAATGGAGTAGATAAAATAGTTACATCACGGTGGGCCCCACAGATCCCTACCTGGACGAATTGATTTCCGACGAACTTATTTCCAATGAAATTGATTTCGTTGGTAAATATTACTTTCCCGACGAAATCATATTTCGTTGGAAAAAGATTCCCCCCCATACCAAACATATTCCCGCTGAGAGGCTATTTTTACCGACATTATACAATATCGTCGGTAAAGGAGATTTTTACCGACGAAAAAAATCATCGGTAAAGGCGGACAAAATAAACGGTGGACATATTATTTCACTTTATGTGGTTGATCATAAATGTTGATTTGTAATTTTTATTTTTTGTGTAGCTAATAAGTATATTTAAAAACATATGTACGGAGTGGATGAGGCTGATAGAGCATGGGTGGGCCCAAATATTTTTATAGCCTTTTACCGACGAATGGTGATAAGTATTACCGACGAAAATTTTCGTCGGCAATAAGGTTATGTTTTAAACCGAAACGACTCCAGCGCCCATCTATCTCTCTCTCTCTCTCTCTCTCTCTCTCTCTCTCTCTCTCTCTCTCTCTCTCTCTACCCACGCTCTTGTTGCCGAAGCCCTACCCACGCACGCCTTCTCTTTCTCTCTCTGAAGCTCGGTTAAGGTATTTCTCTCTCTCTCTCTCTCTCTCAATCTCTCTCAATCTCAATGACAGTTTAGAGATTTGGGGATTTTAGGGTGGATTGTCCAAAATATGAATTCGGGGATTTTTTTGCTACAATGGTGGGGCCCATTTTTTGGGTAAATGGGGTCCGGTACATAGAGTGTCAGACACTGTTATCTTGTGTTGCAAGCTACAACAACTAAGGGGCCCAAATTCCCTTGGATAGCTGGAAAATTTTCTCTTGGATAGCTGTTCCTTATTCATATTATGTGAACGGTTGTAATCAGATCATTGAGATTTCTTTTTTCCACATGGGCAATATATCAGGGAGCTTTCCAGATGAACGGTCTGGATTGTCATGTGGTGGGGCACATCTGTAAATGATTAGCAGAAGAGCATTTCCCATGACATTCTGAAATCACATAGAGCGAATCTTAAAGATGTTTGAAACAGGCCCGGCCTCACCCAAGAGAGTGC
Organism: Magnolia officinalis; assembly: GCA_021015155.1. Classification (NCBI taxonomy): domain Eukaryota; kingdom Viridiplantae; phylum Streptophyta; class Magnoliopsida; order Magnoliales; family Magnoliaceae; genus Magnolia; species Magnolia officinalis. The sequence goes on from JAJHSJ010000006.1 coordinate 61,322,285, forward strand.
AGCCTTTACTGTGGGACCCACCTTAATGCATTCTATATGCATGCTGTCAATCCATTTTTCCATTTCATTTTAGTGCATGAGTCCAAAAATGAAGCTGATCTGAATCTCAGGTGGACAGTACCATAGGAAACCGTGGTGATTAAACGCCCCACAATTAAAAACTTCCTAGGGTCTACCTTAATGTTTATTTTCCATCTAATCTGTTGATAAGGTCACATAAACCTGGATGGAGGGGAAAAAATAAATATCAGTTATGGTATGGTCCACCTAGGATTTGGATCTGCTTCATTTTTAGGGTCATGTCATAAAATGATATAGCAAAGCTGATGGATGACATGGATATAGAATACATGCATCAAGGTGGGCCCCATGGTAAGGGCCACACCTTCGTGGGTGAGGCACTAAGCCGTTCCCCTCTTGAAAACATTTCACTTATAATTGGGGAAATGGCGAAATGCACTCTATACATTTTTAGGGAAAAGAAAACACGTATTTTTTTTTCAAGTGAGAAATGCTCTGGTGCTCTCTGAGCACTATAAATGGTGCTCCGACTTTGAGGGCATGAGGCCAGATCCTTGTTGAAACAGGGAGCATTGTATACACCATAAGGATGAAAATTAGGACATTTCAAGACTAATGTGGGCCCAACATGTGAAATTAGAGTTTGACGCATGATTGATTTTTCGCGTATCCTATGGTGGTGGACCACCTAAGTCTTGAATTTTTTTTTTTTTACAATACTCTGTAGTTCTGTTGTGTTTTTATATAGCTACTAGCCTGCTACTAAAACTTTAGTAGGCTTCTTTCACACACACACACACACATAAAAAAAAAAAAAAAAAAAAAAAAAAAAACTTTAGTAGGCTTCTAATCATACCAATTATCTTTTCTTGTGAAATTACTGCATATGAGCCACACTCTTGATTAGTAATCATAGTTGGGCAACCGGATTGCTAGTCTAGTCTTTGTTATTGATTAGTTTGATTGAGCTAGTATTGTGTTAGAGTATAGGATAAATATGTAGAGATGTTTATTCCTATCATTCTCAATGAAATACACACTGGATCCCTATAGCGGTACAACTTAGTGATGCTTTCACTTTGTTTTGAGATTTCAAGAAACTATTATACTTTGCAGATTGTGGGAGTTGTATTTGATCTTTTCTCATTATTTCAAGAAACTATTATACTTTGCAGATTGCGGGAGTTGTATTTGATCTTTTCTCATTAGAGATGCTTAATATGTATTACATTTTTTTTCTTACATTATTATTGTGACTTGTTAGTTTATAGTTGTGACTTATGATTGTGATTTGTAAGTTAGATAATTAGTTACCCGTTTGAGGATTTCTATGTGGCTATACATAAATATTGTGTATTTTTGGTAGCATAAAAATCGCTCAAATTGTCCCATTTTGGACAGTTCAAAGTTAGATGGATAGTATGCTTTCATATAATCTATTTAAATGTTCATGCCTGATCCGCGGTCCATCTCCTTGTTTCTCTCTAGATATGTTTCTTTCGTTCTGTATCCAATGCCAAAAATCTTTACATTACTTTAGATATTTGGCATCGGAATGTAACGTAAGATCAACTTATCTGGAGAGGCATGGGGAGATGCTGCTGGATTTTTGGCATGGACGTTTAAATGGGAATATAAAAGTATTATAATCTATCCAACCTTGGATGAATAACTAATTTATGATTTAAATGTATTAGCCCGAAATTGATGGATCAGACCCAGATGTGCGTCGAAGCTATCTGGATGTTGAGCGGGGGTCCTTAGAAGGTGGGAATCGTTGTTATAACCATGATGAAGCTGTCAATTTCCTATGAATAGTAATATGGGTGGCCTGGCCATTTGAATAGGCACATGTTTATGTATTAGCTCAGAACTGATGGAGCAGATCCGGTTGTGCGTCGGAGCTATCCGGATGTTGAGTGAGGGTCCCTAGAAGGTGGGAACCGCTGTTATGACCATGATGAAGTTGTTCATTTCCTATGGACAGCAATATGGGTGGCTTGGCCATTTGGATAGGCCCGTGTTTATGTATTAGCTCGAAATTGATGGAGTAGACCCTAGTATAACCCTAAACCTAAACCTACACCTAAAACTAAACATCATGGTGGGGACAATACCCCCGACCGTTGATTCCTTCTTGGGACCCACCATGATGGTTATTTGAGATCCAACCTGTTGGTAAGTTCACACAGACCTAGACCGGAAGAAGGGATAACACAAATATCAGCTTGATCGAAAACTTTTGTGTCCCCAATTAGTTTCGAGGTCCACTCGAGCTTTGGATCTACCTCATTCTTCAGCTCATGCCCTAAAATGATCTCTCCAAATGGATGGACGGTTGGATACAACATATACATCATGTTGGGATCCAAATCTCAAGTGGACCATAATACAGTAAACAATGGTCCATCGTGATTTATGTATTTCACCACTCCGTTCATCCATTTTAACAGATAATTTTGTCTTAAGACAATAAATGAAGTGTGTGTGTGTGTGTGTGTATCTTAAATGGACCCTTAAATGGTGTGGCCTACTCTCAACAGGGTTGATCTAATACAAATGCTTCCAAGATAGGCTCATCTTGCCATGATTTTTTTTTAATGAAATACAGTTTGTTCATATGTGGGCCCACTGTTCATGTTGAAGCCCAAAAATCAGGCAAGGTGAGCCATATGACGTAAAATCATGACTAAAACTTCTAAAATCTTATGTTTTAGCCTACTTGAGCTTTGGAATGCCATGATGATCCGGGAATATGTTTATCCAGGTTGGATGCATCTTATGAATGGATTAGATGGCATATAAAAAGCTTCGATGTATTTCTATTATATCCATGTCGCCATCTATTTCGTGATATCATTTTAGGGCGTATTACCAAAAATGATGTAGATCCAAAACTCAAGTGTACCACATTAAAGGAAACATTGGTGATTGAATACCCACCATTAAAAACTTCTTAGGATCCACCAGAGTGTTTATTTTTCATCAAATCTGTTGATAAGGTCACAAAGACCTGGATGAATGGACCACAAAAATATCAACTTGATCCACTTAAGATTTGGATCTATTATAATTTTGGAATTATGCCCTAAAATAACCTGGTGAAAAAGATGGACAGCCTGGATATAAGAAAAATATATCACGGTGGGCCTTAGAGGGATCCACCAAAGCCGCATCCACCCAATCCAATACTCAAGTAGGCCACACCACATGGACCAATGGGGATGAGGACACCCAACATTGGAACCTTTGCGGATCCATTTAAGATTTATATATATATATATATATAAAATAATCCCTAAACCTATAACCCTAACCTAAACCTAAACCTATAACCTAAACCTAAACCTATAACCTATAACCTTAACCTAAACCTAAACCTAAACTTAATTCACTTAACTTAAACCTACTCCTAAACCCAAACCTTTAACCCTAACCCGAACCTGAACCCGAACCCGAATTCCTAAACCTAAACCTAAACCTATTCTCAAATCCCTAAACCTATAACCTAAACCTAAACCTATAACCTACCTAAACCTAAACCTATAACCTAAACCTAAACCTATAACCTATAACCTATAACCTATAACCTACACCTAAACCTAAACCTATAACCTATAACCTAAACCTATAACATAAACCTATAACCTAAACCTAAACCTATAACCGATAACCTTAACCTAAACCTATACTTATAACCTATAACCTAAACCTATAACCTATAACCTACACCTAAACCTATAACTTAAACCTATAACCTAAACCTAAACCTATAATGTCACGCCCCAAACGCGAAAACCGGGCTCACAAAATTCTCGATCGCCGAATCCGGCGTCGACAGCCTTCGTAGTACCCCAAACTCGGCTCTCAACACCCATTCGCCAGGTTCCGATCCTGGGATGCTACGAGGAGGATTTTCAACATCAGTTTGATTTGTAATAAGCATAACCAAAGGCATAACCCACAAACAACAACCAAAAACTCCATCACATTTTCATTATGATAAAAAACTTACAGGTACAATGAGCATAAAAGGAAATACAATGATAATGGACAAAAAGCTCCAAGATGATCTGTTATGCGCTCCTGCCTCAGCGCTGTTTGGTCCAACGTCACTTGCATGTAACGATTGTGCATAAGCTTATGAAAAGCTTAGAGGGTGGTGAAAGTGTGTGCACAATGTAGTATTACAATTATGCAGTATCAAAGTAATGCGGAATATGCTGATGAATCCATAAATACTATTGGTCGTACCAAGACCATGCGATGCAAGGCATAAATGATGTCGGTCATACTAAGGTCATGCAATGCGAGATGCAAGTCAAGCATACCAATCCTCATCTAAGTCCACATATCAATACAGCTCAACTCTTGAATATCATCGGGGTCTAGTACATTTCAAGCCAGATTGCCGCCCCATCGTGCGCAACAAGGCGAGTGAAAGAGACCTCACTATCCGTCTGCCAATATCGGGCCCGACTCGTCAATAGCGAACCCATTCCTCGAGCTGGTCAAATTCAGCCTAGCTTTGCCTCCTCCTCTCGGGCGGGTAAGGCCGCACCCCATTCCAACCAACCACGACAAAGTGAAAAGCGCAGCCTTCTGGTAATCGGCACTCGGCGCTCATGCATCCACTCAGTCTAGACGTTGAAGCAACCTCCTAGTACTATAAGGGTTTAGGAACTTTCACCCAGGGACATCTATAACACCCCATGTAGAATAAGAATTTTGGTATCTAATCTTTCCAACCACGATATGCCTGTGGCGGCTACGGCCCTGATGTCTCTAGGGCGTACAGTAATCATGTCACACGATGCGAAATGCATGAATCACACTATCCAGTCATGCAGCAATCCTATGTGGGCAACACTGCCTATCCGGGAGCCCATAAAGAATCTGCCCGAAGACATATGCTATGATCAGTCACTTCTCATATCAAGCATACATATGATGCGTATGATCATGAATCATGGAACTATACTAAATATGTTATATGGCGATGGATTCTTGTTCATAACGAAGATGGGCCTAAACAGCCTACACACTACAAGTATGGGCCTAACAATGGGCCCTCGGGAGAGTTACAATGCGGACATTTAACCATCATTGCTCTTACAATGTGGACGTCAAACCATCATTGCTCCCAAGGCATGACTGCCAAAACATCATCACATACATCATGGTAGAATCTCACATCACAATGAGCCTCATATGCATCGCATTCGGCCCACACAAGGGTCTCACATATGTCTCATTCGGCCAAAAAATACATCGAATGGGCCGATCAAGTGCATCATCATGGGCCTCACACGTGGGCCTCATATACAACAAGTGGGCCACACTACTTGGGCCTCGTATGCACCAATGGGCCACGTATTTGGGCCAAACAATACAGACAGGTGGGCCCCACCCATGGGCCAAAATGCATCATGATGGGCCTCATGGATGGGCCGTACCAATGGTCCTTAAGTGGCTTAGACTATACCAAAATCATTTCAATAGTTGTAGGTGTAACATGTGTATCACTATACACTATCAATCCATGGGGCTCATGGCCCATCTATGAGGACCAGCACTACCCAAACATTATCCATATAAATCAGCACCATCCAAACTGTGTCCAGGTGCATCAGCACCATCTAAACATCGTCCATGTGTATCAGCACCATCCAAACTTGTCCGGCAGCGGGTCCCACCATCAAGATGGCTGGGACGTACATATACAACACATGGGTCCCACAGAACTTACTGACGTCAGTCAACAGGTGGGTCCCACCATCAGAACAGCATGGATGCATGAATACATCACGTGGGACCCATGGAACTTACTGACGTTAATGTGCAGTGGGACCCGCATCCCTGGCAGATGGATGGTTTGGTTTTCAAAACCGGTGGACGGTGTGTATATGACACACAACTCATGATCAAACCCACCAGCGTCCAGATAGATGGACCGCCGGATGAAATACATACTTGGTGTGGCCCACCGTCCAAGCAATGGACGGTGAGGATCCACACGTGCAAACGTGGTGAGGTCCACCGTGATATGAACGGCGTGGATGTACACCATACATCATGGGGTGGTGCCACGTGGGTGGCCCAACACCATCCAACCCACGTCCAACAGATGATGGACGGTTGGATACAAAACATACTTCACGGTGGGTACCCACAGACCTTGCTGACGTGAATGGACAGTGGGGCCCACCAGTTGAACGGTCAGGATATCACGTGGGACCCACGGAGCTTGCTGGCGTTGAGAAGCCAGTGGGTCCCACCCTCTAAACGGCTTGGATCTGTAAACGGATGGACGGTTTGGATATAATACACACGCCATGGTGGGGCGTCGGGCTGTGCATGGCACCGTCCTGATGGACGGTGCAGATGAAACACACGCATCCTGGTGAGGTCCATGTGGCGTGGCCCACCAGAGGTTGCAGTGTACAGCAGTTACTTGGCTGGCTGCTGACCAGCGTTACACCAGCCAATCCGTTCCTTTCAAATAGGTGGGTCTCATATGGGGCCCACACGTACGGCGGCAAGCCTGTATGTATAGATATATACCGTATATATATAATATTATATTATATCATATCATAATGCCATAATATATATAATATTATAATAATACATACCACGTATGTATATAACCAGCGTCCAACCATCATCCAGTAAGTTGGACGGTGTTGAATGATGTACAGGCATCAAGGTGGTCCCATGTTGTGGGCCACTAGATTTGGATCAAACTGATATTTATATTTCTCTTTCATCCGGGCCGGTATGACCGTCCAGTCATGCAGGCCCCGAATCGGGATCAAGGTGGCCCACTAGTTGGATGGCATGGTAAAATACACACATTATAGGTGGGCCATGATCATAGAGAGAGAGAGAGAGAAAAGGGATAAGAGACAACGGAGAGGCCTCGCCACTATGGGCCCCTCTTAGATACAAGCATACATTAAAGTGGGTCCCACCATATGTGGGCCCTTAGATCACAAAAGACAATACAAAAAGGAATAAAAATGTGGGTCCAAGATCACCCACCGTCCACTTCTTCTTGCTCCCTTGGCTCCCTTTGCTCCTTAGCTTCGATTCTAACGGAAGAGATAGAGTTTTGATGGTTGAGATGGGAGATGTGAGGGTAGGAAGTGGGCCACACACAAAGCTCTCTGGGAGGTTGAAAGAGCTTGGACGTTTGATTTTTCTCTTGCTTGGGAAAGTGGTTTGAGAATGAGAGAGAGAAGGTTGTAGAGAGAGAGAGAGAGAGAGAGAGAGGAGAGAGAGAGAGATAGAGATAGGTGATGGATGTAGTGAGTGATGGGTGTGTAAGAGCTTTTTGACTTTAGGGGTAAATGGTGTAAGAAAGGTATGGGATGTGTAAGAACTTTTTGACTTATGGGGTTGCTTGGGGATGGGTGTGAGGTGATGGTGTACTTGACATGTACTTGACCCTTGATGGTATTGATTGTTTGATTAAGGTGACATGTTGTAGAGATTCTCTTCGATTTTACAATGTGCGGCATTTTCCTCGAACTAAACATTGGCCCACATCTCTTGGTCTGCGTATCACCTCGGCGCGCGAGACGCGACATCGGAACTGCGGGGACGGCGCGATCGCTAAGGTACAAGTCTTGGGTTGAGTCGACTCAAATTGACAAGACTCGGCTTAGGATTGCGCGCAAACGTCAGATAAAGGTCGAAGGTTGCAGGAATTCGACCAGGAAGATCACAGAAACCTATGAGATGGTACGAACTAGGATACGGGTCTTACAGCTCTCCCCACCTAATAGAAATTTTGTCCTCAAAATTTACATAATCATCGCAACTAGACATAACTCATGAGGAATAAGAAACATAACATCATTATAAAATCAGAGACCGCATACAAAATACAACACATAATCAATCATAAGAAAGATGAGGATAGCGCTCTCGAATCTCGGCCTCGCGCTCCCAAGAAGCCTCCTCAACAGAATGGTGACCCCAGTAAACCTTTACCAACGGAATGACCTTGGTTCGGAGGACCTGCTCCTTCCGATCAAGGATGTGAACCGGCTGTTCAATATAAGAAGCGTCCTCCCGAACCTCTAACGGCTGCCAATCAATAACATGAAAGATGTCTGATCCATACTTCCTCAACATAGAGACATGGAAAACGTTGTGGATGCCAGACAACTGAGATCGCAAAGCAAGCCGATAGGCCACAGCGCCAACACGCCCAGTGACCTCAAAAGGTCCTATGAATCTCGGGGCAAGTTTGCCCTTCGTTCCAAATCGAACTACGCCCTTCATGGGCTAGACTTTAAGATACACATGGTTCCCTTCATCAAACTCTAAGGGACAACGCCGGTGGTCAGCAAAACTCTTCTGCCAGCTCTGAGCTGTGCGCATCCTCTGCTTGATAATATTAATAGCCTCTGACGTCTGCAGCACAAACTCGGGACCTAGGAGATGACGCACTCCAACCTCAGTCCAACAACTCAGTGATCTGCATGGTCTGTCATATAATGCCTCAAAAGGAGCCATGTCGATGGTCGCCTGATAGCTGTTGTTGTATACGAACTCAGCCAATCGCAGATGCTCATCCCAGCTACCCCCGAAATCAATCACGCAGGCCCGAAGCATATGCTCAAAGATCTGGTTGACTCTCTCGGTCTAACCGTCGGTCTGCGGATGGTATGCGGTGCTGAGCTGTAATTCAGTCCCTATCGCTCTCTGGAAGCTCCCGCAAAACTGAGACGTGAACCTCGGGTCTCGGTCAGAAACGATCGAGACTGGAACACCATGCAATATCACAATCTCCTCGATGAATAACCTCGCAAGCCGATCCAAAGGCCAAGTCACACGAATCGTAAGAAAATGTGTCGACTTCGTCATACGATCAACGACGACCCAGATGGTGTCATGACCGCGCTGAGTCCTCGACAAGCCCATAATGAAATCTTTCGACACGTGCTCCCACTTCCACATCGGGACGCTCAACGGCTGCAATAGACCAGGGGGTCTCTGATGATCGGCCTTGATACGATGGCATGTGTTACACTCAACCACAAAACTGGCAATCTGGTGCTTCATCCCCGTCCAAAAATATTATCGCCTCATGTCATGATACATCTTCGTCGAACTAGGGTGGATAGAAAACCGCGATCGATGTGCCTCGCTCATAAGATCTCTGTGCAACTCAGGAATATCTGGGACACATAACCGGCTTATGAAGCGAAGTCCACCGTCTGAACCAATCTGTCAATCCGCCTGACTCTCAGATGCCACCTCAGCCATATAACTCTGCAACGACTCATCAGTCTGCTGAGCCTCGATCACCCTTGCGACAAGAGAGGGTTGAATCGACAGGCTCGATAACTGCATGATAGAAGACTGTAGGCCGAACTCAAAATCATACTCTGTTATATGCTCAAGCATTCTCCACTCCCAGATCATCATATGCGCCACCAGGCCTCGTGGCTGACGGCTGAGGGCATCTGCCACCACGTTCGCCTTGCTAGGGTGATACTGAAGATCGAAATCATAGTCTTTCAGGAGCTCCATCCAGCGCATCTGCCTCATGTTTAGCTCAGACTAAGAGAACAGGTACTTCAAGCTCTTGTGGTCGGAGAAGAACTCAACCCTAACCCCTTAGTGATAGTGCCTCCACACCTTCAGTGTAAAGACAACTGCAGCCAGCTCCAAATCATGCGTGAGGTAGTTCTGCTCATGGACCTTGAGCTGACGAGACGCGAAGGCCACTGGTCTCCCGTGCTGCATCAGGACAGCACCCAAACCAATATGTGAAGCATCAGTGAATACAATAAATCCATCACTCCCAGACGGAAGAGTGAGGACATGAGCGGACGTGATGTGGTTCTTCAACTCCATAAATGCTCACTCGCAGGCGTCGCTCGAAACAAACTCTGTGCCTTTCCGAGTCAACCGGTCAGCGGGGCTGCAATACGAGAGAAGCCCTCAATGAAACGCCGGTAGTAGCCCGCTAAACTAAGGAAACTACGGATCTCGGACGCAGTCGTAGGCTGGTCCCACTGACGCACTGCCTCGACTTTCGAGGGGTCCACTGCGACACCATCCCTCGTCACCACTTGACCGAGAAACTTCACCTCCTCCTGCCAAAACTCACACTTCTTCAGCTTTGCATACAGTTGGTGGGCGCGGAGGGTCTGCAATGCAATCTTCAAATGCTGCTCGTACTCCTCACGGGAACTTGAATAGATTAGAATGTCGTCGATGAAGACTACAACAAACTGATCGAGATACGGACGGAAGACCCCGTTCATCAACTGCATGAATACCGCGGGCGCATTGGTCAGTCCGAAGGACATGACCTGAAACTCAAAATGACCATAACACATCCTGAAAGCTGTCTTCGGGATGTCCTCCTCTCGGAACCAAATCTGATGATAACAGAAACGCAGGTCAATCTTCGGAAAGAACTGTGCACCCTGCAACTGATCAAATAAATTGTCAATCTTCGGGAGCGAATACTTGTTCTTGATCGTGACTTTGTTGAGCTCGCGGTAATCCACGCAGAGCCTCAACGAGTCGTCCTTCTTCTTCACGAAGAGTACAGGCGCTCCCCGCGGCGAACTACTCGGATGGATAAAGCCCAACTCACGCAACTAGTCTAACTACTTCTGCAGTTCCCATAACTCTAACGATGTTATACGATACGGGGCCTTCGAAATAAGTGCGGTACCGGCACGAGATCAATCTGAAACTCGGTGTGTCGGCGAAGCGGTAATCCCGGAATCTCCTGGAACACATCAGGAAAATTGCAAACCACGGGCAACTGATCAATACAAGTGGTAACAAGCTCCTCAATGGCGCAGGACATTAAGCAAGACAATGGCTCTCCCCGGGGCTCTGCAACGAACTGAAACTGCGGCAAGCCTGGTATACAGAACGTGACTGTCCTCGCGGAGCAGTCCAAGATGGCGTGATACTCGACAAGTCAATCCATGCCTAAGAAAATCTGACATCGGCTGCACGTAGAAGTCGATGGGCAAGAAAATCTCCCCCACTAACACGGGGCAAGACGAACAGAAGCGGCCTAATACTATAGCCTTCCCCAAGAGCGTCGATACGGTCAACTCCTCTCGAGCAGACTCTGTCGGTAATCCAGTCGAACAACAAAATCCCTCGGACATAAACGAGTGCGAAGCACCGAAATTAAATAAAACCCAAGCAATGCATGCAGAACTGGAAGTATACCCTCAAAGACCCCTCCAGGTGACTGCAGATTCTGCTGAGCCGTATAGAACCTAGCCTGAGCCGGCTAGGAAGGTGTCTATCCCCTCTGAGCGTGCTGTTGTTGTCGCTGAGGCAGTCGAAACTGTTACGTCTGCTGCTGCGGCCTTGGAGGCTGGTGTTGATGCTGCTGCTGAGGTGGCCTTAGTGGTGGGGGCTGCTATCACTGCTGTTGTAGAAGTCTCTATTGATGCTGCAGTGGAGGTTGTTGTGGACCTCTCGGCTGCTGCTCCTACTGCTAGGGGCGGGGACACTCCCACACACGGTGCCCCGTCGCACCACACCCAAAACAGGTACCGGTGAACTGCCTCGGAGGTGGTGCTGGAGGTGTTGCTGGTGCTCAGAAGGCTATGAGACCTGTAAGTCTTTACTGCTGTAGTCAACGCTAGTGGGAGTCCCCGGAAGGAGTCTGCCTCTTCCGGTCTCTCCTCTGATCGCGATTAGACTGAGAACCGGCCCACTCAGCATCAAAAATCTGGGCCTTCCATACCACCCCCTCAAAAATCGGGAGCTCATGCCCAATAACAAGACCTCAAAGACCATAACACAAATTATCCTCATCATCTACCAAGTACGGCGCAAATCTGAACAGTGCTATAAAACGAGCCGTATACTGAGCCACCGTTATATCTCCCTGTACCAGGGCCTCGAACTCCAATGCTCGCTGTCGTTGGATGTGATCAGGAAAATACTGACGGTCAAACCGATCCACAAAAGCCTCTCAGGTCCATATAAAATCGGTGCCTACTGCTCGGGAGACTAATGTCCACCAGTGCTCAGCCTCACCATGGAGAAGAAATACTGCTAATCAGACTCGCCGCTGCGTCGTACATCCCATCGTATCAAATATCTTCTCCACATTAGAGCGCCATCTCTCAGCTACTGTCGGGTTTGGCTCGCCCTGGAAATGCAGGGGATCGAGCCGTCAGAACTCTCGAAGAAGGGCGCTCGTGCACTCCTGCTCTGCCTGGGCTGGTGAAACAATGAGGTTCATGCCCTGCCCCTGAAGGGCGGCCGTCATAGCCTGCAACATCTGCTGTAACTGGGAGGCACTCATGGGTATGGTCAGATCTGCATCGGTCTCTGGTAGAGGAGCGGCATCCTCATGCTAGGTAGTCGGAATCTCTGGTGGTGGAGTGGGGATCGTATGTGGTAGTGCGGGAGTCTCAGGTGGTGGAGCGGGAGTCTCAAGTGGTGGTGTGGGAGTCGATCGGGTCACTCTCCTAGGCGGTATGACCTATAGGAAAGAGTAAAGGCGCCTATCAACTTGAAAACTCTTGAAGGCATGCACGTTAAGGGTTTGTAACAGCAGATCACTAAGCTATTCATACTAGAGACTCAATCATTCTAAACTCATAGCAGACATGTAATGTTGTTCTTAGTTATTCCCAAGTTATGATCTGATACCAACTTCTATCATGCCCCAAACTCGGAAACTGGGCTCACAAAATTCTCGATCACCGAATCCGGCGCCGACAGCCTCCGTAATACCCCATTCTCGGCTCCCAACGCCCATTCTCCAGTTTCCGATCCGGGGATGCAACGAGGAAGATTTTCAACATCAGTTTGATTCGTAATAAGCATAACCAAAGGCATAACCCACAAACAATAACCAAAAACTCCATCACATTTTCACTATGATAAAAAACTTACAAGTACAATGATCATAAAAGGAAATACAATGATAATGGACAAAAAGCTCCAAGATGATCTGTTATGCATTCCTGCCTCAGCGCTGTTATGGTCCAACTTCACCTGCACGCAATGGTCGTGCATAAGATTATGGAAAGCTTAGAGGGTGGTGAAAGTGTGTGCGCAATGTAGTATTACAATTATGCAGTATCAGAGTAACGCGGAATATGCTAATAAATCCATGAATACTATTAGTCGTACCAAGGCCATGCGATGCAAGGCATGAATGATGTCGGCCATACCAAAGCCATATAATGCGAGATGCAACTCAAGCATACCAATCCTCATCTAAGTCCACATATCAATACAGCTCAACTCTGGAATATCACCGGGGTCTAGTACACTCCAAGCCAGATTGTCGCCCCATGCGCGCAACAAGGTGAGTGGAAGAGACCTCACTATCCGTCTGCTAATATCGAGCCCAACTCGTCGATAGCGGACCCATTCCTCGAGCTGGTCAAACTCAGCCTAGCTTTGCCACCTCCTCTCGGGCGGGTAAGGCCGCACCCCCTTCCAACCGACTACGATACAGTGGAAAGCGCAACCTTCTGGTAATCAGCACTCACCCTTAGGCATCCACTCGGTCTAGAAGTTGGAGCAACCTCCTGGTACCATAAGGGTTTGGGGACTTTCACCCAGGGACATCTATAACACCCCATGTAAAACAAGATTTCTGGTATCCAATCCTCCCAACCACGATACGCCTATGGCGGCTACGGCCCTGATGTTGCTTGGGCGTATAGTAATCATGTCACACGATGCGAAATGCATGAATCACACTATCCGGTCATGCAGCAATCCTACTCGTACCGCACTCTTATGTGGGCAACATCGCCTATCCGGGAGCCCATAAACAATCTACCCATGGATATATGTTATGATCAGTCACTTCTCATAACAAGCATACATATGATGCGTATGATCATGAATCATGGAACTATACTAAATATGTTATATGGCGATGGATTCTTGTTCGTAACAAAGATGGGCCTAAACGGCCTACACACTACAAGTATGGCCTAACAATGGGCCCTCGTGAGAGTGACAATGCGGACATTTAACCATCATTGCTCTTACAATGTGGACGTCAAACCATCATTGCTACCAAGGCATGACCGCCAAAAATATCATCACATACATCATGGTAGAATCTCACATCGCAATGGGCCTCATATACATCGCATTCGGCCCACACAAGGGTCTCACATACGTCTCATTGGGCCTCATATACATCAAATGGGCCGATCGAATGGGCCAATCAAATGGGCCGATCAAGTGCATCACCATGGGCCTCACACGTGGGCCTCATATACAACAAGTGGGCCACGTTACTTGGGCCTCGTATGCACCAAATGGACCACGTATCTGGGCCAAACAATACAAACTTGTGGGCCCCGCCCATGGGCCAAAATGCATCATGATGGGCCTCATGGACGGGCTGTACCAATGGTCCTCAAGTGGCTTGGACCATACCAAAATCATTTCAATAGTTGTAGGTGTAACATGTGTATCACTGTACACTATCAATCCATGGGGCTTATGGCCCATCTATGAGGACCAGCACTGCCCAAACATTGTTCATATGAATCAGCACCATCCAAACTATGTCCAAGTGCATCAGCACCATCTAAACATCGTCCATGTGTATCAGCACCATCCAAATTGTGTCAGGCAGCGGGTCCCACCATCAGGACGGCTGGGACGTACATATACAACACGTGGGTCCCACAGAACTTACTGACGTCAGTCAACAGGTGGGTCCCACCATCAGAACAGCTTGGATGCATGAATACATCACGTGGGACCTATAGAACTTATAGACGTTAATGTGCAATGGGACCCGCATCCCTGGCAGATGGACGGTTTGGTTTTAAAACCGGTGGACAGTGTGTATATGACACACAACTCATGATCAAACCCACCAGCATCCAGATAGATGGACCGCTGGATGAAATACATACATTGGTGTGGCCCACCGTCCAAGCAATGGACGGTGGGGATCCACACGTGCAAATGTGGTGAGGTCCACCGTGATATGAACGGCGTGGATGTACACCATAAATCATGGGGTGGTGCCACGTGGGTGGCCAACTAGCGTCCAACCTACGTCCAACAGATGATGGACGGTTGGATACAAAACATACTTCACGGTGGGTACCCACAGACCTTGCTGACGTGAATGGACAGTGGAGCCCACCAGTTGAATGGTCTGGATATCACATTGGACCCACGGAGCTTGCTGACGTTGAGAAGCCGGAGGGTCCCACCCTCTGAACGGCTTGGATCTGTAAACGGATGGACAATTTGGATATAATACACACGCCATGGTGGGGCGTCGGGCTGTGCATGGCACCGTCCTGATGGACGGTGCAGATGAAACACACGCATCCTGGTGAGGTCCACGTGGCGTGGCCCACCAGAGGTTCCTGCGTACAGCAGCTACTTGGCTGGCTGCTGACCAGCGTTACACCAGCCAATCCATTCCTTTCAAACAGGTGGATCTCATATGGGGCCCACACGTACGGTTGCAAGCCTGATATATATATATATATATATATATATATCATATCATAATGCCATAATATTATAATAATACATACCACATATGTATATAACCAGTGTCCAGCCACCGTCCAGCAAGCTGGACGGTGCTGAATGATGTACAGGCATCAAGGTGGTCCCACGTAGTGGGCCACCAGATTTGGATCAAACTGATATTTATATTTCCCTTTCATCCGTGCCGGTATGACCGTCCAGTATTGCAGGCCCCGAATCGGGATTAAGGTGGCCCACTAGTTGGATGGCATGGTAAAATACACACATCATAGGTGGGCCATGATCATAGAGAGAGAGAGAAGAGGGATCGGAGATAACGGAGGGGCCCCGCCACTATGGGCTCCTCTTGGATACAAGCATACATCAAAGTGGGTCCCACCATATGTGGGCCCTTAGATCACAAAAGACAATACAAAAAGGAATAAAAATGTGGGTCCAAGATCACCCACCGTCCACTTCTTCTTGTTCCTTTGGCTCCCTTTGCTCCTTAGCTTCGATTCTAACGGAAGAGATGGAGTTTTGATGGTTGAGATGGGAGATGAGAGGAAGTGGGCCACACACAAAGCTCTCATGGAGGTTGAAAGAGCTTGGACGTGTGATTTTTCTTTTGTTTGGGAAAGTGGTTTGAGAATGAGAGAGAGAGAGAGAGGGTTGTAAAGAGAGAGAGAGAGAGAGAGAGAGAGAGAGAGAGAGAGAGAGAGTGGGTGATGGATGTGTTGAGTGATGGGTGTGTAAGAGCTTTTTGACTTTAGGGGTAGATGGTGTAAGAAAGGTATGGGGTGTGTAAGAACTTTTTGACTTATGGGGTTACTTGGGGATGGGTGTGAGGTGATGGTGTACTTGACATGTACTTGAGCCTTGATGGAATTGATTAATTGATTGAGGTGACATGTTGTAAAGATTCTCTTGGATTTTGTAACGCGCGCCGTTTTCCTCGAACTAAACGCGGGCCCACATCTCCCAGTCTGGGTATCGCCTCGGTGCACGAGAGGCGGCATCGGAACCGCGGCGATGGCGCGGTCGCTAAGGTACAAGTCTTGGGTTGAGTCGACTAAGGTTGACAAGATTCGGCTTAGGATCGCGCGCAAACATCGGATAAATGTCGAAGTTTACTGAAATTTGACTGGGAAGATCGCGGAAGCCTATGGGACAGTACGGACTAGGATACGGGTCTTACTTATAACCTAAACGTATAACCTTTAACCTAAACCTAAAACATAAACCTAAAACCTAAACTTATAACTTATAACTTAAACCTAAAACATAAACCTAAAACCTAAACTTATAACTTATAACCTAAACCTATAACCTAAACCTAAACTTATAACCTATAACCTAAACCTATAACCTATAACCTACACCTAAACCTATAACCTATAACCTAAACCTAAACCTAAACCTAAACCTATAACCTATGACCTATGACCTAAACCTAAACTTATAACCTAAACTTATAACCTATAACCTAAACCTAAACCTAAACCTAAACCTATAACCTATAACCTATAACCTAAACCTATAACCTATAACCTATAACCTATAACCTAAACCTATAACCTATAACCTTTACCTAAACCTAAACCTATAACCTAAACCTAAACCTATTCTCAAATCCCTAAACCTAAACCTACACCTAATCTTAAACCTATACCCTAACCTAATCTTAAACCTATTTCCATAAACTGACTCTAATCTTTTCATTGTAGAGATGGATAAGAGTTGGATACGAGCTAAGAACAGGTTTGGCCCAGAGTATAAACAAGGGGTTCAAGAGTTCATGGAATTTGCGCGAAATCGGGCAGATTCAGGCAATAGGATTAGGTGTCCATGTCGAAAATGCAAGAACGTGGTTCATAAGACTTTAGACAAGGTAGAAGACAATTTGTTCATAGTTGGGATTGACTAGGGTTACACTTGGTGGATCCATCATGGTGCAGAGTTCAACTAAAGAGCTGAGGCCACTGAAGTCCTTGCTGACCCAATTGTACCGGATGACGAGGATGAAGACATTGACAAAATGCAAGATATCATAGGGGATGTATTCAGGGGAATAATTGTAGATATTGATTTTGCAGCAACAAGTAGTAGCCAAGATATTCCTCATATGGGTGACGTCGAATTAGAAAAGTTTAGTAGGTTGTTGAGGGATGCGCAATGTCCACTTTATCTGGGTGTGAGAACTTCTTCAAGTTAAATTTTCTTACAAAGTTACTTCATTTGAAGATAATAAATTGTTGGAGTAACAAATCGTTCGACATATTGCTTGACTTGTTGAAAGAAGCATTACCGGACAGTAAGACATTGCCTAAGTCCCATTACGAGGAAAAATCCTTGATGCGAGACTTGGGCCTTGGTTACATCCTCATAATGCATGTATAAATGATTGTGTATTGTATTAGAAAGAGCATGAAAATGTTGAAGAGTGTCCAGAATGTGGAGAGTTTAGTGAAAGTATGACGAAGCCAAGCATAAGAAAATCCCGCAAAAAGTGTTAAGGTACTTCCCATTTAAACCCAGATTACAAAGATTGTTTACATCTCGCAAGACAACTGAAGATATGAGGTGGCATAAGGAGAAACGCGTTCATGATGATAGTACACTGAGGCACCCTACAGACTTTGAAGCCTGACAAAATTTTGACAAGCTATATGACTGGTTTGCAGAGGATTCTCACAATGTTCAACTAGGTCTTGCAAGTGATGGTTTTAATTCATTTGGTAATATGAGTAGCTCGTAAAGTATGTGGCCAGTGGTACTTATGCCCTACAATTTACCTCCTTGGTTGTGTATGAATGAGTCATTTTCATGATGTCATTGCTTATTCTTGGACCCAGGTCACCCGGGAATGACATTGATGTGTATTTGCGACTGTTAGTAGATGAGTTAAATGAGTTGTGGAGTCAAGGTGTACAGACGTATGACACATTTGCAGGACAAACATTTCGATTGCATGCAGCGGTCTTGTGAACTATAAATGACTTCCCTGCGTATGAGAATTTGTCTAGGTGGAGCACGAAGGGAAAGTTGGCTTGTCCTACATGTAGTATTGAGACTTGTTCATTGTCATTGAAGCATGATAAAAAAACGTATTATATGGGCCATCGTCGCTTCCTTCCGAGTGATCATAGTTGGCGCAGGAAGATGATAATCTTTGATGGCAAACAATATCATAGGCCACCACTGAAAGAGGTATCTGGAGAAGATGTGATACGACAACTGAGTAACATTAGAGAAATTAGATTTGGTAAGACACTACCCTTGAAGAAGAGGAAACGTACAGTATTGGAGTATAACTGGAGGAAGAAGAGCATTTTTTTGAGTTGCCCTATTGGAGTGATCTGAGCTTGCGACACAACTTGGATGCCATGCATATTGAGAAGAATATATGTGACAATGTCTTCGGAACATTGATGAACATAGAGAAGAAAACAAAAGATAATTTCAAGGCTCGATCGGATCTACAAGCAATGGGTTTAAGGAAAGAGTTGCACTTGTAACCACATGAAAATTCATATTCTATACCAGGAGTCTGCTACACATTGACAGAACTAGAGAAAAAACGTTTATGCGAATGGTTGAGATCGGTGAAGTTTCTCGATGGTATGCATCAAATATATCTCGGTGCGTAAACATTACGTACTATAAGGTAACAAGAACGAAAAGTCGTGATTGTCACGTCCTTCTGCAACGTCTACTACCGGTTGCGATTCATGGATTCCTAAGCAAGGATATCAGTGCAGCGCTAATTGAGTTGGGGATATTCTTTAAAGATTTGTGTTTGAAATCGTTGAATGTAGAGGTTATTAAACTACTGGAGAGGGACGTTGTCATAATCCTTTGCAAACTTGAAAGAATATTTCCACCTGCATTTTTCGATGTCATGGTACACCTAGCGATTCACTTACCGCACGAGGCGAAGCTTGCAAGCTCAGTACAATATCGTTAAATGTATCCGATCGGAAGGTGGTAGAACCTATTAAAATTTTTATTCATTCCATAAACTACATATATCCATGTTTTCATACGTATAACATAGTGGTTTGTGTACAGATACCTTCACACACTAAAACGATTTGTGAGGAATAAGGCACGTCTAGAGAGATCCATTGCTGAGGCATACATTGATAATGAGTGCCTGACATTTTGCTCCATATATCTTCGTGGCGTAGAGACTAGATTCAACAGAGAAGATCGGAATGCCAATGAAGGGTAGGAGCATGAACAAGGACTCATATCTGTATTCGCACATAATGTCCGTCCATTAGGATCCCCGACGTTTCAGGATATGGACCTTGGGGATCAAGCAAAGGCGCGGTGTTATGTATTGCATAATTGTGAAGAAATAGAGTCGTACTGATGTAGAGCGGGTCGCGAACAGTTACATGGCCAAGATGGATCAGAAAAGGCCCGGTCGGCGACAGAAGTGATCTGGACCATCAAACCTTAAATCAGGCGTATCTCGCAATCCGGGATGAGTTAGCGGACGAAAAATATATGATTTTGGGGTAGAACGAGCTACTTTAGCCAACCAACCCAGCTACGCGGGGTTACGACGCCCGAAATTGCAAAAAACCCCTGGATTGACGGTCGTTTCCCTATTTTAATTTCAATTTTACTATAAATAGTAAGTTTTAGTTTGATTATAACTCTTCATCCGTTGGGCTTTAGGAGTTGCGCCCAACGTGAAAAGAGCTTAGAATAATTAGGAGAACGGTTTGGTGAAGCCAAATAGGACACTTACTATTTTTGGCCGAAAACCTTGCGCACTAGTAGACATCACGACCGTCTATAAATAGTAAGTTTACTATTTATAGTAAGTCGCGAATTCTAGGAGTTGTAGTTGTAGTTTGATTCTGATTTCTTTCCCATTACTTGGTACCCCTATTTAAAGGGCTGTGAACTCATTTTTATGAATTAATTAATCAGTTTCGAAATTATCAGAAATTATTTCTGTTTTCTGCTTTCTTTCCTCGTGGATTCGAGAAGTCTCTGTGAGGAGTCCAGAGAAGCTCCGTGGATTCGGAGTATTTATCCTCATCACGTTCATCCCTGCGTCACGTACTTAGAGTCATACTTAGAGTAAGTCTTCCCTCGATAATTGTATCTCTGCATACGATGATCTTAATGTTTCTTGACTTGCCAATTATGTGTGGCGAACACATCGAGGAGATGAAGTCCCAATACCCAACAAATTATGATCGAACGCATCAAGATCAGTTTCCAGAATGGTTCGCAAAACGTGTAAGATTTCACCTTGTATCTCACCACACTTAGAATTTTGTTGTATTGCACAATATTTAAACCTAAGAAAATTTCTAAACAATTACATTCTGTATGTGATAATAGATGAAGACGTTGCACGCTAGCAACTCTGCGGATGCGTCTGATGTACTCTACTCATTGGTGTGTGGCCCTGATAAACGTGTATCTAAATGTACAGGTTGTATTGTAAATGGGATTCGGTTCCACACTGAAGAACGTAATAAGTATAAGACCACACAAAATAGTGGGATGGTTGTGAAGGGAACACATGAGGAGGTAGAAATTGACTTTTATGGCGTTTTGACGGATATTATTGAGCATGAGTTATTGTATGAGAAAGTGGGTGTGCTTATTTAAATGTGATTGGTGGGACATTGGAAATAAGAAGTTGGGAATACAGATTGACGACTACTTTACGAGCGTAAATTTATCTCGGAAGTGGTTTAAGGACGACCCATTTGTCCTCGCCAGCGAAGCCAAACAAGTATTTTACCTCGCTGACACCAAGTTAGGTGGCTCTTGGCACGTGGTGCAGAAAATAAAGCCCAGGAACGTATTTAACGTTCCCGAACCAGACGTTGAAGATAGCGAGGCCGGGAGAAATGAAACGTCTAGGGTTGAACAAGCATATCAAGAAAACATACCATTTGAGGATAAAGGGACTGATCCAAATGTTGATATTGATGTGGTGAAATTGGACAGAGATGATGTGCCACCTGATCATGTTGATGCCTTAATAATACATGACATTGTCAGAGATGATAGCGGTTTTATTAATGACGATGTTGCAGACGATAAAGAAGAAATACTGATCAGCGATAGTGATGGTGAAGAAGAAATACTGATTAGCGATAGTGATACAGACGACGATTATTAAATGTACACATGATTTACATGTCATTTTTCAATTCGAATAATTTGGTTATTACATGTATACATGTTTTACAAGTCATGATTTATCCATTTAATTGACTTGTTTATAATCCACATTTGCAATTGAGCTAATTTCTGATCATGTCCTCCTCAAATTGGATCGTAGCAGAAGCACGCAGCATACTTCAACAGTTGTTGCGGATGGACTTTCCGGCCCTATCTTCTTCTGGTAAGGCCAAAGAGATACCCGGTCTGGTCGATGAGTGTAGGGAGGAATATATCGATGATGACTCAGATGAAAGATTATACAATCTCAAAGAAATTTTGAACCTGATGGAGGAATATAACCACGAGAAACTTCGTACGGAAGATGCAATTTTGTCACTTGCACATCTGAATGGAGTCCCGAGAGACCAGATTTCTCCTATTGTGACTGACATGTTGGCTGTAACAATGTCGAGTGCTTCACACAACTTTACGCAGGGAGTACTTCGGATAGTTAATCTGAAGTTGTTTCATATTACAATGAAATACATGTATTTAATATAGAATGACAATGTGTAATGGAATTTTCAAATTTTACTAAAATGTTTATGATTTTATTATATTCTGTTTGCATTATAGTGTAATGGTCTAATCATATTTTAATCATCTCTCTAAGCATAAGAACAAATTCATTCTACCATCAACACTACTTGTATAATGTTTAGTATATTCCACTTACACTGTAAAGTTTAATGTGTTTATTATATTGATGTCATACACTTGTACTAACATTGTTTAAATTTATAAGTTCGTAGTTCGCACATATTCAGTCATGGCACAAGGTGGAAGATCACGTCGTTCGCGCACTAGATATACCCCTTCCACCCGTGATGCGACGGAGAGAGCATCGACGTCGCATGCTGTATCACAGGCGTCTGAGCCCTCGGTTGAGCATACACCGGGCACTATATGTAAGTGTAGACATATTTCTTTTAGTGACTTCTGTTTATGTTTAGACTTAAATATTTCTTTTGCGACAGCATCGTCGACTAGCCGATGAGGACGTGGACCCACGCCACTACGCCAAAATCGCCGATTTGTAACAGACTTTGTCCGTCACAAAAATCTCTTGGTTTACCGACGGATTTAATCCATTGCTAATGGAAAAAGTCCGTCACCATTCCCGTCTTTCTCGAAAATCCATAGCAAGTCGTGGAATTTTGCAACGAACTAAATCCGTCACTAAAATCTGATTTACGACGGATGTACGACGGATTTTGATCCGTCGTAAAATGGCGACAGACTAAATCTGTTGCAAATTTTGATTTTGCAACGGAATATGAATGGTCACTATTCCCGCCCAAAATAGCAATTCGCGACAGTTTTAGTTGCTTTTGCGATGGATCCTGGTCCGTCGTAAAAGGACTTTTGCCTCGACATTTATTTTTTTCATTTTTTTAGAATATGGTGGAAAATTGTTTTTTTTTTTTAGTCTAATAATTATTTATTAATAGAATTTCAGTGGTTTAGTTGTACATATTTATATATAAGATTATTTTTTAACAATTGACTGAATGCAACAAAAAAAAAAATTATTTTCTTTTTATATCAAATGAGTGGAAATTATTTTTTTTTTAAAAAAATTAAAACTAATATTTAAATGATTTGTAATATCACATGAAAAAGAATATTGCAAAGTTTAAAAAATTTAACAATTTCAGAAAAATTGAGATTTTGAAGAAAAAAAAAACCGTGATTTAATAAAAATCTATTTTTTAAGGGAAAAAAAAGAATATTGAATAAAGTTGATAATTTTGAAAAAAAAAAAAGAATTACTTCGAGAAAAAAATAATATCCTGAAAAAGAAAATTAAAAAGATTTTTAAAATATGAAAATTTTGACAACATTGAAAAATGGAAATATTTTGAAAAAGAAAATGAGAGTTTGTATTTTGAAAAATAAAATAAATTTGAGAAGTTTGATAAAAATTGACAAGTTAAAAAAAATGCTTTAAAAAAAAAATAGAGAAGTTCGAAATAATTGAAATTTTTAAGAAAAACGATATTAAAAATCAATACTTTAACAAAAAACAGACGTTTTGAAACGAAAAATAAAGAAGTTGAAAAAATTTGTGATATTGAAAAATAATTGAAAATATTCAAAATTTGAAATTAAAAGAAAAACTTATTTATAAAAACACTAAGATTTATATATATATATATATATATATATATATATATATATATATATATATATATATATATATATATATCATTTTAAAAAAGAAAATTGAAAAGTTGAAAACAAAATGATACTTTTGAAGAAAAAAAAATGGGCATTTTGAATTTTTTGATAAAAAAATAAAATAAAATTTGAGAAATTTTTTGAGATTTTGAAAATAAAAATTCAGAATTTGTATTTTAATTTTTTTAAAAAATATTTGATAAATAAAATGATATTTTGTTAAAAGTTTTGGATTAAAAATTAAGAGAAAAAATAAACATTTTGAAAAAAAAATGTGATTTTTAAATGGAAATTGAGATTTATCTATGAAAAAAAAATTAACATTTTTTACTAAATTATTAGCCACATCCACTAATTGAACCTTTAACCGTTTTTGGACAATCTAATCAGTCCGAATTGAAGAGTAAATAACTTCAAATGTTTAAATCAAATTTCACTCAAATTGTTGATCAATCTTGTATGCACAATATCTTTCTCATATGTAGCCTGATCGGGGTGAGTAACTAGTTAAATTAAGGGTATTGGTCAGTAAAATAGAGTGAATGGACTAGACATCTAAAATGAGCCAATTATTCAGGTCAAATTTGTGACTCAACTTACTGACCTCGTGAAAACCTAAGAATTGATGTTTATAAGTTTTGTGGGCCCCATCATGATGTGTGTCGAACATCAACACCGTGCATTTGATGTGTCCCCTTTAGGTTATGAGATATCTCAAAAATCATCGTATACGAAACTCAAGTGGGCCATACCATCTAAAACTATGTGAAGATATCCTAAAAAATATAAAAGCACTTAGTGGGGCCCAGATGATCTTGGATGCGGCTGAAACTTGGTCTAACCCCTCATCCAAGTGGGACACATAATGAATGGGCTGGATCTGTGAATCACATTTAGGTGGGCCCAATATATGATTATGAATGTTTTAAGGAAACCCCTCCACTATATTATGTGGTGTGGCCCACCCAAGTCATGGTTGACTTTATTTTTAAGCTCTTGGCCCACCCAAGTCATGGATTAACTTTCTCCATACCATTCAATGCTTTTCTCTAGGTTTTAAGGTATTAACTAAAAAATGGGGCGGGTCCAAGGCTTAAGTGGACTACAAAGTGGGGATAGAATGTCCACCATTAAAAACTTGGAGCTGGACAAGTTTTAGATGAAGCTGATATCTGTGTTTTCACTTCATCCACGTCTACATGACCTTATGAATAGGTTGGATGGTAAAAAACATCACGCTGGCCCTTAGAAAGGTTTCAACAGTGGGTGTCATTATCGTTACAGCTTCCTTTGGTGTGGTCCGCTGGAGCCCTTTACTTACCTCTTTTTTTTTCTCATACCTTATAATGAACTGAGAAAAACGATGAACGGCGTGGATAAAACACTTACATCACTGTGGGCCAAAAATGAAGCATATCCAAAGATCAAATGGACCACACCACCGGAAAGAGTGTGAATTGAACATCTACCATTGAAAATTTCATGGGGGCCACTGGAGTTTTAGATCAATCTGATATTTGTGTTTTCACTTCATCCATGTCTGTGTGATATTATGAACAGGTTGGATGACAAATAAGCGTCACTATAGGCCATAGGAAGGTTTCAATGGAGGAAATCATTATTCCCACGGTTTCTGTGGTATGGTCCACTTGAGCTTTAGATATACCTCATTTTTGGGCTAAAATGATTTGAAAATATGGATGGACGGAGTGGATAAGACAAATACATTCACGGTGGGCCCAACTAAGTTTAGTATATCATTTTAGAGAATTATCTAAAAAATGAATCATATCCCAGGATTAAATGGACCACACCACAAATACCAACAGATGTGATGATTTTCACCGTTAAAAATTTTGTAGGGCCCACCATAACGTTTTTTTTTTCCATCCAATCTGTTCATGAGGTCACAAAGACCTGGATGAAGAGGAAAAACAAATTTCATATTGATCAAAACTTGTGTGACCCCAAAAGGGTTTCAATGGTAGACGTTAAATCCCCCGCTGATTTTTCTTATTTTTGGTCTCAAGCCTTAACACGAGCTTGCCAAGTGGATGAACGGTTTGGATATAACACATACCTCATGATGGGACCCACAGAACTTGCTGACGTCAGCCACCTGGCTTTTCAATTTCCTTAAAGCGAACTGGTTAGGGCGCGCCTCACTCCTCTCTTCCTAGATCTCTCCTCCCTCTCTTCCTGTCAATCTCTCTCCCTCCTCTCTCTTCCCAGTCTCTTTCTCTATCACCACCCAAGATCCTGTTACCGACCGCCCTACCTACGCACGCCCTCTCGCTCTCTCTGAATCTGTGGTTGAAGGCTTAAATCTCCAGGAACAGGTATTTCTCTCTCTCTCTCTCTCTCTCTCTCTCTCCTCTCTCTCTCAATCTCTCTCAATCTCAATGCCGATTTAGGGCTTTTCGAATTTTAGGGTGGATTCAGAAGGGAATGTTTATTTGCCATACAACCTGTTGATATGATAGGGGACCTATTTAGACAAAATGGCTGAACACCACTAAAATACCGTATGCTAACTGATTGTGGTACGGAAAGATTGGATCGATGTCTTTATGAGTGTCTTTTCTCATTCACAAACACGATTATGGAAGTTGCTGAGATGAAGAGAATGGTTTTGCATATGTGCTTCGGTGGTGTATATAGCCGTCCAATTGATCACCTATTCAATAGGATGTTGCAAGAGTTTGACAATGATCAGAATTTCAGACAAACCAGAAGCCCCTCATGGAGGCTGGATTTAACATTATTTTGATGACAACTGCAAAGCTACTGGCAATCGATGTCATTCGTTTCATTTTGTTTGAAATAAACTGCTGTTCCCAAAGGCAACCATCCAGAGACCCATGAGATGATGCATTTGGGTTTGTCTTCAATGATGAGCTGCACAAGTATGATGCTGCATTGGGAGCCCGTTTGGCAGTCCGTATGGCAGTCCAATAAGGTGAAATATAGTAGTATTGCACTTGTGGAATCAAGCAGCTAAAGCATTTTCCTGTTTCTTGTTTGCAGTACCGCAACATTTTCTTTGAGATCTCACTTCTGAATTTTCTTTAAAAGAATGGTTTTGCATATGTGCTTTGTTTGGTTTGCCTTTTCTCAAGCATCAAAACTGTATTTTAGCATTCCTCAGTTTCAATACAACAGGCCTTGGGGTGGATCAGTAAACCTCCAAGCCCATACAAGTGTAGAGCCCTGCACATGGACCTGCAACTAGCAATATGGTGCTCGTTTGTGAGACCCAATCTTTCCATCAGGTGGCATGTGGGCTTCTAGTTTGAGGATTTCATCCTGAATAAATTCAGGCTAAGTTTTGTCTGTTCTGAATCAGCTCTACATAATACTATTCAAATTGAGATAGGTTGGTCAGCTGAAAGCTGAATAAAATGGCTACCATTTGGACATACTTATAGCCTTGGCTTTGTACAAACACCTAGAGCTGGTGTCTGTGGAGTTTTAGAGGGGCTTGACGACTTGCTCCCCATCATTTGTTTGCCCAAAAATGAGGCAGATCTAAAGCTCATTGGGGGAAGGTGGTGCAAACGAACAGAAACTGTGTAATTTGAACACCCAACGTTGAAACGTTCACGGGACACAAGATGTTATAGAGAAATTCACCCTCTTCATTTGTTATACCATCTAATTTTAGGGCACGGTTCCAAAAAAAAATTAGTCTAATCCAAATTAAGCTTCAAATGGCCAAACAACATGAAACAATTAAAACATCATGGGCCATTGTGGGGCCGACTTTAAGCTTTGGATTTACCTCATTTTTTGGTCCATGACATGAGCTGGCAAACAGATGGAGAGGATGGATTTCTCTCCAATATCAAGGTGGGTGCCATGTCACTACACTAAAATTAAAAAATATATATATTTGATTGTGCTGAGTTTTAAAACTGAAAATTTGACTCAGTACTTGTGTCTGGTTAATCTGAATTAGTCAGCCAAGTTCTATGCCACTTGCCAATATTTTGGTTTTAGGAATAAACAACCCCGCCAATTACAAAGATTTTATGTATCTATTGAACAAGGTTTATATGCACCATCTTAATCATGGCATTCGAAAAATATGCTTATCAGATGATGTAGCCATCATTTATCCTTACTTTCAGGCACCTAATGCTGACCATTAACTAGTTTTTCTTTCCTGCTGTCAATTGAAGCCCAGCACTTAGATGGGCAGGGTTATCCGATCCATACATATCTTGAATCACTTTCCATTCTTACTTATTAGTGTCGTGAACTGGGATGCCTTAGAAAATGTTCTTGTGCAACTTATGCTTATACTAATGTGAGTTGTCGGGTATCTTGGAAATGTTTGGTTTGGGTTGGGAATTTGATTTTTATTTTTTTTTCAAAAAAGAGGGCCATGCCCCAATGATTTTGAATATATGAACAGGGAATGTACAAAAACAGAGATTCGGATGGGCTGCACAAAATCGGGCCTCATCCATCATATATCCTAAAAAGCAAAAACACATCATGTGGCCCTCAAGCCGGCCACTCCTACTGACGAAAGAGCAAACCCCTGCTCCCCCACATACTGGGATTGGAAGTATAGCCCACTCCTCAGCTTGAGAGCCAAGAAACCTAGAAGAAAAACACCAAGCAGCCCCAAGGCCATTATGTGTCTTGCCGGTTCTGAGCTAGCTATGTTCGTCTCTCTAATTTTATTTTCTTGGTTGGATAATAGGATACAATTTGTCTTAGCAGCATAAGCAGTGGACAGTTGACTGGAGCAGTCCATCTGATTGGGTGCTATTTTGGATGGGACATGATGCCAAAATCACGCTTTGATCTTGACCATTCTCTCTCTTTTTTTTTCACCATCTGTTTGAATACAAACAACATATTTGTGATCCATGTTAGGGCTGGATTTGACATTTTAGGCCTGTTAACTCATCTGGATTTGACATTTCCAACTGTCCATGTGCAGCCCACTTGATGACTGCGTTTTCATGGTGGGTACTCCTGGTGAATGGCTAGGATCTTGTGCACATGTGCCACATTGGCATTTATAATCCAAGATTCTTTAGCAAACAAGTGCTACTATTTATAGCTTTTCAAAAAATACAACTGTTTGTCTTTATATGCAACGAAGTAAAGAAAGCAGAATTTGCATCTGGAGGATGAATATTTGCTTGAAATAGTAATAGAATCCTAATCTATTTTCTATGTTTCTATTTGAAGGGATAGCTAATCAATCCTAATCAGAAACTTCTCAGAAAATCATCTATTTCAGACTCTCTCTCTCTCTCTCTCTCTCTCTCTCTCTCTCTCTCTCTCTCTCTCTCTCTCTCTCTCTCTCTCTCTCTCTCTCTCTCTCTCTCTCTCTCTCCTGTTGCTTTGGGGAAGATCTCTTCACTTAGAATATGGTAGAACTCTATCCAAACAAGGCTGAAAAACCAAACAATTGGTGGGATCTAAACTAAAAAACAGAACCCAACAAATCTTAAAAACACAATCAGATTTGGTTTCAACCAAATAATCCAAGATGGTTATGATTGAACTACAAATTGGTATAAATGTGTTCAATTCCCCAACATTCTTGGCACTGCTGGACAGGTTGGAGCGTAAACAGAGACAAAACTGTTGAGAGTAGAAGATGCTCTTAATGCATCCATGCACAGAAATGATTTATCATTACTGCCATAATGACAATGTTAACAGTTGGAAGTGGGCGTCCATTCTAACTGTTTCTTATGGTGCGGCCCACCTGAGTTTCCCTTTGGCCTATTTATGGAGGCCATGCACAAATGAGGCAACGCATGCAAGATGGTTGGAGTGGATGTCTTACATGCATCCTGTGGGGCCCATTCTATAATTTTACCACCACAATTATGGTGGTAATGTTACCATCGAATCATTTCCCTGTATGTATGCATGCATGTAGACACGCATGCTCACGAGCCTGTTGCATGTGTGTGATGATGTGATGGTATTGAGCTCTTTTCCTTCTGCCCGAACTGTTTTCTGCTAATGGACTCTGCTGACTGAATTTCTGTGATGTATTTTACAGGGAACTGCTGATGCTGTGAGGCAGTATTTATGGCTGTTTGAGGAACACAATGTCATGGAATTCCTGGTTCTTGCTGGAGATCATTTATATCGTATGGATTATGAGAGTTTCATTCAAGCGCACAGAGAAACTGATGCAGATATCACTGTGGCTACATTGCCAATGGATGAAAAACATGCAACTGCATTCGGTCTGATGAAGATTGACGAAGAAGGTCGGGTGATTGAATTTTCCGAAAAACCTACAGGCGAGCAGCTTAAAGCAATGAATGTAGAGAATTCTGATGGTTTGACTTTGGTCCTTTGTTTGCTACAATTAAATAGTAATCATGATTGCACTGCATGAATTCTTATTGAGGATACAATGGTGGGTGTCTCACATCAAACCCATTAGCATCCGGGCATGTTGCTTCTCCAATTTTATCCACATCTAGTGCATGAAAGAAGTACTTCTCATGCATGGATTCTCTGAGGAAATCTTTCAAAACTGACGGAGCTTACAAGAACAGCAGCCCATCCGCAGTCATGTAGATGATTCGGCGAGTTTTGCCGATCATAGAGGTGGTGGTGAAGATTAATTGCAGCATTGGAAATAACAGAGATCTCAAGCTTGGGGTGTATTTCTCACAAAGGTTACAGTGGGCCCCACCTGAATTGTTTTTCAGTCCGTATGATTTCCAGTTGAATCTGCAGATTTCATTTCCATTTAGTTGATTTTTGTTTTAGAAACTCAGTTGAGTCCTTGGAAATCTTGCTAAGCTGTTTCTAGCTTTTTACAGACTGAAATTCAGGTTGAGTTTTGGATCTGTCTCATTTTTGTGTTCATGCTTTGTGTTTCATTTAACATTATAAGATGATGAAGACCTCTGTTGCTATCCATAGCTTTAGTTAGTTTGAAATGTTGTAAACTATGTCGAAATCCTTCAAAATTTATCGCCTACCTTAGAAATGGCAAACATGCATGGTGATCAGATTGTTGATATGCTGAGCCACATTGTGGTTAGGTGGTTGGCCAAAAATCATTATGATTAGCTTTGATAATCTGATTGTGCTGGTTTTTGCCTCTTGCTGAGCCACATGCTGGTTCAAATCAATCTGTTGTATAATGACACTGGTTCTTTGGGTCTTTAAGATTATATTTTCCTTGAAACTGTGGCTATTTGGTTTGTTGTCTGATGTTCTGAAATCTAAACATGAGGAAAGGGAAGCCTACTTGTCTGAAATTGAGGTTTGGCTTTCCTCCTTTTCTGTACATATATTCAGGTAAAAGACGATCTAGCTCCATTTGTTTGTGTGTGCCCGCACACATGCAGGAAGGAGTTAGAAGATGTGTTGTCTATAGATGATCTTGAAAGCCTAAAAAACTTGCCAACAGCTAGTTTTGAGTTAGAACTTTGGAAAGTAGTTGGCTAGAATCGTTTGCCTAAAACAGACAGAAGAAAGGTGATACTTCTTGTTTGATAACCGTCATTATCATTTACATGCTATGTCTTAACCCATTAAGACTGAGGAATCAATCTTAGCATTATTAACCTTCAGAGGATGTACATTATGATTTTTGTTTTTGTGTAATTGCTAAGTTGTCCATTTCATTGTTCAAGTGAGCTTGCTTTGGAAGCTTGTTAAAGTTCCACTTCCTGAAAATGTAAGAGCTTAGGCAGTGCTTGTGCTCTTCCTTCTGTCTACTAGAATCAAGAACCCAGGTGTTGAATTGGGTGCAAGCAGTTTGAAATCGAAGAGTGCACTACACCAAAATCATTATCATTATCAATTTTATTATTATTTTTATTTATTTACAAACATCATGTCAGACTTCTTTTTTACTCTGTTCCAATTTTCTGTTTGATTTTTTATGTCCAGAGATACAGGTTCATTGACGAAAGAATTCCATTGATGCATTGCTTGCCAAACAGGTTGTCCTTATGGATATCTGTACTATGGAGGTTCAAGGGTGGACCTCACACCCCCCAGGTTCAATTGGATCTGTCAGAATGGAAATATATAACCATAGTTTTTCTTTTGGATGTTTTCACAGCTGTACGGCTCTACCGCACCATATAGTTATAAGTAGATGGTACTTCAGCAAATTGTCTCTAAATAATTTATATCAACTGAGTCCTCCTTTAGAGGTTGTATTTCAACCATAGCAGATCCTGTCAATAGGCTTAATATATAAAGACCCATACATCTGTTATTCAAGAAGCATGGTGGAAATCAAAGCCTTTGGTAGTATCAAATGCACATTGGCTTGTCTTATGGACACCTCGTGATCTTTTCCATGATGCAGGGTGGTAGACAAGGACTGGGGAGCTGATTTTAGGAAGCTGTCTACTGGTGCAGCTCTTTTTGGCCTTATTTTATGGCTTGACCATATGCAGGCAAGTCTTCTTTCACTGATTTTTGTTTTTGTGTAATTGCTAATTTTCATATGAATTAAATTTGTTGTAAATGCATGCAGCGGGCCGACATTGAGAATAGTAAAGATAGGAACGGTTGTCGGCACCAGATAGGAACTGGACCATTTTGAATTTTCAGGCATGCCTGCACCAGATAGGAACTGCTCATCAAGTGAAATCTGTACTACAGTACTTCCTTGATGTATCGTAACTGGATATGTTGGGAGTCAAGCCCACCAGATCAGGTCCTTTTCAATGACCCAAAATGTTTTATGTGATGGGCCTCAACATAATTGATACATTGTTCTATGGATGTTTCCAGAGCTGCCATTTTCTTTAAACTGATACATTGTGCACTGATGATGGATTTTTAAGCTTGGTATGCAGATGCTACATCTTAGGTGAATGATGGTGAATTGCTTGGCCGTTTGAAGCTAACCTTTGCGCAAAATGCAGCAGCCACATCCATTTTTGATACCTTGCAAGATCGGCTATCCTTCCAAGGAGTTTTGTAGTCTCTTCTTCCCTCTCTATTATCGTTTTCGATGTGATTTGACTTGTCCCGGTTGATCTGCTTCCGGTTGGATAATACCTGGAATTTTCCGAAGCCTTGATGACACACATGTAAATGGGAGATAGATGTGCAGATGGTGGCATGGGAGTCCATTTCCTTTATGTGGTTTCTCTTCTCACTTCCTATTTGGATTTTGTTTTCAAATTATAGGATGAGGGTTTTAGTATGTTGCTATTCTTTTGACATGGTGTCATGTTGTCACAGGAAGTTCATTCTCATGCACCAGGCAGGCCACACAGTTGCTTGTGGGCAGGTCTGCTGTCCATTGCTTTTATACACAGTATCCAATCTTATGAGTAGACCAATGTGAGTTTTTATCTGATGATATTCATGGTGGGCCCACCTCATGCATGGATTGAATGTCCTACACACTTGACATATTCATGGTGTGTTAAGCTTAGCTAGTATCTGGTGATAGGAAACCATTACTCACTTTCTACATGTCATGTTACAAGAAAAAGAAGTATCTGGTGATAGGAAATCAATACTCACTTTCTACTTGTCATGTTACTTGAATAAAAAAAGAAGGAAAAAGTCAAAATTTATTCAAAGAAAGAAGCGAACAACAACTGGCAAAAGAAAAAAAAAAAAGGCTAGCCACAGCACCAGCTTGCAACTAAACCACAGCTCGTAACTCTGAAAACAAAAAACAAGAAAGACCTAACCAAAAGAGGCTGGAGGAAAGCCTAAAATAAAAGGGGGGAAAATATGTTGGACGTATAGGCATATAGCTAGGTTGTGATCTTGCATCTGACATTAAAGGTTTCTTAAGGGTTAGGCGCGGCACTCTTTCAGTCCAACATGAACTTTTGTAGCTTTTGAATTTCTCAACATCACAGGAATGTTTCATGCAGGTTGTTCAAGTAGTGTGGGTTTGTCGTTGACCCTAAAGATTTATCCTATTTTTCTTACGTTTCTTTATGTTTTTGCACGAAATAGGGAGCTACAACTTGTAGATGACTGGGAATTACTTTTGGTATTCCTTGAAATAGGGTTCACAGTTCCTTTCTACTCTTCTAACATATGTTTAATGGCTGTTGATTTGAAGAATCGCCCCTTGTGATTTACTATTCATTCCTCTTGTTGTTTCCATGTTCTCATGTGGGGTTAATATTTATTTTTGAATCCTTCAGAGGCTTAGCATCAGGTTCATCCTCTGTACATGGGAACTTTGGTTCGTGGCTTTTATTAATATTGTAATCTAGCTGCAGGCATGAGCAGGTTCTGCTGCTTTCAAAACATGCAGACCCTGTGCAATAATAGAAGTTTCTTATATAATGCATTGAAGTAGTAGATTGTAAATTATTACGTGGTATTTTCATATGTTTTCCCTGAAGAATGGACACCTTCTTCCTGTAATATGACATTTGAGGTATGGAAGAACTTTAGTCTTTGATTATTTCTATAATTTATGTAGGTTTAATTTGAGCATTCGCCGAGTACTAGCTCCTGAATGAGCTAAAGTTTATTATTAAGCATCTCCCAAATTTCTAATTATCCTAATCTTAGTATTTATTTTCTGAAGTCATGCCATCTACTTTAGTCTCCAACTTTTTTGAGGCATGTACCATGTTCCGTCAACCATTTGTGTGTTGACCATAGTGGAGGATAGACGTAGCGACAACCAAACTCTCTTTGCAATTCCATGTTTCATGTCCAACTTGAAACTATGAGAATTGCTGTTTGGATTAGCCCCACTTAGGCCATTTCTTCTTTATTGAATTGAATTGTTACCAATTTTGTGAATGGGATTCTTATTAAACAATCGTATGAATTATTTTTTGAATGACTACCAAGTGTAAGATTAAAATAATAATAATAATAATAATAATAATAATAAATTTAAAAATAGTTCTTTTTATTTACAGATATTTTAGCGACGGACCAAATTCGTCGCTAATTTCTGAAGTTGAAAATCAACGACGGATTTGAGGTCCGTCGCTGTCATCGTATTAGCGACGGACCTTATCCGTCGTCGATATTTTAATGACGAAAAATTGGGGTAGTGTTTTCCGAATTTCAGCGACGGATTTTTTTATTTTTGCGACGGATCTTATCTGTCGCAAAAAAAAGAATAAACAGCGACCAATGAAATCCGTCGTTTATTTGGTTTTACGAAGGATTTGGTCCGTCGCAAATTCATGATTTTACTGTAGTGTGTTAGTTTCAGAGTTCCCACAGGATTGCGTGAGGGTAGGGTGAAGGTAGAGTTCCCACAGGATTGCCTTAGACCTGCTGGGGACAATGCCAAATTATTCACGTCGGAGGTCGGTGTCCTATGCCGATCTCTCATCCCCGCCACCACCTCCCATTGGGCAGACGTGACAGATGATGTGCGGCAGCTCATCCGTTAGCGCCTTCAGGTAAATTTAATAAATTAAATTTTCTTTTGTGAAAGTTCATTTACGGTTAAGTTATTTTCTTAATAAGTTCATTGCCTTAATCTATTATTTACGAAACTGTAGGATAAATTTGTCCTATATCTGAGTGTTTCTTACATTTTCCATGCCGTCGACGACATGGTCAGGGAGCAGTTCAAGGAGTACCGCGGGGAGTTACACCAATGATACAAGCGATGCAGGACCCACGAGGAGGCCGTACTGTCCGCACCGCCGCACGTGACTACAGACGACTGGTGGATACTCTGCAAGAGATTTTCGTCTAAGACTTTTCAGGGAATATTTACATATTTACGATATCTTAAGGTAACAATTAATTCCAATTAATAACAATGTATTATGAATAATGTGTTCAAAAGATGTGCAAAATAAATTCTGCGAACAGGGGAAAGTTAGAAGTGAACCACGTAGCAGTTCAAAGTCATTTGTACGACATCATCACGACATGGTAAGAAATTTCTGGTGATTATTAAGTTGATATATTCTTTCCATGCATTTACATTAACTCTATTGTCCTTTCAATTGCGCAGCGAGATTCCGTCACCGGCCAGGAGCCTGGACCAGTAGACCTCTACAGAGGGACTCACTGTCGGCAGGCGACGAGATCTTGGGTTCATCTTAGAGCCAGCGAGAATTGGGTAAAAATCCTTACATTGTAAAATTTAATTGCATTGATTTATAATAATGTCATTCGTTATGAAAATTCATGTATTTTCATTACAGGCGGCGATGGACACTATACGCAGTCAGCCCACTCCCAATGGTAGTCAGCAGAGTGAGCCAAATATCCTGAGCGAGGTACTTAGCACCCGTTCTGGATATGTACGTGGGCTTGGCGATGGTGCCAAGCTCATGACACCCGCTAGAGCTGCCTCCAGCCGATCCGTCGCTGGGGAGAGCGCCCTACGCCGAGCTGATATGGCAGAGAGAGGTTCAGCTGCTACGAGTCGTCGTCGATGACAACAGAGAGCAACTGGAGTGGCATAGAGAGGAGGAACAAAGGCGTAGGGAGGAGGAGCAGAGGCAGAGAGAGGAGGAGCAGAGGCGTAGGGAGGAGGAACAGAGGCAGAGAGAGGAGGAGCAGAGGCGTAGGGAGGAGGAGCAGAGGCAGAGAGAGGAGGAGCAGAGGCGGAGAGAGGAGGAGAGGCGACGGGAGGAGGAGCAAAGGCAGAGAGAGGAGGAGAGGCGACGGGAAGAGCATGAGAGGAGGATCGAGGAGATGCGTGTAGAGCATGAGCGACGGATGCAAGAGATGTTTCAGGCTCTTGCTGCACGCTTTGCCACCGATGCCTCACCACCTCTGCCTTCATCTTCGTGATTTTATTTTATTTTATTTGTGATTTATTTTATATACGAATGTTAAACTTATATGTATTTGTGCGTGGATGAATGTGGGTTGTAATGTGAATGTCGATAGAATTGTTTGTGTATGGATGGATGTAGTTTGTGTTTGGATGGATGTGGATGTGAATATGATGAAAATGTATAGTAACAGGTGTATTTACAGGTGTATATCGGGAATTTTTTCCTGAATTTTGAAGAAAAAAAAGAGACTATTACTGACGAAATATTTCGTTGGTAATAGTAAGTCGAAAACTTATACTGATGAAATATTTCGTAGGTAGAAATTAATACAAAAATTTATATCGACGAAATATGTCGTTGGTAATAGTTGGTTGAAAACTTATACTAACAAAACATTTCGTAGGTAGAAATTAATACAAATATTTATACCAACGATCTATATATGAGATATACCGATGAATTATTTCATCGGTAATAGCGGTCTTATGCCGATGAACATATTTCGTAGGTAATAGTTTATACCGACTAAATATTTCGTAGGTAAAAATCGATTTATATATGAGATATACCGATGACAGAATTCGTCAGTAATAGCTGGCTTATGCCAACGAACATACTCATCGGTATTATTAATCGAAAGTTTTACCGACGAAATATTTCGTCGGTATAAGCTGTGTTTACTGACAAAATATATTATTTTTTCCTACCAAAAGTAACATGTTTTGCCGATGATTTTTTTCGTCGGTATTTGTTTTAACATTGCTGACAAAGTAATATTTCGTTGGGAAAATCCTTTAGCCATGGTCTTATCGCGACGATCTTTTCGACGACAGATTTCGTCGGTAATAATCATTACCGACGAAAAAAGATAAAATAACGATGAATTAAGTCGTCGGTAAAAGGCCAATTTCTTGTAGTGTGTGTTAATATTAAAATTTATATTTATGTGTATGAGATTTTAACCATTGAAATTATGAGTAATATATGATAGTAATAAAAATTTACATTGATATTAGTATTGATTGGTAATATATGATGGAAACAGTGCAAATGGCCGATTAGGGCCCTTCTAACTGTTGACATCCGATTTCAGAATAATATGACCCTCAGATCAGGGTAGGTCCATACCTGGACCCTCCAATCAGTTAGTATGGCCCACCTGAGATTTGGATCCGCCTGATTTTTGGTGAGAGGCCGTGTTCAGGACCTCCAAAACTAATGAACGGAGTAGATTTCATGAAGACATCATGGTGGACCCCGTATAATGGAGTGCGTGTACACAGCTGGTGCACACACCGCTGTGCACCAGATGTGTTAGGCCGGTCAGCACGGGCTGACCCGTGTTTCTCCAAAAAGAGAAAATTTTCTCTTTTTTTGGGGCGTTGGCAGCTGGCGGACAACGTCCAAGAGATTGCGATTAGTGGCCCACCTGCACGGTCCATCTAGACAGTCCAAACGTCCATCTGATAGAGGACACGTGCAACCAAAACCCCATAAGTTTCACGCTATCCCACACGTGTGCATGCACACGATTCTCGCCTCAAGTGAGCCTGAAAACACAAAGTTTCTTAAAACGGAAACCTTCTTACTGCTGCCAACCTGGCAATCCGCGTGCCCTCTCCCCTTTTCAATCCCAGCCGTCCGTCCTGGAGAGATCCTAGCCCTTCGAGCTAGGTTTTTCTTAAAAAAAAAAGAGAATTAGAGAGAGAGAACGGTCGTCCCTTCTCCCAAATCCGAACCCACCATCCTAGCCCCATTCAACCTTCGGAAATCCACATCCACAAGCTCCCCTGAGCTGAACCAAATCGCCCAGCACCTCCAGATCGAAGGAACCAAGCCCACTTCCGATCTGTCATTACGGCAGATCGTCTTCCTCGTTAAGAAGCAGCCACCACTGGGTTGTGTGGCCACTAGATCTCCATTAGATGGGCCTTCTGGGTCTCATCCGATCACAAGCTATGAACAGTAGGGGTGCCTTTGGTTAAGCGGCATCGCAAGCTAGGTCGCTTACCACTGGTCTCGGCCCATCATGAAGATCAGCGCCAAGATCCATCCATGTTAGGCTGCATGCTTAGGCACTTACATTGGCAGCATCTGCTGGATGCTCCGGCAGCAGCAAACGAGAAGGAGAAAGAGAAAAGGAGAGAGAGAGAGAGAGAGAGAGAGAGAGAGAGAGGACGTGCGGGTGGGGGCTGTACTACACCTGCCCATCGAGTTGTGGTCGGGGTCAGTCCAAGTTGGGCGAGTCTGGATTTTGTCCAGGCTTCCTAAGAAGCTAGGAAGAGGAACGAATGAGAGAGGGTGAGACAGTTTGGACTGGGCCGAACTGCACCACTGCATCAGGCAGCCCGAACCGAGCCAAGTCGAGGCCGAGCCAGGTCCGAGTTGGGCCTGTTCTAGCCAGGTTGGGCCTGGTTCGGGTACTGCTGGGTATTCCAGCATAGTAGGAAGAAAAGAGTGAAGGGAAAGAGTGAAAGGAAGAAGAAAAGAAAGAAAGGAAGAGAGAAGAAAGAAGAAGATGAATGGATGCTGATGTGCTGACTCAGTGAGGCACTCATTGAGTCAATGATGGGCTGTCACAATGCAAACTCGTTGTCCACAACTAGTAGATCATCCCCGACTATCGACTTATTGGACTAAATCCTAACACAAGCACCACTCGTCAGGTAGTTCTCTTAACTGAGTTTGAACTAATTGAGTTGACTCAATGAGTCGATCCCTTTTTCCTAGCTATTTCCTGATACCTTTAGTACTGCCTATAGTCAGCTTGTCCAATTATTCGCTAAGAAAGCTTACTTATCTTTACTAAGATGAAACCATTGCACGTAGTCACATCGGGTCAACTCGCCAATGCAAGCGAATAAGTGTTACATGGTTCTTAGATAATGAAGGAAAGACAAGGGATAATCGACTCACATAGTGATTCGTTTGATTTATTTTTATAATTGGTTCTACTATAGTTATTACAATTATTAATCATGTTTAGCTATTAGCCGGTTATATATGCTAGTGTTAGCTATTATAAACGAATTTCAACCATTAGATGTTAGATATTAGTATTTATTTACCACTCTCAGGTATTATCATTGACAATAGATCACATTATTCATCACCATCACGATAATTATTTTGCTACATTAGCTAATATTAATACTAACGTTAATAAATGTTTTATAATTACTAAAGTAACATTAAAATTTATTTGCACACCCACTAGAGTTCAAACCCTAAACATCTAGCCTAGACCTAAACTCTAGGATAAAATCCAAACCCTAGGTTAAGACCCTAACCCTAAGTAGTGTGTAAGCTTGGATCTAATTGTACAACTTTTACGATTGATGGTAGGAATTGATTCCAAGGGAACATGCATTTCATAGTGATGGTACAGGCAATTCAAACATAAGGTGATGATTTCGTCCCCTTAAGGTTTCCATCTCTAAATTAGATTAAGGATAACTTTTAAATTGATTATAAATAATGCCTTAGAACTTGATTAATTTTATGATTAGCTTACTTGGATATATGTTTGAGAAATGATCGTGAACATCAAATGCATATGCTAGATCTTGATTCATTTATTAGTTCTTGAATTGTATTTACATTTGTACCTTATTAGAATGGTATCCTAGTTCGATACTTGATCTCTATGTCATTTGGATATGCTATTGTACTGTTTACAAGACACATATGAATTGAAATCTCTCTAGTCTATGAGGGAAACTTCTACTTATGAAAGAGAGTCCGTTCTTAGGATGTAACGAGATTGAATGTGATTGTAATAGACCTTCGACTTAGTGGTTATTGAATGGTAGTTTAAATGGATATCGATGTGGGCCTACCATTCAGGGGTTGCTGTGTCTAAATGGTTTTTAAAGATGGTCTTTTATCGCATGGTTTTGATGATGTCCCTATGTGGCTTAGTTTTGATGATGGCCCTATGTGGCTTAGTTCTGATATTCACCTTAGGTGGCATTGTTTTGGTATTTGCCATATATGGGTTTGGTGTATCACTTTGTGCAACCATGCGATGATAAGCCCCATATACTGAAATATGATTGACCACTAGTCGACTTTTCCATTAAACATCCTAAGTTAGTAGCCTCATGAGCCGAGGATGGTGGTATGTGACCTATGCCCGAGCTGTCGCCCCCCCCCCCCCCCCCCCCCCCCCCCCCCCCCCCCGCGTAGTGACCGTAGTAATGGCCCTATGTGGCTTAGTTCTAATATTCGCCTTAGGTGGCATTGTTTTGGTATTTGCCATATACGGGTTTGGTGTATCACTTTGTGCAACCATGCGATGATAAGCCCCATATACTGAAATATGATTGACCACTAGTCGACGGGTTTCCATTAAACATCCTAAGTTAGTAGCCTCATGAGCCGAGGATTGTGGTATGTGACCTATGCCCGAGCTGTCGGCCTACGCTGGGTGATGAACCCCCCCCCCCCCCCCCCCCGCGTAGTGACCTTTGAGCTTTATTAAACTGGCTGGTTGTAAATTGGAATAATAATGGTTGGTCTAATCATGCATTTTCATAGCATGCAATCTTTTTCAGGTAATTAGTTCTCCTTGGATGTACCTTTGATTACTTTTCCGGGTGGCTAGTTCTCCTTGGGCGACTTTATTGTATAGTCTTTTTCGGGTGACTATTTCTCCTTGGTCGTACCTTTGAGTACCTTTCCGGGTGATTAGTTCTTCTTGGGCGACTTCTTTGCATAGTCTTTTCCAGGTGGCTAGTTCTCCTTGGGCGTACATTTGAGTACTTTTCCGGGTAGCTAGTTCTCCTTGGGCGACTTTTTACCAGCTGGATGTGCATCCCCGGGTTTGAGAGCATGTGCATGCATCCATGCATCTAAAAAGATTGCATCATGTATTGCTATGTATGCCTTGTCATATTTTATAAGTATGCTTACTTAATGCGGCGGTGTGTAATCTTGAGGGGAATTCACACTGAGCTGGCCACTCATTCATCGAATATATAACTGTACAGGTAGCACAGGTGGCCAAATGATATTCGTATTATATTGATGGGGAGCAGAGTACTACTATCAAAGAAGCATGATTGTATCCGCTAAGGGTTGCTGTAGGATTTTATAGTTCGAGACATGTTACAATATACTTTGTTGCACGTGCAATATTATTCCACTTTGTAATTTTATGTATTTGGGACATTGGTTTGTATAAGTCATTGCGGGAAGCCTTTTGTATATTCGAAATGTAAATGAAATTTTTCCTTATGTTGATTTGTCCATTCTACTAAACTGTTAACTCTAAAAAAAGAAATATATATATACATTTGGCTCTCTATATAGGTTAACACTCGGGTTTTTGGGAAACGGGTCATATACTCGGGTCCTAAAAACATGGGTCGTTACAGTCGGGTTGGGTTGGGTTGGGTTGTGTCAGCGTCGGGTCGGGTTGGGTTGGATCAGCGACGGGTTGGGTTGGGTTGTGTTAGGGTTCTGTCAGCGTCGGCAGGTTGGATCAGGGTTGGGTTAGAAATCCTTATGCAGAAATGTCGTCGGATGACCCATCCGCTGACATTTGGGATTACGGTACCCAAGTTTACTCCTCAACATCTGGAAGAATGAAGATTAAATGTTGTTTGTGTGGAGACAAATTCGTCAACAAAACAAATCGGCTAAGAATACACTTATCTGGTCGGGGAGGAGACGCAAGACCATGTCCTAATGCCTCACAGGAAATATGTATTCTTTTCCAGGCTTTCTTAGACTCGAATAAGAAAACTCCCACCCCCTCCACACCAAATTCAACTAGCCACAAAAAATATCATAACAAGCCTATTATAATATATGAAGATTTAGAAATAGAGAGAGTGCAATAAATTAGTAAGAAAGAAGAAGAGAAAAATGCCAGATTAAAAGCTATAAAAGAAGAGCAACTGAAACTTGCTATGAAGATAAGTAGAGAAGAGGCGGAGGCATCTAGATATCGATGTCCTCTAAGACAGCATGACGTCGAGGTAGGGCCGAGCATGGACACAAAGAAGAGCCACAAAACATCAAAGTTTCTCTCCAGACTCTCATCATTGTATAAGATGTCAGGAACTCCTTATAAATCGGCTCATAAAGAATGATAAAAAAAGTTAGCTAAATCTATACAGAAACATGATGGTGAAGTTTCACCACCTTCCGATTATGAAGTAGTAAACAATTACCCTGAAGAAGATAACACATCTGGATCTGCAAACATATTTCCTGTTGACTGAAGCGCTGGATCGGGTTCAGATGAGGGTGATTACTCTCTTATCCAATGGTCGAGGAGGCATTCCTCATATGGATCATATTAAAAAGATGCCGATGAATTTTGAGTGAGTTTATGATTTTCTTATAACATTCTCATATTTTTATTTGCTAGCTTGTATTAACTTGTTATGCACTGCTAGCTTGTATTA
Source organism: Magnolia officinalis (assembly GCA_021015155.1). Classification (NCBI taxonomy): domain Eukaryota; kingdom Viridiplantae; phylum Streptophyta; class Magnoliopsida; order Magnoliales; family Magnoliaceae; genus Magnolia; species Magnolia officinalis. The sequence goes on from JAJHSJ010000006.1 coordinate 61,365,300, forward strand.
ACTTGTTATGCATTGCTATTGCACATGTCTTCGTTCCAACAATCTTAATTTTTTATCATCGTAAAATAATATTAATTTGACTTGACTCGACTCGAATAACTCGCTCCACTCGACTCAATCCCAGCTCGACTTGACTCGAACCAGCGAGCTGAGTTGAGCTCAAGGGGTGAGCTCGAAGATTGAGCCGAGCTGAGCTGGAGCGAGCTCGGGGGTAAAGCTCAAATCACAAACGGTCTAATCCATGTATATATAAATGGAAGGGATTAGCTGGTGTACCATACACTACCAACGTGACAGGACCAGTCCGTTGCCATCACTAAGTTCTGTTAGTCCCATCATTATTATGTATGTATTATATCCAAATGGTCTGTACATTTGTTATTTTTGAGCTCATGCTACTAAAAAATGATCTTGTCAAATAGATGAACGGTGTATATATAATAAATACGTCATTGTGTGGCCATGTAACCTAACCTCCTTTGAACCGTTCGTACAACTTAGAGTCGACAAGCGCTCGTCTTCTCACGACACGTACCTACACCAGCAAGGTCGGTGGTTTGCGGTACACCAGCCAATCCCCTTCCTGTATAAATCGGATGAATCCATATATCTGATCAATAACAAATTTCACTGTGAATGTTAACTGTAGAAACAGAAAAGAAGATTGCTGAAAAAGTTGCAAGCAAGCTGGAGTACTTGATGTAGTCCCAATCGACAGTGTACTTCATAGTTCACCACTTCTCTAGTAGATATAAAAATATGCAATATTCCGATCTTGTCATGTACCTTATAAAGAAGAAAGCATTAAAGAGCTCCATTGAATCGTCGAAAAGAAAAAAGATCTATATTCATGTGTGGTTGTAAGTGCGGTTGACACGCATTTATAAATGTTACCTCGTCTGCTAGCGTTGAACACGGGCATGAGATCCAAGTTGTTCATCACGTGGGTCCCACCATATGGCTCCCATGGGTTGGTAATCAGATTGGCTTGCTCTCCAGCTGGGCCGTAAGGCGCATGTGTTAGAAAAATTTGCCCAAAGCATTCTCCTCCGTCCATTTATTTTATGAAGCATTGCAACAAGGAGATCCATAGGATGGATGGCTTGGATCTCAAGTTCGTGTCCCATGATGGCGCATGCGTCAGCGTTCACGTCATATGCGCGTGGGCGTAGGAAAGCTCGGCTACATTAAAAATACCTTGCAGCGCTGCACACGTAAAGTGGAGTCCCTCCCGGATTAGATGAGACCCCAGCTTCACCCAAGATGGTGCCCCTTACCGTGGGGCACACTTTGATGTATTTATCGGATATCCACACCGTTCATCTATTTTTTCAGATCATTTTAGGTCATTATGCTAAATATGAAATAAAGCTAATTATGAAGTGGACTATATAATAGGAAACAGTGTTGATTGACCATTAATGAACCAGAAAAGTTTTGGATCAAGCTGAAATTTGTTTTTAGCCTTCACAGAGTCTTATGTTAGCTTATCATAGATTGGATGACAAATAAACACTAAACTAAACATTAAGGTATGGCCCATAGAGTTTTATTTTTTTCTTTTAGGGTGTTCGATCACCACTTTGTCCACTTGATTTTGATATTCTTCTTTTTGCCTTCGTGGCCCCTAAGATGATACGGAGAAACGGATGAAAGGTCTTGATGCATATTGGAAGCGGACTGGTTAGTGTACCACATACCACTCACCTGGCTCGTGTGTTGACGTCACCAAGATACGTGGGATCGCATGGGTTATGTGTTATATCTAGGGGTGGGCATCGAGCGGAGTCGCGGGCCAAGCTCGGCTGGGCTTCTCCATGGTGTACTCAGAGTTTGGCCTGAGGCTCAACATTGAAGCTTGGCTTGTTTGCCAAGGTTGTCAATTCGAGTTCAAGTCGAGTCAAGTTTACCTCGAGTCGAGCTTGAGATTGTTCATTTACGTAAATCAATGTACTCTAGCAAAAACCCTTTACCAGCTCTGGAAATCCAAAGAACACTTCCAATCCAAAAGCAAGTTTGAATGTAAATCAACCATCACCACAACATCGAAGTCCCCTAGCATAAGAACAAAAAGCTCTTGAAATTCGAAATGCTATTCCAATACAAAAGAAAGTTTGACATCTGAATGTAAGTCCATCCAACAGAATTTTGGGATAAATTTTGCATAAAAAATTTATGTATGGAAGACATTTATGTCTTAGTATCATATGTATGGGATAGATCATTTATGTCTTAGTATCATATGTATGGAAGACATCCAAGCATCATGTTCCAGACAGGGGATCGAATTCGAATTTGAAATGGGGAGAGAAAGTGCTTGCTGTTGAGCCCATCTACAAAGAGGCAAAAGCAAAGGTTTGAAGCTATAAACTCTCATTGAAACATCACTGGTAGCAAAAGTACGATTGGTTAATTCCAGATTTTTCTTATATATGGGGCCCACTGTTCAGTCACCTAGACCTTTGATGTGATGAGCCCCGAGATCCTGAATCCCTTTTGATTGGTGGCCTAAAAATAAATGGTAAAGGAAAAATACATCAATTGTTCATGTTGAAATGGAAATAAAAAGGTTGCAGTACAAATGGTTGGGATCCTTGTATCTGGGTGTGGTTTTCCACTTTCCTAGTGGGGTTCATCAAGATCAACAGCCTACGAATAGTTTGGACAAATCAACAAACATTATATATTAAGAAATAAGGAAAAAAAAAAAGATTAAGAAGAAGAAGAAGAAGAAGATTAAGAAGAAGAAGAAATAGATGCATGCAACTTGTCGGGATGGGCGAGATTGGGTGGACCGTGGACGTTCGGGCACCATTCGGGGCCTCAGGCAATCGTAGGCCGTAGGTGGTGGTGGCCCACCTCTAATTGATGTTGCAGCAGTGCTCGTCGGGCGGGCATGCGGCGGTAGCAGGCTAGGTGGGGAGAAGAAAGGGAAAGGGAGAAAGGGAAAGGGAGGAAGAGACGTGCAGCCGTGTGGGTGGGGTGTGTTCACTCCCCAAGTATAGGGTTGTGATGTAGTAATAAACTCGGTGAGACCGAGGTCGAATCCACAGGGACTGAAACCTGTACGTAATCTGAAACTAAATAGAACTAGAACTAGAATGAGATGAAATCTAAAGCAAGTGAATATGAAGAATAATGGTGAAAATATTAATCTAAAAGTGGTGAAATTTAAAGGTAGGAAACTAGGGTGCCAAGGATCCACTTGTAGAGATCAGGGAGATCTACGCTTGATTCATGAAATCAACTGGACTTCGAGTTCCATCTTCATCCAGTTGGAAGATATATCACTAAAGCATGATCTGAACTTCATTTAATCTAGTTTTCAAGAGATCAGAAAGGTGTAAATTAGAATAGATTCTATCACAAAACCATGCCCATGAGACAAACAACACAACAGAATTAAACCAATCCACAGCCAATCTGAGTGATATATGAATGTCAGGAAGAGTTTCATCATTCCACCATGTCCAAGGGGCGATGGTGAACAACAGGGCTTCCTAACCGCATAATCAGAATAATGAAAAGGAAATACTCAAGCCATCGCAGATCTACTGTAATATCAGTCACAATAAACCATTAAAAACTTAAGGCATTCCTTAAAATCAAACTAAAATCAAATCAGTTCATAACATGAATCTAACCATAGGATCAACCCTATCACGCCACAAGCTTCACCTCTTAGCCCTAGCTAAGAGGTTCAGCCCAACATCAATGGGCTGGAACTCTCCAAACACATGAGAAAACAAAAACAAAAAAGAAAACTGCAAATAAAACAAATAATAATAACAACACTACTTACTCTCTCTCATGAGATTCCAAGTCCCCACAGCTCCCTTTTTCTCTCTCTTCTCCTCTGTCTTTATAGCTGGAAGGGATACTAGGAAGGTCGGTTGCAAGGAACCGACCTTGCCTACGCAGCAACAGCAATCGGAAGCTGGAGTCGGTGGAAGAGCCAACGCAAAGAGTTATGTAGCAACTCTCTTTCGTTTTTTTCTTTTCAGCACTATCGACCCATGGCCGTCTTGATCCGAGCCATTCAGGCTCCTTGAGCTTGATCGGTGGTCCCCTAGGGTGGCTTTGAACGGTCCAAATCATAGCCATGATCTGGATCTTGATCACCGAACGGCCTGCAATGTTGCCGTGTTTTGCATCAGCTACTTCTGGGTCGCACCTGCTGCGGAAACAGCAACTTTGCAATAGTTGGTGGGCCCACGATCGGGATTTCCAGAGGAATCCAACCAGTCCATTGGATGCGGCACGAAAAAACATTCTGATATGGAAGTTTTGGATTGTATTTGGTGTGGCCCACCAGAGTTTCTATTCTACCGTCCAATTTACGTTTAAATAATAAAAACCATTCTTCCTCATCCTTTGAAAAATTTTCCACCTAGGCCTTGGTCATGCTTACAACATGGAGTGAATGATCGGTGTGGATCATCAAAATACATGATGACGGTGGCCCACTGAGATCGTCCGATCTCTCTGTTTCGCGGACGCTGGAGACAAAAACGGAAGTTTCCGTTTTTGCGTTGGCTGTCAGTGGGACCCATTCCTCTAGGTGTATGAGGAATCCACTCCGTCCATTGATTTCAGGACGAAAAACCGTCCGGGAAGATGCTTTCTGGATTAGATGTTCACTCCCCAAGTATAGGGTTGTGATGTAGTAATAACTCGGTAAGATCGAGGTCGAATCCACAGGGACTGGTCGTCACAATTCAAATTTACGATTCTCCTTAACTAATTCAACAAATAAAGGATCAAATTGCTAACACAAATTTATGGAAAATAACTATTGAGAATAGGGAAAAAAATTTAATCAGAGAAAGAGAACTAGGACTTTCGAATCCACCCCTAATTATCCTAACCCTTGTTTTGTCTGTTAATTCACCTTAAATTAGATTGATCCACTTATCTAGAAAAAGCACAATCTGTGTCCTTAATTGGGCATACAGATTGTCTAATTCCTTTAAGCAATGCCATGAATAACATATCCCATGTCCAAATCGGGCATATGGAATATGCAGTTCAGTAAAACACCCTGTTTCTTCCTCTACAGGAACCTGTTCATGATCAGATACAAGCACCTAGAATAAGCATCCAGACCACATCCATCCATAGACTCAAAAGTTCATAGATGGAGAAATATAGAATTTAAACCAATCAAGCACACTAGAGAAAAAGAAACAACCAATCTGATTAAAGTAAAATCAACATATGAGAACAAGGATTATTCGAATTAGGGGCTTCATCTCAGCCCTAGCTGAGAGATTAGTGACCCATAAAATCCATGAAAAAATATTCAATAAAATTCATAAAATCAAAACACCAAACCAATCGATCTCTCTCTCTTCCTCCTTCTCTTTCTTCTCTTTCTTCTCTCCCTGGCTCTGGATCTCGAATTCTCTGGATCTGAATGCCCTTCCTCACGTTTTGCAACTCTTTTTATAGCTGATGGAGTGGCTGGAGTGGTGAAAATCGGATCTGGGAAGCTGTCGCACGCGCAGCGAAAGCTTTTTCGCAGCTAAGTTTGGGGCCTCGAAAACTATATTTTCCTCGTTCAAATTCCAACAAACACCGTCCCTTAGGACTTTCTTGGGTCCTCTACATGATGGACGGTTCAGATCTGCCATATGATCAAAGATGGTGGCCCACAATCGCCTGAAAAACTGCTTTTCGCGGTCGTGCGTAAGCCTACGCACGTGGCATCGCTGACGTGATCGGTGGACCCCACAGAGGCTTTTTCGGGGAAATCCATCCCGTCCATTATGTTGCCCTTGAAATTTCGGTCAAAAATGGACGGTTTTGGTTGTCCTTTGATTCGGTCTAGAGAGGAAATCTCACCAAGATCAATTTTGACGTTGCAGAGGAGCCTTTTTTTGGCCTCTGTACTGAACACGTGTACACGCATGGATACAAACTGTCAGCATGGTTTTGAAGTTCACGAACCCATCTACAAGATAGACGGTCCGGATCAGCTTTATGGGTGATGAGTGGGACCCACTACCTTCCGGAAAATGACCCGCCGCGCCGTTCGCTGCTGCCGTAAACGGAAGTTTCCGTTTTTTTAAAAATTCGGTCGCGACTTTGATTTAGAAGGCGGTCAGCGCTGCTGACCGATTCGGTGTGGCTGGTACACGTGTACACTGTATACACCCACCACGGCGTGGGGTCTACTATGATGTTTCTTGGAAATCCTCACCGTCCATCTTCTTTGTCTCCCAGATTAATGCGTTGAATCCGAAGTTGAAGCATTTTCAGATATCAGGTGGGCCGAGAATCAACGGTTTATGGGTGATTTGTCAGTTGGGGCACTTCCATAGTGATCCGAGGGCTGAAATTTGAAATGTACGGTTAATTAATGTCCCTAATCCCATGTATGAAGTTTCGAGTTGATCGGATGGCGGGAAATATGTGATCTTGCATTTTGCAACAATTTCAGGCCTCTTTATCGTGCTTTCCTCAGATCCCAGGCGTGTATATTCTTCACCATTGGTTTTCTGGAGTACTTCTCGTGCTCTGGTAATTTTGGAGCGTCAAATATATGCTTTTAACATCATTTTGCTATACACGCTCTTAATTTCCTCCTGTAACAAAAACACGAGTAAAATCTGGCATTAAATATTATCATGTATGTAAAATCAAGTAATTACTGGGGTCTGATATGCAATATTCGACCCTGATCATTAGATTTTCCGTGGCCCACCGGAGTTCTTGTTCCACCGTCAGATCTATGTTTAACGGTCAATATTTTTCTATAAGTTGCATGGATTAAAACCGACACCTAGGAGAGGGTTTAGGTCATCCTACAGATCGAGTGAACGGGTCTGATCTTACAGAAGAACGATGAGTGGGGCCCACAACCAAGATCCGATGTCGGCTGTGAAGACGCTGTGGCGTCTTTCTCTTTTAAGAAAATCGTCGGTCAGCGCCTGCGCTGACCGACTTTCCTTGCTTGGTGTTCGGCGTCCGTGCGTGTGCTGTGCACACGCACGATGTAAGGTGGGTCCCCCTTTGACATATGTGAACGATCTGATCCATCCATCTGCTTTTTCATCTCATGTAAACCGTTGAGACCAAAATTGAAGCACATCCAGATAACAAGTGGGCTCCAATTCAATGATTTATGGGCTGATCTGTCCGTTGGGCCACTTCCACAGGGATTCAATGGTTGAAATTTGACGTGTACGGTTCATTTATGGTCCTCAGGCCATGTATGAAGTTCGGAGCCAATCAGATGGTGAAAACCCTGTGATCTTGCATTCTGGCTGGTTTTCGGGCCCGTTTGAAGCGAGCGGCTGGAATTCCTCTGATCTTTGGTGTGTGAATCTTTGATATTGATCCCATGAGGTCCCGTCCAATGCATTGGTGATGCCAGAGTATTAAATCTCATCTTTTAGCATCTTATTTCGATCTAGGCTCGTAGATACGCTCTGCATCACAAATACGATTAAACGGGCCATTAAACAGTATCATATTTGTAAGTCCAGGCAATAATTGGGGTCTGATATGCAATATTTGACCCTCAACACAACCCCCAACCAGCATTTTGCTAGTCCCAAGCAAAGTATGCGAAAAATAAGTTGAGAATTACAGGACAATTGCTATAAACGCGAGTGATTTTTTTTTGAAAAACAATCCAGATATGAGAATTCCAAGATTCATAAATGTTGGCATTACTCTCTCCTGGACTCAAGCACACTGTAAACTTTATAGTTAAGTTTAAGCTATTAATCCATCAATTAGAAAAATTCCAAACATTGGGTTCCATGGGTGTATAGTGTAATCTCGGCTTATCGATCATTAAGATTTAATCATTATTTCACGATATCATTGGCAAGCAATAAGAGAATTCATGATAACCAAAACTTAAAGAAAAACTTGCTTCACAGCTCATCTTTTCATTCTTTCAGCTTTTGATTGTTTTTTTTTTTTTTCATTAAAAGTAATGCCAAAAGGGAATCAAATCCTCACCTATAGGGAGCAAACCTATGGTGAAGATCAGTCGCCCATTTTTTTTTCAATTGTCAACCATGGGGAATCGACTCTACACCTATAGGGATCAAACCCATAGTGAAGTTCGTTCACCCAACCCTTTCTGCAGGCAGCTATCTTGTAACTGGGTATTTTCTTTTTCTTTCATTTGATCATGATGGGCGAATTTTCCAGGCTGGTTCCTTACATGCTTAGTGATTACCAAGTTAACCCTTCAATATCAAACTGAATACCTTCATGTGTAAGCGAGATGTGATATGTGAAATAATGATTCAATCAATGTTTACAAATTCTAATCATGGGTTAATAATTCAACCTTAACTGTGAAATCTAATAGATGACTGAATCCAAGAGTCATAAATCCAACATTACGTATCTTGTAATTCTAAATCAAAGGTGGCCGTCAAAATCACTTCGAATTCACAAGAAATTCTAGAAAAAGTTGAAAATTTTTCACAATTCTTGCTCAAGACCAAGAAAACACTGATTAGGTAACCTAATCTCCCACCCCCAACCTAAAATCTACATTGTCCTCAATGTAAAAGATATATGAGCATGTAATGCACATGAGACAATGAAATTGAAAGAGAAGTGATGGAAAGATAGTACCTGGTTAATGAATCGAGAGAGACTTTCCAAAGATATCCATGAAAGCAAGTCAGCGTAAGAGAGTAAAACCAGTAAAAACAACCTATCCTAAAACAAGTCGAAAACAAACTACCCTAGAACAACATCAAGCAAACTACCCTAGTCCTATGAAAGCGGAAAAAACTACTCGATCATACCGCAAGATTCCTCTTCCGGCCAATATCTTGATAAGTTTCTAAGTAAGTTTCTTAACAGGATCATCCAAAAGCCCATCTTGCAATAAGCTTGGATGCCTTGGAGCATGAATGTCCAGAGAAACTTGTGTACCTTAGCAAAGATTTGTTGTTGATTCGCTTGAGGTATCCAAAGTATATATGATTCACCTATGTCAGAAAAAGTTTCAGAATTAGTATCCCATGGTGAATCAGAGACTACAGGTAGATAAAATTCAAAAGAATTCTCAGGAAGTAATGTAGTCTCAACACATTCCGAAGTTCCAGACTTTGGTTCAATTTTCAGCTCCTCTTCCTGTAATGGTAAACATTCAGGGTCTGGGGAAAGAGGGGCTTCAGAATGAGGGTGCTTTTGGTTAGTAACAACTACCGAGATAGTCTCTTGCAGGCATCCACTATTTCTTTAATCATAGGATCATTCGAATCTGAAAAGTGTGCCACACAATCGTCTAAAGAATTGGGAAATTCAGCTGAGAGTGACTCGTCTCCTGCATTGAAGTCTGTGATGATTTGTCCAAGGATTTCGTCGTCTTTTGAAGTGGATGGACGCATGCTCGCTTGCTCTTGCCCTTCAAAGACAGATAGACAATCAATAGGTGAAGAATTGATGTAGAGACTCTGGTCATTGAAGCTACTCAGTGGAGGCATTGAATCGTCTAAAGTGTGTAGCTCAGATTGTGGCCTCGACTGGGTAGTTTTAAATTCAAGCAAGTCATCCATCTCCCGAATCATATCATCATTCAATTCAGGGCAGTGGTCCAAATATGCATCACAAGGGTTGGAAGGGTTAGTTGAAATTGGTTCATTCTCCACATTCAAATCAGTCATGTCAGGCAGGTGGAGTAGATCATTATGGTTGACAACTTCCTGAACCTCGTGATCATTAGCAGGGGCCACTCTTGAGATTGAATCCCAATACTCATCATCGTCCAGTTCCGTGCAGTGTGCACTTGGGATGGGATCACATTCCTCACATTCTATTCCTAAATTGGGTTGAGGTTCGAATAAACTAGCCTCTACCTCATCATTGTAATCATGTGTGTCATGTGAATGAAGTGTGTCACTATCATTATATTTGAAAGAGACCCACGTCTCTTGATCATTCCTTTGGACAGTCATCGAGATCGACTCATCGGGAAATCGAACCATCTGCTCATTAATGGAATCTAATTCCTCATTCGTAATTTCAGTTTCTGCCACAAGCGAGTTATGATAATTTTCTTCGCAATGTGCTTCTAGATTGGGATGAAGCTGGGGTAACCTAGCCTCTTCCTTCTCCATAAGATGTGACTGAATTATTGGAATTGAGGATTTGAGCAATTCGCATGATTGTATGAAAAGTTGATTGAACTGCTCTTGTGCTTTCATGAGCTTCTGAAGTGAGTCCTCTCGGATTGTTTCTGATTGGGTTTCAAAAGTAGAGGACCCAAGAGAATTATCACTATGATATATAGCTGGTTCAGCTTCCCGACATCGATGTTTCCACTGGTTATAGTCATACGGATCATAAGTGAGAGAATCTGATGGTTGGTAATACTTATTATCACTCATAATATAATCACGCATTGTTTTCTTTTTCTCGAATGGGTGATAATAATTCTCACTCCTATAGTTATGATAACCCCAACACTCACGTACTGTCCGTGGGGTAGAATTGTTCTCCCGTATGTGATCGCGTAAGGACTTCTTAACCGATGGAGTGTTATGCTCAGGTCGGTTCTCAATGATTGGTTCAGGAAAATTCTGAGACATAAGTTGATGTTGATCGTAATCATCATACATCCCTTCACACTGTTTCGCATGCTCAAAAGCTATCTCAGCATATTGACGTTCCCATTCGTGCATGTACATGGTGAGACCCTTAATCTGAATCTAATCTTAAGAAAAATAAAAGAAAAGATCCTACAGCAGTATGGAAAGTAAGAGAAGTTAGAAGGAGGTACCAATTGAGAAGTTCCTATGTTAAGATCCTGCAAAAGAAAACAAAAGAGATTAGGTTCTAAAATAGAAAGTCTAAAATTAGAAAGTTCCTACAATTGAAATAGAAAATTAGTTTTTAGAAAGAAAAATTCCCTAAACCTAGAAGCTAAGTTAGTTTCTAAAAAGGAAAAAAAATTCTAAATAAAAGCCTAGAAATAGAAAATTTCTAAAAATAAAATCCTAATTCTAAAAATAGAAAAGTAGAGAAATTAGAAAGAAATTACCAATTTGGAAGCTTATCTCAGAATCCTACAAAATGAGAAGATTGGTTAGTTTCAAAAAATAGAAAAAAAATAAAATTCTAACTAAAAAAGAATAAATAAATAAATAAAAAATAATAAATAAATAAAATAAAAATCCTAAACTTAAACTAATCCTAAAACTAGTTAATCTCAGAAAGCGTAACCGTCAATCCCCGGCAACGGCGCCAAAAACTTGTTCACTCCCCAAGTATAGGGTTGTGATATAGTAATAAACTCGGTGAGACCGAGGTCGAATCCACAGGGACTGAAACCTGTACGTAATCTGAAACTAAATAGAACTAGAACTAGAATGAGATGAAATCTAAAGCAAGTGAATATGAAGAATAATGGTGAAAATATTAATCTAAAAGTGGTGAAATTTAAAGGTAGGAAACTAGGGTGCCAAGGATCCACTTGTAGAGATCAGGGAGATCTACGCTTGATTCATGAAATCAACTGGACTTCGAGTTCCATCTTCATCCAGTTGGAAGATATATCACTAAAGCACGATCTGAACTTCATTTAATCTAGTTTTCAAGAGATCAGAAAGGTGTAAATTAGAATAGATTCTATCACAAAACCATGCCCATGAGACAAAACAAACAACAGAATTAAACCAATCCACAGCCAATCTGAGTGATATATGAATGTCAGGAAGAGTTTCATCATTCCACCATGTCCAAGGGGCGATGGTGAACAACAGGGCTTCCTAACCGCATAATCAGAATAATGAAAAGGAAATACTCAAGCCATCGCAGATCTACTGTAATATCAGTCACAATAAACCATTAAAAACTTAAGGCATTCCTTAAAATCAAACTAAAATCAAATCAGTTCATAACATGAATCTAACCATAGGATCAACCCTATCACGCCACAAGCTTCACCTCTTAGCCCTAGCTAAGAGGTTCAGCCCAACATCAATGGGCTGGAACTCTCCAAACACATGAGAAAACAAAAACAAAAAAGAAAACTGCAAATAAAACAAATAATAAAAACACTACAATTACTCTCTCTCTCTCTCATGAGATTCCAAGTCCCCACAGCTCCCTTTTTCTCTCTTTCTCCTCTGTCTTTATAGCTGGAAGGGATAGTAGAAGGTCGGTTGCAAGGAACCGACCTTGCCTACGCAGCAACAGCAATCGGAAGCTGGAGTCGGTGGAAGAGCCTACGCAAAGAGTTATGTAGCAACTCTCTTTTGTTTTTTTTTCTTTTCAGCACTATCGACCCATGGCCGTCTTGATCCGAGCCATTCAGGCTCCTTGAGCTTGATCGGTGGTCCCCTAGGGTGGCTTTGAACGGTCCAAATCATAGCCATGATCTGGATCTTGATCACCGAACGGCCTGCAGTGTTGCCGTGTTGCATCAGCTACTTCTGGGTCGCACCTGCTGCGGAAACCGCAACTTTGCAATAGTTGGTGGGCCCACGATCGGGATTTCCAGAGGAATCCAACCAGTCCATTGGATGCGGCACGAAAAAACATTCTGATATGGAAGTTTTGGATTGTATTTGGTGTGGCCCACCAGAGTTTCTATTCTACCGTCCAATTTACGTTTAAATAATAAAAACCATTCTTCCTCATCCTTTGAAAAATTTCCCACCTAGGCCTTGGTCATGCTTACAACATGGAGTGAATGATCGGTGTGGATCATCAAAATACATGATGACGGTGGCCCACTGAGATCGTCCGATCTCTCTGTTTCGCGGACGCTGGAGACAAAAACGGAAGTTTCCGTTTTTGCGTTGGCTGTCAGTGGGACCCATTCCTCTAGGTGTATGAGGAATCCACTCCGTCCATTGATTTCAGGACGAAAAACCGTCCGGAATATGCTTTCTGGATTAGATTTTTCATGGCCCACCGGAGTTCTTGTTCCACCGTCAGATCTATGTTTAACGGTCAATATTTTTCTATAAGTTGCATGGATTAAAACCGACACCTAGGAGAGGGTTTAGGCCGTCCTACAGATTGAGTGAACGGGTCTGATCTTACAGAAGAACGATGAGTGGGGCCCACAACCAAGATCCGACGTCGGCTGTGAAGACGCTGTGGCGTCTTTCTCTTTTAAGAAAATCGTCGGTCAGCGCCTGCGCTGACCGACTTTCCTTGCTTGGTGTTCGGCGTCCGTGCGTGTGCTGTGCACACGCACGATGTAAGGTGGGTCCCCCTTTGACATATGTGAACGATCTGATCCGTCCATCTGCTTTTTCATCTCATGTAAACCGTTGAGACCAAAATTGAAGCACATCCAGATAACAAGTGGGCCCCAATTCAATGATTTATGGGCTGATCTGTCCGTTGGGCCACTTCCACAGGATTCAATGGTTAAAATTTGACGTGTACGGTTCATTTATGGTCCTCAGGCCATGTATGAAGTTCGGAGCCAAGCAGATGGTGGAAACCCTGTGATCTTGCATTCTGGCTGGTTTTCGGGCCCGTTTGAAGCGAGTGGCTGGAATTCCTCTGATCTTTGGTGTGTGAATCTTTGATATTGATCCCATGAGGTCCCGTCCAATGCATTGGTGATGCCAGAGTATTAAATCTCATCTTTTAGCATCTTATTTCGATCTAGGCTCGTAGATACGCTCTGCATCACAATACGATTAAACGGGCCATTAAACAGTATCATATTTGTAAGTCCAGGCAATAATTGGGGTCTGATATGCAATATTTGACCCTCAACAGGGTGGGGTGGGGTGGGGTAGGTTTTACTTTTTAAAACTTATAAGTTATAATATATATATTATATATATATATATATATATATTATATTATATATTAAAATTATAAACCTAAACCTATTTCTAATCGAGCCGAGTCGAGCTCAAGTTCGAGCTTCGAGTCGAGTCGAGTTGAAATGCCCCCCGGTCGAACTCGGCTCGAACTCAACTCGAGCTACAATATTTAAGCTTGACTTGGCCCGACTCAGCCATTCAAGTCGAGTCAATCTAAGCTGACTCGAGTCGAGTTGAGCGAGCTATTTGAGCTGACTCGACTCGTGAACAACCCTAGTTATATCCAAACCGTCTATCCATGTAACGCCCTGAAATTCAAGGGTCGAGTAGCAACTCAACTCTCGAGTTCCAAAACATCACTTATGCAACATAGAGAATGATGATTGAATGTTGTCTGTGTTAGTGCAATAAACATGAGTGAGATTATACCAAAACAGTAATCCATACTCCAGATCATTGTACAAAACGCAAGCGGAAGACTGAAAGATGTATATAGATGTGTACAAAACAAAACAATCTCGATCTCAAGAGTATGAATACCAACTGAGTCACCATATACATGTATTTGTTCCGGAATCAAAATGTCAAAATGGTACAACTATCATCATAAACCCTGTAGCCCCGTAACTCTGGATAGCCTACGCAAAGCCTCCAGCAAACTGCATGAAGGAAAATCGTCCTGATCATCATAATAATCAGGCTCAGCCTCCTGAGTATCATCGGTACCTGCATCTAAGACAAAGTCTGGTGGGTGTCCAGAACACTGTCTCGTAACGTGGGAGTGAGTAGCTAACTCAGTGGAACAATAAAGCATAGGTTAACATGTTATCAAATCAGTCAAGCAGTATAATAAAGCAGTGCAATCAACAATCCTAAGTACTCTTATTAATGCAAGTATGAGGTGCAGTCGTAATGCATGCCCTCACCAACATACTCCCTCATGCGACACCATCTTACGTACGCGGCATGCGTTCATCCCTCAGTGCTCCACATCTTCCACGCACATGCAGTGCGATGATGAACATGATTACCGAGTTGTTATTAATCCTTGTCATACAGCAATATTGGGAAACTAAGGTACCTCCCTTGTACTATTCCCAAACATGATCCATTCTAGGGTCGTCAATCCTAGATAATCTCATACGATGATATGGTTCTAGGTCACTGCAAGGGCTATCAGGGCTGTTACACGGAATCGTTGCACCGCTCCCCCATCACCTTTTCAATACAGGCCTAGCTTATACTCTGTTTACTACGGAAAGGCTCGTCGCCTCTCCGCAGATTCAGAGTATGCTCGAGGTCACTACAACGGGTACGGTCAGGGCTGTTACACAGAATCGTTACACCACCCCCCCATCACCCATCAAAGCAGTTAGGCCGACAACTCGAATACAGTGTCCCATACCACCATATTCGGCTCACGAGTCTGGTTGCTCAATGGTCACTACGGGAAGGCTCGTGGCCCCAGCGTAGGCTGACAGCTCGACCACGGTGTCCCATACCACCATGTCTGGCTCATGAGTCTTAGCGGATCGAGGTACCATGGTTAACGGAATTCCACTGGTAAGTTTTGGTACCTTAGGTTCAAACAGAGGCGTCCAAACATGGTGAACATACATAAGACAGATTGGGTTATTTGACAAGCTCGGCTCGCTCGAGCGTACTACCAATTGAACGACATGAAGTACAAGCACTTCGTGTGGCCTAACCACTGCCACCAACCGAAGTACGACTCGGATTCGTCGAACACATCTCGTAAGGCGAATGAATCTCAGCCACAAATTTATTTCCGTTACCGATTGCCTGGACTACATCATAGTCCCAAACTCAATCCATTCATCATATAATCATGTGAGACAATCCACCATAATGGATTCCATGGTTCAAGAAGTTCAATCACATAAGTATATTATGAAACAACATTAACCATCAAAGCATATTACAACACAACCATGATTTCACACATAATCATTACATAAGTAAAACAGAATTTACTATAAAGCGTACATGTAGAAAATCATTCACACAATTAAGGTGACCGAGATTTGTATCTCGAGCCGCACACAAAGTGTACTAGATGATCACTAGCACATTCAGGCATTTTCACAAACACATAAACTTCAAACATCATCATACATGATATATGATGAATTGTACATGTGCTAGGCCAAATCCTTTCACTAGGGAGTTGCCCCGTATATCACATGCTTGTACCCATGGCTATGATCATGTCATGCATGGATACAGGTTCCATATTTATTTGAAACATTTTTCACAAACACTTAGGCTTCACACTTTAACACATATTCCATATTTTTGCCGTGGAGTGATTTAGGGCAAGTCCTTTCACTAAGGAGTTGTTACACACGTACTAAGCATATATTTACGTCAAATAAACATGTTAAGCACAAATCTAAATTCCAAACATTTTCAAACATTTCAACATATGCATAGATTAGGCTATATCCTACATCTTTCATATAAACTCGTATAACGAAACAGACGACGCATTTTGCATGTGAAATAACACCCTTGTCAGTTATAAATCATTAACCGACATTGAAAGCCTTGAAAACCATAACCTATACACCTAAAGTCCGCACCTTACGCCGTAGAAGCGTAATAAATTTGGTAGGAATGCTAAGGCTTCTCCCATGATAGTGGAACGGCCTAAAGCACAAGTAGTGTTAGCGATTTTGGTAATTGAATCAGTTGAAACCCTAAATCAGATTAGGGTTTAGGTTTTCTTACCTAGAAATGAGTCAGAATCGCCGGGAAAGCGATTAGAATGGCATGGTTAAGCTTGTATAGCAAGAGGATGGAGTGGCAGGAAGTTTCTCCCACGACTCACACACTTTCTCTCTTTTCTCTCTTCTCTTTCCTAGGGTTTCTTCAAATTCGTATGGGCTGAATGAGAGAGGGTTTTAGGTCCTTATATAGCCTAAAACATCACCAAAATAGACCTAAAGTCAAGGTATACTTAGGTTATAACCAAAGTGGGTCTATTCCGTCTCAACGGAGCACTTCTGACGGCCCCTTTTCTATGTGCGGTCGGACTTAAGCTCACTAACGCTGGATCTAGGTATAGTTAAGTTTTCGTTCTAGTCGGGTTCTCAGATCACACAAGGCGGACCAGTTTCAGTTCAACGGTCACTGAAACTCGATCATGTACACTGCCATGTGTATGAAATTTCTCATGATCCGAGGGTGTATTCTGGCCTGATTTTGACGGTCGGAATCCTTATAACTGATCCGCAAGCGACACGTGCCAGATTACTTAAATTTATAGTTTTTTAATTAATTTCACATTTCTCACACTCTTCACTCCGGGCTCAAGCGAATAGCGCTGGGACATTATCTAGATTTGATCTCCGAGATGATTATCAAGCCCAGGAAGCCGGTCCTAAGTCTATAATTTTGTATTATTCGGACCTTCGATGTGCGATCCAGATTCGATACAGAGTTTCAATGTACTCCCGAGAGCAGCTGGGTAATGAGATTGATCCTAGATTTCAAGGTAATGTAGCGTCAACGATTCCACAAGTTCTGGGTCTTGCACATCATATTTAAAGTGATTTGTGCGAATTTCATATACAATCTAGTTTAGCACTTAGTTAACTTTGTCTAATTTCTAAAGGATTTGATCCTAAGTGATTTCTGTCTGAGGTGGTACTCGGGCCATCGTATGGAATTTTTCGAGTCGTTACAATCCATTTGGCGAGCTCATCATAAGACTTGATTTGAAAAATAAGACAGAAGATTAAGTAGACCACATTGTAAAAGGCAGTGGGGATTCAACGTTTACCATTAAAACCCTTTTGGGAGCTACGAAAGTTTTAGATCAATATAATATGATATTTGTTTTTCCTTTTCATCCATTATCTAGTTTGTGTGACCTCATGAACAGATTGGATTGAAAATAAAGCTTATGGTGGGCCCTATAAATATTTTAGGGTGAGAATCATTGTCCCCACTTCTATTTATGGTATGTTCTACTTGAGCTTTGGATATGACTCATTTTTAGGTTCATGCTCTAAAATGATATCCCCATTGTGTGGCCCATGTAACTTTGATCTCTTTTGAATGGTTCATACAACTAGAAGCTCGAGGAGCATCAACCTTCATCTTCGCACAACACGTACTCACACCAACCGGGTCAATAGAGCTGTACACTAACCAAGCTAGCTCGGTCAACTCGCTCAACTCAGCTAAAAAAAGCTTGATTCGAAACCGAGTTTGATCCAAGTCAAGCTGGTTTCTTTAGCTTAAAAAATTTTCTAGAGCTCGACTTAACTCAGTTCGATTTATAGCTCGAACTCGGCTCGACTCGGTTAAAGTATATAAATAATTTTTAAAACCCCTAAACTATACCCCTTTCTCAACCCAAACCCACGCCGCCCGAACCCGAGCTCTCTCTCTCTCAGTCTTTGCTTGGCCGTCTCTGGTCACCTGTCTGTTGCTCGCTCGGCCTGCTCCCAAGATCTCTCTCTCTCTCTCTCTCTCTCTCTCTCTCTCTCTCTCTCTCTCTCTCTCTCTCTCTGCCACTGCAATGCTCAGCCATCTCTAGTAGCTTGTCCGGTCACCCCTGCTCGCCTGTCCGACTAACACCGCTCGCCTGTCCAACAGACCCTGCACTGCCCGGTCGCCCCTGCAGCCCAACTTACTTGTTCGGCGAACCCTGCTCGCCTATCCTGCAAACCCTGCAATTCCATCTTTCCAGCCTACACCTTACAATGTCTGACCGCGCGGATGTCTTTCAGGTACTCTCTTCCAGACTCCAGTGGTTGTGATCTAGTGGCCAACTAGGCCACTACATATATATATATATATATATATATATATATATATATATATTATATATATATATTATATATATATATATATATAGAAACGGTCTCCTACGCACTAGGCCGCACCGACCTTAAATGAGAGCTCCTCCTTCCGCCGATAGATCCCCTCATCGGTTGGGATTTAACAGCCGTGCGCAAGAGAGTCTCCTGAAGGAGGACTCGCGCGGCACTTTTTTGCACCAGGCCGCACTTACCTTAAATGAGAGCTCCTCCTTCCGCCGTTAGATCTCCTCATCGGCTGGGATTTAACAGCCGTGCACAAGAGAGAGTCTCCTTAAGGAGGACTTGCGCGACACTTTTTTTGGCAAGACACGAGAAGTGACGTCTCCAAGTTTTGTCGGCCACACCATGATGTATGTTTCGTATCTACACCGTCCATCCATTTGACGAGATCATAGTAGGGCATGATCTAAAAAATGAATCAGATCCAAAGCTCGAGAGGACCCCACCACAAAAAACAGAGGGGAGAGTGACACCCACTGTTAAAAAGTTCTAAGGGCCACCTCATCACTGTTTTCTATCGGATAGTGACGCTTGTGGCTTACGATAATTTGTTTTTTCCTTCCTTCATGTCTGCTTTAACACATGATCTAGCTGGAATCTCAAATAAACATCACGGTGGAACTTTAGAAGGTTTCAACGGTGGGCGTCACTCTCATCACTGTTTTTTCTGTGGTGGGGTCCACCCCAGTCTTGGATCTGCCTCATTCTTTGGACCATGCTCTAAAATGATCGATCCAAATGTATGGACGGTGTTGATACAACACATACATCATGGTGGGCCCATAGAAGTTGGTGATGCCACAGGCTGTCAGTATCTAATCCCCGTCACTCGGATTGCGTCCTAACCGCTCCCGGACTCGGATTGCGTCCTAACCATGCCCGGACGGTAGGGCTCGGTGGGGCCCACCGTGATGTAAGTGTTTTATCCACGCCGTTCATCGCTTTTTTCAGATCATTTTAAGGCATGATTGTTAAAATAAAACAGGTCCACAGCTGCAGTGGAGCACAAAGTGGGGATTGAACGTCCATCTTTATTAACTTCTTGGGAGCACATTGCTGGCTATTTGTGTTTCAAATCAAGCTGATATTTGTGTTTTCACTTCATCCACAAGTAGTGACCTTATGAATAAGTTGGATGGTAAAAAAAACATCATGGTTGCCTGAGAAAGGTTTCAATAGTGTGTAATTATCACTTCAGCTTCCTTTCATGTGGTCCACTAGAGCTGTGGACATGTCTCATTTTTAAGATAATATTATAAAATAATCTGATAAAAGTGATGAACGGCATGGATAAAACACTTACATCACAGTGGCCCCAAAAATCCCAGCCCGAATGGATTACCGTTCACGCATGTCTAAAACCTCTCTTCTATCCGAGCTTTAAAATCTCTCTCGTCCTCTTACCATTATTTAGCAATCTACTTTCTCATTTTCTTGTCATTCTTTAGCAATCTACTTCTCTCTCTCCATCTTTCGACCGCATTTCTGTGAGAACGACATCAGGAAGAGATTGGGTAGCGGCATCGGGGGCCAATCCCATCCACCAACCACAGTGATAGAGGGAGTGGTGAATTACCTTCGATTGGAAGGTATTCTCACATTCATTTGCCCATCTTCTTTTTCTTCTTCTTCCCTTTTTAACAAGGGATTTGAAATTGACAATCTCTAATTGAGTCTTTTTGAATATTTATAATTTTAGAAAATTTAAAATTTTTGAAATTGACAATCCCCAATTAGGAATTGTCAATTTCAATCCCTAATTAGGATTTCTAAAATTGCATCCTAATTTGTGTGGTTGATTTTTATGTGATAATTTATAATTGTCTTGTTATTGTTGACAAAGAGTATACAACGAATTCATATGGTGAGTCCCATCACCATGAGTCCTGTTCCGAAGCTTCTATGGGCCTAAAGAAATTTTTGATGGTGGGTGTGACCTCTTAAAATGGCATAGGTAATGGATAAAGAGGATGTCAAACACATCACAGCATGAGGCATGATATATGACCCTACAAGCAGGTCCATGTGACCCAAGTTATACGTTGGAAGTCCAGTAGTTGGACCTTGGGTCTTAGATTGAGTCCCAGAACTAATCGGGCTGGATCTGACGTTATATCTGGCTAATTTCTCCACAACTAGGCTTAGATTGGCTCAACTTATTTAACGATGATCAGCTAGCTGGTCTATCCCAAGCTTGATTTGGCCTGGGCCTGCCCATTTCAGGCCTATAACAAAGGGTGTCCGTCTACCATTCAGCTACAGCTAGAACTGAAATCAAAAAGTAAAGCTATTGTAAGCCACAGGCGTGTAGAAGTCAGCTAATGTACACGCTACAGGTGCATAACCCAGGCCATCCATCAGGTGGGCCATCCACCAGGTAACATGTGTTGAGAGCATGTGATGGACCAAGGATACTTTCTGTCCGCTGATTAGGCATTTCAGACTAGTGAAAAAAAAAAAAGAGGTGCGCTGGTAAGAGTAAAACCAATAAGTTCCACAGCACATATATAAGGTGCATGCGTCCTTCACTTGATGAATTGAGGACCATGATTTTTACTACATGCCGTGATCACACTGTAGTGTGAAGTATCTGATGTATGGCCCAGATATCTGATGCGTGTGGTGTCCGCTGGATCCCTGACACTATTTCCACCCCCTCACATGGGAGTCCTCCGTGAATCACGAACCTTCAGAAAAATGGCAACCAACGGTCTATAGGCAATGCACATGGGTTGCTCGTTGAGAAATGGGCTGGCCTGACTTATAGGATAGGAAACCTACCAACTTCCAATGCATTGCCTGTGACCCTAGGTGGGCCCACCGTGATTTTTGTGTCCATCCGTTTTTTAGCTCACGTTAGGACATGAGCCCCAAAAAAACTCGGTAGGTCCAAAACTTAAGTGGGCAACATGACAGGAATCAGTGGGGAGGAACTCTACCAATGAAACATTCATGGCCACCAAAGTTTGGATCAGGTGACATTTTTGTAGATTCAATTCATCCCAGTGGGAATGACGGTTTGGATGGCATATAAATATCACTGTGGAACGTGGAAAGGTTTCAACAATAGACATTCCCTTCTCACTATTTTCTGATACGTGGCCCACTTGAGTTTTGAGTCTTGTATTTGCATTTTTCCTTACTCAGGTTTATGTGACCTTATGAGTAGGTTGAATGGCTAATCAATGTCATAGTGGCCTACAAAATTTTTGATGGTGGGTGTCATTGTTGGGCTTATGTCTTTTTAATTGGGCATATTAATCTGGAAATTGATAATTTATAATTGTCTTGTTATTGTTGACTTTGGACTGTTTAATTTTTTCATAAATCCGAAATAGAAATATTGATTTTTGTTATGAGTTGTGTTCATTTACTAACTTTTATACAATTTCATGATAAACTATATCAAAACTTTTTTTTGTTATGAATTATAGAAATGCATGAGAATTTAATGACGCAAGTTGGCACAACTTCTATCCGTCGTTGGATTCCATAAGTAGAAGAGGGGTTGAAACCAATAATTGAAAAGACTACTTTCTTTTCAGTTGATGCGGCATTTAATTTCTACAACCATTATGCAAATAAGGCAGGCTTCAGTGTTCGTAGAGGATCAAATAAATACAATAAGAATCAAGAAGAGATCTGAAAGATGTTCGTATGTTCGAAGGAGGGGATGACAGATAATAAGGTACAAATGTAGCATGGTATAGTAAAGAGGTGACGGAGTATTACTCGAGAAAGTTGTAAAGCTCGCATAACAATTAAAAAAGAGAGTGGTGGACCAAACTATATAGTGAAAAAGTTTGTTGAGGAGCACGGTCATGAGTTAGCAACTCCTCGAAAGAAACATCTTCTTCGATCACATCGTGAGGTTTGTAATGCGCAGAAGAATTTGGAAAATACATTCACTCAATCAGGCATAGGCATTTCACAAACTATGAATTTTTAGCAATTAAATCAGGTGGTTACGAAAATATTGGATGCATTGAACAAGACGTGAGAAATTATGAAAGAGATAAAAGAAAAGAAACCAAGGACCATGATGCTCAACTATTGTATGAACAATTTTTTGAAATGAAGGAATTAGATCCATCGTTCGCATATAACGTGAAGGTTGATGCGGAGGGTAGATTAACACATTGTTTTTGGGCTGACCCGATTTCACGTAAGGCTTATCATCACTTTAGTGATGTTCTAGTATTTGACACCACGTACAATACAAACCACTATGAGTTAATATTTGCACCCTTTACAGGGGTTAATCACCATGGGCAATCAATTATACTGGGTTGTAGTTTTATCCATAATGAGACCACTGAATCTTTTATCTAGTTGTTTGAGAAATGGTGTGAAGTAATGCCAGGGGACCCATCGAAAGCGATCATAACAGATCAAGATCTAGCAATGACAAAAGTCATTGTTATTGTATTTCTGAATGCTTTCCATCGTTATTGTATTTGACATATTTTGCAAAATGTCCCTGAAAAGTTAGGTCACATAGCTTTCAAAGATGAATTTAAAGTACCTTTTTATGATAACATATGGAATTCTGAGAAGCCCGAAGATTTCGAAGTAAAATGGAGCAAAGTTATTGAAGAAAATGAGTTGGATCATAATGATTGGCTTGCTTCTTTATTCAACATTCGTCACAAATGGGTATCAGCATATCTAAGACATGTTTTTTTTTTGCGGGTATGTCTAGTAGCTAACGAAGTGAAAGCACGAATGCGTTTTTTCGTAAATATGTGTCGAAGATAAACTCGTTAATGGATTTCATAATTCGTTTTGATCGTGGAGTAGCACGACAGAGACACAATAAGTTAGTCGCCGATCATGAAACGATTAGTAGCAAGCCGAAGTTGAAAACTTTATTCACCATGGAAAGAGAGCTTGGAGAGACTTATACTCGGTCTATTTTTTATAAATTTCAAAAAGAGTTGTATGAAAGCACCATTTATACTGCAATTATTTTACAAAAGATGGAAGGCCTTTTCATTTACAATGTTGGAGTATATGAAGGAACATCTCCCGAACGGTTAGTTGAATTCAAGATGAAATCTAAACGAGCAAAATGTAGTTGCTTAAAATTTGAATTTGAGGGCATACCGTGTAGGCACATATTATACATACTACGACAATCTCAGATACCTAATTTGCCAGACCACTATATTTTGAAAAGATGGACAAGGGATGCTAAAATGGATTTTGTTTACGATGCGAGTGGTGTGAAGTTAAATAGAGAGAAACATGAATCGTATGCTCTTCGATATAGCAATTTGTTAGACATTTCTAGAAATCTTGCCAAAGAAAGCGCTAATTTTAAAGAGACATATCATATATGTAAAGAAGGGCTACAAGATATTCTCAAACGAGTTCAAGATCAGAAGTTAGTTGCTGGTGAAACATTGGTGCTTAAAAATAAGAAACAAATAAAGAAAATTACTAAAGTAATCATTAAAGACCCGGTGCGTGCTAAAACTAAAGGAAGTGGAAAAAGATTAATTTCTGAAAGGGAAAAGGTTGCTCGTAAGAAAGATAAAAGAAGATGCAATGGATGTGGGAAGTGAGGTCCTGGCCATGACAAACGTAATTGTCCAATATGGAAAAACTATATGTGTTTAATTTGTTTTATTCATTTATATTTGATTGATTCTTTAATTTTGTTTGTTAAATTATTATATCTTAATTTTCTTCATTCTTTAAAATGATTTGCTTGCAGAATAAGATCTCCCTCGTGCCAAGAACCATCAATGAATAAAGTTGATATGTGTGAAGAACCATCAGATGATGAGGTTGATATGCATGAAGAACCATCGGATGACGAGGTTGATATGCATGAAGAACCATCGGATGACGAGGTGGAGACGTTAGGTCATGAGGCACCACTATCTTAATAATGTAATCAATAGTAACTTTTTAATTTACCCATTTACTTGGTAATTATGTAACTATGACTACAAAAAACCATGCATATGAAACACAAGAGTAGTTGATGATTATTTGAATGAATTTTTAATAAATTTTGTTATTAAAAAAATATAGTTTATTTGCATTACGATTATTAATTAGGATAATATTTTATTATTTAAAGCTTTGTAATCTCATTTTAGAGACGGACTTTAATAAATTAATTCAAAATTTTCTTATCTCTTATAGATTCAAGAGTCATTATATCTTGTAGATTCAAAGTTCACATCATCTTAAGAATACGGTGTTCATCTTCCCTTTTCTACTCCCTTCCTTGCATTAGACTCATGCATGTAAGTGTAATTTTTAAAATTATAATACATCTACAATATAACTAACCGAAGGGAATTACATGTCCTGTATGAAATTTACATTGAGTGTTTGATCCAATCAGTCAATCAGGAGCCATAAAATGAATTTACAGGACTGTAGGGCCCAACAAGCCTTTACAACCAGTCAGACGGTTTGTGCCTCGTGTCCGGTTAAGGCCCATTATTGGAAGGAATGGCAGACATTATGTGATGAACCGACATAGGTTCTGTCGAGGAATGAGATGGCCTCCACTGGGCCATTTCACGCCCACAGAAATGCACGGTTAGGATGCTAATACACCCATTAATAATAGATAGCTGTGGTCAAAAATATATTACGAAAAGAGAGGTTAAATAGTTCGTTTATACTCTAGTGAAAGTTTGCCACCATTTATTCAAGTTTTGCTTCTCATCCACTGACCACAAGGCAGACTTTGAAGGCAATCTGGTCCACCCAAATTGTGGAACCCACAATGTATGGTACACAGCCCGAAATCGTCAATGATCAAAAGCAAGTAATCATCTGGAATCACAAATTGATTTTGAAATGGTGATTATTTTAATTTTTACCTTTTCCAATTGATAGCCAACAAATGGATGGTTAGGATTTTTCTATCAGCCTGATCTCCAGGATGTGATCCATCCACAGTAGACCTTACAATTGGACACCTTGGGTTGAAGTTAACGATTGGCACGTGTAGAATGTATGAGACACCATAGCTTAAAGAATATAAGCGGACAATCGTTGTAGTAGTGTACCAAACAGCGAGAGAACTGCTGTTTGATTTTTGACTATCTCAGGAGCTCAACGCGTGTGGTTTTCATCACTCTCATCACTATGAGAGAAGTGCTACGTGGGCCCCACTATGATGTATGTATTTCATCCATGCCGTCCACCCATTCTTTCAGATCATTTTTTGGTATGAGCCCAAAAATGAGGTTGATCCAAATCTCAAGTGGACCGCACAGTGTTAATTGAACGCCCACCTTTAAAAACTTCTTGGGGGCCACAAAGTTTTAGATCAAGCTGATATATATTATTTCCCTTCATCCAAGTTTGTATGACCTCATCAACAGGTTACATGTCAAATAGCCATTATAGTAGGCCCTAAGAGGTTTTTAATGGCGGAAATTCAATCAAAACTGTTTTCCCATGGTGTGGTCCACATGTGAGTTAGATATACCTAATTTTTGGGATAATGTCATAAAATTATCTTTCAAAATGGATGGACGGCGTGGATAAAACATATACATCATGGGGTCCACATAGCACCGACCATAGCTAATGGCACCGTCACCAGCCAAACCACGTCCACCCTAGGAGGTTTTTAATGACGGAAATTCAATCAAAACTGTTTTCCCACGGTGTGGTCCACATGTGATTTAGATATACCTAATTTTTGGGATAATATCATAAAATTATCTTTCAAAATGGATGGACGGCGTGGATAAAACATATACATCATGGGGTCCACATAGCACCGACCACAGCTGATGGCAGCGTCACCAGCCAAACCGCATCACCCTAGGAGGTTTTTAATGATGGAAATTCAATCAAAACTATTTTCCCATGGTGTGGTCCACATGTGATTTATATATACCTAATCTTTGGGATAATATCATAAAATTATCTTTCAAAATGGATGGACGGCGTGGATAAAACATATACATCATGGGTCCACATAGCACCGACCATAGCTGATGGCAGCGTCACCAGCCAAACCGCGTCCCTAACTCTCTGTAAAAACTGATGCCCCTATCTTGCCAAAAAAAGTTCTCGTGTCTTGCCGAAAAAAGGGCCGCGCGAGTCCTCCTTCAGGAGACTCTCTCTTGCGCACGACTGTTAAATCCCAGCCGATGAGGGGATCTAACGACTGAAGGAGGAGCTCTCATTTAAGGTCGGTGCGGCCTAGTGTGCAGGAGACCGGGACTCTCTCTCTCTCTCTCTCTCTCTCTCTCTATATATATATATATATATATATAATACAAAATGTATAATAAATTTATACAAATTTAGATATATTAATATTATGACACATAATTATGCTTGTAAAACATTTAAATGCTTGCATATCAAGTGACATACTCTACCATATTGATATTATCAAATAACTTGACATTATACTAAATATATCGATGGATGGATGGATGGGATGGTTGGGTGAAGTAGATGAATGAATGGATCATGGATGTATCATATATGGATGATTTGTTTGGGTGGTTGGATAATTGAATAGATGTAGTTGTTAATTTGTTAAATTGATTTCATTTGTTAGATTGTTTTAAATTTGTTAGATTATTAAATTTATAATTAGTTAGATTGTTAGTTTATTTTTAATTTGTTGAATTGTTAAGTTGTTTTTTATCTGTTACTATTAGATTGTTATTTGTGATATTGGTTTTATTGTGTTTTTTAAAATAGATTGTAAGGAATAAGGATAGATAATCAGTTACCCATTTAAAGATTTCTATGTTGCCAGACATAAATACAGTGTGTTCTTGGAGACATAGAAATTCTCAAATTGTCTCTTTTTTTTTTACAGTTCAGGGTTAAATAGATTGTAATGTCTTCATTTATTCAAATTTGAATGCATATGCGTGTTCCGGCTTCGTCTCTCATTTTTCTCTCTTGACATATTTCTTGCATTTATTTTTGTCATCAAATGTCCACACTTTGTGTTGATGCTTGACATGTGAATCAAATATATGATGAATATATTCTTGATAGATAAGGGGAGATGCTGCTGAAATTTTGGCGTGACATTTAAATTGAAAAATGAAGGCATTACAATCTTCCAACCTTGAATGTATGACTGATTTAAACAGTTAGGCAAGTATGTCTGTTTAGGTATAGGTAAGCATTACATCCTGCAATTTTATAGAGCGGTGTAGTGAAGATTAACATATCAAGAACTTTGTTTTATAGACGACTAGTGAAGAGGAAACTCCAAATACCCCCAATGTGGGTGCATCAGCTGTTCACTCCCCAAGTGTAGGGATGTGATGTAGTAATAAACTCGGTAAGACCGAGGTCGAATCCACAGGGACTGAAACCTGTACGTTATCTGAAACTAACCAGATCTAGAACTAGGCTAAGACAAAATCTAAACCAATTGTGATTTGAGGAATAATGGTGAATTATTAATCTAAACTTAAGAATTCAGAGAAAGGAAAACTAGGGATTCAGAGGATCCACTTGTAGAGATCAGGGAGATCTATGGTCGATTCATGAACTCAACTGGACTTCGAGTCCATCTTCATCCAGTTGGAAGATATATCCTGAAAATCAATGTGAACTTCCTTTTGATCTAGTTTTCAAATAGACAAAAGGTATAAGAATTAGATATGATTCCATCACAAATCCATGCCCATGAGACAAGGTAATCAACAGAACTTAAACCAATCCATAACCAATCAGAAGATGTGTGAATGTTAGGAAGAATTCCATCATCCAACCATGTCCAAGGGGCAATGGTGAACAACAGGGTTTCCTGATTTCACAATCAAAATATGAAGAAGAATGAAATACTCAAAGCCATCGCAGATCTATTGTAATTAAGTCACAAAATCATTAAAAACTATGATTATTTCAATTAATCAAACTAAAACCAAACATCAGTTCATAACCATAAATCAACACCATAGAATCGGTCCCATCACGCCACAAGCTTCACCTCTTAGCCCTAGCTAAGAGGTTTAGCCACACATGGATGGGCTAGATCTCATTAGAAATTTGAGAAGAAAAGCATAACAAAAAAAAAACAAAAAAAACTCTTTCTTCTCTCCCTGTCTTTCTCTCTCTCACATGAGATTATTCGTCCAAGGCCTTTGATACCTGCTCCCCAAGTCCAAAAATCCTTTTAATAGCTGCTGGAGTGGAGAAAATCGGATTTGGAAAGCTGTCGCACGCGCAACGAAAGTCTTTTCGCAACCAAGTTCGGGGCCTCGAAACACGACACTTTCCTCGCTCAAATTCCAAAACAACACCGTCCCTTAGGACTTTCTTGGGTCCTCTACATGATGAAAGGTTCAGATCTACCATATGATCAAAGATGGTGGCCTACAATCGCCTGGAAAACCGGATTTTCTAATATGTGCGAAACCTTTCGCACCCTTTCGCTGTCGTGATCGGTGGGCCCCATAGAAGTGTTTTCTGGGAAATCCACCCCGTCCATTGCATTCAGAATGAAATTTTAGTCAAGAATGGGTGGTTTTGAATGTCCATTGACGCGGCCCAGAGAAGAAATCACGAAAAGATCAGTTTTGAACATTGCAGGGCAGTCCATTTGTGGCCTCTGTACCGCACACGTGTGTATGCATGGGAGCAAAATATTAGCATGGTTTTGAAGCTCTCGAAGCCCTCTACATGGTGGACGGCTTGGATCAGCCGTACGGGTGACGAGTGGAGTCCACAAACTCCCGCAAAAACGGACAGCGTCCGTTCGCAGAAAAACGGAAGTTTCCGTTTTGAAATTTGAAAACCGGACGCTGACGTGTTCGGTGGTCCCCACAGTGATATATTCGTGGAAATCCGACCCGTTCATTGGATTCCTGGCGCAATTTCAGTCAGGAAGGAGTAGTTTCCATGGAGTTTTTGTGCTGTCCACTGTATAAATCAATTCACCGTCCATCTGGCGTTTTTCGACGATCCACATGTTTTCGTATGCATGGGACCAAAAGTCCACCTTGGCGAGGGTCATGCCCCCCCTCTCGACACAACGGACGGTCCGGATCATCCGTTTGGATGATGGGTGGGGTCCACTATCAAAACCCATTCCGGTTAGTGCGGACGCTGTTGAAAAAAAACAGATTTTTCTGTTTCTGTGAAGAAGAGTCGGTCAAAGCTGGGTTTGATTGGCTCTTCGTTGCCGTACACAGCTAGTGCACTTGTGCACTATGCACACTCAACTCATGTGGGGTCCACCTTGATAGTTATGGAAAATCTAATTCGACCATCTGTTTTCTCACCTCATAAAACCGGATGAGACCAAATTTGAAGCATATCCAGATTGTAGGTGGGCTCAGAATCAACGGTTTGTGGGCTGATTTGTCCGTTGGACCACTTTCCGAGATCTTCAATGATTGAAATTTAATATGTACGGTTAATTTACGGCCCCCATCACATGTATGAAGTTTCGAGTCAATCGGATGGCGGGAACCATGTGATCTTGCATTTTGCACCAATTTCAGGCCTCTTTAACTTGAACGGCTTGATTTTCTCGGATCCTTGGCATGTAAATTCTTCAATATCGGTCCTCTGGAGTCCGTCCCTTGCTGTGGTGATTTTAGAGCATCAAATACACACTTTTAACACCTTTTTATAGTCCACACTTGCAAATGTACCTTACATCACAAACACGATTAAATTAGGCATTTAAACGGTGGCATGTTCATAAATCCGGTAATAACTGGGGTCTAATATGCAATATTTGACCCTCAACACAACCCCCAACCAGCATTTTGCTAGTCCCAAGCAAAATATGTGAAAAATAAGTTGAGAATTACAGGGCAATTTCTATGCAACCGAGTGAAATCTTGAAAAACGATTCAGATACGAGAAATCTAAGATTCATGAATGTTGGGCATTATTCTCTCCTAGACTCAAGCACACGGTAAACTTCATAATCAAGTTCAAAGTATTCATCCATCAATTAGAAAAATTCCAACATTGAGTTCCATGGGTGTATAGTGTAATCTCGGCTTATCGATCATTAAGAGATCCAATTGTCAATTTTCAAGATACATTGATGATTGAATGAGCATTCAGGATAACCAAAACGTAAACTAGAACTTGCCTTACAGATCGTTTTTCCTTATTCCAGTTTTTAATTTTTCATCAAAAGCAACTCCAAGGAGGGGAATTAAATCCTCACTTATAGGGAGCAAACCTATAGTGAAGACCGTACACCCGACCCTTTTCTCATATCATTCATGGGGAATTAAATCTACACCTATAGGGAGCAAACCTATGGTGAAGATTATTCGCCCACCCCTTTCCAAAGGCATTTGTATTTTCTTTTTCTTCAATTGATCATGACGGACAATTTTTCAGGCTGGTTCCTTCCATGCTTAGTGATTACCAAGTTAATCCTTCAATATTAACTGAAACCTTAATGTGTAAGCGAGATGTGACATGTGAAATCATGACTCAATCAATGTTTACAACTTCTAATCATGGATTAATAATTCAACCTTAACTGTGAAATCTAACAGACAACTGAATCCAAGAGTCAGAAATTACCAACATCACTTATCTTGAAATTCTAAGTGCCCTAGATGGCCATCGAGATCACTTCGAATGTACAAGAAAGTCCAAAATTTTTTTAAAAAAAAATTTTCACAATTCTTGCTCAAGACCAAGAAAACACTGATTAGGTTACCTAATCTCCCACCCCCAACCTAAAATCTACATTGTCCTCAATGTAAAAGATATATGATTCATGCAATGCACATGAGACAATGAAAGTAAATGAGAAGTGATGGGAAGATAATACCTGGACGAAGGAATCAAGAAAGACGTTTCCACAATGATTACATCATGAGAGCAGGTCAGCACGAGAGTGAAAACACGAAAACAAACTATCCTAAAATAACTTACAAAGCAAACTACCGTAGTCATATGGAAGCAAGGAAAAACTACTCGATCACGCCGCAAGGTTCCTCTTCCGGCCAATATCTTGATAAGTTTCTCAGTAAGTTCCTCAACAGGATCATCCAAAAGCCCTTTTTGCAATAGGCTTGGGCGCCCTGGAGAATGACTTTCCAAAGAGACTTATGTACCTCATATGAATTTTTCCATTGAATTGCTTGAGGTATCCAAAGTATATACGATTCACCTGTGACAGAAGAAGTTTTAACGTTAGTATCCCATGGTGAATCAGAGACTACAAATAGATAAAGTTTAGAAAACTTCGCCAGAAGTGATGTAGCCTCAACACATTCCAAAGTTCTAGACTTCGGTTTCATTTTCAGCTCATCTTCCTTTAATGGTAAATAATTAGGATCTGGGGAAGAAGTGGCTTCAGAGTAAGGGTGCGCTTAGTCCGTGACAACCACCGAGGAGGTGTCATGTAAGGAATCCACTTTTTCTTGTATCATGAGATTGTTGGGATCCACAAGGTGTGCCAAGCATGAGTTCAAAGATATGGGAAAGTCAGCTGGGAGTGACTCGTCTCTTGTATCGAAATCTGTGATGATGAGCCCAAGGATTCCATCGTCTTTTTGAAGTAGATGGACGCATGCTCTCTTGCTCTTGCCCTTCATAGACAAATTGACAATCAATAGGCAAAGCATTGATGTTAATACTCTGTTCATTGAAGCTACTCAGTTGAGGCATTGAATCGTTTAAAGTGTATAGCTCAGATTCTAACCTCAACTGGGTAGTTTTCAATTCCAGAGTCATGTTAAGTAGATCGTCCATCTCCCGAATCATATCATCATTCATCTCAGGGCAGTGGTCCAAACATTCACAACATTGATTGGGGGTTTAGTTGAAAATGGTTCATTCTCCACATTCAAATCAGTCATGTCAGGCAGGTGGAGTAGATCATTATGGTTGACAACTTCCTGAACCTCGTGATCATTGGCAAGGGCCACACTTGAGATTGAATCCCAATACTCATCATTCAGTTTCATGCGGTGTGCACTTGGGATGGGATCACATTCCTCACATTCTATTCCTAGGTTAGGTTGAGGTTCGAATAAACTAACCTCAACCTCATCAGTGTAATCATGTATGTCATGTGAGTGAAGTGTGTCACTATCATTATATTTGAAAGACACCCACGTCTCTTGATCATTCCTTTGGACAGTCATCGAGATCGACTCATTGGAAATCGAACCATCTGCTCATTAATGGAATCCAATTCCTCATTCATAATTTCAGTTTCTACCACAAGCGAATTATGATACCTTCTTCACATTGTGCTTCTAGATTAGATGAGACTGGGATAACCTAGCCTCTTCCTTCTCCATAAGATGTGACTGAATGATTGGAATTGAGGACTTGAGCAATTCGCATGATTGTATGACAAGTTGATTGAATTGCTCTTGTGCTTTCATAAGCTTCTGAAGTGAATCCTCTTGGATTGTTTCTTATTGGGTTTCAAAAGTAGAGGACCAAAGAGAATATCACTATGATATATAGCTGGTTCAGCTTCCCGACATTGATGTTTCCACTGGTTATAGTCATACGGATCATAGGTGGGAGAATCTGATGGTTGGTAATACTTTATTACACTCATAATATAATCACGCATTGTTTTCTTTTTCTCAGATGGGTGATAATGATTCTCACTCCCATAGTTACGATACCCCCAACACTCGCGTACTGTCCGTGGGGTGGAATTGTTCTCCCGTATATGATCGCGTAAAGACTTCTTAATCGATGGAGTGTATTGCTCAGGTTGGTTCTCGATGATTGTTTCAGGAAAATTCTGAGACATAAGTTGATGTTGATCGTAATCATCATACACCCCTTCACACTGTTTCGCATGCTCAAAAGCTATCTCAGCATATTGACGTTCCCACTCATGCATATACATAGTGTAACCCTAACCCTGAATCAAATCCTAGGAAAAAGAAAAGATCCTACAACAATATGGAAAGTAAGAGGAGGAGAAGTTAGAAGGAAAGTACCAATTGAGAAGTTCCTATGTTAAAATCCTGCAAAAGAGAACAAAAGAGATTAGTTTCTAAAATAGAAAGTTCCCTAAACTTAGAAAGTTTCTAAAATAGAAAATCTAAACCTAAAAATTAAAAAAAAAATTCTAAAAATAACTAATTCCTAAAAAGGAAAGTTTCTAAAAATAAAATAAAAGAAAGATGAGTTAGTTTCTAACATTAGAAAGAGTCTCTAAAAAGGGAAATAACTAACCTAGTTTCTAAAAACAAAAGAGGAAAGTTCTAAAAATAAATAAAACAAAATAAATTCTAAAAAATAATTAGGAAAGTTCTAAGCCTAAAGCTAGAAAATTCTAAATTAGAAATTCTAACCCTAAAATAGAAAGTAGAAATTAGAAAGTGCTTACCGAATTAGAAATTTCTATAAAGCTTACAAAACAGGAAAGTTAGTTTCTAAACAGAAGGTCTATAAATAGAAAATTTCTAAAAATTAAATAGAAAAGAAAGTTAGATTCTAAAAGAGTGAGAATTAGAAACTGGCTAAAAAGGAAGACAAATCCTAATATAGAAAAATAGAAAGGAAGAAATTAAGAGAAGAATTACCAAATTAGAAGCCTATCTCAAAATCCTACAAAACGGGAAAGTTGGGTTAGTTTCTAAAAAATAAAATAGGAAACAAAATTAAATTCTAAAAGAGTTAGAATTAGAAACTTGCTAAAAAGGAATCCCAATCTAGAATAGCAAGGAGAAGAGAAATTACCAATTTAGAAACCTATCTCAGAATCCTACAAAATAAGAAAGTTGGGTTAGTTTCTAAAAAGGGAAAACCAAAAAAAATAGAAAGTTACTTTAAATATAAAATTTCTAAAAATTTAAGAAAAACCTGAATTAGGAAATTCTAAAAATAAAACCTAAGAATAAAAAAAAAAAGGTCCTAATCTCAAACTAATCCTAAAACCAGTTATCTTTAGGAAACGTAGCCGTCAATCCCCGACAACGGCGCCAAAAACTTGTTCACTCCCCAAGTGTAGGGTTGTGATGTAGTAATAAACTCGGTAAGACCGAGGTCGAATCCACAGGGACTGAAACCTGTACGTTATCTGAAACTAACCAGATCTAGAACTAGGCTAAGACAAAATCTAAACCAATTGTGATTTGAGGAATAATGGTGAATTATTAATCTAAACTTAAGAATTCAGAGAAAGGAAAACTAGGGATTCAGAGGATCCACTTGTAGAGATCAGGGAGATCTATGGTCGATTCATGAACTCAACTGGACTTCGAGTCCCATCTTCATCCAGTTGGAAGATATATCCTGAAAATCAATGTGAACTTCCTTTTGATCTAGTTTTCAAATAGATGAAAGGTATAAGAATTAGATATGATTCCATCACAAATCCATGCCCATGAGATAAGGTAATCAACAGAACTTAAACCAATCCATAACCAATCAGAAGATGTGTGAATGTTAGGAAGAATTCCATCATCCAACCATGTCCAAGGGGCAATGGTGAACAACAGGGTTTCCTGATTTCACAATCAAAATATGAAGAAGAATGAAATACTCAAAGCCATCGCAGATCTATTGTAATTTAAGTCACAACAAATCATTAAAAACTATGATTATTTCAATTAATCAAACTAAAACCAAACGTCAGTTCATAACCATAAATCAACACCATAGAATCGGTCCCATCACCGCCACAAGCTTCACCTCTTAGCCCTAGCTAAGAGGTTTAGCCACACATGGATGGGCTAGATCTCATCAGAAATTTGAGAAGAAAAGCATAACAAAAAAAAACAAAAAAAACTCTTTCTTCTCTCCCTGTCTTCTCTCTCTCTCACACATGAGATTATTCGTCCAAGGCCTTTGATACCTGCTCCCCAAGTCCAAAAATCCTTTTAATAGCTGCTGGAGTGGAAAAATCGGATTTGGAAAGCTGTCGCACGCGCAACGAAAGTCTTTTCGCAACCAAGTTCAGGGCCTCGAAACACGACACTTTCCTCGCTCAAATTCCAAAACAACACCGTCCCTTAGGACTTTCTTGGGTCCTCTACATGATGAAAGGTTCAGATCTACCATATGATCAAAGATGGTGGCCCACAATCGCCTGGAAAACCGGATTTTCTAATATGTGCGAAACCTTTCGCACCCTTTCGCTGTCGTGATCGGTGGGCCCCATAGAAGTATTTTCTGGGAAATCCACCCCGTCCATTGCATTCAGAATGAAATTTCAGTCAAGAATGGGTGGTTTTAAATGTCCATTGACGCGGCCCAGAGAAGAAATCACGAAAAGATCAGTTTTGAACATTGTAGGGCAGTCCATTTGTGGCCTCTGTACCGCACACGTGTGTATGCATGGGAGCAAAATATCAGCATGGTTTTGAAGCTCTCGAAGCCCTCTACACGGTGGACGGCTTGGATCAGCCGTACGGGTGACGAGTGGAGTCCACAAACTCCCGCAAAAACGGACAGCGTCCGTTCGCAGAAAAACGGAAGTTTCCGTTTTGAAATTTGAAAACCGGACGCTGACGTGTTCGGTGGTCCCCACAGTGATATATTCGTGGAAATCCGACCCGTTCATTGGATTCCTGGCGCAATTTCAGTCAGGAAGGAGTAGTTTCCATGGAGTTTTTGTGCTGTCCACTGTATAAATCAATTCACCGTCCATCTGGCGTTTTTCGACGATCCACATGTTTTCGTATGCATGGGACCAAAAGTCCACCTTGGCGAGGGTCATGCCCCCCCTCTCGACACAACGGACGGTCCGGATCATCCGTTTGGATGATGGGTGGGGTCCACTATCAAAACCCATTCCGTTAGTGCGGACGCTGTTGAAAAAAAAACAGATTTTTCTGTTTCTGTGAAGAAGAGTCGGTCAAAGCTGGGTTTGACTGGCTCTTCGTTGCCGTACACAGCTAGTGCACTTGTGCACTATGCACACTCAACTCATGTGGGGTCCACCTTGATAGTTATGGAAAATCTAATCCGACCATCTGTTTTCTCACCTCATAAAACCGGATGAGACCAAATTTGAAGCATATCCAGATTGTAGGTGGGCTCAGAATCAACGGTTTGTGGGCTGATTTGTCCGTTGGACCACTTCCCGAGATCTTCAATGATTGAAATTTAATATGTACGGTTAATTTACGGCCCCCATCACATGTATGAAGTTTCGAGTCAATCGGATGGCGGGAACCATGTGATCTTGCATTTTGCACCAATTTCAGGCCTCTTTAACGTGAACGGCTTGATTTTCTCGGATCCTTGGCATGTAAATTCTTCAATATCGGTCCTCTGGAGTCCGTCCCTTGCTGTGGTGATTTTAGAGCATCAAATACACACTTTTAGCACCTTTTTGTAGTCCACACTTGCAAATGTACCTTACATCACAAACACGATTAAATTAGGCATTTAAACGGTGGCATGTTCATAAATCCGGTAATAACTAGGGTCTAATATGCAATATTTGACTCTCAACATCAGCCACATCTCCTCTTCTCGTAGAGGGAGACACATCTTCAACTGTAGGCAAAGGAAAGAAAAGATCAACAGTGTGGGATGACTTTGAAGAAGTCACGGTTAATGGTGTGTTAAAAATCAAGTGTATTCATTGCAAGTCACTATACAGTAAGAATTCAAGGGGATCAACAACACATTTAAACAAACATTAGCAAAACTATTATAAAAGACTAAGACTCCCACCTCCAGACCAACTGTTGTTGTCATTTACCAAGTTAGAAGGGGACGACTCATGAGGCATAGTATCCACTCATAAGTTTGATAAAGAAAAGCTGAAAGAGTAGTAAGGTAGATTAGTGATCCTCGAAGAAAAACCTTTCAGAATGATAGAAATTAAAGGGTTTGTGTCTTCTTGTCAATTCTTTAACTCTCTAACTGAGAATGTCTCCCGCATCATTGTGTAAAGAGAGTGCATGAAGATGTACACAAACGAAAAGATGAAACTAAGGGCCTGTTTGATTTTCCAAATCTAGTGTAAATGCCCTGCAAATAGGTAATTATTACTCTTCTACCCTGTTTGAAAATGCACTTGTATTTCTGCTTGGAAAACCGGTCCAAAAGGACTGGTTTAAAATTTTGGGCCCCACTGTGATATATATGATGTATCTGTGCCGTCCATCCATTTTAGCATAACATTTTGAGGCATGAGACAAAAAAAATAGGCAGATCCAACACTCAAGTGGCCCACACCAAAGGAAACGGGGGCCCCAAGAAGTTTTTAAAGGTAGGTGTTTGATTCCCTAAATATTGTGGTGTGGTCCACTTGAGCTTTGAATGCATCTCATCTCTTTGGTCATGCCCTAAATTCATCTGGGATTACAAATGGACAGTGTGGATAAGCCACGTATATCAAAGTAGGCCCCACATATTTAACAACGTCCTTAGTTTTAGCTAGGGGTGTACATCGAACCGAACCGAGTCGAGCTGGCCTCAGCTCGGCTCGGTTCGGTCACCAGGCACACTCATCTTGAACTCGGCTCGGCTCGATGACCAAGCCAGCATCTCTAGCTCGGCTCGGTTAGCAATCAGACTAATTCGAACCGAGTTCGAGCCAATTTCGAGCTTTTGAGCCGAGTTCGAGCTTGAGCTTTCGAGCCGTGTTCAAGTTCATTTTTCGAGATGAGTTCGAGTTCAAGTTTAATTTTCTAGTTTAGTTTTCGAATTTTTGAGTTTTTGAATTTGAATTCAAGTTTAGTTTTTGAGATTATACAATGTCGGAACTCGAAACTAGGAAGTCGAAAGTGTTAAGTTAAAATTATAATTTTGCTACATTCATTTAATAACACAATAGAGAATAAAATAAAACATCAAATATAAACTGAAGACAATATTTTAGAGGAGATTCATCTGCTGAGCTCGAGCTGCTATCCAAATCTTCATATACGTACTCGTTCACATCTCCCGAATCAGAAGGTGGAGATAGTTTTTTATCGCCCTCTTGTATAGTTTGAATTAGATTTCTCAAACTTTCTTTATGAGAAGATTTATGCGTAGTTCCCAACGTCCTGTAAAGCGTACCAAGACTGGAGAGATACTTTGATGAATTCTTACTCTTCTTCTTTTTAGCTATGCAGCTTGAACCTGCTTCGACACTATATTGTCTTGGAGGACATCGCTGATGTGTAGAAGACTCTTCCATAATGCGCTTTAAGGCGAGTTGAAATTGTTCTTCTTCCAATACTAATAATTTAGCTTCCTCCTTTACCTTAGAAAGCTTAGATGGGGGAGTGGAAGTTTTTTTGTTTGAATCAATAAGTGCATAAAAAAGAAGTTGTATTTCCTCTGGGGCTTTAGGACACGGTTTTGCATCTCCACCCAGACAGAATAAGTGTAACCTGAGCTGATTAGTTATGTTAACAAACTTGGCTCCACACAAATGACACAAAATTTTCAACTTTCTAGACTCTGAAGAATGGACTAAGGAACCATAGTCCCAAATGTCAATCGATGGTTCACTTGAAGACATATCTAAATATCATGTTGGAAAAATTAGTATTTTAGCAATAATAAAATATGACATAAAACAAAAAAAAATTATGGATGGAAAAAAAGTCATTAATGCATTGCGCATATAGCATACATCAACATAACATAAAAATAAAAATAAAAGAGTACCCATTACATCATTTTTAAGTTCCAACAAATTAACAAGAAATGTTAACCTAACTTCATTCATGTTTCTGTTGTTTCATGTGCTGCAGCTTGAAACACATTCTCCTCCTCTTCCTCATCAATATTAGAACCTCCCTAACTCGGACGCAACCAATCTTGTGTACAAATTAATACTTACACTGTATCTGGTGCAAGGGAGCTTCGAGTCTTTCTCACGACCCGACTCCCTGTGCTAAAAGCATATTCCGATGCCACTGTTCAAATAGAAATTGACAAAATATCTCGTGCCACCGCCGATAGTGTAAGGTATTTTCCTTTACTAACTCTCATTTTCTACCACTCCAAAACATCGAAGTCTAAATCCTACCGCATTATAACTAACTCTTTGAGATACAAGTCTAAATCTGATTCTTTTGTTTCAGTGTTTATATTTTCTTTTACTAAGAAAGACATGTAATCATCGTCGAGCATAGTGTCAGAGCTTGTAGCAGCATGCGATCTAACTTTGTTAACACTTGGTGTGGATCCTGTGGTTGTGTACGTATTGTACAATTCTTCAATTGCATCACGAACCTTCGAGTGTAACATCCCGAAAATAGAGGGTCGAGTAGTAACTCAACACTCGAATTCCAGAACATCACTTATGCAACAAAATGAATGATGATTGAATGTTGATTGTATTAGAGTAGTGAACATGAGTGAGATTAAGCCAAACAGCATATCATACTCCAGAGACAGTTAAATTTACAAGCGGAAGACTATGATAGATAGATAAAATATATAAACTATGATGAGTCTCCAGAGTGTGATAACATTCCCAGGTTAAATAGTTACAAGTACAATCCTAAAATATACCAAATGTGTAAGGTCCTCTAGTCAATATCCCAGAAAGCCCCGCCGATCAGGACACGACTCACAGGAAGCCGTCAAAAGACAACCAATACAAGTAGGCATCGTAGTCATTGCAGAGGTCCGGCTCCGCTTCGCAAGTAGCGTTGCCATCTGAAATCAGACAATGTCTGGTGGGTGTTCGAAACACCATCCCATAACGTGGGAGTGAGTAGCTAACTCAGTGGAATAATAAAGTATAGGTTAACATGTTATCGACTCAGTCAAGCAGTAATGATAAAGCAGTACAATCAAACACTCCTAACTACTCTTATTAATGCAAGTATGGATGCAGTCATGATGTATGCCCTCACCACACCCTCCCTCGTGCGACACCATCTCACGTTCGCGGTATGCTTTCATCCCTCAGTGCTCCACATCTTCCAGGCACATGCAATGCATGATGAGCATGATTACCGAGTATTTATTAGTCCATTTCAAACAACAGGATTGAGAAACTAAGGTACCTCCCTTGTATCATTCCCAAACATGATCCATTCTAGGGTCGTCAGTCCTAGTTAATCTTAGACGATGGTGTGTTTTCTAGGTCACTGCAAAGGCTTCCAGGGCTGTTACGCACAAAGGTTACACCACTCCCCCATCATCTCTTTAACGATTCATTACTACACAGAAACAGGCCTAGTTCATACTCTATACACTACGGCAAAACTCTAAGGCTCACCACAATTTCAGAGTATGCTCGAGGTCACTACAAAGGGCTGTCAGGGTTGTTACGCACAAAGGTTACACCGCTCCCCCATCACCTTATCAATGTAGGCCAACAGCACGAATATAATGTCCCATACCACCATAATCGGCTCACGAGTCTGGTTGCTCACTGGTAACTACGGGGAGGCACGTGGCCCCAGCGTAAGCCAACAGCTTGACCACGGTGTCTCATACCACCATGCCCGGCTCATGAGTCTTAGCGGATCGAGGTACCATGGTTATAAGGGATTTCACTGGTAAGTTTGATACCCTAAGTTCAAGCAGTAACGTCCAAATATGGTGAACATACATAAGACAGATCGGGTTGCTTGACGAGCCCGGTTAGCTCGAGCGCATAACAAGTTGGACGACATGAAGTGCATAAGCACTTCGCATGGCCAACCACTATCGCCAATCGAAGTACGACTCGGGTTCGTCGAACACATCTCACGTGGCAATTGAAACTCAGCTACGAATTCGATCCCGTTACCGACTGCCTGGACTATACAATAGCCCCAATCACATTCAATTGCAGATAGGTAAAGCAGTAATGGATCATGATTCAAATCATACAATCAAGGTCTGGTATTATCCGTTTAGGGCTGCCAGGGCTGTTGCACGCATTCGTTGCTCCACTCCCCCATCACCCATGACGGATCATACAACGTAAACATGAATTTAAACATATGCTTTACATAGATAAAATCATACAATCAATTGAGCATGTTATGAAGTACAACATAAGCATGAGTTTGCACATATTCAATTTCTAATCACACAGATATCTAAAGAAATCATACACATAGTTAAAGAAGTTGAGAATCATATCTCAACACCCTTAAACATTACAATTTACTAATTACTACCCATTCAGACATTTCAACAAACACTTTAAAATACATACATCAACATACATGACATATGTTGATCACATAGGCATTAGGCCAAATCCTTTCACTAGGGAGTTGCCCCAATCATAACACGCGTACACCCACGACGGATAGTCATGGAAAGTAGGAATCCAAGTTCCATATTCATTTGAACATTTTCACAACCACTTAGGCTACACATTTCAACATATATAGCGTATAGTGGCCGTGGCGTGATTCAGGGCAAATCCTTTCGTCGAAGGGGTATCGCCAATACAACAATCATACATTCATGACAATTAGTCATGGCGAGCACGAATGAGAATTCTATACTCATTCAGTCATTTTCACAAACACTTAGAATACACTATTACAACATACATGGTGTATGTTAGCAAAACATGTATTAGGGCTATCCTTTCGCCAAGCGAGTATTTTATCCATGTATAATATATTCATACAGTAAATAATCATCACAAATACATCTCCAAAATTTATACGTATACGGTATTTTCTAGAATACACAATTTCAACATACATAGCGTATATAAGCAAAACATGTATTAGGGCGAGTCCTTTCGCCAAACAGGTAATTTATCCACATATAATATATTTATACGACAAATAATCATGTCATACACATTTCCAAAATTTGTACGTATACGGTACTTTCTACAAATACCTAGAGTATGTAGAATTCCATATTTTTCATCTTTAATCGAAACGGAAAACAGACAGCACTTTGTACATGTGCAATTACATGCAGATCATGAATATATCATTATCTGACATTGAAAGCGTTGAAAACCATAACCTATACACCTAAAGTTCGCACCTTTTGTCGTAGAATAGTAACGGAGTCGATAGATTTGCTAAGGCTTTGTATACGGCGATTCGGCAACCTATATGATGAAATAGGTTAGCTATTTCATAACCTACAACTCTTAAAACCCCAAATCAGTTTAGGGTTAGGGTTTCTTACCTAGAAACGTCGCTGAAATCGCCGAGAAAGCGATAAGAATGAGGTGGTTAAGCACCTAAGGCAGCAAGGAAGAAAGGCAAGAAGGATCTCCCACAACTCTCCCACTTTCTCTCTCTTTTCTCTCTTCTCTCTCTAGGGTTTCTCTCAAATTCGTATGGCTGTGAGAGAGAGGGTTTTAAGGTCCTTATATAGCCTAAAAACTCACCGAAATAGACTCCAGGTCAAAGTATACTTAGGTTATAACCAAAGCGGTTCAGTTTCAGCTCAACGGAGGACTTCTGGCAGGCCTCCTTGAGCCAAAGGTCGGACTTAAGCTCACCGACACCAGATCTACATTTAGTTAAGTTTTCGTTTCGGTCGGGATTTCAGATCACAAATGGCGGACCAGTTTCAGTTCAACGGTCAGCGGACCTCGATCGAAGATTCCGAGTACATGTAAATGTGTATGAAATTTCTCCTGATCCGAGGGTGTAATTTGGTCTGATTCTGATGGTCTGGTTACTTAAAACTGATCCGCAAGCGAGAGGTGCCAGATTACTATTCAAGATATTTTATTTTGAATTAATTTCATATTTCTCACACTCTTCACTCCGAGCTCAAGCGAATAGCGCTGGGACACTATCTGGATTTGATTTCCGAGATGGTTGTCAAGCCCAGCGAGGCGGTCCTATGTCCTTAACCTCGTATTATTCGAATTCCCGATGTGCGGTCCAGATCTGATACGGAGTTTCAACGTGCTCCCGAGAGCAGTCGGGTAATGAGTTTGATCCGAGATTTTAGGGTAACCTAGCGTCAATGATTCTACAAGTTTTGGGTCTTGCAGATCGTATTTAAAGCGATTCTAGTGGATTTCATAGCTAATCTAGTTTTGCACTTAGTTACTTTGTCTCATTTCTAAAGGATTTAGTCCTATAAGATTTCTGTCTGAGGTGGTACTTAGTCTTTTGTAGTTTGTATATAAAGTGATCCAAGTTATACTACTTAGGTAGTTTAAGTAGTGTCTAGGGTGAAAGTACTTAGAAAAATTGAAAGATCAAGTTGGTTAAGGGTGGGATTTGTGAAGAAAATGGTTTGAAAAGGGATTTGAGGCTTTAATTGAGTGTTTGAGAAGTTAAACCGGTGTTAGGATTGACCCATCGCCTAAGGACGTCTAATTTCAGGTTGGGAAAAATCCGTGCTGTTACATCGAGCCTTCAGTTACTGCCTTTTTATTAGAATAAATCTTCATAAAGATGTATTTAACATAACTCATCTTGCACCGAGGATCAAGA
Organism: Magnolia officinalis; assembly: GCA_021015155.1. NCBI lineage: Eukaryota > Viridiplantae > Streptophyta > Magnoliopsida > Magnoliales > Magnoliaceae > Magnolia > Magnolia officinalis. The sequence goes on from JAJHSJ010000006.1 coordinate 61,409,178, forward strand.
ACAACAGCTAAGGACATTAACAAATGACATTCATCCTAGTACTTATCGAACTTTATTTGCATACCACCTGTCAGGAGTTGTAAAAAAAATGGACCTTCACTGGCACCTTTCTTTAGGGATTTCTTAATCTTCCACACAGCTAGAAAAAACATATTTGTTGTAGGAAACTTATTGCCAGAAAATATCTTCGTACAGTCATAAAAAACTTTAAAAAACTTGTAAACTTCTTTTGCTTTGCTCCAATCTTCTTCAATAGGCAACCAAACATACATTCTATCACACACTTCATATTCTGGAAATGCAAGTTCCAATTCTAGGGCCAAATCCAACATCTCAAAAGTCGAATTCCAACGTGTGCATACATCTACCTTCAAACGTTGGACTATATCATTCCATATACTCAATCTTAAAGGCGAGTCCCTTATGTATTTTACACTCTCCCTCACATTCTCTATAGTTTGGTCAATTGATTTCAACCCTTATTGTACAATTAGATTCAGAATGTGTGCATAAAAGAGAACTTGAAACATTTTTCCCTAAAAAAATAAATTGTCAGTTGCCTTCAACTGGTTACGTAAGAATGATATTATACTGTCATTTGTGAAGCATTATTTAAAGTTAATGAAGAGACTTTATTTTCAACGCGCTAATCTTGTATACAGTTGTAAATGCAATCTAAAATAACCAAACCGGAATGGGGAGGTGGAAGGTGACGAAAGTTCAATATTCTCTTACAAAGTTTTCAATTTTCATCAACATAGTGTGCAGTCAATGAAATGCATCATTTTCTTTGATTTTGCGTCGTCCACATATCAGAAGTCAAACTTATCCTTGAAACCGATGCAAAAACTACTTTCAACTTCATTTTCTCACTTACGTACATCTTCATGCACTCCCTCTTCACAGTAACCCGGGAGACTTTCTCAACCTGAGGATTAAGGAATTTACTGTATCACATCAACACCTTACTCTCTATCAATTTAAATGGTTGCTCATCAACGATAATAAGCCTTGTAAAGCACTCCTTCAACTTCTCTTTTTCAAACTTATGAGTAGTAAGTTTACCCTTAAAAACAGCTCCTTCGGACTTTGTAAACGATAGCAATTGTTGGTCTGAAGGTAAAATTCTAGGTCTCCTTGAACAACTTTGCCTATGTCTGTTTAAATGAGTAGTCGAACCCTCGTTATTTTTGTTGTATAGAGTTTTGCAGTGTAAACATTTGATCTTAGAGACATTGTTAACTACTATTTCTTCAAAATCATCCCAGACAGTTAATCGTTTCTTTCTTTTATTTGCAGTTGAAGACCCCTCTCCTTCAACAATAAGAGGTGATGTGGCTGACGTGCTGGCACCAGGGGTAGTTGGGACTTCATCCTCACTAGCCATCTCTAAATAATTTAATATAAAGATATGAAACAATTTCCTCTGACCTTAGTAAAGAATTTCCTAAGTGGTGTATCATGTGTGTATAAATGTCCTCTAAACTTTCAACAATTTTCTAAGCATTTAAATCAGTCACCCATTCAATATTGAATAGATTGTAATGCTTTCATTATTCAATTTAAATACCACGCTAAAATTTCGACAGCATCTCTCCTAATCTCTCCAAAATATATTAATCTTGTATTTTGATTCACACGTCAACTATCCACACAAAGTGTGGATATTTGATGAGGAAATAAATGTAAGAAATATATCCAGAGAGAATTAGGAGAGACGAACCGAAACAAGCATGTGCATTTAAATTAGAATAAATGAAAATATTATTATCTATCCAACATTGAACTGTCCAAAAAGGGACAATTTGAGAATTTTTATGCATTCAAGAACATGCTAAATCTATATCTGGCAACATAGAAATCATCAAATGAGCAACTAATTATCCTATACTACAACTAGAACAATAAAACAATTAATATCTAGGCAAACAAAAGAGCAGACTGAAAGGATAATTATGAGTCTATAACAGTTTATTTGTGGAGTTGAATATCATCCACACTGTCATCATCCAACTAACTATTAACAACATTTATAAAAATAAAAGATATCCAATAGGCAATAGGTATAAGCATAAATTAAGACTAGCTAACAAAAACAAAAACATTGCGTCTCTCTTTTAGACTCAATGGGCAGATCTGGTAGTTACATGCTAAGATCCTTAGGCCTACGTGAAAGTGGGCTCCAAACGAGTTACTGCTCAGCGAGCATGGCTAGAAGTGTTATCTCTTCTACCAAATGGGCCGTTGGGCCATACAATGTCCATGTATCATGATCATATGTTCTTTCTTCTCTACTTACACCTAATTGGTCGACATATATTGTTATAATCCCTTTCAAATGGAAACAAAGGGAAGAATTACAAGTAAAGAAACTAGGAAGTTGTAAATAAAGGATAAAAACATACTAGATTTCTCTACATATCATGCATATGGGATCTGTCATACAAGCCATATATCTTTTTTGATAGGTAAGTTGGGCTAGAACTCGAGCATACAAGCCATAATTTAACAATTGCATGATTTATTAGGCCTACATGACCTTATGCACGGTTGGTCTTAGGGAGGTTTCAACAGTGGACTTCAATGGCCATTGTTTCCTGAGGTGCAGTCCATCTAAAATTTAGACCTGCCCTGGCCTAAGATGATCTGGAAAGCTATCCTATTTTTTATTAAAATTTAAACCATATCCAGTGTCTACAAAATGATCTTCAATTCTTGCTAAATCAAGCATAGTACAAAGGATAAAGGGTGCATTTGGTTACACCATAGTTACCTAAATCGCAGTTCGGCTAAAGTTCAAATTCATAGTTCGTAGTTTAAAGTTTGATGAGTTTCAAAATATCTCAGTTCATAGGGGAGGTTTCAACTAGTTTGTTTTTCACTTCATTTGAATTGCATTTCAGGTTAACCTAGTTCATTGGACCAGTACAATACTCTACTTCAAGATAGTTCAATTTAATTTGTATAATTGCACTGGAATTTGGTAAAGCCATCTATCATATGGATCATATTTGACCTATCAACATGTGCCAGCATGGCTCGTTATCATGAGGTCCAAGGCATCTATCATATGGGTCCTGCCATGTAGATCATCTGGCCTATAAATCAGGCTTATGTCAGATGGACCAAGATGTTAAAAATTAGGTGGCTGCTTAGAAAACTTGCCCAACTTTTCTAATCCATCCATTTCATTTTGTAAATTATGTCCCACCTGTTGAGTTTACAGGCTTGACTTTTTCAAATATTGGAACCATCAATCCCTCCTCTCCATCCAAACATCCAACCAGGCAGCCAATCATCCATCCATTAACCCATCCATCCATCACAATTTTCATCCATCCATCCATTTATCTCAATCCATTCATCCATTCATCCTGGTTCATCCATCCATTCATCCATCCACATATTTATATAATTATATATAATATAATATAAAAAATGGGGTTCGATTTGAGTGCTTACCAGTGGGCAGAGGGCGAGCAAGCGAGTCGCTGGTCGAGCAGAGGGTCTCTACTGGTCGGGCGGCGGCAGCGGGACGAGCAAAGAGAAGCGGAGGGCCTCTGCTGGTCGAGCTGCAAGACGAGCAGAGAGAGGCGGAGGGCCTCTGCTGGTCGGGAGGTGAGACGAACAGAGAGAGGCGGAGGGCCTCTGCTGGTCAGGCGGCGAGACGAGTAAAGCGAGGCGGAGGGCCTCTGCTAGTCGGGTTCCTGCCCTTGCTGGTCGGGCGGGATGAGCAGATGGACTGAGGGACGGAGGCAGAGAGAGAGAGAGAGAGAGAGAGAGAGAGAGAGAGAGACGAGAGAGCTGAGAGGGGCGGCCAGAGACGAGAGAAAGAGCTTAAAGAGCTGAGAGGGGTGGCTGAGCGGGAGTCTAGGATGAGCAAGGAGATAGGGCGTCTCAGACGAGCAGGGACTGGGAGTCTAGGAGAGAGGGAGCAGGGACAACTGACGAGATGAAGTCTGGGATGAGCAGGGAGATAGGGGCGGGGTGGGTGTATTTTCAAAAGAAAGGTAAAGGGGGTAGAATTTTTGGGTTTATATATATATATATATATTATATATATATTATATATATATATATATATATATATATATATATATATACCATATAACCAAGTCAATCCAAGTCAAGCCATATATTGATCCGGGTCGAGTCAAGCTGGGGCCATCTCGAACTCATTTTCGAGTTGTAAAAAATGGCTCGACTCGGATCAAACTCGGTTTCAAATCGAGCCGAGTCGAGTGAGTTGATCGAGCTAGCTCAGTTCGTGTACACCCCCTAGTTTTAACGCTAAAAAAAAAAGTAAGCGTTAAATCAAGCATCGGTATCATTGCGTAATTACTCAAGGAAATAATTATTACCCCATTTACAATGTATTTACTGGGGGTTTGGAAAATCAAACACACACTGAAAGAAGTTTTGGCTTCAGTATCCAAAATAAGTTTAACATTTGATTTATGAACGGCGTCCAATCAAAGAAAATGATATATTTCATTAACTGCACACTACGTAGATAAAGGTTGGAAACTCTGCAAGAGAATTTTGAACTTCCATCATGTTCCTCCTCCTCATACTATTTTACTTATTTTATATTAAATCTACAGTTATTTATAAGACTGGGGCATTGAGAAGAAAATTTTAGCAATAAGTTTAGACAATGCTTCAACAAATGATAGTGTAATTTCATGTTTACATAACCAGTTCAGGGCAACCGAAAATTTATTTTTTTATGAAAAAATATTCTAGGTCAGATGTTATGCCCATATTCTAAACTTGATTGTACAAGAATGGCTGGAAACAATTGACCACACTATAGAGAACATAAGAGAAAGTGTGAAATATAAGGGGGGTCGCCGTCGAGACTGAGTGTATGGAATAACATCATCCAACGTTTGAATGTGCCATATAAAAAAATATAAAAAAACGTTAAAGTTGGATGTGTATACACGTTAAAACTCGACTTATGAAATGTTAAATACGACAATGGAATTACAGCTTGCATTTTCTGAATATGCAGCACATGATAGAACGTATTCTTGGTTGTTGAGCGCAGATGATTAGACTAAAACAAACCGAGTTCACAACTTTCTCAAAGTTTTTTACGACTGCATGAAGAATTTTTTTGGAAATGAGTATCCAATTGCAAATCTGTTTCTTCCGTTTCTTTAGAAGATTAAGGATGCTCTACAAAAAAAAATGCCAGTGCAGATCCAAATTTTATATGACGGATGACAATTGGTATGCTAATGAAGTTTGAAAAATACTGGGACGAATGTTATTTGTTGATATCCTTAGCAATTGCTCTTGATCCTCGTTATAATATGTTGTAATATGGGCTTAGTCAAGTTTAATTTTATGAAGATTTATTCTATTGAAAGAGCAGTAACAGAGACTTTCAACGTTCATCAAGAATTCAAACATTTGTACTGTTTGTATGCTACTACTTTACCTACAACAAGTGTTAAAAAAGGAAGAGATACAAATGTTTCTATAACTGATTATGACGATGTACTAAATGAATACATGTCTTACTTAACCCGAGAACAAATAGGAGTTCATATTAAGGAATCAGAGCTAGAATTGTACCTGAATGAGCCAATCGTAAAGCAATCCGACTTTGATGTTTTGGAATGGTGGAAGACGAGGGTCAATGAATCAAAATACCCTACATTATCTGTGACGGCATGGGACATATTATCAATACCAATTTCAACAGTGGCATCAGAATCCACATTTAATACGGGAAGTAGGGTTGTGAGCAAGTATGGAAAGTCACTTTCATAAAAACCAGTTGAAGTATTAATTTGTATAGAAGATTGGTTGCGTCCGATATGGGGAGTGGATGATATTAATGATGAAAAAAAATGAAGAGATCGAGATTCATGACGAGACTCTACCGGCAACAACAACTACATGAAGGCGTTTATCAATTATTTTCTTTTTTGTTAAAACTTAAATGTTATGTAATATTACTTAACTTGAAACTTGAAAGTGGTGTAATGTGAGTCTGTGAGACTGTGATATTTATTTACTCATTATTGTTTATTTACTTTTCTTTTTTTATATATTTATTTTGTTCTTATATCAAGTTCAAATTATTCATCAACATTCTGATTTTTTTTATATAAAAAATTGAGTGTAGATATGTAAGACCCGTATCCTAGTTCGTACTGTTCCGATGAATCCTGCGATCCTTTCCGTCGAAGTCCGGCAATCCGCGACTGATAATCGATGTTGCGCACGACCATAAGTCGTATCCTTTAGATTCGAGTCAGTTTAATCCGAGACATGTATCATTGCGACCGCACCGTCGCCGCGGTTCCAACGTCGCGACTCACGCATCGATCCGATACCCTGACCAGAAGATGCGGGCCAGCGTTCAGTTCGAAGAAACGCCGCGCTTTTACGATCCCGAGAGAATCTCTACAACATGTCAAATCAATCCAATCAATCAAATCAATCCCATCAATCAATCCATCACTTCATGTCAAGTACAAAGCACCCATGCTTCCTTTCTCCACAAGTCAAGCAAGCCCAAAAGTCAACCAATCCATCCCCTCACCCATCACTCACCTCACATCACTCTCTCTCCTTATCTCTCTCTTTCTCTACACTATTTTCCAAGCAACCCAAGTGAGAGAAAAAAATCCCACGTTGGGAGCCTTCCATGAGAAAGAAAATAATGCATGTGTGAGGCCCACCTTTCCCTTCCCAAAACCTCTCATCTTAGCCCTTGATTTCCCATCTCCACCGTCAAAGAGGAGCACAAGAAGGTTGGCGTTCCAACAGACCGAAGAAGATCGACGGTGGGTGTTTCCATAGGCTAGATTTCATAAATTTTGTGATGGGCCAAGTGAGGCCTACCGATCAATGGTATGGATCTCACTTGGGACCCTAAGATGTGGCCGATGGCCCACTTGATTTTCATTTGATGTACGGTTAAATGCAAGGGAGGACCCATAGTGTCGGGGTCCTCCATCACACGTGTGTCCCACTCTTTCTCTCTCTCCCCCTATCTCTTTTCTTTTTCCTCCTTTCCTTGTGATGATATGATTGTATGGCCCACTTGGATGGACCCCACAATGGAGCATGTATTGGATCCAAACCATCTAAGGTGGGGCCCACTTTACATATGTATGGTGACCACACCACCTCACCATGTGGTGACCCACCTACAAAGGATGCACATTAAAGGCATTGCATGCCTAAGCAAAAAAAAAAAAAGAAGAAAAGAGAGTCCAGGGACTCTCTGGACGTTTGAAAGAAAAATACAAACCTTAGCCTTTTCAAGGCATTGGAAGTGGGTCATTTGTATAGGACCCACCCTGATGTTTGTATCCAATCCAGGCCGTCCACCCCTTTTCCTAACTCATTTTAGGCGTTGAGCCGAAAAATGAGGTCAATCTGACTCTCAGGTGGACCATACCTTTGGAATTAGTGATTTTCACCGTTGAAACTTATCTTAATTTTTCTACACGCCAAAAGATACCCAATATTGGGCTTGTTTGGTTGGTATTGAGCAATGAAAAGCAATGCCGGGAGTGGATTCATCAGAGGCGGGCCGCACATAGGAAAAACCTCAAAAAAAAAAAACACTTTTCAAAAAAAATATATATAGCAGGCAGCGCCTGCTGCTGCGTTTCTGGCGAGCGGACAGGGTCCCACGGCTCCAGCCATGGGCCCCACCATGATGTATATGTTGTATCCACACCGTCCATGAGGTGGACCACCCCCTAAGGTAGGTCCCCTCCAAAGATCAGCTCGATCCAACGCTCAGGTGGCCCACACCACAAGAAACAGCGGTGATTAAACTCTACCATTGAAACCTTCCATGGGCCCACTGAAGTTTTGGATCAATCCGAAATTTATTTTTCCTCTTCATTTCCAGGTCCGTGTGACCTCATGAACGGTTTGGATGGAGTATAAACATTACAGTGGGCCCCACGTGGAGCCCACAGTGATGTATGTGCTTTATTCCCACCGTCCGCCTGGACGGTGGGAGCCTACCCTGATGCATGTGTTGTAACCCCCGTCCAGTGGACGGTGGGGCCCCTGTGCATGTGTGCACGTGTGTGGGTGGGTGCATGCGTGTGTGATGTGTGTGTATGTGTGTGTGTGTGTGTTGTGTGTGGTATATATATATATATATATATATATATATTATATATAAAAAAAAATATTATATCATATATCATATTGTATATATATATTATATATAAATTTTATGTTATATTATTTTTATAAGGGATGGTGGGTTTTCATGTGGACCCCACCATGATACTTGTGTTGCATCCAAACAGTCCACCATTTGACAAGCTTGTATTAAGGCGTGGGGCCAAAAATAAGATAGATCTAGTTATCATGTGGACCACACTGTATAGTGACGATTGAACGTCCACCATTAGACCCTTGGGCCACCAAGTTCTTGGTGACCCTATGAACAGATTGTATGAGAAATAAATGTTATGGTGGGCCCTAGAAATTTTAATGGTGGAATTCTTTATCACCACTTACATTGGTGCGGCCCATTGATGTGGCCCATTTGATATGTATACGGCCCACTTGGTATATATAAGGCCCATGTTGTGAGGCTCATCTTGTGTATTTGTGGCCATTGTTGAGGCCCACCTTGATGTATACATGGCCCATGTGTTTAGGCTCATTCAATGTATTTTGTGGCATATGTTACGAGGCCCATTGTGATGTTTCAAAGGCCCATGGGATATGGCCCATTGTAATGTACCTAAGGCCCATTAATGTGGCCCACTTGATTTATATAAGGCCCATATGATGCGGCCCACTTGATGTATCCAAGGCCCATAGGTCGAGGCCCAACGGGAGGTCCTTAGGGTCCATTGCAATGTATGATTTCCCCATGGTTTGTGTAATGATGTCTTATAGCGGGCTATGCCTTGGGAGCAATGTTGGTTTGACGTCCACATTGTAGAATAATGTTGGTTTAATGTCCGCATTATAACTCTCCCTAGGGCCCATTAGTAGGCCCACATTTGTTGATAGTTCACCACTTTATAACATGCTTAGTATAGCTCCATGATTCATACTCATACGCATCATATGTATGCTTGATATGAGTAGTGACTGAGCATAGCATACGCCATTGGGCAGACCACATAGGGGACTCCTTATGAGGCGGAGTGCCCCACATTATCGCATTGTACGCGCATGGATTGTTGCATGATTTGACGGTGTGATTCATGCATCTCGCATATGTGTGACTTGATTACTGCACACCCTAGCGACATCAGGGTCGTGGCTCCACAGGCACATCGTGGATGGCCGTATCGGATACCGGAAATACTTTGTTCTAGCACTGTGGGCACTTAGGATGTCCTTGGGTGAAAATCCCAGAACTTTTTTGGTACCAGGAGATGCTCCAACGTCTAGACCGAGTGGATACATGAGCGCCCGAGTGCCGAATACCAGTAGGCCGCGTCTCCCACTGTGTCGTGGTCGGTTGGAAGGGGGTGTGGCCTTATCCGCCTGAGTGAGGGGGCTATAAGCTAGGCTGAGTTTGACCAGCTCGCAAATGTGTCCGCTATCGATGAGCCGGGTAGGTATTGGCAAACTACTGGTCAGGCGGATAGTGTGGTCTCTTCCACTTGCTTGATTGTGCAGCTAGGGAGGAGGCAGTCAGTGTGAGGTGTATTAGACCCCGGTGATATCCAGAGAGGAACTGTACTGATATGTGTGCTTATGAGTACTGGCACGTTTGCTTTGCATCTCGCATATGACATTTGGCTACATAGGCCTCGCATCGTATGGTCTTGGTATGACCGACAGCATTCATGTCTTGCATTACATAGCTTTAGTATAAGCTGATAGCATTCATGGACTTACCGCATATTTCCGCATTACTCTGATCTTGTACACTTGGCACTCGCCTTACACACACTTTCACCACCCTCTAAGCTTTTGTAAGCTTATGCACGATAGATGCGTGCAGGTGGCGTTAGGTTGCGGCAGCGTTGAGCTCGGAGCGTGCAGCAGTCTTCTGGAGCTTTTGGAGTTTTCTTTGATATCATTACATTGTATTTTCCTTCCCGCATTGTACTTAAAAGTTTTTGATATAGTGGATATGTGGTGTTGTTGTTTTTGTGTCTTGGTTATGCTTGTGGTTATGCTCCATTAAAAAAATAAAAAAATTCATGCTGAAAATCCTCCTTGTAGGATCCCAGAATCGGAATCTGGCGTATGGGCGCTGGGAGCCGAGAATGGGGTACTACGGAGGCTGTCGGCGCCGGATTCGGCAAATCGGGAATTTTGTGAGCCCGGTTTCCGAGTTTGGGGCGTGACAAGATATGTCGTCATTCGACCCATTGGCTAACATTTGGGACTACGCTTCCTTAGTCGAATCGCCACCAAGGTCTGGAAGAACAAAGATTGTGTGTGGTTTGTGTGGGGCAAAGTTTGTGAACAAGACTAATCAGTTTCAGTTACACTTGTCATGTCGAGGTGGTGATACAAAATTGTGCCCCAATGCCCCAAAGGATGTCCAAATTATTTTTTAAGCCCTTTTAGATTTGAATAGGAAACCTTCCACTTCATCCAAACCTTTTGGATCTGGTACACAAATAACTTCCATGGAAGATGCAGAGGAGGAAGTCATATTAAAAGCTCTGAAGGAAGATCAACTCCAATTCACCATAAAACGTAGTGTAGAAGAGGTTTTAAACTTCAGTGATATCCTCCAAGGCAACATGATGTTGAAGTAGGATCAAGAACGAGCAATGTGAGGCCCACATCTAGTATCCATTCTATTCTGATAGGTTCCGCGGTCCTCCCGGTCGAATTTCGGCGACTCGCGACTTGTATATTGTATTTGCGATCATCCCTGAGTTCTGTCCTGTAAACCCGATCCAATCCGACCCGAAACTTGCGTCATTGCGACCGCATTGTCGACGTCGTTCCAACACCGCGTCTCGTGCGGCAATCCGATAGGTAGATCAAAATATGTACCCTTTGTATTATTGGAGCCCTTGATTTGATGTGGGACCCACTTTAGGGGGTGTGCACGTTTCCCTAGGTAGCAAAGCCCACCCTAGGAGTCATCATTTCCTAGGTGCCTAACCTAACCTATTGCCTAGCCTACACCTACACCCTACATTGCTAGATATTATGAGTTTTCTCTAACCTAGGCAATCATGAGCCTCCTTCTCTAGAAAACCATCATGCCTTGCTCTAACCAAGGCCACTTTTCTCTAAAAAAATTCAGCTTTTCATGCTACATCTCCCCATTCCCTAGCAAATCTCATCATTCCTCCCTTACATCTCTCTTTCCCTTTTTCTCCCTCATTTTCTCCATCTTCTCTCCCTTGCAAGAGACCCAACATCCAACCTTTCTCCTCCATTTCCAGCTACATTTCATCCTAATCTCTCATTATCTAGCCCTTGGAACATCATCTCACCCATAGATCTTCATCCATTGGTGCCTAAGGAGCTTGGTGTTGAAGTTTGGTGGAGATCCATTAGGTGGGTGAGCATCTAGGATAGGTTTCATTATTTTTCCTTTATAGATCTTTCTTTTGCTTCATGTGGAGAGTGTAGGACCCACCAATCAATGGTGGAGGTCCTACACAACTCCTTGGGTGTGGCCATTGGCTCACCATTTGCATTCATGATGTCTTGATGGGGCCATCCTCCATGGACCCCATCTTGATGCTTCTTCTCTTTGATCTATAGTCTTTGGGTCATCTAGACCCTAAATCTTTGGTGAGGATGACATCCCCACCTTAGATGTTGATTTGTAGGGCCCATGCATGCATGAGACTCTTGTTCATCTTGCATGTACATGTTGATTCCTTGATTGTGGAGGGCTAATAGTGGCGGAGCCCCCCCTATGGCCGGATTGTGTCATTTCTCTATATTTTCTTCCCTTTCTCTGATGTGGATCTAATGTATGTGTGGCCCACCTGATGTGCAAGTTGTTGGGACGTCTAGGCCCAACCTTGTTGCCCCATTTTGTTGGCATGATTTGGACGGCCTTTGGGCCTGATTTTATGGCTGATCTCGGAAGGGGCTTGGGTCTGAGAGTTGTGTGACCCATCTAGGTAGACCCCGCCTTGAGGAATCTGTGATTTATTCCCCTATTTTTCATCTCTTGGGCTGGTCTGGACAACAACATGTTACTGTCCAGATTGCTGAAATGTTTGGAATGTAGGCCCTGTTTATGGATCTTTTCTCCCTGATTTCTTTGACATTTCTCTGAGGTGTGGACCCCACCTTGATGTATGTTAAATCCCACCTCATCTGGCCCTTGATTGGAGTACATGGGGTAGACCCAAGAGGGATGAACGGTCCAAGTTTCTGGATTGTCCAACAGGCCCATATACTATAGAAAGCATAAATTTCTACATGTACCTTGGGGATGGTGGGCCACTTTTGTGGACCCCATTTGATGTTCCTTTATGGGTGCATGTATTCCACCCTTTTTCCCCCTTGATTGGAAGGCCTGGGCCCACCCCATTGGGTGTCCAAGATGGGGACTGCCATAGTTTCTGCAATAGAATTTTAATTCAACCTTGTTGTCCATTTTTGTTAATTGTTAAAAAATGTATTAATGGCTCCCTAACTTACCCTTCTTATGGCACACCTTGCTGGAACCCACTTCATGTGCATATGGGCCATCCAGACCACCCCATTTGGGGGTTATCATTGCTGGGCCAGAAGCTCTGCTGGACGTTCCAGCTGGGTTGACGTCCAGCAGGGGTTGGTCGTCCCCAGCTTTTAGGCCCACCATGATGATGTGCTGCCATCCTTCCATCTCTATGTGGCCCACTTGGACGTGGCCCACCCCTGGTGGTACATCCCTAGTGGGGCCCACCTTGAGTACTCTTTAGGGGCCAGCCGTTCAAGCCCATGGGACGCCCCTAGTGATTTTGGGTGCTGCTGGCCTTTTGTCCAGTAGCAAGCCCACCTTGTATTTTGTGTTGTATCTCCACATTCCATCTGGTGGGACCCACTTTCACATGTATGGGCCACCTTGAGAATTCTATTTTACTCAGATTTATGATTTACTGGACTCCAGCAGGCCCAAGAAGCTGGGTGGCCAATGTCTAGCAATGCCTTAGAAAATTCTGCTTGTAATTGGGTATTTTGAAGTTGGGTGGCCTACCAGATGGAAGGTGCTTTCCATGTCCACCTTGTTCATGATTTCCTCAGATTATCAGACTCCTTATATGCCTTGTAAGGCCCACCTTTGGTTGATTATTGAGGACCAAATAGTTTAGATTTTTGGGATGTCCAAATAGGCCCAGATGGGCTGGATGCCCAACCTTGAGTCCAGATTGATGTATGGGCTGCTCACTTTATATAATGGACCCTATGGGCTGGCTGTAAGCCCGATTTGAAGTGTAAGAATGGATCCTTGTTTCCCATATATATATTATCCAGTTTTTGGGCTGATTTGTAAGGCCATGTTGATGAATATTGGATTGACCATTAGCTATGTACTTTGGGCATATAGGCTGCCCATTAGGCCCATCATAATGCATGGATTCGGTGGCCATTGAGACTTGGGCCATGGTTGCCCCATTGGCCCATGTTGATGTATGCCTTGGGCCATGGTTGCCCCATTGGCCCATATGGATGTATGTAGGCTTTGGGTCATTCCTTGAGGCCCATCATGAGATACATAATGACATGTATTGTTGCCCATTTAGTTTTCATAGTTGTATCCGGGCCTTAGGCCTTGTTTTAGCTAGTTTCTTTATTGGGCCGCCTTAAAGGGGACAATGGCAGTTAAATGTTCACATTGTGTACCCATATAGGCCCCTTTGTTAGGCCCATTCTCATCTATTACGCCCATAGTGTTGTTTACCTAGTCCTAGTGGGCTAACCCAAATAGTTGAGCCCCCACTAGTGGTTGTGCATTTACCTTGACTTGTAGAATAGTCTAAGTACCTAGACCCAACCTTGCTTAGAGGAGAGCACATCATCACCGCATGTCATGCATGGTCATCTTCATGATTCATTCCCATGTGCATCATATGTATGCTTGGATTGAAGAGTGATTGATCATGATATATGCCATTGAGCAGACTGTTTTATACTGTCGGGCAGACTGCTTTATGGGACTCTCAGAGTGACGGAGTTGCCCCACATGAGCACGCTGTATGCGTAGGACTGATGCATGGTTGATTGGTATGCTTCATGCATCTCGCATTTGCATGGTACAGATTATTATTCGCCCTAGCATCATCAGGGTCGTAGCCTCCATAGGCACATCGTGGATGACCAGATTTGGACACCGAAAATGTTTAGTTCTAGCACTGTGGGCACGTAGGATGTCCTTGGGTGAAAGTCCTAGAACCATGCTCCAACGTCGAGACCGAGTGGTAAACATGAGCGCCGGTACCGTTACCGTTAAGTCGCGTCTCCCACTATATCGTGGTCGATTAGAAGGGGGTGTGGCCTTATCCGCCTGAGTGAAGGGGCTATAAGCCAGGCTGAGTTTGACCAGCTCGCAAATGGTTCCGCTACCGGCTAGCCTTGTAGGTGTTGGCTGACCACAGGCGGGTAGTGAGGTCTCTTATGCTCGCTGGGCTGCGCGGCTTGGGAGGTGGCAGTCAATGTGGAGTGTATTTAACCCCGGTGATTTCCCAAAAAGGAACTGTACTGATATGTGGACATGATATGAGGATGAGTATGATTGCATTGTACATTGCATATGGCATTTGGCTATATAGGCCCCGCATTGCTTGGCCTTGGGATGGCTGATGGCACTCCTGCACGGTATTGCATAGCCTTGTTACGTCTGTTGGTATTCATGGTCTTGCCAGCATTTTCTGCATACTCTGATATTGCATACTTGTCACCTGTCCCGCACACACTTACACCACCCTCTAAGCTTTCTATAAGCTTATGCACTATTGATGTGTGAAGGTGATTCTAGGCCATAGCAGGAGCAGGAGCATGCCGCGGATCCTTTGGAGTTTTGTTTTATTACCATTGTATCTTTCCCTTTTGAACCTTGTATTGTAAAAGTTTTTATTCCTAGTGGATTTTGTAATGGTGTTTCTGTAGTTATTTTCTGTGGTAATGATCATGGTTATGCTGATTATGAAACAGACTTATGTTATAAAAATACTCCTTGTACGATCCCAGGATCGGAATCTGGTGTATGGGTGCCACGAGCCGAGAATGGGGTACTATGGAGGCTGTCAGCGCCGGATTCAGAGATCGAAAATTTTGTGAGCCTATTTTCCGAGTTTGGGGCGTGACAAGCAACAAAAAGAAGAAGAGTAACAAATTCAAGTTCCTCACCTGTCTTGGTGAATTTTATAAGGCATTGGGTATTACGTACAAATCTTTACATAAAAAAGTTTAAAAATCTAATTCAAACTATAAAAGAGCACGAAGGAAACATCTCTTCACCTTCTGACTCAGAAGATGTGAAGTAATATGTATATGAAAAATTAGATAGTAGTTCGGGTGAATTGGATGACAATGCAGGAACTTATAATTATGTGCCAAGAACAGGAAGGCACTCCTCCTATGGAGGTTATGAGTTGTAATTTATGAACAATGTAATTATCGAAGCTTTATAATTATAATTTATATATTTTATTGTTTTGTTCAACTTTAAACTCGAATTTGAATTTGAATTCAAATTCAAATCAAACTCAATATATAACTCGAACTCGAACTCGGCTTGAAACTTGAACTCGAACTCGGCTCGAAAACTCGAACTCGAAATCAGATCGAACTAGACTGAGTTGCTGACCAAGACGAGCTGAGCTACCAATCCAGGCTCAATGATCGAGCCGAGCCAAGTTCGAGCTAGGGTATCTTGCTAGTCGAATCAAGCCGAGCTGGGAAAATCTCGACTTAGATCGACTCATGTACACCTCTACAGGTCAGTGGTGTGTGGTACACCTGCCAATCCGCTTCCATGCACAATACATACATCAATGTGGGTCTCACCTAATCCGCTCTTAACAAAAGCAAATTGTGTCTCCCACTCCTGCTATCAGCAGATTAGGCATGCCCATCCTCACCTAAGAAGGTGCGACACTTACCATGGGACCCACCTTTATGTATGTATTCTATATCCATGTTGTTCAACCATTTTTTTCTAGATAATGTTAGGGCATGATCCCAAATACAAAGTAGATCCAATTCTAAAGTGAACCATACTATAGGAAACATTGTTGATTGACCATTAATGAGCCACAAAAGTTTTGGATTAAGCTGATATTTGTTTTTGTCCCTTCATCCAGGTTCATCTAACCTCATCAACAGATTGGATGGAAAATAAACATTATGTACACATGAAGGTGGGCTTTAGGAATTTTTTTAATAACAGGGCATTCAATTACCATTGTTTTTTGTAGTATGGCTCACCTGAGATTTGCATCTTCTTAATTTTGAGCCCATGCCTTAAAACAATCTGCAAATCAGATGGACAATGTGGATATAGAATACATACATCAAGGTGGGCCCAATGGTAAGGGCCGCACCATCTCGGGTGAGGGTGAGGTCCACCTAATCTGCTCCCCGCCAGGCCAGACTCAGTCCAAGCAGGGATTTATGGTGCCCACCATGATGCACGGGTTTTATCCAAGCCGTCCATCCATTTTGTCATATCATTTTAGGACATAAGCCCAAAAACGACATAGAACTAAGGCTCAAGTGGACCACATAATGGGTATTAAACTCCCACCATTGGAGACTTCTACATAGGGCCGCATAAGTTTTGGATTAAGCTGATATTTATGTTTTCCCTTCATCCAAGTCTACATAATGGATGGCAAATAAACATCAAAGTGGGCCCTGGGAAGGTTTAAACCGTATGCATCATTATCACGGTTGGTTCTTATAGTGTGTTCCACTTGAACCTTTAATCTAATTCATTTTTGGGCTCAAACTTTGAAATGACCTTAAAAATGGATGGACTGTGTGGATAAAACCCATACATCACAGTGCCCCACATGGCCCCTGCTTGGATTGAGTCCACCAAGGAGTGGCAAGAGGCAATCCACTTCCCAATCATACGCATTTACATAGAGCAAGCAACAAATGCTTGGGCATCCATAACATCAAAGATTTTGCTCATGTTAAAGTTTGTTAATATAAATTGATACACAATGCTATAAAGGTTAAGCTTTTAGAGAAAGTGGTTGTTTGACATGTTAAAGCTTTTAGAGAAAGTATTAGAGCAGAAGGTCATATGTTCGAATCCTGAAAGTAGCAAATATGCCTCATTAATATATTCTCCCACGGGAGGCCATTGGTTTTGGTATGAGTGATTGTCCCTCCACCCTTGCCTAGTATGTTCCCATGCGAAGTTTCACCATCCTATAAGTATTGGCACACGTGTCTTCACGTGGACATGCAAGCCACCCACGTTGGCAATCCTCAAGTCTTATAAGATGCATATTATTTTGACTAGGTGTGTGGCAAGTGGGACTCACTTGGAGCAAGGAATGGGGGGAGCCTCAAACCCATGTATGTGGGCCCATCATACTTCGATGTTAGATCCTAAGGTAAAAAATCAAGTAGATCCTATAAACTTCGATGGATCAAACCATGTGAAACAGTTGGAATGAGATGGCTACCATAGCTTTGTTTGTGGGCCACCATGTAGTGTATCTATGAATGCTCTCACTGCAAGTGGCCACCCTCACTCTCTTTTTTCCTTCCTTAATATGCAAATGAGGTGTAGTGTTGACTTAAATGGAATATATTTGACTAGAGTTGCTACTAGCAAAATGAAGCTTAGATTTTATGGCCAGCTTAAAACTATAGAATTGCTTAAGGGTTAGGGAATTGCAAGATTCCCCACGTCAAGTGATTCCTGTTGTTAATCTGTGACCATAGATTATGAGGAAGGGCCTCGGAGATAGAAAATGAAGGGGTTAAACACCATTTTTATGTCTACACCATGTGTGATATCTACTTCATGTGATTTTATGATTTTTAAAAGAATTCAATGGAATTTCATTATTATGTATCTAACCATGCTTCATATAAGCCATCAGGGGTTAGGTAAGCAAAAATAGAATATTCTAGCATTGCTTCGCAAAGTCAGGTGACTTTAATAGATAGTGTAAATAAGAATGTGGTAAATAAAATGCAGTGTAATCGTAACCTTACATTATAGAGTTTAGAACTTTGGGTAGGTAATTGTTGAGGGTCAAATATTGCATATCAGACCCTAACGATTGCTTGGATTTACGAACATGATACCATTTAATGCCCTATTTTAATCGTGTTTGTGATGCAAGGTACATTTGCTAGCGTGAACTGAAAAAGATGCTAAAAGCCAAAATTTAATGCTCAGATTTCACAAAACCAAGGGACGGACTCCAGGGGACCAAGATCAATGGATGTACACGTCAGATATCCAAGAAAATTGAGAAACTGAAGCTCAAGTGGCCTAAAAGTCAGCCAGAATGCAAGATCACAGGGTTTTCACCATCCGATTGGCCCGAAATTTCATGCAGGGCCTGAGGACCATAAATGAACCGTACATGTTGAATTTCAGCTCTCGGATCGCTGCGGAAGAGGCCCAACGGACATATCAGCCCTTAATCCATCAATTTTAGGCCCACCTGATATCTGGATCTGCTTCAATGTTGGTCTCAACTCATTAAATGGGCTGATAAAGCAGATGGATGGAGCGGATTTCTCATGAGCATCAAGGTGGGACCCACTTTGAGGAGTGGGAGTGCACACTAGCCGTGCACTTTCAGTGCACCAAACCAATGGAATCGGTCAGCAGGCGCTGACCCGATTTTCATTTTCAAAACAGAGACGCAACAGCGTCTGCCCTGACCGATGCCGGGTCTCGATGGTGGGCCTCACTTGTCATTTTTCTCGAAGATCCGAACCGTCCAATGACCTCTCAGCGAGCGCCTCATCACTGCCTAGGTGGTATAATTGTAGAAGGTATCGAGGATCGAAATCTGGCCGTCCAAACGTAGATTAGACGGTCGAGACATCCAACAGGTGAAACACCATGATTTTGATCCAAAACTGACCAGGTCCGACTGGTTTTTCGAGGGCAATCGAGTGGACGGATTGGATTTCTCATCAGACCTCGATAATGGGCTCCGCCATCATCTCAGCGTAAGAGCAGCAGCCCTGTTTGTGCGTCCGCGAAACCCGGCTGCGGTGGGCCACTATGTGATCGAAGGGACGATCGGTTAGATGATCCGATCCGTCCAGAGGCCGGAGAAGGGGGTTTTCACCCTTCCTATGAAGTCAGAATCACTACAATGGGTGATTTCTTCTCGTGATCTGAGATTAAACGCAGCTGTCGGTGAGTTTTCCTGTGCAGAATCAGCTTCCGCATTCTGGTTCTGCTGCGGACTGTAAAGGAGAGTAAGTTCTCCGATTCCAGGAAGGAGACACAACAATCACCTTTGTTTATAAAAGAGAAGAAGAGAGAGAGAGGAGATCATCTCTTTTTGGCTGATCTTGGCTAGGACGTGGAGAGGCGGGAGGCAGCGGCTGGAGATGTGAAGCACCAGAGAAGTTTTTTTTTTCTATTTATTTTTCTTTTCTTTTCTTTTCTTTTCTATGGAAAAATAGTTAATCATGCCCATGGTTAGCTAACCTCTTAGCTAGGGCTAAGAGGTGAAGCTTGTAGTGAGTTGGGAGACTCTATTTATGCCTTTAATTTAATTTTGATTTGTGAACTGAATTTGATTTTAGTTGATTATTAAGGGAATGTTTTTAGTCTTTAATGGTCTGTTGTGACTGAAATTACAATGGGTCTGCAATGGCTTTGAATATTTCTATTTTCTCTTTATGTTTATGACGTCAGGAAGCCCTGTTGTTCACCATTGTCTCCTGGGCATGGTTGGATGTCGGTACCCTTCCTAATCTTCATACATTGATTGGTTGGTAATTAGTTTAATTCTGTTGTTTGCTTTGTCTCCTGGGCATGGTTTGGTGATGGAATCCATTCTAATTCATATACCTTTCATCTTTTCAAAACTACATCAAAGGAAGTTCAGTTGATTTTCATGAATCAAGTATAGTTCTCCCTGATCTCTACAAGTGGATCCTCTGAATCCCTAGTTTCCCTTCTCTGAATTTTCTTCTCAGTTTAGATTAATATTTCATCATTATTCTTCAAATCATAATTGATTTAGATTGCATCTTAGTCTAGTTATAGTCCTACTTGGTTTCAAAATACGTACAGGTTTCAGTCCCTGTGGATTCGACCTCGGTCTTACCGAGTTTATTACTACATCACAACCCTATACTTGGGGAGTGAACAAGTTTTTAGCGCCGTTGCCGGGGACTGACGGCTACGATTTTCTGAAATTAATTAGTCTTAGGATTAGTTTAAGATTAGGATTTCTTTTCTAACTTTAGTTTTTAGTTTTTTTTTTCTGATTTCTAGAAACTAACCTGTTTTCCTGTTTTGTAGGATCCTGACATACACTTTTAATTCGGTAATTTCTTTCTAAATTCTTTCTCTTTTTTCTGGATCTCATATTGCTGTAGGATTATTTTATTCTTAAGATTAGATTCAGAATTAGGGTTTTACTATGCAAGAGTTGGAACGTATATGTGCTGAGATAGCTAAGGAATCTTGGGAAAATTTTTTGATGTATGAAGATAATGATGGAAAACAGCCTATGCCTCAAATATTTTCTGAAAATTACTTCAACCAATTGAAACATGATGCTCCACCGATTAAGAAGTCCTTACGTGATCATATGCAGGAGAACAATTACACCCCACGGATTAACAAGACAGTACGTGAATGTTGGGGTTATCATAACTATGAGAGTGAGAATTATTATCACTCATCTGAGAAAAAGAAAACAATGCGTGATTATATTATGAGTGATAATATGTATTACCAACCATCAGATTCTCCCACACATGATCCGTATGACTCTAATCAGTGGAACCATCAATGTTGGGAAGATGAAGCAACAACATGTAATGATTATTCTCTTAGATACCCTACCATTGAGAACCAACCAGAATCGATCCAAGAGGATTCATGTTTTAATCTAGAACAATTCAACCAGCATGTTGTGAAAATGATGAAATCATTAGAAGTACTCAATTCGCGCCTTGAAAGGATAGAGGAAGCTCGCTCATCCCAACTACAATCCAATCCAGAAATACAATGCAAGGAAAGTGATCCTCACTCGCTTTTGACAAAATCTGGAATTTGGAATGAGGAGTTGGATTCCATTAATGAGCATACGGTTCAACTCCCCGATGAGTCGATCTCACTGACTGTTCAAAACAATGATGGAGATACATGGGTGTCTTTCAAATACAGTGATGATGACACACTTTCCTTACATGATACACAGGATCTCAATGATGAGGTTGAGGTTAGTTTATTCGAACCTCAACCGAATTTAGAATGTAAGGAAAGCGATCCCATCTCAAGTGTGTACTGCACTGAATTGGAAGCTGAGAAGTATTGGGATGAGATTCATGAGAGCACAACCCAAATTCCCCTGGAATCAATCTCAAGTATGGTCCAGGTCAATGCTCAAGAAGCACACGAAGTGATTGGTCATACTAAGCTACTCCACTCACCTAACATGTCCGATTTAAAAGTGAAAGATGAGCTCATTAGAACCGACCCTTCCAACTTCTGTGAGACATGTTTGGACCACTCTCTTGAATTGAAGGATAATGTGATTCGGGAGAAGGACGAGCTGCTCGCTACGACTCTGGAATTTGAAACCACTCAATTGAGACCACCATCTGAGCTGTACACGTCTGACAGTTCAACGCCTCGATTGAGTAGTTTCAATGAACAAAGTGATCCCATCGATGCTTCCCCTATTGATCTTCAATATGTCTGTGCAGGGCTGGAGCAAGAGAGCATATCTTCATATACTTTTAAGGGCGAGGGAGTCCTTGAGCATCTCATTACAGACTTCAATGAGGAAAATAAGTCACTCTCAGTTGAAATTTCTGACTCTTTTGATAATTGTTGGGCACACTTACAAAGTCAAACGATCCCATGTCAAAAGACAAAGTGAATGCGTTACAAGACAACATCTCGGTAGTCATCACTGACCGAGACCGAGAGAACCCTTACTTTGACGCTCCTCCCTCCCCAGATCCTCACTGCTTACCATTAAGGGACGAGGAGCTAAAAATTAAACCGAAGTCTGATACTTCGGAATGTGTTGAGACTACACCACTTTTTGAAAATTTTTCTCAATTTGATCTACTTGTAGTCTCTGATTCACCATGGGATACTAACTTCGAAACTTTTTCTGACACAGGTGAATCATATATACTTTGGATACCTCAAGCGAACCAACGTCAAATTTTTAATGAGGTACATAAGTTTTTCTGGAAAGTCAAGCTCCAGGGCATCCAAGCCTATTGCACAAAGGGCTTTTGGATGATCTTGTTAAAGAATTTACTGAGAAACTTATCAAGATATCGGCCGGAAGAGGAACCTTGCGGCATGATCGAGTAGCTTTCCCCTGCTTTCTTAGGAATAGGGTAGTTTGCTTTATGTTATTTTAGGATAAACGGTAAACTTAGTGCTCCTGGGAGGCAACCCAGTTTTTTTTCATTCCATTTAATTTTCCTAGCTAGTTCAATGTTTGTGGGTAACATTACTGCAAACCCTCACGAGACTACAACTCGTCCACTAGGGCCAACCTAGGGGTTTAAAGGCTTGTTGCATGCGCTAAATGCAATCGAGAGCACCTGCGAAAGTGGTATAGGTAGGATTTTATTTTTGTTAGTTTTGTGTTACTTTCTCTCTCGTGCTGATTGGATTCCATACTGCGATCTCTTGGAAAGTCTCTCACGATTCATCATCCAGGTACCATCTTCCCATCACTTCTCTTTTACTTTTGTTGTCCCATGTGCATGGCATGCTTATATCTTTTACATTGAGGACAATGTAGATTTTAGGTTGGGGGTGGGAGATTAGGTAACCTAATCAATGTTTTTCTTAGTCTTGAGCAAATAATATTGTGAAAATTTAAAAAAAAAAAAAAAATTTGACTTTCTTATACATTCGAAGTGATCTTGACGGTCATGTAGAGCACTAGAATTTCAAGATACGTCATGTTGGTAATTTATGACTCTTGGATTCAGTGTCTGTTAGATTTCACAGTTAAGTTTGAATTGTTAATCTATGATTAGACGTTTTAAACATTGATTGAGTCATGATTTCACATGTCACATCTCGCTTACACATTGAGGTTTCAGTTCAATATTGAAGGATTGACTTGGTAATCATTAAGCATGAAAAGAACCAATCTAGGGAATTTGTCCATCCTGTTCATTAAGAAGAATGAAAGAAAAAAAATATACCCAGCTACAAGACAGCTGCCTACGAAAAGGGTTGGGCAAACGAACTTCACCATAGGTTTGCTCCCTATAGGTGTAGATTTTAGACCCCATGGTTACCATTCGGAAAGAGTTGGGCGATTAGTTTTCACCATAGGTTTGCTCCCTATAGGTGAGGAATTGATTCCCCTCCTTAGCGTTATTTTTAATGGAAAAATCAAAAGATGATAAAAATGAAAGAATGCTCTGTGAGGCAAGTTTTGGTTATCATGAATTTTCTTGTTGGTTACCAACGATATCCTGAAATAGAGAATTGAATATTAATGTTGAAAGTCGGGATTACACTCTACACCCATGGAACTCAATGTTTCAAATTATTCTAGTTTATGGATTAATATTTGAACTTGATGATGAAATTTACCGTGTGCTTGAGTCCAAGAGAAAGTGATGCTCAACAATCATGAACCTTAGAATTCTAGTATCTGGGTGGTTTTTCAAAAATCACTAGAGTTCGTAGAAATTGTCCTATAATTCTCAACTTATTTTTCGCATATTTTGCTCGGGACTAGCAAAATGCTGGTTGGGGGTTGTGTTGAGGGTCAAATATTGCATATCAGACCCTAACTATTGCTTGGATTTACGAACATGATACCATTTAATGCCCTATTTTAATCGTGTTTGTGATGCAAGGTACATTTGCTAGCGTGAACTGAAAAAGATGCTAAAAGCCAAAATTTAATGCTCAGATTTCACAAAACCAAGGGACGGACTCCAGGGGACCAAGATCAATGGATGTACACGTCAGATATCCAAGAAAATTGAGAAACTGAAGCTCAAGTGGCCTAAAAGTCAGCCAGAATGCAAGATCACAGGGTTTTCACCATCCGATTGGCCCGAAATTTCATGCAGGGCCTGAGGACCATAAATGAACCGTACATGTTGAATTTCAGCTCTCGGATCGCTGCGGAAGAGGCCCAACGGACATATCAGCCCTTAATCCATCAATTTTAGGCCCACCTGATATCTGGATCTGCTTCAATGTTGGTCTCAACTCATTAAATGGGCTGATAAAGCAGATGGATGGAGCGGATTTCTCATGAGCATCAAGGTGGGACCCACTTTGAGGAGTGGGAGTGCACACTAGCCGTGCACTTTCAGTGCACCAAACCAATGGAATCGGTCAGCAGGCGCTGACCCGATTTTCATTTTCAAAACAGAGACGCAACAGCGTCTGCCCTGACCGATGCCGGGTCTCGATGGTGGGCCTCACTTGTCATTTTTCTCGAAGATCCGAACCGTCCAATGACCTCTCAGCGAGCGCCTCATCACTGCCTAGGTGGTATAATTGTAGAAGGTATCGAGGATCAAAATCTGGCCGTCCAAACGTAGATTAGACGGTCGAGACATCCAACAGGTGAAACACCATGATTTTGATCCAAAACTGACCAGGTCCGACTGGTTTTTCGAGGGCAATCGAGTGGACGGATTGGATTTCTCATCAGACCTCGATAATGGGCTCCGCCATCATCTCAGCGTAAGAGCAGCAGCCCTGTTTGTGCGTCCGCGAAACCCGGCTGCGGTGGGCCACTATGTGATCGAAGGACGATCGGTTAGATGATCCGATCCGTCCAGAAGCCGGAGAAGGGGGTTTTCACCCTTCCTATGAAGTCAGAATCACTACAATGGGTGATTTCTTCTCGTGATCTGAGATTAAACGCAGCTGTCGGTGAGTTTTCCTGCGCAGAATCAGCTTCCGCATTCTAGTTCTGCTGCGGACTGTAAAGGAGAGTAAGTTCTCCGATTCCAGGAAGGAGACACAACAATCACCTTTGTTTATAAAAGAGAAGAAGAGAGAGAGAGGAGATCATCTCTTTTTGGCTGATCTTGGCTAGGACGTGGAGAGGCGGGAGGCAGCGGCCGGAGATGTGAAGCACCAGAGAAGTTTTTTTTCTATTTATTTTTCTTTTCTTTTCTTTTTTTTCTATGGAAAAATAGTTAATCATGCCCATGGTTAGCTAACCTCTTAGCTAGGGCTAAGAGGTGAAGCTTGTAGTGAGTTGGGAGACTCTATTTATGCCTTTAATTTAATTTTGATTTGTGAACTGAATTTGATTTTAGTTGATTATTAAGGGAATGTTTTTAGTCTTTAATGGTCTGTTGTGACTGAAATTACAATGGGTCTGCAATGGCTTTGAATATTTCTATTTTCTCTTTATGTTTATGAAGTCAGGAAGCCCTGTTGTTCACCATTGTCTCCTGGGCATGGTTGGATGTCGGTACCCTTCCTAATCTTCATACATTGATTGGTTGGTAATTAGTTTAATTCTGTTGTTTGCTTTGTCTCCTGGGCATGGTTTGGTGATGGAATCCATTCTAATTCATATACCTTTCATCTTTTCAAAACTACATCAAAGGAAGTTCAGTTGATTTTCATGAATCAAGTATAGTTCTCCCTGATCTCTACAAGTGGATCCTCTGAATCCCTAGTTTCCCTTCTCTGAATTTTCTTCTCAGTTTAGATTAATATTTCATCATTATTCTTCAAATCATAATTGATTTAGATTGCATCTTAGTCTAGTTATAGTCCTACTTGGTTTCAGAATACGTACAGGTTTCAGTCCCTGTGGATTCGACCTCGGTCTTACCGAGTTTATTACTACATCACAACCCTATACTTGGGGAGTGAACAGTAATATAAATAGAAATGAAATATATGAAACGAAATGCAATCCTAGCCTTATAGCATAGAGTTTAAGACTTTGGCTAGGCAAATGTAATAAAGAAAAAAGAGATGTAAGGTGAAGGAAATGAAACAGTGAGCTAATATTACAAATTTGTTAGAATGCATGGAGTTGAATGTGATATGAGTTCGATTGAGATGTGAGAAAGAAAAGATGAGATTATATACCATTTTTTCTATAAAAGGGATGACTAGATATCCCCGATTTAAACCCTACTCTAGACTTCAGTGCTTCTTTAATGGATTATTTTGTCTCTAGGGTTGGGTAACATATTGTAACGTCCCAGATTTTCGTTATTTTGGATTTTCAAAAACCCTTGAATTTTTTCATTATAATTAACTTATGTTGTCACTTACTGACCATAAACACTCGATGTTAGCCTATACGCAGGTGGTACCAATAAAGAACTGCACAAATCCGATTAATCAACCGAAAGAAACTAACAAATCCGACTGATTCACTTAAATATCGAGTTTAGCCACGTGATTTGCTCACGTAGAGCCCAAATCTAGCTGATTTATTGTTAACTTATTAAGACAACAACAACTAAATAAAAACCAACTAAAATCTGAGATAACCAGTAGTCAGATCTTAATTAACAAACCAAACTGAACTAGTTGTCCTTTTAGCCTAAAACCAATGGTTTAGGGTGATTATGATTGAATAATCATTTCCACTAGTTGCAAATAGGTCACACTGTGAACTTAGCTAACCTTAACCCCTCATCATTGCACACAACAAGTCTCGTTACCCAATTCATTTCAAAAATACCCTAATTATCCAAACAAACTCTAAATCGCTCATTAGTGGGCCATTAAACCTGAGGCTATAAAAAAAAAAAAAACATTCTTAGTGGGCTTGACATCCATCGCAGGACATCGAGCCGAGGTCGTGTCTCAAATTGCGTAACTTAGACCCGTAAACCAAGTGCATGGGATGTGTGAGTGCCTTAGACGAAAACCTATAATTTAAGTGAAACTAGCCCTTTGCTCTTTGCCCAAGTTGTAACTTTCAGACCATCAATTCATGGCCAACGTCCGGGTACTGACTAATGACATTTTCCCAACATATCCGTATAGTCACGGCCCCGATTGATCATCGGTGATCGTCGATCTAAGTTAGGGCCTTCCTAGTTGATCGCCACGCCTGATCATTGTATATTTGTATCCAAACAAAGATCGCATTGTAGGACACTTATTCTATGGCTTAGATTGACCCATATGCCTTCCGTTGGGTCCCATTAGTGGGAAAAAACCTCCTTTAGGGTTAGAATAATGAACAAAGGGCTATTGGGGCAATTTGTACACTTTTTGGCATTATAAACACCCATTCATTTCACACCCCCTATCCCGATACGAATTCACGCCTTAGCTTTGGAGGAGAGAGGAGAAAGAGGAGAAATGAGGGGGGGGGGAGAGAGAGAGAGAGAGAGAGAGAGAGAGAGAGAGAGAGAGAGAGAGAGAGGGAGTGAGTGAGTGAGAGAGAGAGAGAGAGAGCTTGGAAGTGTGAGGGTTTATACACATTCACCCTCTCATCCCCCTCTATAGCCACCTTATCGTTCGCGGATCCTTTGTGTTCTCTTAGCGATGATTGGAGGTAAGAAATAGATTCTACTATCTAATCTAGTCTTTTAGGTTAGATTTTCTACTCCTTACAATGGTTCGTTTGATTGTTTAGGATCTGGTAAAATTTTCCTATAACCTTAATCCCATGAGCGCTTTGAGTCAGACGAAGCATTGCAAAGGTACGAACCATTATCTCTGGGTTGTCTTTTATCAACCCTTGAGGGTGTCAGTCAATTATTAGTTGCTTGTAGATTAATTCGTGCGTGCTAATATGCTAACATTTTGATTTTACTATAATATATGCTATTAGTTGGATATAGATGCTCATATGTTCGATGAAATGTCTAAGTGATAGAATCTATTGCTTTATCGATGTTCACGTACTTGATTTATTGACTAAGTGATTGTATTACTTTATGCATGCCCACATGTTTGATTTAATGCTTTAGTGAACATAATACCCTATGAATGCTCACATGTTCGATGAAATGCCTAAGTGGTTGTGTAGTGAAACTTATGTTATAATTGTGTGATATAGAGTTTAGTCCATATAAATACTTAGGATTGTTAAGATGTTGGGTCAGCCGATAAATCACCCAAATCAAGGGGTGGATCAAGTTAGGTCGCCCACCCTAGGCTTGTTCGATCAATCCAGGCCGAACATGTACGACCGACAATAGTTGGACTATACGAGATGCTTGCACCCAATGTCGGTTGTGCCGAGGGTTCTCTAAGGTCAATCAAATTAGCCCACTAGTCAAGTGATCATACATGTTCAAAATATTTGACACGAGTAAATAAAATTTAAGATACCCCGTTCCCAATGGATAAGTTCATTCATAACCGTTAGGGCGAAACGATCCCACTAAACTTATGAGCCGGGCATGGTGGTATGGGACACCGTATCCAAGCTGTCAGCCTATGTTGGGGCGACGAGCCTCCCCATAATGACCAGTGAGCACTAATGGAGGTGATAAATTATTGTTCGAACGACCCCTGTCAAATTACCCACCCGATGGTTCCGTGCTAGAGTACCGTTCGAACGACCCAAGCATGAATGGAATTAGGTGATGGACTCTTTCCTTTGTAATAATTTAGTTTTATATAACAAGCCCACACCTCAGAATTGAGTGATCATACTCGATATTTGGGTGACGACTCATACCGAGTTGATCCTCATACATTTGGGTATTATGTCGTACCTTTGGAATTGTTGATTTTTTAGATAAACGAGCGATACGTAAATTTGGATTAAGGGACACTGGTAATGAGCCGATATGTGCCGCAACGAGCCATATGATCCGGATAAGGACTCGTGATATAATGTTGGTATCCTATCTTCGCCAATCGGCTGTATGAATTAGAATTAATAATCACTCGACTAATCATGCATACCCTAAGATAGGTTGTGATTTAGCGTTGGAGTCACTTGTGAGGGAGTGTTGGCATTTACGAAATAGGCGTTGAAGTCGCTTGTGAAGGAATGTTGGATTGTAAAACGAATGTATCATTTCATAATCTCAATTATGCATTTAACAAGAGTATTTAGGAAATGCTTGATTGGTTGTTTATCATGAACTGCACACTGATTGAGTCGATAGCATGTGTAACTTAGAACTAATAGAATTACTGAGTTAGTTACTCACTCCTACCTGGGACCGTGTTTTAAAACACCAACCAGACAATATTATTGATGCAAGTAGTATCGAGACCTTATACGGTAGGCATAGATCGGCTTGTGCCATCGTTGTTATGTTTTGGAGAATATGGCGAAAATTGAAAACTTTATATTTTAATCATCTTGGGTATGTATATTATGACTTGTACAATCCTCATTTGGGCGAACGCTACTTTTAATTATATCATGACTGTTAATCTTATATTCATTAATTTTTGTTATCTCTATTTTGTATTTGATCCACTAATTTGAATTGCGTTACTCTGATTGCTCGTGTGTGAAACGAATTTGAATGGTGTCACACGTACATTTTCATTTGGTTAACACCTAAGAACTCGAGATCGGAGTCCATGTACTCGGGTGTCGATTTTCGGGGCGTTACACATCGACATTATTGAGAATTTTGCAGATATGTGCAATCTCGAACAGAACCCCTATGCCACTTTGCCTGACTCTCAAGCTCTCCTTACAGCCTTAAACCCTCGATCTCTTGGCCTTTGCTCTCTCCCTTATGTCTTTCTCTCCCCCTCTACTGAGGGCTCTATGGTGAGCCCGTTAAATAAATCAAATCGTAGGCCCCCTTTTATTTTAATATTTTATTTATTCCTTGTTGAGGGATGCAAGTGACAACAACACTATTGAAAAAGAATTTTTATGCACAAGCACGTTTACACACAAAAGGTTTTTGAAGTTCTTGGCTAAGTGAGAGGCTAGGGCTTGTTCTTCGATTGACTCTGATGGTTGTTTCTGGGAAGTGTCGGGCATGCTTTTCATTGAACTCAGATTTTTTGTGTTTTGGTTGGACCAGATGTGGCTTTATTTGACCCACTCAGACAATCAACCTATATTTGATTATATCTTATTTAAATGAGTTACGGACCTGCCAATCCAACCTTATAAATGGTTTGGATAGCATATAAACATCAAGGTGGATTCCAAAAAGGTTTCAACGGTAGGAATTTCTTTCCTCAATTTTCCCACTCATGTGACCCACTTGAGTTTTATATTCATCTCAGTTTTGGTCGCACCTCCTAAAATGATCTCGCAAAACGGATGGACGGAATGGATTTCTCACATACATTGTAGTAGGCCCCACCTAGTATACTTGGGTAGGAACTTCGGAGAGGCTTTCACGGGAAACCGGTCCTGTGCATGGGAAGCGGGTAGGCTGGTGTACCACACACCAACGCTGTAGGTGTGTAGACGTCAGCAAGTTTTGTGGAACCCATCATGAGTCATGTGTTATATCTAAATCATCCATCCATATGAGAGCTCACCATAAGGCTTGAGAAAAAAATAAGACAGATGTAAAGATCAAGTGGACCACACTGAAAAAAAACAGTGGGGGATTGAACGTCTACCATTGAAACCCTCCGGACATAAGTTTTGGATCAATATGATATTTTTTTTTTCCTCTTCATTCTGGTCTTTGTGACCTTATGAGCAGATTGGATGGAAAATAAACTTATGGTGGGCCCTATGAATGTTTTAACTGTGAAAATCATTATCCCTATATTATTTCTAGTGTGGTCCAGTTGATCTTTGGACATGATTCATGTTTTGGCTCATGCTCTAAAATGATCTCAAAAAATGGATGAACAGTGGATATAATAAATACATCATTTTGGAGCCCATGTAACTTTGATCTCCTTTTGAATTATTGTAGAACTTGAAGCATCAGCAGATTATCCAAAACTTCTTAAGCACTGGATAAGGTTTTAATGGTGGACGTTTAATTCCCACTTTGTAGTCCACTTAACCATTGGTTTTGAATCATTTTTTAGATCATGCCATAAAATGATACGAGAAAATGAATGAGCGGTGCAGATAAAACCATTACATCACGGTGGTCCCCCTATAAGGTGGGGGTAGTGCTTTCCTTTGGAACCGATCCCATTAAGAACGGCCTAAAACCGTTCTTGAACCAAAGATTAGGCCATTCTTAATCACTGATTTTGGTGCAGTAAGGACCTTATTCATCTAATCCATCTGAATTTTTAAGCCATTTTGGATCAGCTAGATGTGGTTTTGTTATAATGGTACACATTTTAGTTTCTCATAAGGCCCTAGCGGTTTTGCCATGATCAAATCAGTCGGACCCTTTATCTTCCAATTTAGTCTATCAATTGTTCTCAAGACATGCCAAAGATGCTTCTTGCTTGACATAGTTTGAATTTTCAATGATTATTTGGCCAACAGAATACGGTTTTATTGCAGTCAAGCTAAAGCTAAAAGAGTTGTTTATTCTTATATTAAGTGAGGTGTATACAATATCTTTCATCAAACTTGTTAGTCGAACTTTAACTTACCAAGATGAATAAAAGATACAAAAATCAGCTTGCTAAAAAACTTAAGGCATGCCACACCATTCGAACTTAGCAATTTTCAAAGCTCTTTTATGTTGCCATTGTTGGTGTGGCCCTTCTAAGTTCTAAATCCAAATCATCTTCTATATGATTTAAATAATGATTCTTACACCTAAATGGAAAAAAATGAATTTTACGTATACAGGACCCCACACAGAGCTCTGCATGGTTTCCTCTTCATGTTGACCACCCTTGTCCAGTGAATTTTGCCCTCTTTAAACCAACGTTGCGGGGAATAATTGTGGTGACATATATAATACATATGTGGCTTACATGGTTGTTTATCTGGACCATCTAATTCATGGGGCCCTCGTGGATGTTTAAACTCATGGAACGGTCGGAACCATCCAATGGTGAGAATTAGATGAATAAGAGCCCATGGATGATTAGCTAACCATGGAAAAATAAGCCCAACTCATGCTTAAAATTGCCAACTGGAATTCACCTTGAACCCTAAGTTGTGGGACCACACCGTGATGTATGTGTTACATCCACTCCGTCCCATCCACTTTGTCCAACCGTTTGGCTGGAACATTTTAAGATGTGAGCCCAAACATCCATTAGATTCACAACTGAACTGTCTCACACCACTGAAAATAGGAGAGAACGAACGCCTGCCATGGGAACTTTCTTGGGCCCAGAAGTTCTAGACTATGATTGTATTTCTGTTTTGCATTTATCCCGGTGCGAGTTACCTTACCAACTAATAGGAATTGCACATGACATACGCAGCGGATTGTGTCCTGTCCCAGCCTGGACAATAATCCGTTGAGACGGCTCTGTGGGCCCATTGTGATGTATTGGTTTTATTCACGCTGTCCATCCAATTTTTTCAGATTATTTTAGGGTATGAAATAAAAAAATGAGACAGAATGAAGGCTCGAGTGGACCACACGGTGGTATTTGAAGTCTCACCATTAAAAATTTATTGGGAGCCGTGCAGGTTTCGGATCTACCTTATATTTGTGTTTTCCTTCATCCAGGTCTACGTGGGAAACGGATTGACTACTCCCCCTGCCACCAGCCAATGGCTGGTGATCAGTGCTATGTGGCCTCACCATGATATATGTGTTTCATCCATGCCTTCCATCTATTTTTCTATATCATTTGAAGGCATGAGACCAAAAAGAGGTACATACCAATCTCAAGTGGACCACACTACAGGAAAAGTGTTGAATGAGCGTCGACCATTAAAAACTTTTTGGGGCCTATAAAAGTTTTGGATCAATCTGATATTTGTGTTTTCACTTCATCTAGGTCTTAATGACCTAATCAGAAGATTGGATGTCAAATAAACATTACAGTGGGGATATCCAATCACTATTGTTTTCCTGTGGCGTGGTCCACCTGAGATTTATATCCCTCTCATTTTTGGGATGAAGCCCTAAAAGTAAAAATGGATGAATGGAATGGATGAAACACATACATCATGGTGGGCTCACAGAGCACCGACCACAGCCACCGCACTGGTGGCAGGGGGAGTAGCCAATCCGTTTCCGTCTACATGACCTTACGAAGAGGTCAAATAAACATCCTGCTGGCCCGGGGGAAGGTTTCATCGGTGGGTATCACTATAACCGCTGCTTGCTGTGGTATGGTCCACTTGAGCTTCGGATCTACCTTATTTTTGGGTTCTTGCCATAAAATGATCTGAAAACATAGATAGACGGTGTGGATAAAACCCATATATTACGATGGGCCCCACAGAGCCTCTTCATGGTCGATAGGCGGTTGAGGGGGCGGCAGGTCCAATCAGCTTACATAAACATCCGGTTGGGCTCTACAAAGGTTTCAACTATAAGCGTTTTCAGTTTCACTTTTTTCCTGTGCCCGGACTCGTTTGAAGTTTGATTTACCTCTTTTTCCTGCTCATGTCTTAAAATTACGAGGTGAACCGGATGGAGACGTGTTGATACGATGCACACATTGTTGTGGCCCGACAACATGGGCAGGCCGACGCGGATTAGTTATTGGCGGGTTGAGTTCATCCATCTGGAGAGATCATGTTAGGATATGAGTTATATCCAAAGCTCCAGTGGACCCCATTGTTAAAAATTTCTAGGGCCACAAAAGTTATAAATCAAATTGTTATTTGTGTTTTTCTTTCTTTTATGTCTGCCTTATCACATAAAAAGGTTGGATCTCAAATAAACATCATTATTGATCTTAGGAATGTTTCAAGAGTGGGTGTCACTCTCCCCACTTTTTTCTATGGTGGGTCTATTACATCTTTGGATCTGCCTCATTCTTTGGATCATGGCTTTACCCTAAAATGATCTCTTCAAATGGATAGACGGTGTGGATACAATGCATATATCATGGTGAGCCCCACAGAACTTGGTGACGTCACTTCAACAGCGAGTCTCACAATTCAACCTGATAGTAGCTAATCTGCACCAATCTGCACCCTTGGCAGGCAACTCACGTCCTTTCATGAAAATAAAAGAGCGGAGCTTTGCTGAGCGCACACGCGTCCACAAATGCATGTGCGATAAAGCATGTGAACATACCACAAATGTGCTAGCAAGGCACATGAATATCGGATCTAATCCATCAATCCGGTTAGTTGGACCTTTTGCTTGCTTTCCCAAAAATAAAACATGCATGGTTCATTCTATTGAAAATTTGGTTTAAAAATAAATAATTTTTTTTAAAATTTCATTTTTCCTTTAAAATAGTTTTTATAAAAACAAAGAAAAATGTGTGTTTTCATTAGTCCCACATCGAATGGAGTGGGAGAAAAGTTGTGGTTTATAAGTGGTTAAGTGAGTAATATTCTTACTTGAAAAAATGGAGGATGAGATGCTTGGTTTGTGTGGGTGTGCGTGGCTCTAGTAGTGCTAGATGCGTGTCGAAAACTGAAAACAGTCTGATTAATGGATCCAAAACTATTGGTCGTGTTGAGAATAACTAGTAGCCTTAGGCTCAGAAATTAGTACCAATAGTCAGAATTGTTTTACAAACTTTATGAACCATTATTGACCACCTAGCAACGGTATACTCTTTATATGCTATATATGCTATATAAATTGGACCATTCTAGTCAAGAATTGTTCAAGTCCAACAAATTCAATCAAATCTGATTTCTTCAAACATTTTCCTTTTAAGAATTTGCCGAGTAATGCGAACATTGTTTGGGTCACCGAGTTTAACTACTCGTCAAATCTACTATATGACCAACTGCGTTAACCAAGTTCCTGAGTAATTTCTTTTGTAATTGCTGCACGCGAGATATTAAAGAGAATGCTTATTTTTTCCTAAAAGCAATTCACCTATGACCCATCTGCAGCTGAGAAGGAGACGAATCAAACTTTAAAGACAATGTATTTACGCGTGATTCAGCTGGATGTTAAATTTAAATAATTTTATTTCCTATTTTTCAATATACCTTTTCCAACACAGTCAGTATGGCCAAATACCAGAAATAGGCTAACATGTTAGAAAACTTCAGCCAAGTTTTTCAGAACCGTATATTTGTTTTTCTGAACAGTGGCCTACCCACCAAACGAATAGATGAGCCCAATTATTGAGCAAGGGCATGAATATAGTGGTGCTGTTCTGATGGACGGATTGACCTATCGTGTCGTTCTGTCACATGTGTGCCCACGTACATGAGCTTTAGGGGTCCTTTGGCACCGTGGATTGGAGGGGATTTGAGGGGGTTTCAAATCCCATGGTTGGTTGTTTGGCAGCATAAAGTAACTGAGAGGGTTTGTAATAGACAGTGGGAGCTTGGATTACACCTAAAATCATTTCAATAG
>JAJHSJ010000006.1:61444656-61544656 GCA_021015155.1 Magnolia officinalis
AATGGAAGATGTTTCATCTGCACAACACATCTCTCATAGAAATAAATGCATCACAAGCCAAAATGATGCCGAAATCAATATTTCAATCTGTTTAATTCTTGTATTTTAAAGTTATATATACCTTATTTTGGAATTAAGGGAAAAAATGAAGATGTAAATGAACTCAGAATGAATGAAACATATTGTGATGATTGTTCTCTCATTCTTTCTTTGTTACTATTAAACAAGATAATTTTCCAAAATAAACACATTCATTTATCGTCGAAACACTGTCTAAGATAAAATAGATATCCTCTATACTAACTATGATACAACTTGGGTCGAGCAACTCCGTTTGGAGTCGGATTCACCAATTCAATAAAACAGTGTTGCATGTGTTCCAGGCCCAATATAAGGACTTGGAAAATGACATTAAGGAAAATGAACGTGCATATGGCAGTCATGATTGTTCGCATCATCAAGAACTGTTAAACTTTATCAAATTTCAAATTGCTACCTTTCAAGATCAGTCACAAGAAAGTAACACTCGAAAAAGCGAAACAGAGATCAAAGCCAAGACTCTTGGACATCGCATGGAAAATGTTGTGCATGTCCTCAACCATGTTGTGATCGAAGGCACGTCTTGGGAAAATAAGAGATGTGAGTCCGAGGACATCATGTTGCGCGCACTCGTGGAGTTTAAAGAGATTGCAGTCACTCACGCCTGAACCGTCCTTTGGCCTGGCTCCCATTTCTTCTTATTTTTCTTTTTATATATGATCGGTTGGGCCTAATATATGTTTCTTTTCTTCATATTAGTCTCAAACTGGCCATTTTCAGTCAGGTTTTTTTAGTGAAAATTACAATCAAAACTATTACTCGGCCTGATCTTCCATCATATCCCACATATTGAAATGGTAGGATTTTAAGAATGGTCATTGATAGGATTCTTCGCAACCATTTCTTGCATATTGTGAAGAATGTATACTCTGCCTTGGAGAACTTTCTTGAGTGTAAATGGTCCCACCTAAGTGGAGACCATTTTTCCCTAAGGTATTTCTTTTTCCCTTAAAGGCAGCATAACCTTTCAGAATTTATCTCCCTCTTCGAAAGCCTTACCTTTTACTCTTTTGTTATATGCTCGCGCGACTTTAGCCTTGTTAGCTATTAGGGAATCTAAAGCTTTTAATCACATCTAATCTACTCCATCGAACTCGACCAACATTGCTTCTATGAACTCGGCCGGAGTTAAGCCATTTTGGTGTGCAACTCTTAAAGATAACATAGTACCTCCAAAGGTAATACTGCAGCATGACCGTAAGTCAATACAAAAGGACTCATTCCAATACTAGTCCGAGATGAATTCCTATAAGCCCAAAGGGCTTCTAACAGTATAGTATGTCATTCTCGAGGATCATTATCGATCATCTGCCTTAAAATATTCTTAATAACCTTATTACTAGCTTCGGTCTGGTCGTTAGCTTGTGTATAGTAAGGTGTTGAATGTAGCAACTTAATCTTGTATTGCTCGACCATGGCTTTTACTTCTTTAGACGAGAATGTTGCACCTCTATCCAAGGTAGTCGATTAAGGAATTCCAAATCGATGGATAATGTGTTTCAATAAATTCAATTATTTCATTGTAGTCAGTTTCCTTCATGGGTTGTGCTTCTACCCACTTAGTGAAATAATCATTTGCCAGAATGATAAAACTATCCATTTTTTATGAAGGTGGATGAATTTTTCTTATTAGATCAATGGCCCATCATTGAAAAGGGTTTGACAATATGATGCAACTTGGTTTCAAGCACGTGTTTTATCGGGCCATGTTTTTTACATGCTTCATATCCTTTAGCATATTAGATACAATCAGTTGTCATATTCGGCCAGAAATATCCATAACACCTTAATGTGAACCTCATTTTTTACCAACTTGATGTGCTCTACATATTCCTTCATGTACTTCGCTCATAGCCAACATTACCATATTTTTACTAGGCATCGTAATAATAGACCATCAGCCCCTTCTTGATATAATTCACTATCGACCATGACATAATTTAAGGTCATTCTAATATCCAGAGTGGTCTTGGTCCGAGGAGACTGAAGATAGGTAATAATTGAAATTCTCCAGTCATCTTCATCCATCTCGGTCCGACAGATTTTCAGAGTTGGTTTCTTTGAAAGACCGAAGGCAAAGACCTTTTACGAATGGTTATCTTTCTTTTGGTCAATTCCTGAATGATCTTAAGTCCATTTGTGTCATCTTATTGGCATTAACATTATTTTCTCTAGTTACATGCCTTAGTTCGACCTTGTCAAAATTGTCTATTAATTGGCTTGTCAAGACTCAGTATGACAGTAATGCAATACTAGTGCATTTGAACAAATCTTTTACTTAGTTTATCACCAATTGTGAATCACTCATCATTGATATATTTCTAGCACCTAATTCCATTAACATTTCTAGACCAATTATCAAAGCCTCATATTCGGCTTGGTTGTTAATGTATTCAAATTCTAACTAGAATGCAAATTCCTGCTTTTTCCCATCTGGGGCAATCAGGATGATCCCTACCCCTGATGATTTATCGGTCCTTGAACCATCAAATATCAATTTCTAGGGTAATAGGTGTATTGTATATAAGTCCAAGACTTTCGAACGAAGTTGTTTTTCAATGTCTGATAGATGATCGGCGAGAAAATTGGCTATATCTTGGCCTTTCACTAATCTTTGAGAGGCATACTTAAGATCAAATTCAGATAGTGATAACACCCATTTGGCAATTCAACCATTCAAAATAGGCTGATTCAACATATATTTCATTAAATTAGTGATTGTAATCACATTGAATGACTCGGCCAATAAATAATGTTGTAATTTAGTGGTCATGAAATACAATGATAAACATGACTTTTTTATCAACGAATATCATCTTTCGGTATCTAACAATGTTCGGTTGAGATAGTAAACAACACTTTCCTTTCGTTCATCATCATCTTATGCTAGTAGGGCACTAATCGACTCTGCTGCAACCGCGGCATACATCTTGAGAGGGTCGACCTTTAACTAACGGCATTAACACTAGTGGCTTCAGTAAGTAGTACTTGATCTTATTGAAAGCTAATTGATTTTCTGCTTTCCATTTGAATTTATCTCCTTGTTTCATCTTTACTAACGAAGAAAATATGTCAATTTTTCCTGCACAATTAAAAATGAACCTACACGTAAAGTTAAACTTATCGAGAAAGCGTTGTAATTATGTATTATTTCTCAGTGACTGAGCATCAATTATCACTCAAGCCTTGTTTTGGTCTATTTCAATTCCTTGCTGATGTACCAGGAATCCCAAGAAATTTTCATCCTAAACCCTAAAGGCACGTTTGAGGGGATTAATTTTTAACTTGTGAACCATCATTCACTTAAATTATTTATGTAAATGAGTGAATGCTTTGTCACATCAGCTGACTTGACCACCACATTATCGATGTACACTTTCATAAACTGGTCAAGCATATCTTCGAAAATTGCATTCATAGCCTGTTGGTAAGTAGCCCCTGCATTCTTAAGTCCAAATGGCATTACTATCCAACAAAAAGTCCCCAACAGCCCTGGACATCTGAAGGTTATTTTTGGTACATCCTCGAGCACAATGCTTATTTAATTATACTTCGAATGGCCATTCATAAAGGAAACCATCTTATGCCCAGCTGCTTGGTCGATCAATTGATCGGCACTGGGCATTAGGTATTCATCCTTAGGTGTGGCTTGGTTTAAGTTCCAGAAGTCAATACAGACTCAAATATTATCATTTTTCTTGATGACCGACACTACATTGGAAATCCACTTGACATATTTGATGGGTCTAATAAATCCTACCTTCAACATCCATTCGATCTGTTCTTTTATTTTCTGAGTAACCTTGGTCATCATTCATCTAGGCGGTTGTTTATGCGGTAGATACCCTCCTATTATTAGTAACCTGTGTTAGACCAGGTTTCGCTTTTGTCCAGGCATTTCATTGTAATCCCATGCAAAACAGTCAGCAAACTCCCTGAATAAATCAGTGAGTTCAACCTGTACTTGTGGTTCTAATAATCTGCTAATAAAAATAGGCCTGGGATTTTATTCTATTCCTAAGTTTATTTTAACAAGAGGATCGTAGACTTGAGCTTGAAAATTGTCAAATTTTTCTAGAGCCCGTTTGAGATCCTTTAAGTCCATATCATCTTTGGTAATCTCATCGGCTGGAATTATAATTTTGGCCATCTCGACGAAACATCCATCACCATACTCTTTTAGACTCTCTTCAAGCTGATTTATGTTGTCCATGATCTCCTTCATTCTTCCCTTAACTAACGATGACTCATGATAAAACTTCTTCAATAGTACATCATGGAGCTGCCCGATAGGGTACTATAGCCTTCGACATATCGTTGTTCAATTGTAACATAGTAGCAATATCTTACACTATGTTATTTCTTTCGCCTTTGGCATCTATACCAGTTGAACGTCCATACTTATCCCTTCCAGTAAAATGTATCAGTCCAAGTTCATCCACATAGAAATAAGCTCCGGCCGCATTGGAAGAGGGTAAAAATAATTTGTTATCGACTGACACCAATTCGACTTTATCTTTATTCCAGAAAATTATGAATTGGTGCAAAGATGATAAGATGTATGAGAAAGAATGTATCCAATCTCTTTCCAATTAAGTCATTATAATTTGATAAAGTATTGACCACAAAAAATATTATCAACACTTTCTTGGTTCCCACCATCAATTCGATTGGTATGACACCATGTGCCTGTATAACTCCTCCAACGAAATTATTGACTGTGACTTCAATCAAAATTAGATAATCAGTAGTTTTTCCCAATTTAGCCATCATTTTGGTCGGAAGAATATTCATAGCTGCTCCATTGTCGAGCATAACTCTAGTAACTAGACATCCCTTTAAATGAACAGAGATGTATAACGGTTTCAAATGTTGTGTCATAGTGTGAGTGGGTCTCTCTATCACTAGTTTCTCAAACGGTATGCTTGGCTCAACTATGATAGTTGACACATTCCAAATTTTCTCTTCAAAGTCAAAGGAACCTTGACAAATTTCAAATTTTCTCTTCAAATTCAAAGGAACCATGTTGTATGATTATAAGAGAATTAAGTTCATTCACATCTCCTTCTATCTTGCTAGGCTGAGATGGTTTAGCCTGAAAGCTCGATGGTTGAGTAAGCACCAAATTGCGGTCTAAAATAACTAGTGGAAATTATCCAAATTGTATCACAGAATTTAGACATTTCCCCCCAGGCGTTTTCGAATTTGATCTTTCTTCTATACTGTCGACTAAGGTTTCTTCGTTTTTTTTGAGGATTTGGTGAAGTTTCTTCTTACGAATTTGCTTTTACCAAGAGTTCCTTGATCAATAGATCATCGCCCGAAAAGCATTCATCGCTAAGGTATTTGGTCGGTCCTTCAAAGTCGGTACCTTCCTTGTCAGGCTGTAGACTAATTTTGGCCAACTTGTGAGGATGAGTCTCCGTAGTCAAATCTACATGTTTGTATTTATATGTTCATCCTTTGGTTGTGGAATCCTCAACATCGGCTGTGATTGAATCACCCGCATTACCATTTTCTAAGTTTTGTTCCCCACATCAACCAATTCTTGCCGCTTGGCATCCTGTTGTCTTTGTCAACGTCATTTTTGGGTGCAAGTCATCCCTTTAGGTATGGTTAAAAACTTAGGGTGACTAACCCTTCTCCAGACTTCTTTCTGGATAGAGAGAGGTTTAACTATCCTTCGTCCTAGTATTGGAATCAATCGATGATAGTTAATGGAATGCTGACAAGATTTTACCTCTTTCATTTTCTCCTCAATCATGGTTTTATTCGGTCATTTTCTTAGATATTTGGCCAAGGAAACTGTCTATTGGTTGAATTTGTCTTGTGCATTGGTTGTATAAGTGTAGTTCACGGTAAGTAGGTTATACTACTTTCAATTGTGTTTTCACACGCATGACC
Source organism: Magnolia officinalis (assembly GCA_021015155.1). Classification (NCBI taxonomy): domain Eukaryota; kingdom Viridiplantae; phylum Streptophyta; class Magnoliopsida; order Magnoliales; family Magnoliaceae; genus Magnolia; species Magnolia officinalis. The sequence continues at coordinate 61,450,660 of JAJHSJ010000006.1, forward strand.
CCTCGCCATGTCATCTTGGATCCTCTTTTAGGTTGTTCCACATCCTGGTCGCTGCTCAACCCAAGGTCAATTTTTTGTCGAAGTCAAACTAACTTTTGAGGATTGACTATGGCCATATTAATATCCATGCTCGATGGAAGTGTGTTGGTGTCAATCAGCATTGCCTCCTTTTCTTTCTCATAAAATTTCGGCAATCCTCGATCGATATTATCCTGTCTAACATTCCTTAAAACAACACACTTGTTAGTAGAATGAGACCAAGTTCCATACCATTTGCAGTACTCGTTCTTTTTTAATTCTTCAACTGTTGGTATCTTATGATTGATGGGAATTTTAATGAACTTTCCAGCTAGCATTATATCAAAGATTTCATTGGCCCAAGTAACATCAAATGTATATGTCCTTTGATCTTTTTTCATGGCCGACGCGGTTGTTTCTGCTTTGACTAGCATTAAACAAACAAATGGTTATTTTCCCACCATTTTAGCTACTGCTACATCGTAATTAGAATCATAGAAATATGTCTCGGCAGATGAGTTTTTTTGCCTCGTTCTTCCTGAAGAAGGGCTTCGTATCGAGATACCTTTTTAGTTACATCATAAAGATAAGCAAACTTTGTTCCGATAAACTTTTTACGAAGTTTGAATTGCAGACCGTCTTAGGCTAATTGTACAAATTCGGCCCCAGTCGTGATTAATTTGCATTGACTTTTGGCTCTTTTAAACCGAACAATATAGTTTTCAATCAATTCTCCTAAAAACTGTTGGAAATGTGTAAGGTCGGCCATAAAAAAAATTTCATCCCTGTAAAAGAACTAGGCATAAAACTTCTATTCCATTTTTTGCAAGGTTTGAAAAGAATTTGGTAATTAATTAGAGTACTAGGTGAAAGCCATTACAGTTAAGGAATGGCCAAATAGTTGCAATTTGTGATAATCATTATTGGCCAGTTCCCCACACTATATGGTAAATCAACCTATGTGTTATATGTTCGATTGACCAATGTCACCTGTGAATAATGTAAAATTAGGTCGATAATTTCTCAACAAGGGATATTGCTAGTCAATCCATTCAGGATATGGTTTATGATAGACATGAGTGGTAGTTTGGGCAAGAATTTGGCTTGTTACCTCCCAGACCATTTGTAAAATTTGGTCACGGTCCACATGGCGAAGTTCGGCCATCAGAAGTGGCTAAGGACCTACTTGGTATTGTTTTCCATTGTGAGGAATATTCCTAGGAAAGGGTTGCCCCCAGGTATTTTCCGATTCCTGACCTCAAAAATAAAATTCTTGTTATCCTGTTCAGGTCATCTAACCTCAACAGGTTGAGGAAAATTCCACTTTTCCTGCACTGGAGCAGGATGCATGTTCTGTTATAAAAGAGGTGTTGTCAGTACTGGTTGCACTGGTGCAAAGTTTCTAACAGAGCTTATCTCAACAGTTTATTGAGGCACAATTAACTTACGCACTATTTGTTGAGGCACGGTGGTCGCTCTTTTAACAAAAATCTCTATCATCTGATTCAAGCTCTCAGTCTGACTGGCCATCCACCTGTTGAAAGTTTTCGCCTGATTTGAATTGTTCAGCTTGAACTCATAACTATTCTGCAAATGTTAAATCCCCCCATTTACATATCGTGTAGCCCAAACGACATTATCTGAAGAGGATAAGTTTGAGATGAAGATGCCCTGTCTTGATTTGGAAGATAGGTGTCGGGTTCGACAATAACTTAGGTATTAGCTACACCTGAGTTTCCTCTTCTTGTACAGGAGGTTCAGTAGTGCTAGAAGCATTGTTGAGGGTCAAATATTGCATATTAGACCCTATTTATTACCTGGATTTAAGAGCATGATATTGTTTAAACAGGCCGATTTAATCGTGTTTGTGACGCAGGATGTATTTACAAGCGGGGACTGAAAATGATGCTTAAAGCCTGGATTTAACGCTCTGATGACACCAAGGCAAAGGACAGACTCCATGAGACCAAAATCAACGGATTTACATACCAGGGATCCGAGAAGATCAAGTCGTTCACGTTCAAGTGGCCTGAAAGTCAGCCAGAATGCAGGATCACAGGGTTCTCGCCATCCGATTGGCTCGAAACTTCATTCATTGCCTGAGGACCACAAATGAACCATACACGTCAAATTTTAACTCCCGGATCCCTGTGGAAGTGCTTCAAACGACAGATCATCCCATAAACTGTTAATTCTAGGCCCACCTAATCTCTGGATATGCCTCAGCTTTGGACTCAACGCCTTGAACGAGGAGACAAACTAAATGGATGGATTGGATTGTTCGTAAAGATCACAGTGTAGCCCACATGTGCATCGTGCATACACATGCGCACGTGCATCGGCGGTGCACTGAACCTGAGGAAGTCAGTCAGCATACGCTGACCGACTCCCACTCAAAAATCAGAAAGTCCGTTTCGGACTCTGCTGCGAACCGAACAGAGAAGCATCGGTTGATGCTGTGGACCCCACCCTTCATCAAAAACGTCGATCTGGACCGTCCATTGGTCTCCTAACATGTTTTTTATGACTGCCTAAATGGCAGAATTTCAGACTATAGCAGAGGATGGTTTTTCAACCGTTCAAACACGGGTTTGACGGCAGCAAGAAAAGCTCTGTGGGCCACACTGAAACTAAAAATAAATCAACCCTTCCCGACTGAAATTCCGAGGGGAATACGGTGGACGGCGTGGATTTCTCAAATCAGCAATGAAGTGGGCCCCATCACACATCAGCGCAACTACCATGCGAATGAACAGCGAGCGGACGCTGGTCGTCCGTTTTTCACTAGTAGGGCCCACTCATCATCCAAATGGATGATCCAGACCGTCCATTGCATCCCTGGGGTAGGTGTGACCCTCTCCTAGGTGTCCTTTTGGACCCATGCTCATGTATGTACGTGGATCGTGATCAAACGCAAGACGGACGGTGAGAATATTTGGTACAATGGGCCACGCTAAACATGAAACAAACCCACCTTTCCTGCACTGTTTTTCGCTAGGAATCAAACGAACGGACTGGATTTTTCAAGAAACACCAAGAAGTGGGCCCCACCGGCAGCCAGCGCAAGAAGCGCACCTCTATTTCGCGTCCGGGAAAACCGGAATTTCCGGGGAGTTGCATGGCCCAGATCACAATATTTTCGACGATCTGAACCGTCTAGAAGACTCACAAGGTGGCTAAGACCCTAGCCTAGGTGTCGGAATCAAGTTCTAGACGTTCACTGTCCCGAAAATCCAAACTAAACTCAAGCATGTTTGCGTTATCTACCACGCACGCGGTTGTTGCTGCGTAAGCTTCCGCAGCCAACTCCCAGCCGGTCACTTCCCTTGCTGTTGTTATAAAAAGGAGAGAGAGTGAGTTGAGGGGAGATCCACGGCTGGAGATTGGATGCACGGCAGAGAAGAAGGAGGGGCTGGAAGATCATCTGATTTGGCTTAGGCACGGTTGGAACGTGGAGCAGAGAAAGAGAAGTACTTTAGAATTTTTTTATTTCTTATCTATTTTTTTAAGATGTTAGCTCCCCCATGCTAGGCTAAACCTCTTAGCTAGGGCTAAGAGGTGAAGCTTGTAGTGAGATGAGAGTGTTTTCTATGCCTTCAATTTAATTTGAATTAAGAATTGAATTTGTTATTAGTTTGATTATTAAGGGAATATTTTTAGTCTTTAATGGTCTGTTGTGACTGAAATTACAATGGGTCTACAATGGCTTTGAGTATTTCCTTTTCCTTTTGATGTTTATGACGTCAGGAAGCCCTGTTGTTTACCATCGTCTCCTGGGCATGGTTGGATGACGGTACCCTTCTTAACCTTCATAAACATGTTGACTGGTTGGTAATTAGTTTAATTTTGTTGTTTGCTTTGTCTCCTGGGCATGGTTTGGTGATGGAATTCATTCTAATTCATATACCTCTCATCTCTTGAAAACTATATCAACGACAGTTCAGTTAATTTCCCTGATTTTTAATCCAGGCATAAGATCTCCCTGATCTCTACAAGTGGATCCTCTGAATCCCTAGTGTTCCTTCTCTGAATTTCTCTTCAGATTTAGATTGTTATTTCACCATTATTCTTCAAATCACACTCATTTAGATTTCATCTCATCCTAGTTCTAGTTCTAGTTAGTTTCAGATTACGTACAGGTTTCAGTCCCTGTGGATTCGACCTCGGTCTTACCGAGTATACTACTACATCACAACCCTATACTTGGGGAGTGAATAAGTTTTTGGCGCGCGTTGCCGGGGACTGACGGCTACGATTCTCTGAAATTAATTGTTTTGGGATTAGTTTAAGATTAGGATATTATAACCTTAGATTTTAGGTTAGTCTTTGTTTCCTTTTTAGAAACTAACCCAATTCTCTATTTTGTAGACTCTGATAGACTTTTAAATTGGTAACTTTCTTCTTCTCTCCATTCTATTTACAAAGTAGGATTTGTCTTCCTTTTTAGGTTTTTAATTTCTAATTTGGTAAGCTCTTTCTAACTTTTACTTCTATTTCTCAAATTTCTTTCATTACTCATTTATTTCATAGTTTAGAATTTCCTAATTTGTTTAGAAGTTTTCTACTTTCTTTTTAGGGATTGCTCTTTTCTAAATTAGAACTTAGTTGATTACTATTTTTCATCTTAGAATTTTTCACTCTTAGGCTCACTATCCTTAGAAACTAACTTGTTTTGTTTTATTTTGCAGGTTTTAACTTAGGGACCTCAATTTGGTAACTTCCTTCCAACCCTCTCTTCTTTTTAGTTTTTATTTTCCTTTCTTAGGATTAGGGTTAGAAATCAATTGAGGGCTGCGAGTGTTTCATGCCCAAGTGGGCTCGTGACAACACTCGACGTCTCTTGACTGAATGAGGATTAGTCGAGGGGTTAACTGTCCATCGCAGGACTAGACATCGCTCGAATTCCCCTGAGTTAATTGAGGTTACGGCTGCAAATCAACCTCAAGCACTACCTCACCATAGAGATGAGGAAGTACATGATGAGAATGAGGTGCATCAAGCACCCCCGCCTCGTACTTTACGAGATTATTTACAACCGGCGGGGGTGAGTACGCCCTCATGTATGATTTTTCCTGAAAACACAGGACAGACGGACATCAAGCCAGGAGTTATCCAACTCCTTCCTAAATTCCATGGGCTTGAATCAGAAAGTCCATACTTACATTTGAAAGAGTTCGATGAGATTATAGCCACCTTATACTTTCCCAATGTATCCGAGGATACAATCAGGCTGAAACTCTTTCCTTTTTCCTTAAAAGAGAAGGCTAAGACGTGGCTACATTCACTGCGTCCTCGATCCATTGGCACATGGAATGATATGCAGAGGGAATTCATAAAGAAATTCTTCCCACATCATAAAACAATTACCCTCAGAAAAGCAATCATGAACTTTGCCCAAAAGGAAGATGAAACATTCTTCCAATGTTGGGAAAGGTTTAAGGATCTGGTCAGTTCATGCCCACAACACGGCTTTGAAACGTCGCGCATTACAAATTTTTTCTACGATGGACTGACATCTTCCATGCGCCAAATGGTCGAGACAATGTGCAATGGAGAGTTCATTAATAAAGATGTTGACGAGGTATGGGATTACCTCGACAGTCTGGCTGAAAAAACACAATCTTGGGACTATTACCCAAAATCAAACACCATGTCTAGGCCAACTCAATCTAAGGAGAAAGGTGGATTGTATCTCCTGAAAGAAGAGGATGATCTCAATTATAAAGTGACTAATCTCATAAGAAAATTTGAGGCCATGGAAGGAAAGAAGGACAAGGTCAATGAAATTGTCTGCGGCATCTGTGATTGCAACATTCACACAACTGAAAACTGTCCTACAATACCTGCCTTTCGAGGAGTGTTGAATGAACAAGCCAATGCCGTGAACAACTATCAAAGACCTTTTACTGGACCCAACTCCAATACATACAATCCTGGTTGGAAAAATCATCCAAACTTTAGTTGGAGAAATGGACAAACGGCTACCCCCCCCAAGGTTTTTTTCAAAATCCAAATCAGGGGAAACCTGAAGAAGAACCGGTTCAAAATCCATACAAGAGCTGACTCAGGCGATGTGAGGACTTACAGATTTTATGCAAAAGATAGATTCTCGTATGACGGTTATAGAAAAGGGGATGCTTCCTGCACAACCTCTCCCCAATCCTAAACCGCAGTACGAGATAAATGATCCCAGCTCCTCAAATCAAATGGGGCACGCTAAATCCATCACCACTCTTAGGAGTGGGAAGATCATTGATAAAACCCTTCCGGTTAGGCCCGAAAAGCCTCAAAAATCAGAAGAGGACAGTAATGATGGATCTAGTGATACCCCACAAAAATTAGAACCAGAACTTCTAGAGAAGCCAGTTGCTCCGTTCCCCCAACGGTTGGTTGTACCAAAACGTCTTTCTAACTCTCAGGATATTCTAGAGGTGTTGAAACAAGTGAAAGTCAACATTCCTCTACTTGATGTTGTAAAACAGATTCCTTCATATGCAAAATTTCTGAAAGACCTATGTACGACCAAAAGACGGCAGAGTATTCAAAAGAAGATTTTCTTAACTGAGAAAGTGAGTGCCATCCTGAAGCAAGACGTGCCGCAGAAATTCAAGGATCCCGGTAGCCCAACCATATCGTGTGTAATCGGGAACCATCGAATTGATCACGCACTTCTTGACTTAGGAGCGAGCGTCAATCTGATTCCCTACTCGGTATACAAACAGTTAGGTTTGGGTGAGTTGAAACCCACCTTAACCACACTACAACTTGCCGATCGCTCTGTTCGTGTACCAAGAGGGATTATTGAGGATGCGTTAGTCCAAGTCGATAGATTTTACTACCCGGTAGATTTTATCATCCTGGACACCGAACCCATCAATAACATGAGCACTCAGATTCCGGTCATTTTTAGTCGCCCATTCCTTGCCACGTCAAATGCAATTATCAATTGCAGGAATTGTGTCATGACTATGTCTTTTGGAAATTTGACATTGGAGTCAAACATCTTTTTCAATTACGGCAACAACTCAGAGGATGATGACGATATCCACGACATTAACATGATTGACTCTTTCGTGGAAGATACGACACCTCTGACCTTATCCTCCGACCCTCTCAAGACGTGCTTGGCCCACTCCCATGAGTTTGATGATGATATGATTAGGGAGACGTGTGCCTTATTGGATACTGCACCGGTACTTGAAGTTAACCGGTGGAGGCCACAATTTGAAGAATTGCCACAAACTGATGTAGTGCCTCTACCGTCTAACCTCAAGGCACCGAAGCTTGACCTAAAACCTTTGCCCTCTGATTTGAAATATGCCTATTTAGGTCAAGATGAGACATACCCGGTGGTGATCTCTGCCCACCTGGAGAAAGAACAGGAGAGTATGCTCATAGCTACTCTCATTCAGCATAAGGGAGCCCTTGGATGGACGATCGCGGACCTCAAGGGAATCGACCCCTCGATTTGTACTCACCGCATATATCTTGAGGATAATGCGAAGACCACTCGGCAACCACAACGTAGACTAAATCCAAACATGAAGGAAGTGGTTAAGGCCGAGGTTCTCAAACTATTGGATGTGGGTATCATATACCCTATATCTGATAGTCAATGGGTGAGTCCAACTCAGGTGGTTCCTAAGAAGTCCGGAATCACCATCGTAGCCAATGCTAATAATGAACTCGTGCCGACTAGAGTCACTACTGGTTGGAGAATGTGCATTGACTACAGGAAATTAAATACCGTCATGAGGAAAGACCACTTTTCTTTACCATTCATTGATCAGATCCTGGAAAGGTTAGCCGGTCATTCCTATTACAGTTTCCTTGACGAGTATTCGGGCTATAACCAAATTGAAATCGCCCCTGAGGACCAGGAAAAGACCACATTTACTTGCCCCTATGGCACCTTTGCTTACAGAAGGATGCCATTCGGGTTATGTAATGCCCCTGCCACCTTTCAGCGATGTATGCTGAGTATCTTTTCTAACATGGTGGGAAAATATCTAGAGGTCTTTATGGAGGATTTCTCTGTTTTCGGTTCATCTTTCACGCGAGTGCTTAGAGAATCTCAAATGTGTGCTGAAAAGATGTGAAGAAAAGAATCTGGTACTTAATTGGGAGAAGTGTCATTTCATGGTTCATAAGGGGATTGTCCTTGGACATATCATCTCATCTAAGGGAATGAGGTAGATAAGGCAAAAATCGATCTTATCTCCAACCTACCTCCACCCAAGAACATCAGGGACGTGCGATCCTTCTTAGGACACGCAGGATTTTACAAGCGATTCATAAAGGACTTTAGTCTCCTCTCTCGTCCTTTATGTAATCTTCTTCAAAAGGATGCTCCATACGAGTGGACTGAGCAATGCCAGCAAGCTTTCACCAAGCTTAAAGGCACGTTAACCACTGCACCCATCATGCAGCCACCCGACTGGAGCCTTCCTTTTGAGCTTATGTGCGACGCTTCTGATTATGCTCTTGGAGCGGTTCTAGGCCAGAGAAAAGATAAGAGGCCCTACGTCATCCATTACGTGAGTAGGACTTTAAATCCTGCCCAAGTGAACTACTCGACTACGGAAAAAGAACTTTTAGCCGTAGCATTCGCCTTGGACAAATTTAGGTCCTACCTGATCATATCCAAGATCATTATCTATACAGATCATGCGGCACTGAAGTATCTTCTTTCTAAGAATGATTCTAAGCCCCGCCTGATACGATGGATCCTTCTACTCCAAGAATTTGATTTGAAATTAAAGATAAAAAAGGAGTAGAGAACGTAGTGGCCATCACCTTTCTCACCTTAATACCTCTGATTCCCTTGAGGCGACCCATATCAACGACATGTTCCCTAATGAACAACTGTTCAGTCTCCCCTCACCTTGGTTCGCTGATATTGCTAATTATCTTGCTACAGGTTCCATACCGACACAGTGGACTGCGCAAGATAAGAAGAAATTCTTCACCGAGGTGCGCAACTTTTTCTGGGATGATCCTTATTTGTTTAAATATTGCCCAGACCAGATCTTAAGGAGATGTGTGCCAGATGATGAGCATCAGAGTGTCATCTCCTTTTGTCACTCACAGGCCTGTGGTGGTCACTTTTCTACTAAAAAAACCACGACCAAAATTCTGCAGTGTGGCTTCTATTGGCGCACTATGTTCAGGGACACTCATGAGTTTTGCAAAGCTTGTGAGCGTTGTCAAAATTTGGGAGCATTGTCCCGTCGAAATATGATGCCCTTAAATCTCATCCTTATCATAGAAGCATTTGATTGCTGGGGCATTGATTTCATGGGACCTTTCCCCCAATCCTTTGGAAATCTGTATATTTTGCTCACCGTAGATTATGTCACTAAATGGGTCGAAGCAATCCCGTGCCGCAACAATGACCATCGCACAGTCATTAAATTTTTAAAAGAGAACATCCTGTCGCGGTTCGGAACGCCTCGAGCCATCATTAGTGATGGGGGCTCACACTTTTGTAATAGGCCATTCGAAAGTTTAATGAAGAAATACGGTATCTCTCATAAGGTGAGCACCCCATACCACCCACAGACAAGTGGGCAAGCTGAGATTTCTAATAGGGAGATCAAACATATTTTGGAGAAAACGGTTAACCCTGATCGTAAGGATTGGTCAATCCGATTGACCGATGCCTTGTGGGCTTACCGTACTGTTTTTAAAACCCCTATTGGAATGTCTCCCTTTAGACTCGTCTATGGGAAGGCTTGCCACTTGCCTGTGGAGTTGGAACATAGAGCCTACTGGGCGATAAAAAATCTGAATTTCAATCTGAACAACGATGGCTCGCTACGCAAACTTCAAATAAATGAACTTGAAGAAATCCGGAACGACGCGTATGAGAACTCGAGAATTTACAAGGACAGGATGAAGGCGTTTCATGACCAACATATTCTACGAAAATCATTCACGCCAGGTCAGAAAGTCCTTTTGTATAATTCTCGATTACATCTCTTTTCGGGTAAGCTTCGATCTCGTTGGACCGGCCCTTACATTGTTGTTACTGCTTATCCTCATGGGGCCGTTGAGATAAGAGATCCCGATAATGGTAAGGAGTTTAAAGTAAATGGACATCGATTAAAACCATTTGTCGAGAAATTTGATTCGGAGGATATGTCCATGCCTCTGACTGATCCTGTTTACCAGGAATGATCTCCTAGTCTGATGGAGGTATAGGTAGGTTTATCGCTTTCATAGGACTAGGGTAGTTGCTTTATTTGTCTGGCTGAAGACGGTAAAATTAGCGCTCCTGGGAGACAACCCAGCTTTCCATTTCATTTTCCTAGTTTAATGTTTGTGGGTAACATTGCTGCAAACCCTCACGAGACTACAACTCGTCCTCTAAGGGCAACCTAGGGGTTTAAAGGCTTGTTGCATATGCTAAATGCAATCGAGAGCACCTGCGAAAGTGGTATAGGTAGGATTTTATTTTTTTATTCTTGTTTAGTTTTCACTCTTGTTGACCTGCTCTCTCCCGGCAATCTCTTGAAAAATCTCTCTCGATTCGATATCCAGGTACTATCTTCCCATCACTTTTTCTTTACTGTCGTTGTCCCATGTACATTGCATGTTTATATCTTTTACATTGAGGACAATGCAGATTTTAGGTTGGGGGTGGGAGATTAGGAAACCTAATCAGTGTTTTTCTTAGTCTTGAGCAAAAATTGTGAAAATTTTTAAAATTTTTCTGAAAATTCTTGTAACTTCGAAGTGATTTTGACGGTCATGTAGAGCACTAGAATTTCAAGATACGTGATGTTGGTAATTATGACTCTTGGATTCAGTGTCTGTTAGATTTCACAGTTAAGTTTGAATTATTAATCCATGATTAGAAGTTGTAAACATTAATTGAGTCATGATTTCCCATGTCACATCTCGCTTACACATTAAGATTTCAGTTTGAAACTGAAGGGTTAATTTGGTAATCACTGAGCATGGAAGGAACGAGCTTGAAAAATTGCCTGTCATGATCAATTGAAGAAAAAGAAAATACAAATGCCTTTGGGAAGGGGTGGGCGAATAATCTTCACCATAGGTTTGCTCCCTATAAGTGTGGATTTAATTCCCCATTGATGATATATGAAAAAAGTTTAGGTGTACGGTCTTCACCATAGGTTTGCTCCCTATAGGTGAGGATTGGACTCCCCTTCTTGGCGTTACCTTTAATGAGAAAAAAAAAAAATCAAAGGCTGAAAGAAAGAAAAAGAATGATCTATGAGGGACCTTTTATTTTAGGATTTGGGTGTCCTGAATGCTCTTGCTGGTAATTAATGATATCCTGAAATAACAAATTGAATCTTAATGTTGACAAGACGAGAATTCACTATACACCCATGAAACTCAATGCTTAGAATTTTTCTAATTGATGGATAAATACTTTGAACTTGATTGTGAAGACTACCGTGTGCTTGAGTCTAGGAGAGAATAATGGCCAACATTCATGAATCCTGGATTTCTCATATTTGAATCGTTTTTTCAAGATTTCACTCTAGTTCATAGGAATTATCCTGTGGTTCTCAACTTATTTTTCGCATACTTTGCTCGGGACTAGCAAAATGCTGGTTGGGGGTTGTGTTGAGGGTCAAATATTGCATATTAGACCCTATTTATTACCTGGATTTAAGAGCATGATATTGTTTAAACAGGCCGATTTAATCGTGCTTGTGATGCAGGATGTATTTGCAAGCGGGGACTGAAAATGATGCTTAAAGCCTGGATTTAATGCTCTGATGACACCAAGGCAAAGGACAGACTCCATGAGACCAAAATCAATGGATTTACATACCAGGGATCCAAGAAGATCAAGTCATTCACGTTCAAGTGGCCTGAAAGTCATCCAGAATGCAGGATCACAGGGTTCTCGCCATCCGATTGGCTCGAAACTTCATTCATTGCCTGAGGACCACAAATGAACCGTACACGTCAAATTTCAACTCCCGGATCCCTGTGGAAGTGCTTCAAACGACAGATCATCCCATAAACTGTTAATTCTAGGCCCACCTGATCTTTGGATAAGCCTCAGCTTTGGACTCAACGCCTTGAACGAGGAGACAAACTAAATGGATGGATTGGATTGTTCGTAAACATCACAGTGTAGCCCACATGTGCATCTTGCATACACATGCGCACGTGCATCGGCGGTGCACTGAACCTGAGGAAGTCGGTCAGCATACGCTGACCGACTCCCATTCAAAAATCAGAAAGTCCGTTACGGACTCTGCTGCGAACCGAACAGAGAAGCATCGGTTGATGCTGTGGACCCCACCCTTCATCAAAAACGTCGATCTGGACCGTCCATTGGTCTCCTAACATGTTTTTTATGACTGCCTAGATGGCAGAATTTCAGACTATAGCAGAGGATGGTTTTTCAACCGTTCAAACACGGGTTTGACGGCAACAAGAAAAGCTCTGTGGGCCACACTGAAACTAAAAATAAATCGACCCTTCGCGACCGAAATTCCGAGGGGAATACGGTGGACGGCGTGGATTTCTCAAATCAGCAATGAAGTGGGCCCCATCACACATCAGCGCAACTACCATGCGAATGAACAGCGAGCGGACGCTGGTCGTCCGTTTTTCACTAGTAGGGCCCACTCATCATCCAAATGGATGATCCAAACCGTCCATTGCATCCCTGGGGTAGGTGTGACCCTCTCCTAGGTGTCCTTTTGGACCCATGCTCATGTATGTACGTGGATCGTGATCAAACGCAAGGCGGACGGTGAGAATATTTGGTACAATGGGCCACGCTAAACATGAAACAAACCCACCTTTCCTGCACGGTTTTTCGCTGGAATCAAACAAGACGGACTGGATTTTTCAAGAAACACCAAGAAGTGGGCCCCACTGGCAGCCAGCGCAAGAAGCGCACCTCTATTTCGCGTCCGGGAAAACCGGAATTTCCGGGGAGTTGCATGGCCCAGATCACAATATTTTCGGCGATCTGAACCGTCCAGAAGACTCACAAGGTGGCCAAGACCCTAGCCTAGGTGTCGGAATCAAGTTCTAGACGTTCACTGTCCCGAAAATCCAAACTAAACGCAAGCATGTTTGCGTTATCTACCACGCACGCGGTTGTTGCTGCGTAAGCTTCCGCAGCCAACTCCCAGCCGGTCACTTCCCTTGCTGTTGTTATAAAAAGAAGAGAGAGTGAGTTGAGGGGAGATCCACGGCTGGAGATTGGATGCACGGCAGAGAAGAAGGAGGGGCTGGAAGATCATCTGATTCGGCTTAGGCACGGTTGGAACGTGGAGCAGAGAAAGAGAAGTACTTTAGAATTTTTTTTATTTCTTATCTATTTTATTTTAAGATGTTTAGCTCCCTCATGTTAGGCTAAACCTCTTAGCTAGGGCTAAGAGGTGAAGCTTGTAGTGAGATGGGAGTCTTTTCTATGCCTTTAATTTAATTTGAATTTAAGAATTGAATTTGTTATTAGTTTGATTATTAAGGGAATATTTTTAGTCTTTAATGGTCTGTTGTGACTGAAATTACAATGGGTCTACAATGGCTTTGAGTATTTCCTTTTCCTTTTGATGTTTATGACGTCAGGAAGCCCTGTTGTTTACCATCGTCTCCTGGGCATGGTTGGATGACGGTACCCTTCCTAACCTTCATAAACATGTTGACTGGTTGGTAATTAGTTTAATTCTGTTGTTTGCTTTGTCTCCTGGGCATGGTTTGGTGATGGAATTCATTCTAATTCATATACCTCTCATCTCTTGAAAACTATATCAACAGCAGTGCAGTTAATTTCCCTGATTTTTAATCCAGGCATAAGATCTCCCTGATCTCTGCAAGTGGATCCTCTGAATCCCTAGTGTTCCTTCTCTGAATTTCTCTTCAGTTTTAGATTGTTATTTCACCATTATTCTTCAAATCACACTCAATTTAGATTTCATCTCATCCTAGTTCTAGTTCTAGTTAGTTTCAGATTACGTACAGGTTTCAGTCCCTGTGGATTCGACCTCGGTCTTACCGAGTTTACTACTACATCACAACCCTATACTTGGGGAGTGAACAAGCGTTATGAACTCTTTGGCTCATGTTGCACCGGTAAACTTATGGTCACCTGATAATTTAACATTAGTCGTGCAAAAAATTGTTGGCTTTATGCACGGTTGGTGCACAATAAATATCTATTTCATCCTAGTAGTTTGAAGTCCCACCAAGGGCGACAAAAATTGTTAGCTCTCGGTTTATTTGTGGACACATGTGGTGTGTTCAGGCATGCCAAAACCAATTGTGGGACTCGATTCAAACCAAACAACTTTGACCCTAAGCGTCAGGATAGGCAGATACGTCGAATTCGATCGTATATGACCAAGACCTGAGAAGACCGGTCTCCTATTCAGCCAATCGCACAAGATCGTTATAAGATGATCAGGCGACTGCCAGAAGGTGGGGTTCTTCCTTTGGAAATGGGTTGCACTTTGTCTTTCATATGAAAGGACTTTTGGCATACCAGGCAATCAAAAAGTCACACAAAAAAGGAATACTTACGATCGATCACTGAGTGAGACTACAAAAAATATTTATGAATAAAGAATTGTCTGTATTGAAACGAAAATAGTCCAGCGTAAGAGCATAGACTTGGATTATAGCTAAAGATTATCGTTATTGCTAAGATAAATCTAAAGTTATAATAAGGAAAGATAAAGTGATTGGTTTGTTTAGTTGGTATTAGACGATTTGCTCTATTAATTTTTCCTTCTATTTATTAATTTCTCTACTATGCAAATGCTTTGCATCCTTTTCTGTTCTTTACTTCAACCATTAAGGCAGTTGAATCCTTGTCACGTCAGTCTTTTCTTTGGAGCGAGTCAACTTGGGATTGGTCGATATGGCCAAGGTGTCCTAGGATTATGCGTTTTCACCTAACATGTCAAAATAGTCCCACACGTCATTAGGATCGTTATTCATGAATTGCCCATTGCAAATCATATCTACGAATTGGAGCATGGGCGAACTCAGTCCATTATAGAAAAAGCTTATGACCTGCCAAATTTCGTAGCCATGATGTAGGCAAGCACATAGAAGATCCTTAAACCTCTCCCAGCATTGTTATAAGGTTTCTTCCTCTTTCTGTGAGAAGTTCATGATGACCCTTCTAAATTGGGAAAAACTTTTTAAGGAAATCCCGGGTCATCTCTTCCTATGTCCTAATCGATCTTGGTCTTAAGGAGCGGAGTCATGCCTTGGCCTTCTCCTTCAATGAAAAAGGTAACAATTTTAATCTTAGGGTGTCATCCAACACATTCTCGAAGTGTAAGGTCGCTACAATCTCGTTAGAATCTTTAAGATGTATATATGGACTCTCAAAATCTAGTCCATGGAATTTCAGAAGTAGTTGGATCACTCCCGGTTTAAAATCCATGTTTCCTACATTATATGGAAAATTATGCAGGAAGGTGTGCTTGTCCTAGCTGGTTACTAATAATCATGTAGGGTTCTAGCTGGAGGACCATTGTGCACATCGTTCTTATCTTGTTGCTCATCGGCATGACAATAAGGTTGATTCTCAACCATATTCTCAGTCAATTCAAAGGATCTTAGGTGTTGTCTAATTCAGCGATGGATAGGCAATCCTTCAACTAGTCCTTCTTCACTTAAGAGACGAAGAGCGTTGTCACGAACCCACTTGGGCATAAACCACTCAAAAACCTAAATCTAAACCTAAACCTACTTCTATTGAAATAAAAACTATAGTAAAATAAGAAATCTTAAATAAACTAAAGCAAGAGGGTTGGAAGCATAGTACTCGATTGATGATTCTAGGTTTAATTCTGCAAAACGAACGAACAATGTTAGTATCTAGGGGTGTAAACGAACCGGGCTAACCCTGTTAGCTCGCTCGACTCAGCTCGAAAAAGCTCAACTTGGCCCAACCTGGAACTGAGTTCAGGTCGGGATGGGCCATTTTTCTAAGCCCGAAACTGAGTTCTGATAGGGCCTAGTTCAGCCCGACTCGGTCCGAAACTCGACTCGACCCGACCCGACTCGGCCATTTTAAAATTTTGAGTTTTTTCTTACAGATGGAAATATATTGCTAAAAATAAAAATATTATTGTAAATTATTAACTAAATCTAAATGTTAAGTCATTAATATTTTTACTATTTTTTGAGTTAATAATGCGGTGTGGTCCACCAGAGATTTGGATAAGCCGACATTGATTGCAAATGAGTTGAAATTGACCGTACAAAGAGCTGCCCTCAACTATTAAATGCTGGAAATTGAAACCCGTTGCTGTCTTGAGCTCCATGGAAAGATCATGAGCTTCTGCTAGAACAGACTTGGTCAGTTTACTCGGTTTTTTTAAAGGGTAGAAGTATTTTTTGTAAGTTCAATGTTTTTTACGGTTATCAAGTAATATAATTGTGATGGCTAGTCTGTATTCACTCAAAAATTGCACTCGCAGCACATAAAAATCAAATCAGACCATCCAATATATGGGACCCAACTTAGATTGGTGGTAAACTCAAGAGCGAATTAGGTGAGACCCAGGCCTCACCTAATACGTATGGCCTGAACTAGAAGGTTCGAACTCGGCCCGAACTCGCCCGATTGTTGTCGGGCCATGTTCGGGCTGGACATGTTGGCCCAGTGACCAGGCCGGACCGGGTTCGGGCTAGGTGTGGCTGGTGACTGGGCTGGGCCGGGTTGATCCCAGCTCGACCCGGATCGACCCGTGTACACCCCTATTAGTATCTATAAATCTTAAAAAAACTTAATTTAGAAACATAGAGAAAACTAATCATAATCCTCACCGATTCTAGCACTAAGGTATTTCAGAAAAATGCATTCGAAGTCCCCAACAGTGGCGCTAAAAACTTGTTGATGCAAATCCCAAGTGCAGGGTTGTGAGGTAGTTTACTCAATAAGATCGAGATCAAACCCACAAGAACTTATATTTGTGCATTTTCAAGAATAATATAGAACTATAATTAGAACTAAAACTAATTATAAAATTGGATTTTAGAAAAAGGTATTATTGAAACTAAGATAATTTGAAGAAGAAACTAGTAGAGCAAATCACTAGTGCTTTAAGGATCTACTTATAACCGTTTTTAATGTCTATCTCACTTGATTCAATTATATAACTCAAATGGAATCGAAGTTCTATCCTATCCAGTCGAATAATGGAGTGGTTAAATCATCATTCACAAACCAAAATAGATTTGAACTTTAATTGAATTGGTTCCCACATAAAGCAGCAAAGTATTAATCGCAGGAAATTCAAAGTATCTATCGTGCCCTTAGTCTTCGATAGATTAATGAATTTTACAAATCAATCCCTTGTAAACTAGATAAGTAATTACTCTTAGCATTTCTAAACATCCAATGCACCCGGAGTCAACAATGGATCAAAGTAAACTAAAAATAAATCTTCATTCAAACCAATATCAATGAATTGTTCAATAATCAAATCAATAACATGTATCAAAGTAAACTAAAATATTAAAAACACTACAAGCTTTACTTCTTAGACCTAGTTAAGAGATTTAGCCAACCATAGATGATCGAGACAACCCCATGTACAGGGTTATGATGTACTAATAACTCAATGAAACCGATGTTGTACCCACAAGGACTTACAATTGTACGATCTCTGAAATACTTTAGAACTAAAAATAGAACTAGATTAACTACTAGAATTTACTTTAAAGAGTAATTGTGAGGAAAACTATTAAAGATAAAACACTAGAGTGTCAAGGATCCACTTATAGCTATATCTTAATGTTAATTTACTTGATTCAATAGGATTACTCAATTAGAATCGAAGTCCTATCCCCTCCAGCCAAATAATGGAGCAGTTAAATTATCATTCATATATCGAAATAGATTTTGAACTTCAATTGAATTGGTTCCCACATCATGCACCAAAGTATTGATCACAGGGAATTCAAAGCATATATCATGCTTGGAGTCTACGATAGATTAGTGGATTTTACAAATCAATCCTGTACAAAATAGATAAGTAATTACTCTTAGCTTTCCTAAGCATTCAATGTGTCCGGAGTCGACAATGGATCAAAATAAACTAAAGATATATCTTCATTCAAACCAAATACCAATGAATTGCTCAACAATTAAATCAAATACTTGAATCAAAGTAAACTAAAAATTAAGAATAACTACATGCTTCACCTCTTAGCCCTAGATAAGAGATTAGTCAATCATACACATGATTGAACTAAAACTCAAAAAGAAAAACATAAAAACTAACTAGAATTGAATGATTGGAGAAGAATGACTCTTTGGAGGCTCCACAACTCCTCGTTCTAGCCCTTCTACCCTAATTCGTATCTAAGAAAGCCAAAAACATCCATTTAAATAGGAAAAATTACAACCGACTTCAATTTACACACTTTGGTTACGCTTCAGCTACAATCGACTGGGACCCTCAGCCGCATTGAACGTAGCCTTCGGCTGTAACCGATCGGGACCTTCGACCGCACTGAACGTAGCCTTTGGTCGCACTTAATTAACTCTTGATTATAGCCAAATTTCCTCGATTTGCATCTGAAGTCTCTATCTTTCTTAAGTCGCACCGAACATTACTTAAGTGGCACCAAACCTGGCTTCGGTCAGACCGAATGTTGATCTGAACTCCAAAATCAAGTTTGTTGTTGAACTGTTTTACGCACTTTCGATCGAACCAAACCAACCTTCAGTGGAACCAAACAGTTTGTTATTTTTGTTGTAGAATTTGTGATTCAGTCAATCTTTTCTCTCTCCTTTGCACTTGGTTTTATTGGATCTTTGGCACTTGAATTCTTCATTAATCACCTCCAAATCTTCTTTTGGTCTTCTATTAGCTTTAAATCTTCTTTTTAATTGTTCTTTTCATCACTGCTCTCCAATCATCTCGCATATGAAAACATATGTAATTGGATCGATTAAGTGTATATTTGCTTATAAAACCAATAGATAATAAGTGGAAATATGCAATATTTCACACTTAACAATAGACATGATTGAACTAGAATCAAATAAAAACATAAAAGAAAAGTAGAACAAAAGAATTGGAGAAGGAGGAGTCTGTAGAAGCTCCGCAACTCATTGCTCTCTCTCCTCTACCATAATTCGTACTTAGAATAGCTTGGAACATCCCTTTAAACAGGAATAACTCGCACCGACTTGGAATCGACTTCAATTTTATGTACTTTTGTTATGCTTCATTCACACCAACTAGGTCTCTCGGTTGCAGCTAAATTTCTCCAAAATATGTATGAATCTCTGTCTCCCTTAAGTCACACCGAACCTCCCTTCGATGGCTCTGAACCTGGCTTTTGTCAAACCTAAGTGTCGGGTCGAACTAAGTCTAAAAATTATAATTTCTTGTTGGACTGTTTTATGCACATTCGGTCGAGCCAAACCAACCTCAGGTGGGACTGAACAGTCTGTTATTTCTGTTTATGCACTTTGTGATTTTTCCAGTCTTCTCTCTCTTTTGCACTTGCTTTTTTTAGATTTTTGGTACTTGAATTCTTCATTAATAACCTATAAATCTCCAAATCTTCACTTGGTCATTCTTTAAGTATTACGTCTTCTCTTTAATCATTCTTTTCATCTTAGCTCTCCAAATCACATTGCATAGCAAAACATATGTAATTAGATCAATTAAACACATCTATGCATATAAAACTAATGCACAATAAGGGAAAATATATAATATTTCACACTCAACACCTACGCTTAAAGGGAAAGACGGAATATACGTCCTCAATGAGGATGGCGATGTTAATGCTAAGATTGCGGGTCTCAGTCAGAAAGTTGAGGCCATGGAACTCAAGAAGGTGGAAGTGGTTTAACCCACCAATGCAGTTGTTGAGAGTGCTTGTGGCATATTTAAGATCGATGCACACCTTACTAAGGATTGTCCCTGTCTCATTGTATTCTTCTGACCATTCCTCTTCTCTCAATCACTTATGTCTCTTGAACTTCTCGGCCATGCCCTGTCACCAGATGATGTGTACTATCCAGCTTAGCACTAGCAGTACTTCTGTAAAAAGTGCTCCAAAGATCTTTCCGTATGTTATATCCTCTTTATGCAACAACACGTGCCATTCCCTGATTAGCTATTCCAAGAATGGCCAAAAATAGGGTACAACAAGTCCTATAATGGTGGATGACCCATCGACACATTTTTCCGTTGTTGCAGCCCATTTAAGCTTTTGATTTTCTTTGCTTTTTTTTTGTTAACGTCTTAACATGAGTTAGTGCAATAGATGTATGGTGTGGATGACACATAGTCTATCTTGGTCATCCCAAAAAGCCCTTTGGTTTGTCTAATATTTCTCCATGTCTAAACAACACACAGAGAAGGAACTTATGAGAAAACTACTCACATCAATGAAGTCAAAAGACGAAAATACCCTTGACTGAAGGCCAAAGACATCTCAAAATTCATTGTTGATGCCTCAACTCATGGCTAATGTTCAGGCAAATGCTACTTGCATTGTATATATTAAGGGCATGGTTGTGCATCTCATGTGGAGAAATTAGAGGGAGAGTGAGTAAAAGAGTGCGGCTACAAGTACAATGACCTACATGAAGACGGATAGTGAGAAGGTTTTCATTGGTGGGTGAACCATGCCCATCATTTATAATATCATTTCCCACTCAATCTTTAGATATACTTCACTTGTTTCTGACATCCTAATATAAGCCAGCACAGTAGGTGTGTTGTGGATGTTGCACAATCATCATGCTAGGCCCAAAGATCCTTCGTTGCACAATCTCCCTAATACATGCTCATGTATTGTTGAGGGTCAAATATTACATATTATCCCCCATTTATTACTTGGTTTTATGAACATCATAATGCTTAATGTTCTATTTTAATCATGTTTGTGTTGCAAGGTGAATTTAAGAGCTTAGATGGAAAAGGATGCTAAAAGTGTGGATTTAATGCTCACGAATCACCAAAGCCAGGGATGGATCTTATGAGACCAAGAATGAAGAATTCACATGCCAAAGATCTAAGAAAACCAAGTGAGGAATGAAGAACATTGAAGACTTGAAGTGAAGAAAAGGAACCTTAAAAATCTGCCTCCTTCGACTAGTCGAAGATTCCTCGACTCGAACTCCAGTGACAAAATTCTCTAAAATCTCGTCATCCTCGACTAGTTGAAGGAAACCCTCAACCAGTCGAAGGTTTTTCTCGACCAGTCTAAGGTTACGCATACAGCACACAGACTGCGTAAATTTGAAGCGGTTTCCGAATTTTTTCAGCCCGGTGTGAAAGTCTGAGTTATAAAACTATAAATAGGGGTCACTAAGATGTTCCTAGGCATCTTCTAGGGTTTGAGGAGTGGAGAAAAAGCATGGAGAAGCCATCACCAAGAGTTATTCTTCCTTTTCCTTAGTTATTTTTATGCTTTTCTTAAGAGATTTTAGTTTAATTATGTTTATGGTTGGCTAAACCTCTTAGCCCTAAACCCCTTAGCTAGGGATAAGAGGTGAAGATTGAAGCGTGATGGGATGTTTCTATTGCTTTAATTCATGTTTAAGTTGAACTCTCTTTGATTCTAGTTTGATATTTAAGGAATACTTTCAGTTTTCAATGGTTTGTTGTAACTCAAATTACAATAGATCTACGATAACTTTGAGTATGTTCTTTTCATGTATTGAGATTGTGAAATTAGAAAATCTTGTTGTTCACCATCGTCCCATGGGCATGGTTGGGTGACGGAATCCTTTCTAATCTTCATGATTCTCTTATGTTTGTTTATGAGATTGGTATATCCTATTGTGAGCCATTGTCTCCTAGGCATGGTTTTGTGATGAAATCAATTCCAGTTCTCACCTCTCATCCCTTGAGAATTAGGTTAAAGGAAGTTCAAATTTGGTTTTACTGAGATAGATCTCCCTGATCTCTACAAGTGGATCCTTAGAAACCCTAGTTACCACCTTTGAATTTGTTAGTTTTTATCACTTTAATCACAATTACTCTCCCCAATATTCCAGATTTAGGTTTACATCTTCTTCTAGTTCTAGCTCTAGTTACTTTCAAAAGACACACAAGTTTAGTCCATGTGAATTCGACTTCAGTCTCACCGAGATTATTACTGCATCGCGACCCTACACTTGGGGTTCTGAACATGTATGAGCTACATGTGAAGAGGAAGAGGAGTGGGAGCACACTACTTGCATCATTGAAGTTAAGACAATAGGTCTTCATTTAAAGGGCCAATTGCATTTCAAAACTAACTATTAACATCCTAGCTAATTGTAGGAGTAAAATAGGCTAAATACTACACGCATTTTATATATATATAGATGATGTTATTTACACCTAGCTTTACGCAGTCTAAATTAACCAACAAGAAGTCACTACATGTCGGAACACTCATACAAAAGATAGGAGAGAAACATAGTCGCAGTAGGAGAGACCACGGGTGCCTATCTCTCAAAGGTATATATCATGTCAAAAGAGTTGGATGCTTAAAGTTGTATGCACGGCTAGGACCCAAAACGCATGACGCATGACCAATGGACACAAAGCATGTAAGATCCTTAGCGTGTGCAAAAGTTTCTCCAAAGACCCGCCATTGTCAAATTCTCCATAGACGCATGGCATTGTCATCCTAGATTAACTATAAAAAAATATTCTAGAGAATGTTTAAGATCTTCTCTGGAATTATAAGAAAATCAGAACGAAATGTGAAAAGTCGTATGAAAATAGAAGCAGATCGTCTATGATGGCATAATACAGCAACGACTCTATATCCGATTAAGATACAGTCGCTATGTAACTAGAAAACTCATGCGCAAGTAACGAAAACTTATGCATGGCCATTGCCTCTTGAAAGCCTATAAAAGCGGCACTTGAAGAAGAGCTCACGGCCCCTCACCAGCATAGATCAGTCAATTCTCTTTTCAGCTCTACGTTTTTTATCCCTTTCACCCTCCATGGACACATATTCATTTAACTTCTTAGCTTAGTTTACTGCACTTTTGTCCAGCCATGCTGCAACAAGTTCAGAGTCATTAGTTCTTAGCTTAGTTTCATTACTATCTAATGCATCGTTGCAGTACACACGTAGGAGTAATTTAAATATCTACAACCCAGTTATCGGATCCTAAGATTATTGAGTTCTTACTTGGTACATCTCTAGTCACATCCTACTATCTTCACACCATAACCATCTCACGATCGTCCGGGTCTAGAGCACTATCAAGACCACGACCAACTTTACCAGCACAAACCATTGCAGGAATTATTTTATGCTTATTCTCTCTTTACCAATTATATTGCTTTGATACTTTGGTTAATAAACAAAGCTTTCAACCTTTATTTTAATTTTTTCTTTCTTCATCACTTTATCGAGAAACACGATCCAAGCTATCACCATTGGAATAAAAGTCCTTATCTTCAAGCCAAAAACATCTCATTCAGTTGGACTAATCTTCCCCTTCTAAAATTGTCTGATGTTGTAACAAGCGGTGGTTGAACAGTCATGTTAATCTTCACATATCTGGTCTTAATCCAACTAGTTTGAATCCTGGGATCACAAGCATTCAATTTAATTCGAGTTGAACACAACTCCGACACACCCAGCACCTAATTCAATCGCACATGTTTAACTAAAATCGAGTTGTTCATTTTATGTGTGGCCACGTATTTAGATCGAACAACAACAATACTATAATGAGTCTTATAGTATCTATAGTTTACATGTGGCTATACATAACACAATTTAAGTCATTCAAATAGTGGGACCTAATGTTTATGGAATATACTGCCAAATCATAATCGATTTGACAACCTTGGCCATTGATTAATTTAAAAGAAACATAGGAAGTAAAGAATGGAGGAAATGAAGAAACTTGATATGAAAAATATCATATTTATGGGTTCAAGTCTTGACTTGATGATCACTTAAATAGTATATCACAACAAATTTGATGCCCTTTAGGGAATGATGTCCTTTCTAGATAGACATTCTTGTGCCTTCCCTCAAGATAGTTATATTTGTCATGAATGGACATGTCCTTTCTTATGACAGTTATTTCTATCTCCTTTAAATAGAGACAATTAAACAAAGTAATAAAAAAAAAAAAAAAATTTGCATGCAACTACCACCTAGAGCATAATCAATCCAATCGTCACCACGTGTACAACATGTGACAACAATGTCACGGGTACAACCATATGACGGGCACAATCAACCAACAAAATGGCTAGAATCTTAAACACCAGCGGATTAAATTTTTGGCTAAACCCTAATGCAAACATGCTCCTAATAAAGAACCAAAAAGTACCCTACAACTCACGCCACATGCACCTGTCAAACGGTGTTGTGGAGATATGAACCCAAGTTCTTGTGAAAAAATATCTCCTCTTACCACTGATACATATAATTATTTTTAGAAAAGTTTCCATATATTTATTTACTTTTTAAAAATAAGATATTTTATTTTAAAATTTTATTTTTCTTATAAAGACATAACATAATTGACATGTGTTGAATTTAAAAATGTACTTAGATATCCACCAATCAGCTAATAAGCCCATTAGCATCGTAATTTCAATGAAAAGAATTGGGTTATGATCGATACAGGGTGCCACGATGATGCAAGGAAGGACATGAAACAGTGAGAAGAATATCATTGTCTTTCTTAAGTAGACAAAACTTTGAATCCACAAGATACTTCTTGAATCCACAAGATAAAAAAGGAAAATTTTGAAATTGTATTAAAAGATCATCTTAAGACTTCCCAATTGCATCACTTATAAAAAAAAGAAAAAACAAAACAAAAACCTAATTCTTTTAGAAGTTACATGAAATAGTAAAACTTTTTTAGAGCCTAATTTGCTAAAAATAAAAAGTCCAAATATAACTTACTAGAGTATTCCCGGTATTATTGCATGCAATTTAAAAATAAAGAAAAAATCATAAAGCTGCAAGAATAAGAAGAAACAATGAAAACAAAAATTTCTACAAATAATAAAATTTTCCTAAAATCATAGTGTTGTACTAGACGGATGTGTTTTCTGGTGAAACGAATGAATTTGGTTGACATAGAAGGCAGGTTGGCCCTGGAAGCATCGTTACATTAAGATTAATAGGTCATGCAATTCATGGCGATGCTCGAATCAAACGTTACGGCTGATTTATGGTCCACACTTCAAACAATAATTTCTCCCTATCCGAAATGAATTTCTTCAAACCGGACTGCTTCTACTTCCGTTAAGGCTTCTTTTGGTCCAACCGGGCTAAGAATGTATATGCAGCCACTCTACATTTCCATGCACATGATGGTTGAGTATTAAAGTCTAACAAATATTAACATTTAAAAAAAAAAAAAATGCTAAGGGAATGAAAAGTGGTTGGGCGATATGACAGAGCTACTCTAATACTATACAAAGTTGGACCATTTACTCTTTTTGTCTTTCATATCCATTGGATGTCCATGAATCAGAGACTTAAGAAGCATATTTTTATGTAATTTGTGGGTTACAGTTGATCTATAATGTGTTCCATTGTTCGTATGGTTTGGATTGAGCTTACCTAGTTATGATGGTATCTATTTAAAAAAATTAAGGACAAAAAATCCATAGATTCTTGAATCCAACTTTTCTCACTTTTAAACTGATAGGTGATTATGTTTGTATAGAAAATAACCACAAACTTACCCATTTAAACATATATTTTCATATTTCAAACTGAAATGATGAAAATATTTACTATTCAAACTGAAATGATGAAAATACAAGTGTTTAGGAGTAAATCAATATTGAAAGACATGGTATTTTATTATTTTCTTTTATATCTCAAGGGGTCATTTAGCTCTCATGAATCTATGTATCTTTAAAAAGTATATTTTCAGCAATGGAGATTTTATCTAAGATGTTTAGGCACTAGGAAACCTATGTGTGCACACCGCCACACATTAAGTGCGGAAGCAACCTTAAAATGAATCATACACGAATAGAGAAACGAAAATTGATCAATCACAGAGAAATATAAAAATTTTACATGGAAGAACCCTTGTGGGAAAAAACCACAGTACCAAGCGACAAACAATCCACTATAATCAGAAAGTTACAAGAGATGGAACAACTTACAGTTTCGAAACCCTCATCTCTACAAACGAATTCCCTTTTAAAAACTCTAGCTCTCTTAACACAACGTGATTAACCCTAACCTCATTTTTAACAAGGTATTTATAATCCTCATATAGAATTAGAAACAAAACTGCTCACTTACACAGTCCGCTCAGTCGTACGTTAGGTCAACCGAGAAATTAATAAAGAGTCTCGGTCGACCGGAAGAGATCTTAGTCGACCAGGAACATCACAGTGAGTCTCGGTCGACCGAACAACACTGGAAAGATTAAAGGTACTCATTCAACAATCTTCATTGTGACTTTAATCTCCTCCATCTCCACTATTCCAAGTTGTTATCCTCATCTCTAATCTTCAACATAGCTTCACCATCTCTTCATGTGCACACTTCGTCTTCATTCTATCTTTGCCAAGCTCAGAGAAGTCGAGCAAAACCTAAACTTCTCCACAGGAACTACTTTTGTAAGAATGTCGGCCGAATTTTCACTAGTGCAGATCTTCTCAAGAGTAACACCGCCTTCCTCTAGCATCTGTCGGATAAAATGATGACGCACATCAATGTGTTTAGTCTAGAAATGGTATATCAAGTTATTTGCCAAATTGATCGCACTTTCACTGTCACAATGCACACGCAAGTCTTCTTGCTGAAGCCCCAACTCATTCATCATACCTCTCAATCAAACTGCTTTCTTGAATACTTTTATCACCACCATATACTCAGCTTTGGTTGTGGAAAGAGCAACCACAGACTGAAGCTTCAACATCTAATTGATTGCTCCACCTACTAACACAAACATATAATCGGAAGTTAACCTTCTGTTGTCCACGTTACCAACATAATCGGCATCCACATAGCCTATCAGTTTCTTCTCATATTTACTGAATGTCAAGAGGCAGTTAGTCATACCTTGTATATAACGAAGTAATTAACCATTTCATTGCCTCCCAGTGTTACTTGCCGGGGTTTGACATGTATCTGCTCACAACACTCATTGTATGTGAAATATCCAGTCTATTATAGACCATGACATACATAAGAATTCCAACTGCGCTCAAGTAGAAAACATGAGACATATACTTCTTTCCTTATCAGACGTAGGACATTATTGTGAAGAAAGCCAAAAGTGAGCAGTGTGAGGTGTGTTAACTGGTTTAGCCTTATCAAGTCTGAACTTGACCAAGACCTTCTCAAGATACCCCTTCTAAGACAAGCATAACCTACTCCTTTCTCTGTCCCTGTGTACATTAATGTCAAGAATACTTTTTGCAGCCCTCAAATCTTTCATCTCGAACGTCTTGGATAATTAAGCCTTCAGTATGTTAATTTCAAACATGTTATGGCTAGCAATAAGCATATCATCAACAAACAATACCAGTATATTGAATTCTCCATCACTCAGTGATCTAAAGTATACATAATGATCGAATTCGCTTCTGGTAAACTACTGACTTATTATGAAAGAATTAAATGTTTTATACAACTGCTTAGACGAATGTTTTAGATCGTACAATGACTTCTTTAAATTGTAAACCTTATTCTCTACTCCCTTCACCTCGAACCCTTCAGGTTGCTTCTAAAATTACATCAATAGTTTAATACGATACCATGTTATGTGCGGAAGCTTACAGAACTTAGAATAATGGCTGAGTCCTAAAGGAGGGTGAATAGGACTACTTAAAATTCTTACCTAATTAAAAGAATTTATCAATTTAAACTAAGAAGTCAAATAACACTTACACTTCCAAGCGAAGTGGGTCCAATCATATAGACTACAAAAGAGCAACACTATAAGCAAATGGTCTATAAGGTAAGATAGTGATCCTATGTATGAAATATGTTAACTATTCAATACCTAGCATACATTTAATTATGCATTTATATGATTCCACAAATTAAACTCACAAGCATAAGAAGAAATATACAGAAATAAAAATCCTAAACACAAGCATGTATAGTGGTTCGGCTACTTGCCTACTCCACTCTCGGCGAACACACTTTCCTCGAGTATACCAAAATTTCACTATTAAAGGTTTTAAATCAATTTCATGTCTAACATTTATAATGGTTTCTCCTAGGCTAACCACTAACGACACATACACTCCCATGTCGGAGAAACATGTTTTCACCCATGTCGGTGGCTCCCACGAAGATTTAGTTGATTTTCTATCAGCTAACTAATAACCACTAATGATCATAATTTAAGGCCCTACATACACTCTCGCTGGAGGCTCCCTATGGAGACTAACACGTATGCACCCGTATCCAGTGAATGCAATTCTAATCCAAGGCCCTACTTACACTCCTGTTGTAGGCTCCCATGGAGACTAACACGTACACACTCATGTCCGATGAATTTGGACCTATACAAGAGCTTAGGTCCTACATAAGAACCTATTTGAGTTTAGGTCACAAACTCCACACTTAATCCTACACAAGGAAATGCTATGTGGACTCTACAATTGACAACTTACTTGTCAGATTGAGACCCTTTATAGTGCTTTTTTATATGCTTCTTCAATGCTCTCCTATCTTGAATCACCTTCTCAATTGCCACATGTTCGTCGATGCCAATGGTTTAGATCTACGATCAAACACCTTACATGTATACTCCAATGATGTGACCAAGGTTATGGGAGTTGGGTTGAATCACCTACAACTAAAGATTATAGTTGGCTCTGAATATGGATTCACCTAGATGGGTGTTCTAGAGGATTTAGACAAGGATATGTCTATAGATTTGTGCCTAATCTCTAAAACAATGTGGAAATCAAGTTCATCTTCCTAATGGAGGTTAGAATCCAAATTAGATTAGTAAAGTTCAAGAAGATGACTTGAATCTCATAGGTTTATAAGCTTATCATGAGAGATATGAGTGGGGAATCACCTAAGCTCTAATGGCACAAAAAAACTCATAGCTATGCTCAAGGTACGAGTGCCCTTTATAAAGGAGTCAAGTTTCAACAGTAAAAAAATGGCCATAAATAGGAACCTTCAATTGATCGAACTCTCATTCGATAGGATCTATAAACTCCAGTTTTTCATACAGTTTGTTGTTGGACATTTACGACCATCTTCGATCGATCGAGCACTGATCTTTGATCAACCGAAGTTTCGCTCGAGACCTATCAATGGCCTGTCGATTAAATCGAGAATCCCACGAAAAATGTTGTTTGGGCTATATGTTTTGCAGTAGCTTTGTACATCTTAAAAGCCTAACTTATCATGTTCATTAAGGGTCTAAGGCTTGGTTTATATGAGTCAAATTTTTACATATGGGATCATTCAACTAAAGATGGTTGTTTGAAATCTAAAGGGTCTAAAGTTAGGTTTACCAAGGCACCTCATGATTTACCCGTTGTCTTCAGTCTTGATGCTTCAAGTCTTCAAGTCTTTGGTCTTCAATGTCTTCCTATGGAGGCTCAAACGACTTAAGACACCCTAACTCACATCATTGACAAAACTAAGGTACTAATATCCTCATGTAAATCCACTCTTCTAGTTTTCCGCGAAGAAAAGTTGTCTTCACATCCAACTCTTCCAATTTCATATTGTATTGGGCAACCAACGCCAATACGAATCCGATAGATACCTCTTCTTCTTTTTTTCTTCTTTTTTTACACACGCACACACACACCCCACACGCTCATGCTGGTAGAATTTCACCACCTATGGGTACTCGAACCCTTGACCAGGAGTCGAAAATCTTAAGAGTCTACCACCCGGGCAAGAGTAAGGACCCAATAGATACCTCCTTCACAACTGGTGCAAATATCTTACTGAATTCGACGTCTTCTTTCTGAGAATTTCCCTTCGCAACCAGTCTTGCCCTATACCTATCTAGTTTCTTACAGAAGATCCACTTGTACCCAATCATTTTTCACTCAACAGGAAACTCCACCAGTTCCCACATTTCATTCTTATATAGATAATTCATCTCATCATACATCTTCAGCATTTACTTCTTAACATCTTGGTCATTTAATGCTTTTATAAGGTAAACGGATCCCCTTCATCCATGATGAGGCCAAACACAACATTTAAGTCATCCTTATATAACCTGTGATTTTTCGGTGGATTTCTCCTAACAGGTGGTCCCACTACCTCTTCATGTACTTCTTCTTGCGGCTCAACTTCTTCAAGTATTTCACATTAGTCTATTTTTACATCAACAATCGATTTTTTGACTCCCTTGTACTCATCCTTCTAATACAAGGAATCTTCATTGAATTTGACGTCATGGATAAATATGATTTTTCTTGAAACCTGGTTATACAGCCTGTACCATTTCACTCCATCATCATAACTGACAAATGTACACTTTTTAGCCCTTTAGTCTAGCTTATCTCTCTCAACTAACGATACATGAGAGTAAGCAGTATAACCAAATATGCGCAGCCCCGAGTAATCAACTTCCTGACCACTCCATACTTCCTCTAGAATTTTACAATCAATCGATGCATATAGGGAATGATTCATTAAATTGCAAGCCATGTTAATAGGTTTAGCCCATAATTCCTTGCCTAACATAGCATTACTCAACATACTTCGGGCTCTTTCCAAAAGAGTCTGATTCATATGCTCTACCACACAGTTTTGCTCTGATTTCTTAATTATGTCATGCCTCACGATCCCCTCATTCTTACAAAATTGATTAAATTCCTTTGAAATAAACTATCCGTCATTATCGGTCCTCAAAATTTTCAACCGTCGCCTTGATTTTTTTTTAACCATAACCTTACACGACTTGAAAGTGGTAAACACGTCAGATTTATTCTTCATAAAATAAACGCACACCTTTCTAGAGAAGTCGTCGATGAATGTTTAAAAGAATGACGACCCTCCTCCCTCCTCTATAAACAATGGACGACAACCCCCACACATCAGAATGCACATAATCAAGTTGTCCTAATATGTTTTTCAGTTTTAAATGACAATCTTGTTACTATATATGCAATGTTCACATACATCCAAATCAAAAATTTTAAAAGCATGAATTAAACCACGATTGAATAGTACCTTCATACCTCGCTCGCTCATGTGGCCTAGGCACGCATGCCACACACGTGTAAATGTAGATTTTATTGTAGACGTTACAGCTTGACCCAATATAGTGCTCCTGATTAACCTGTAAAGATTTTCACTTCGTTATGCCTTCATAATAGTGAGTGTCCCTTTAAAAACTTTCAAACATGTTCATACCCAGCAAATTTACACCCGAGTACCTTAAGAGCTCCCAGAGATATCAAATTTTTCTTCGAGTCTAGAACGTGCCTCACGTCTCTTAGAGTACACTCCACCCCATCAAACATTATAATGCACACAAAACTAATTCCAATCATCTTATAAGCATAATTATTGCATATAAGAACCAGGACACCATAATACTCGTTGTACGTGACGAACCAATTCCGATGAGGACACATGTGATACGATGCCCCCGTGTCTAGAATCCACTCCTTATACAAGTGTTTGACCTTGGACACAAACAATACGTCACAGCCACTCGTCTCCTCGTTGGATTATGTTGAATTGGCCTCTTTAAGTGAATTATCTAAATTCTCATCTTTCTAAGTTTTGGGATTTGTCCAGATATTCATATGTTGTGTCCTACCACAATTCTAGTACTTCAACTTCCTTTTGCCCTTCGACTTTGACCTCGATCGCGACTTACCCTTCTCTCGTTCAGATGATCTTCCTATTGCAACCAGTGCTCCTATGAAAGTACCTTCCCCACCATTGTTCGTTCTCTGTTGTTTCGACTGAAGGGCAGAGATAACTGTATCGAGGTCCAATGTATCCCTACCATATCACAAAGTATCTATTAGATTCTCGTAAGAATCTGGAAGGGACGTCAACAACATTAGAGATTTATCTTCTTCATCGATCTTCACCCCATACTTGTCAGTTTGCAAACGAGTTTGTTGAAGGCGTTGATGTGTTCAGAGAGATCTGACCCTTTCGTCGTCTTCATAGTATACAACTGTCTCTTTAGATATAGGCAATTAGAAAGCGACTTCGTCATGTAGAGGCTCTCTAACCTCGCCTACAAGCCCACGGTAGTCGTCTCATTCATAACATTATAAAGGGCCTCGTTGGCCAAGCACAATTGAATTGTGTTAATCGCCCTCTAATCTAAATTATCCCAATCTTATTTCATCGTTTCAGGACGTTTCGCTTTGCCAATGAGTGCCTGTGATACCCTTTGCTAAATTAGGAGGGCTTTCATATTCAACCTCCATAATTCAAAGTTGTTTTTACTTGTAAATTTTTGTCTCAAAATTTATATTCGATCCTTTCAAACACATGTCTTAGATTCAATACAAAACCCCAACATAAAGCCTACGCTTTGATATCACTTGTTGTGCACAACTGTCACACATTAGGCGCGGAAGCAACCTTAGAACGAATCAAACACACGAATAGAGAAATGAAAATCAAGCAATCATAAAAATTTTATGTGAAAAAACCCTTGTGGAAAAAAACTACGGCATCAAGTGACAAATGATCCATTATAAAAAGAAAGTTAAAATAGATGGAAACAACTTACAGTTTCAAAACCCTTATCTCCGCAAATGAATTTTCCTTTTAAAACCATAGCTCTCCCTCTTGCATAATGTGATAACCCTAATTTTATTTTTAACAAGGTATTTATAACGCCCCATAAAAAATTAGAAACAAAATCACACACTTATGCAGTCCGCTCAGGCGCACTTTTGATCAACTAAGAAATTAACAAAAAGTCTCAATCACCCAAAAGAAATTTCAATCCACCTGAAACACCACAGAAAGTCTGGCGTAACCTCATAAAGGCACTCGTTAAATTGGTGGACACTTGTTTGCTGCATCATATGCATTGACCATTTTTCATTTTAATTGACCAATAAACGTACACCAATCTATTTGTTAGTTAATGAAACCATTATTTTTTAAAGACTCAAAATTGACAGTTGAGTTCGAGTTTACTTAGATGTTGCTCATGTAATTCCTTACCGCCTGCGTATCAACTATCACATTACCAGAGTAACAAAAATTTGTCAATAGTTCAATTTATCCTATTACGGCATCATTATCGCTAGATCATCACCAGTACCTTCGGACAGTTGGATGGATCAATCGGAACTATCCATTGGGTCAAGTATAAATTTCATGGGCTATCTTGCAAGGATCACAACAATCGAATGGTTCGATCCATATATGAGTTGGGTTAATAATTTATAGCCATCCATTTTCAAGTCTATGGATGTAGTGGTTAGGACGATATGATAAGGGCCTGTTTGGCCGGGCAGATCCTGTGGAATTAGGAGGGATGGGATTGCGATATCCCACCCGTCCATCCCATGGGTATGTTTGGGCAAGTCTATAACCGACGGATACCTGCTATCCCACGGGATCATTTTCACAGTTGCGAGAGATGCGAGATCTCTCCATGGGATTCGCTGCCACCCTGCAAGCTTCCTCGAGCCGATCCCACAGCGATTTCTCCCATCCCGTTGTACGGAACGACAGGATGGAGGCGACTAGGTTGTCATTGAGGAGAGAAGAAGATGACGGGAGAGAAAATAATGGCGCGAACGGGTCGCAGCAACAGGTATGTGTACAAATACCTGTTGAAATGGTAAGCGTCATCCTCATTATCAAATTGGGTTGGTGAAGATTGGGTGGAGGTGCGTATTTTCACTTCAATCTCTTGCCATGGTTCTTTCCTGAAAGACTAGATTCCGGCTTGGATGCTGCTTCGTCTTCTAATTTGTGATAGAATTTGGGGCTTTGCTATAGATGAGTTCTTGGCCTTCTAAATCGAGGGTTTTGGCCCTTATAGATATCCTAACAGTCGTTCCGCCTAATTCCATGTCTATCCGACTATCATGTGCTGGTAGGAGTATGGGCCTTTGCATCCTGTATTGGATTTCACTGTTAAAGATATCCCTAACTGTCGCAGCGCAAGATGCATGCCCATCCGACAGAGCACAACTAGTAGGAAATGGGGCCTTTGCCTCCTAGTAGAAATTGGGGCTTGCTATGTGGTTTAAGGCCAAAAAAATTGGTTATTTTGCATGCATGTTGAAGAGGACAATTTATTGGAGCGTCAATTTTTTGGACTTCACCATGTTAATGTTTTTTTTCCATCCTTGCATGTCGATCTGATGGATGAATTTCTGCTAGAAATTGGACTTTTGCCCTCTATATGTTGTGATCCTTGCATTATGGAAAATAAAATATGTTCTACAAATTGGGTCTTCTACCTTCAATCCGAGGCGTTGGATTGATTGGTTGGGACCGTTATGGTTGTCTATTTCAGTTTCAGAAATGTATGCCTAGACTTGTGATCCAGCATGATGTACTGGTTGTGATTAGTCTTAGTTTATATTCAGATTCAGTTTCAGTTTCAGATATCATTTTCACTATGAACTTCTATGGCTGTCTATGTTCATGTTCTGGTTTCAGTTTCAGTTTCATCTTTTCAAATTCACATGGATTGTGATATACATTTACTCTCACTTTCAAATGCATTTTCAAATTCATCTTTCAGTTAGGAGAATCATTTCTGATATGGTATAGCTGTTTTAGTGTGAGTCTCATATTCCGTTTCATATTTTAGATCCATTTGTGTACATGATTAGTCTCATATTGATTTTCATTTTCGGCTACAGATTTCAGATGTTGTTTGCACTGTTATATGTCTTTGGTTCTCTAATTTCTGCTAGAATAATATTCAGACTTGTGGGCCAGCTTGAACTGGATTACATCTTTAACATTAGTTTCAAGTTCAGATTCATTTACAGTTGCAGATTTCATATATAGTCTGATTTTTTAGGGATGTTTCTTTTCATGTTTCGGTTTCATTTTATGTTTCATGTTCGGATTCACTTGAATTGTTATATACATGTACTCTCATTCTGAAAATCTTGTTTCAGTTTCAAATCGTCAAATAGGCGATTCATTTTACATAGGTTTTTGCTTTTTTGTTTCATGTTACAATCTCTTATTTAGTCTCATATTTGAGATCCAGTCCTAACTTCTGTATATGTTTACTCTTACTCTTATATTCAGTTTCAATTACTCTTACATTCAGTTTCAATTGGGAGCTTTGTAAACATGTTTGCAATGTTATACATTTTTGCTTTCAGATGGTAGCATCAGATTCAGATCCAGTCAGATATACTTCAAGAATTTTGGCTTAGTTTCAAATTCAATTTCAGTTTCACTTTCAGATTCCCTATATCCTGTGAACCTCTATGGTTGTTAATTTCCATGTTTCAATTTAATTTTTAGTTTCATCTTTCATGTTCACCTGCCAATGGCGATATACAATTAGTCTCAATGTTGATAATCAGATTCAGTTTTGTTTTTTTAATTCCATGTTACATTTTCTTGTTCAGATTGTACACTGAGATCCTGTCCCATAGTACAGGATCTGTTTAGTTTTAGTCTCTCATTCAGTTTCAGATGCGGCTTTGTAAGCATGTTTGCACTGTTATATATTATTTTTTACAAGTTTCAGTATTAGATTCAAAAACTTGATTTTTATCTCCTGCTTGAATTTCTTCAAGTGTTTAGCCTTACTTTAAAATTCAGTTTCAGTTTCATTTTCAGATTCCTACTACCCTGTGAACATCTATGGCTATTAACTATCATGTTTCGCTTTCATTTTCAATTTCATATTTCAAGTTGACTTGAATTGTGACATACAATTAGTCTCAATTTTCAAATTCATTTTCAGATTCATTATTCAGTTATGAGACTCATTTTTTATATGGTATAGCTATTCCGTTTCATGTTTCATTTACTGTTTCAGATTTGAGATCCACTCGTATACATGAATAGTCCCATTTTGATGTTCATTCACTGGATTACATAGCAAATGTTGTTTGCAATGCTATATACTTTTGGTTTAGGAATTCATATTCAGATTGAGATCCAGACTTGTGAATCTCAGGTGGAACTTCTTTATGTCTTCAGAAATAGTTTCTAGAGGGAAGATTCAAATGTATGTTTTAGATTTCATATACAGACAGAATTTCTAAAACTGTTTATTTTCAAAATGATTTTCAGTTTCAGTTTCAAAATTCATATATCAGGATTGAACTGTTATATATGCTTACATTTAGTTTCAATTTCGGTTTCACTTTTAGATGTCAGATCTCAGTATTGAACTGTTATATATGTTTACAATCTGTTTCGTTTTTTGTTTCAGTTTCCTATTTCATATATTAGTATTGAACTGCTATATATGTTTACAGTCTGTTTCATTTTCGGTTTCAGTTTCCTATTTCATATATTAGTATTGAATTGCTATATATGTTTACAGTCTATTTCATTTTTGGTTTCAGTTTCATATTTCAGTATCATGTTTCAAAACTCATTTTTAGCTTAGAGCTGGTTTATGGAATCTAAAACTGAAACTGATAAGACACGTTCAGTCTCATTTTCAGATTCACTTGAATTGTGATATACATGTATTCATAGAGTGTTAATTCAAATTTTTTGTTTTAGATTTGGGAGTTCAAGTTACGGGATCTACTACCTAGATTTTCAGAAATTCATCGCACACGACCTACCTACAACTGATATCCAGGTATGTACGATCATACATAGTTTTGTTTTCGGTAGTGGATTTAAAATGTGCTGGTCCATTGCCTGATTGTCAACTCCATACATTTGGAATGATCATTTTAACCTATCTCACGAATCACTTTGAATATCCAGTGCCATTTTAGGGCCACCATAATCCCTAGGAATGTTAGAGCCTAATTGAAACATTTACTTCACCCCCCAAACAGTTTGGAACTAATTTATGTTGGTATTAGTTCAACTTGTTAATAATTTGACACAGACGGGAAAGAATGGTACACATGTGTACCATTCTTGATTTTCAAATCTATATGGTCCATATAAGATTTTATTGGTGCGCGTCAGTCTCCCACTGTTCGCTTCGGTGGGGGTCCACTGGAGCTTTGGATGTAAGAGAGATTATTGGATAATTTGGGTCGCTTCGATAATAGAATACAGCTCGAATCAGTGATGTAAGTGTTTTATACAATGAATATCCATCAGGTGTAGGTGCACAGAACTGATCTGGGATGTCTAGTGATGAGGAAGAAGGATCTGGAAAGTCTAGTGATGAGGTAAAAGATATGGAAAGGGCTATTGTGATGCAAGCGATGTCAGCTTGTGTAGAAGCCGTAGGGGAATACTGTCACAAATACTTGTTGAGACAACCGGTACGACACGGAGATGATGAACGGGTGATGTTTATCAACTCTATCATTCGGGCATACTTGTTGAGACAACCGGTGCGACACGGAGATGATGAACGGGTGATGTTTATCAACTCTATCATTCGGGCGTCAGACGTGGAATGTCTATCTCAACTTAGGATGAGTAGAGATGCTTTTTTTTGAGTTGTGTGCTACACTTCGCAAGCAGACGGTTGTGCGCAACACTCGTCATGTGAGTCTAGAAGAACAGGTGGTAATGTTCCTGCAAACCGTGGGCCATAATGTTCGCAATCAGGCCATAGGGCACAGATTTATTCATTCCGGTAAAACCGTAAGCCGTCACTTTAATCGTGTATTGGACACGATTGTATCATTATATCCGAAGTTTGTTAAATAGCCAGGTTCCGAAACACCACGTGAAATTAAAAGAAATATCAGTTAGGGTCCATACTTTCAGGTATCATTTTCATTAATAGCCAATGTATATGTAAGTTGTTATTATCGTACCCCTAATAACAAGTCCTACACTAAATGAGATTTAATGAAATGCATCTAGGATTATGTTGGTGCAATTGATGGGACGCACGTACCTGCTTAGGTCCAGGCTACGGATCATCCAAGCTTTCGCAATCGGAAAGGATTCCTCTCACAAAATGTACTTGCGGCATGTTCATTTGACATGAATCTTCTTTACGTATTGGCCGGTTGGGAGGGTTCGACTTCGGTTGCGAGGGTGCTACACAACACTCTAACCCGAACAGATAATCCATTGCATGTCCCGCATGGTACTAGCTACATTTTTACAGGTTACCCATCCATTTAATACCTGCAACTGATGAAACATTGATTTAATTGTGTAGGGAAATTTTATATTGTCGACGTTGGATATGCGCATTCACCCGGTTTTATGGCTCCATACCGGGGCATGCGATACCACTTACAAGAGTATAGAGCGCCTGCAAATATAAAGGAGTTGTTTAATTACCGACAAACACAATTACGCAATACAATCGAGCGTTGCTTTGGTGTAATGAAAAACAGATTTCCCATTTTAAAGACGGCCATTCAGTATGAGTTACACACACAAGTGAAAATTGTTGTAGCGTGTTGTGTGTTACACAATTTCATACGAGCCGAACATGACTCTCATGACAATTCACATTATGCTGACATATCTTCTCCTGTTGAGGAGAGTAACCCAACACCGCATGAGGTGTCAACAATTGAAGAGAGGCAATGGTTGTTGCATGTCACTCAGCAAGAAAAAGATGCGTGGATTCAAGTGCGGGATGAGATAGTTTCTCGGATGTGGGTGGATGTGCACCTAAACAGTAGGAATAGATAGTCAAATGAACTTTAATTTATGATTTGCAATTTTTCCTTTTTACCAAACAATAGTTGGGTGACTGTGATACATACTAATTGATTATGAAATTTTGGAAATTTTACAAATGTATGAACAATATTTTTGGTCAAACATGTTCTATTTTTCACAAGAAAAAAGGTTGACATTGAATGTAATTAATATGTACTTGACACATGTTGCATGCATAGGTGAGATGGCGGACCTAAGGTCTAACGATAGTTCGACTCTGACGCAATCACTAGTTAGGACGCCTGTGATGCCAACTCGAAGTTCGCCACATGGGAAGACTGTCAAATCCCTCGCTCAGCCACTATCTCGAGCGGATAAAATCAAATAGAGTGCGAAAATTGATCGAGTTCTTTTCGACGTGCTGTTAGAACAGGTTGCACCGGGACGTAAAGCGGATAATGGTTTCAAGAGGGAAGCCTACCAAGCAGCCGCAAAAGAGGTCACGAAGCATACGAACATACCCGTCAACTGGTAAAATGTTCAGAATCGGCTCAGGTATTATAAGCGCGAATATATATCCGTCAAGGACATGCTAATGGCTAGTGGGTTTGGATGGGACAATGAACGCATGGTGGTTACGGCCTCGGATGAGGTCTGGGAGGAATACCTGAAGGTATGATTTATACAGTGTGCGTATTTCAAAACACTAAACAAACTCATCTCTCATATGAATTTTTATGTAACTCATATCTTTACTTTACGGATCCAGTCTCACCCGCGTGCTACACATCTCCGCGGAAAAAGAATTGATCGAATGGATGACTTTGCAGCTATCGTCGGATCCGATCAGGCAACAGGATGCTATGTGCAGGGAAGTAAGACTATGGCCACGTCATCCTCTTGGATTCAACGAGATCTCAGAGAGGCTTGGAGAGACGCTAAAGATGATTTTGATGATACCATTGACCTCTCCAAGGACCACGTAGTGGACTCGTCAGGTGGGAATTTTTCATCGGAGACTCCATCAATCGAAAGACACGGAACCCATAGCACTCCTCCCCGGACTCCTGATTCTGATAGTAGCCGAGGTGTTTCCGCAGCGAAGAAACGTATGCGGCCTCCCCGTCCCTGCGATGTTCTCGGCACCTCTCTTAATACAA
Organism: Magnolia officinalis; assembly: GCA_021015155.1. Lineage (NCBI taxonomy): Eukaryota > Viridiplantae > Streptophyta > Magnoliopsida > Magnoliales > Magnoliaceae > Magnolia > Magnolia officinalis. Next base: position 61,490,475 of record JAJHSJ010000006.1, read on the forward strand.
TTACAGAGGCTATGCGTGATTTTGGCCTAGGCAAATAAGTCAATCGTACTAGTAAGGTACTTGACGTTCTTAAAGAGGTGCGGGAGTTGACCAACTCAGAGTTTGTCGAAGTTGGTCAACTCTTGAGCAGTAACAAGAAGCTGGCATCGTTCTTTGTCAGTCTCCGACTGGAGAGGAGCGTCGAGTGGTTGAAGAAAACACTCCGCGAGAACTTTAGTAATGCAGGAGTTGGGTCGGTCTGACATGCTGGTGCTCGTCGTTCCTCTGATCTGTTAATTTGTGGGACTGTAATAACTTTATTTTTACATTGGTGATTGTTATACTTTTCTCTCTTCCGAATTACAAATATTTAGGGATTGATAAAATTGGAATACATGGTATACCAATTTGAATGTTGTCAGATATACTTTTATTTTGTGCTTTAATATATTTTATATATGTTTGCTTCCACATGCTTGTTGTTGAGCATAGTAATACAGGTATAGCCACACACATCGAATGTTACATACTATCAATTATTTGTTATCAAAATCATCGGATACTATGTTATTTGTCCACAGGACAATTTACTCTAATTACTAAACGCACACTAAGACCACGTTGCACCAATCTCATGCCAATAGTATGTCATGTGTCAATGCAGATGGCAAAAGAGAAGTACTACGTGGTTCTCGTTGGCTGTCGACCGGGAATTTACCTGACGTGGGACGAAGCTAGGCTCGAGGTTGAGGGATTCAGTGGATCGAGACATCGGGCATTCAAGAATTAGAGGGAGGCAGTTTCCTGCTGGGAGAGTTACTTCATTGGAAGGAGTGCACAGTTGCGGCCTGACACCGGACCTTTGGTGATTCAAGTCGTTGCACATTCAGACGAGGTTGACATCCTTCCTTCGTCAACTTCATCTATCCATCAGACGACCGTGGCTATAGTTTCTAGGGCCACGACGACTGATGATCCGGTCCCATCAAGTGGGGAGAGTGTTATTAGAATTTTTATTGTCATTCTCTGTTGTTTTCTTCGCACTACTTATCATTATCAAATTCTAGCTATAGAGGATGTGTAAGTGAAAGAATCCTTCAGATTTTCCTTTTTTTTAAAAAAATGTTTTTCATCATTTTTTTTATTTAATGTTTTTCATCTCTCTTTTTTTTCATTAGTCAGACGTGGACTTGCTATGTTCCTCATCACGATTCAGATTGTATGGTTTCTATCCATTGACTATATGCTTTTTTATTTTTATTTTTATTAAATCCGTGGATATGCCTCAGGTGTTTCTAAAAAACATATACATCATAACGGGGCCTGATGTAGAAATCACACATTCAGTATTGATTATTCCCCCTGACCGGTCCCATTTTGGATAAATGCTCTGTTAGCCTTCCTTAGATTTTTCAGTTTCGTCCATTCCGTTCATCCATTTTTGCTAATATTAATGGGGCTTAATCCGAACACTGAGGGGGTATAAATCTCAAGTGGACCACACCACATGCAAGGAAAAAAAAAAAGTGATGGGATATCCGTCATGTGAGTCTATTTGATGGTCTAGTTGAATTGTATTGCTTATTTGACATCCAACTGGTTGATTAGGTCATACAGACCCACATAAGGGAAAAAAACATAAATTAGCTTGTTAGGGGACCATAACATCAGGTTACCAATATGTTTTCAATGGTCCACACTCATTCAACACAGTTTCATGTAGTGTGGGCCGTACATGATTACGGTAGATCTCATCTTTGGTTTCATACCATACAGTTAACAAGAAAAATAGATGGACGGCATAGATGAAACACGTACATTATGCTGGGCCCACAGAGCACGAATGGTTTCATTTTTGGATGGTGTCAGTGGGAGTAGCCAATACGTGGCCTTGCCCAACACCCTATTTCCGTTTTTCCTTAAGTAGAAGGCGGACCATCCTGGGATGAGATCCGCCTGCCCAAACAGTCACCCTACTTGATTTTTGTGGGATTGCTGCAATCCCACAAGTATCCAAACATGTTTCACTTTTTAGATAATGGGATATGGCACACATCCGATGGGCGTCCCAAACAAGCTATCACCTGTTGTCCTGCAATTGGTCCATCCCATGGTATCCAGACAATCCATTGACAGCACCATCATTAGTTCATTACCTTAAAATTGATCCCATCCCACTAATTTTATGGGATCTGCCCGGCCAAACAGGCCCTAAGAACCTTTCACTGGAGATTGTCAGCAATCATGATGGTCTCTGACAATTAAATGGTTCAAATTATTGACTGGAAATTTTTCTGCACAAAAGAAAATCTTCACCGTCCGTGATAAGTGTGGTCTAGATTGATGAAGTGGACTCTCTGCTTCCCCAAGCGACTAGGAGCACTGTAATTTGTAGTCGTCCAAGAGCATTGGATCATTTCTCTTGTTCTCTTTGTCCCAGATCAATCTCCATGCACCTATTGTTTTGAACGGTCAATGAAAACTATTGAAATCTGTGGGCCCCACCATGGACGAGCTACACAATGAAATTGCACAGATTGGATGATTCTGATCATTTCCTTCAATGGAGCCATCTTTGTTCTGATTGTACGTCTGTTATTCACTGATTGGATGATTGCGGTATGCAAATTTTGGTACGTAGATAGACGATGGTGGGACCCACCTCGACCTGATTCAATTCCGAGATCCAGAAATTTCAGAACACCCGCGGTTCACCAAACCGACCTAAATCTCTTTTTCTTTTTTTCCGTTAGTTGCGTAGGTTAAAAGCAATGCGCATCCAGCGCAGCCTATAAAGCTCCCGTGCTCTTCTCGGCAGCCTTACCCCGGGCAGGAGACATATCACACGCATGTTGGGCTTTTCCTGGAATCTGACACATGTGATGACGTGTAACAATGAAGTTAGCATTTGATTCGCGCTAGCGTAACTCGCGTAGGTAAAAGGATAGTGGCTACCTCTAACTGACAGGCGGTGGTAACGTACATGAGATCCACGCCGTCCATCAGATGCGGTGCCTTATTTTCTCCATAAAATCCAAAAATCAGATAGACCCACGACTCAGGTAGACCAAACAAGCAGAAAAGCTTCGTTTGAGAATCCTATCACCGTACTGTTTATATTCCATCCTACCCATTCATCTAAAGTGCCTTGGATGTATAGAAAACGAAAAAATCACTCTATTCCAAGACTCAGATGGGCCACACCATGTGAATTTAGAAATTTAGGCAAGATTTACAGTGTTGTGTCCCACAAAAGCTTTTTATCGGCCTGCCTTTTGACATCAAGGCCAGACGCCTGGTGAAAAATCTGATCAACGGAGTGGATCTCATTTACATGAATTCTTTATCCCCACATTAGCAGTAGTACGCCCTCTCTATACCTACGCGAGGTACGCTCGCATTTTCGTTTGCATTTACATCCACTTTTATTACTAACAGGTACATTCCTTTTACTTTTGGTGATACAACAGTGCAAATGTTGTACCATTTTCTACCATGAAGTAAAAAGGTCTAATCAGTCGGTAAGATAGTAGCCTTTCCTCAACGCATGATAATTCACTGTAAATAACGGAATAAAATACTATAGTAGATCCTAATCATGCCCATCAAATCAAGCATAATCATATGATCCTCGGTCCCGGGATATAAATAGTATCCACGGCCTCTGAGTTTGTACGGGTGGAGCCCACAGATAAGTGATCCAGATCATCCAACCGTGGATGAACGATAACACAATAATCCCAGCCAAAATGATCACAGCCATCCAGTTTTTGCTCCATTTTCCATTGACCGGAGGTCTGTTGTATTCTTTTCTTGACATTTTTATTTGTGGTCACCTATCCAAGGGTCATGATCTCCCTGCCGACCAGATTTCTCGGCAATGGTTCATCTAAGAGTGACCGTTGGATCAAGCAATCCTTCAATGGCTGATCATTGTAGCTCCATCTTTTATGCCAACACGCCACTTGTGCATGACATTCTATTATATGTGCCGACCGTGGGACCCATCATTTCTACGTTCATGCTGGTAATCCTCGTTAATTATTTTTTAATTTTGAAAAATAATAATTTTTACATATGTTATTTAGAAAAAATACATTTTAATAAATATTTTATTCAAAAATATATATATATCTGTAATTTTGTATAAAATATATGAACAAACCAAGTTAATAAATAGGCCGGGCTAGATAGGTCATCAACTCCCGTATAATTATAGTATGGTTATTTTACAAGGGTCATATGTGGTCTAACCATCCTTGTTAGATATTCAATTTCCTCAAAAGGGTCAACCACTATGAAAGTTGGACATCTCAAAAAACATATCATTCAAACTAGCATATAAGTGGCTCTAGGTTTTTGGGTGGTTGTCAATTATTTTATACAACAAGGTCTATTTAATTATTTGATGGGCCTGATTCTAAAAGTATTATATTATTATGGTAAATCTTAGTTAATTAGATAATTGGATGGACTACGCATGACATGATGGGCCTACGAAACATATGTAGAAGAACACGGCAAGTATATAACTTCTATATAATAATAAATAAATAAAACTTTCGCACCTTGGTGAATCACTTGTGCAGCAAGTTTATTAATTATACGAATACGTGGAACCAACCTCACGCTGGCATACTTTTTTTTATCCTCGATTTGATTCTTAAGCTTAAGTGTGGTCATGTTTGATTAAATCTACTTAGTCGAGTGACTTGATTACCCGTTAATGATTTGGTTAGGTCATTCTTAGGCTTGACAAATTTAAGTGAGGTAAGGCCCCAAGGTAATGAGTCATGCGATGGGTTGGAATTCCTATTCTATTTAGCAAATGAATCCAAACATGCCTGTAATCATTTTTAGTTTCTACTTTAATTCAGACCATCAAATATTTCCACATTAAATCACTAGACAACTGCTAGTTTAGTGGTGGGGCATCATTTCGATGCAATTATTGAGTTATGAAGACTATAGGGAAATGGCACAATATGCCATAGGGTACCAAACATGGTAAACTACATCACAGCTGGCTGGATAATATCACGAAAGCATTTTTAGAAAATTAGTTTGATTTTTTTTTTTTTTTTTTTGTCAGTTACATCATCTATCACTTGCTCCTCGCAATTCGGTGGCTTTTACATTATGATACACCATTTCTTGCTGTATCATTTTCGGCTTAAAGTGGAGGCCTTGCTTGAACGATTTACTTGCACTTGGGTGGGGCTTGCTTAGAATTAGGTAGATGCCACATATTTTATGAGTGCATGCACATACTATTCTGGTACAAAGATAAATATTATTCTTGAGAAATTCTTCACCCTGAAAATTTTCGGTTGAATTTTAAAATATGAGGTTTTCCTTAGATGTTATTGGGATAATTTAGCTGAAAATAAATAATTAAATATTATTATAAATTAATAAAGTTTTAAAATTTTAAATGTATTATTATCAATGAGTTATTTAAAATTAATAAAAATTTTGAGTTAATGTCACAATAAAATCATGAATATAAAAGTTGCAGGAGCGGATTAAGTAAGACCCTGGATCCACTGAGGTGGGTGGGACCTCTGACTTAGGGGCTCACAGTTATATGTGCCTTAAATTTATTGTCCAACCATTTTGGAAGCTCATTTTATGGCATGATCCCAAAAGTGAAGTTGACTCATATCTTAGGTGGATGACACTATGAGATATAGCAGTGATTGAATCCCCACATTAAAAACTTTATGGATTCCATTGGAATGTTTATTTGTCATCCAACTTATTAATAAGGTCACGAACACTTAGATGAAGAGACCACACAAGTATCATCTTGATCCAAAGCTTTTATGGCCCACATGAAGTTTTTGGTAATTAATCACCAACATTTCATGTACTACATTTGGGATTTGGAACTTCTTTATTTTTTGGATCATAATTTAAAATGAGCTTTCAATATGGATGGATGGTGTGGATGTAGTCACAAGCACCACAATGAACCCCACAATCCAGGGTCTCACCCAATCTGCTCCTAAAAGTTGCCTATATTTTGAAATCTCACTATGTTTCACAATAAATGTTTATTAATTTTTCATGACAATATGGCCCGGCTTCAAAATCTCAGCAAGAGAATTAAATATATTTTTCTCAAAAAAAAATAATAATAAAGGTTTAGCTAGACTACTACCCTTTCACATCTTCAAAGCTTTAAACCCGTGGATGATATGACCAATGGTTGATTTGAACCGTCCATTTAGTGAAATTAGCGACAAGCCAGGATGCAAATATCGCATCTCAGTGCAATTATCACATTTGATTTTTTATTTTTTATTTTTTAAAAAAAACGTCTAAACTTAAAAGTTAAAACAAAAAGTCCAATAATCATCTGGCAGCATCCATCTAATAAATTCAATTTTGTATTGCTTATGATTTAAATGTGGCATCTGGTTTGATGTTTCTAATCACGTGATTTATGACTTGTAAATAATAAATGGCGGCGGTACTGATTAATGATTGGTATATCGGTGCATTCAAAAGGTTTAAACATTAACAAAACTAAGAAGATATACATTAGCAAAACCGAGTAATAAAATAAGAAGATATACATTAGCAAAACCAAGAAATAAAATAAGGAGATTTAAAAAACACACGCAATCTCAGCCCAATCAGTTGATGGCAGCCAGGGGCAAGTTCTCCTTCGAGTAAATTTTGTGGAGCCCATCGTAATATATGTATTTTGTTGATATTCATCTGTTTACCAAGCTTTTGAGGCGTTAGCTTAAAATTAAATCACATCTAAAGTTCAAGTAGACCACATCACAGGAAACAGTGTGTACAATGATGCTTATTTGCTATCTAACCTGATCATAGGACCCAAAGACATGAATGAAGGAAAAGCATGGATATCAACTTGATCCAAAACTTATGTGGGCCTCAAGAAGTTTTCAATAGGATGTGTTTAATTCACTTGTTTGTTGTGATATGGTCCACTTAGGAGTCGTTTGACACCATGAATTTGGGAGATTTCAAATTCCCTAGTTGTTTGGCAACATTAAAGAAACTGAGGGTTTTAAATCCATGTTGAAAGCTTAGATTACACTTAGAATCCTTTCAATAATTGCATGCGTAACATGTGTGTCATCATACTATTATTTTATTGGGCACATGGTCCACTAATGATATCCAAAAACAATTAGATTATTAATTGCATCACTATAATTACTTTAATATGATGATCACCATGGTCCAAATATTGTCCATGTAAATTAACTGTTAAAAATCGTTAGTTACTCACTCAGACATGATCTTGTGCTTATGACTCATCTAAGACTTGGAGTTTCATCATTTTTGGGCAAAACATATATTTCAGCGGGCTTATTACAACCATTTTGTCAAAAATTACATAGGTCACTAATTAGAGATATTAAAGTTGATTTAATAATTAAAATGGAAACCCCTTTAAATATAGGATGCATAGCTACTTCTAGATTAAAGTTGATTCACAATCGAAAGTGCCAAATACACTGAGATGATTTCAAATCCCAGGGGTTCCAAATCCACGCTGCCAAACAGGCCATTAAGCTTTTCAATTTCTTGCCATAAAATGATATTTTAAAAGGGTGGGACGGCATGGCGCAAGCATCACTCATTACGCAATCAGCGTGCGTTAAACTTCGGGTGGAAAGGGTGCGCAGGTTAAAGGGGTGGTCTGGCGGAGCTAGTGCGCATTTTTCAAAGAGAAGATTAGTGGAAATGCGACCGTTGACTATGAGAGAGTGAGAGAGAGGATAAAAGGAGGAGAGCAAACTTCTTTTTTGTTTTTTTTATAAAGCTGTCGTTGGATTCGCTGCAATGGGGTTAGGGTTTTTATAGGTGTTAGGGTTTTGCAGGACTGGGATTTTAGGGTTTTCTCGGACTGTGAATCTTGCAGGAATTTGGTTGTGAGTGGAGGGAGCTCATATTTGCGCGGGAGTTATTCAAAGGAATTCAAGGTTTCTTTTTCTTTTCTTTTCTTTTCTTTTTTATTGAATTTCTGAAAATTTTCTGTGGAACTGTGTATTTCGATGCTGTTTTTTCTGTTAATTTTGTTGATTTTAGTTTGACTGAGAGCGATTGGAATCGAGTTTCTGATGAAGTATGTAGAAACTGAATCGTTTCTGATTGAGTTTCAGAAGTTTGATTTCTCGTTTTGGCACTTGGTATCTCAATTTCTGATGGAACGTTCATGATGGATTTGGATTTTCGCTGTGCTTCTCAGTATGATCAGGATTACATCAGTATCTACCTCTGTGCAATCCCTCTGGCTTCATCTGTGTTTCTGAGTATCTCAGTAGAGAGATGCTGAGGCATTCCCACACGTTCTTCCACGGCATGTGTGTGCAAGATCCTAGCCACTCATCAGCTGGGGTTCCCAACTTAAACATGCCTTGGGAAATTATTATTTTTTTAAAAGAGAGATGGAGATAAAGCCGGTCCGTTCATAAGGTGGGCTGCATGAGTACGTTGTACTTGGACCTGTGGTAATTTTTTATCTCCTTTTTCAAACTGTCCGTTTTTCTCATACATGTGTGGCCCAGCTAACGGACTGGACTGATTTCAGGTCAGTGCATTTTCACCGTGCACTCCACCTGACTGTCCATGTGTGTGCCACATTTCATTGTAGAAATAGGGAAAAGAAGAGGAGAACTATTTTTCTCCAACTCTGGAATCTTTTATTTATAATGATAATCAGCTGCAAGAGATAACTCATTAAGTAAAACTAAATCAGAAAAGATACATCATCATCTTCAAGGATACGGTGCACCAGATGACCATTGAATTTATGTGTAGTCTCACGCTCATGTATACTGCAACACATGTACATCAAAGACTTTATACTCTTAACTGGCACATGTATAATGAATCACCTCTTCAATCTCTCTTTGCATGAATTGCGTTGGCACTTCTCACGTAAGTGTGGATTTTAAGGACTCCCTCAACTTTTGTCTAAACTTGAGCTTTTCTTGACTTGACTTCATAGTCTCTGGGTCTCAACGCATGGCTCAGTGGTAGCAGAGTGTGTTTCAACCCTGAGATCATGGGTTCAAGTGCCCATGTGAGGGGTGTGTGTAAAAAAAAGAAAAAAAAAGAGAGAAAAAAAGATTTCACAATCTTTTTGAGTAATTACAATTGATGTCTTGACTGGCAGAAATATTGTAGATTTTTTTTTCCCTGAAAATTCCACTAGCATGGAAAATAAATTTTGTTAATGTGCAAATTTTCAATTAAAATTCTCCATGCATCCGCCATTTTGAGTGAATGCTTTCTCCCTGTCATTATGGAGGCGCCTTTACCCATGAGTCAAGTAATATGGTAGGAAACGTGCGATGAGAGGGCTGAGTCTACCTACTGACCAATTTAGAGTACCCATTTCAATGAAATGGGTGACCATGGAATTTGTGTAACACATGCGTGCGCTCACACACACAAAAAAAAAAAAAAAAAAAAAAAACTATGCAATCAAAGAAGGAAAAGTGCGGGAGCCTTTTAGAAAGGCCATCATCTAGAAACTAAAACAAAACAAGAGTTTGGTTACTGTGCTTTCATCCAGAATAGAATGTATAAAGATTGCTTGGAAATGTAGAGTTGTGGGAGTGTAGTTTAAATTCTTATCATGAAATAAGCATCTTGTATTTCATAGAAATTGGGACACCTCCGCTGCTTGCTTTTTCTCAGTTACTAGCAGCGTATGTAATGGTCCTGCCTCCTCTGCTTGTTCACTATGACATGTCCCTCATTCATCACTCCATCCCTATGCCTATTCCCTTCTATGTATGAGGAGCATTTGCAAGCACTTATGTTTGAGGCAGCTCTCCAAATTGGGGAATATCAATGAAGCCCCTTTATTAGCCTGTCCATAATACAAACAAGAGTCTAATTCTCTGTTTTCATCAGAACAGCATGTAAAAAGTTTTTATTTTGGATATCTGTGGTCATAGAAGTAGGCTTGTCGACAGGCTGGGCCGAGGTCTGTCCAAGCCTGGTCTGCAAAGTAAAACTCAGGCTTGAGTCTGGACCGGACATGTGACAGGCCAAAACAAACAGGCCTGAGCCTGGTGTGATGATTATGCATGGCCTGGGTCCAAGTCTAGCCCAAGCCCGTTCACCCGCTTTTATTCAAGATCAATGTTGTTCAGTAGTTGTGCCCAATCATGCATGATATTGACAAAAATGCCCTTGAACCCTTAAACGAGCCGAGCCAGGCTGACAGGCTCTTAAATATAGCCCGAGCCCAACCTGATTAATAAACGGGCTTAACTTTAAGCCTGGGGCCTTCCCTTGGGCATAGTGTTTCAGCTCAAGCCCGGCCCGAATTGGGCCAAACCCGAAATTACAACATGCCAGCCCAGCCCATTGACAGCCCTACATAGAAGTGAATGCTAGTTTCTTATTATTCAATAAGCATCTTGTATTTCTTAGAAAATTTGGGGACTTGTGTGCTACTAGCTTTCTCTCAGTTAGTAGTGGTTTATATAGTGGTCCTATGAATGCTTTTGACTTGCTGAGGACAGAACTTTCAGCTCCAGCATCCATTTTTCTGTTAGTTGATGTTTTTGGAAACTATCGCCTATGCTTTATAGGCCAAGGACTTCCGCAACTCCTCGTCCCATTCTCCTATTGTTCACTATGGCCTATCTCTCGACTCTCACTCCATCCCTCTTGTAACTTGTTCCCTTCAGGGGCACCCAGACTTGCTTGGTTGGGATCTAACAGTCCGCAGAGGAATAAATCCACATACATGGAAAAATACAGGGATGACTCAAGGCTGGGAATGAAAGGCTAAACAAGATAGGATATAGTTAGTTTTTTCGGGAAGTCTTTTTCAACTGGCTTTGAAGCCATTGCATGCTAGCGCGCTCAGTAGTTTCGAAGCATGGTTGAAAAGCGTCCATATACAAACATGGGTTGGCACTTACGTTTTTCAGCTGGCTCCCGAGCGCGTGCTAGCGCGCTACGGCAACAACCTGACGCGCTGCGGGCCCCTTCCAAGGGGGTTTTCAGTGCAATGTATGATGTCAGTGACATTTTCTAATAATACACAAAAATTATTCACATAATCTCTGGAGTATTTTCTCTTATTTTACCATCATGCCCACACTCTCTTATAATCCTTTCTGCATGTCACATTTGCAGTTGTTCACCGATGCCAATGTGCAAAAGTTCTGTTCTCTTTTCGTTCTGAAGAGCTTGAGCTTTCGTTCAACTCAGTTTGCTATCCCAAGGAGGATGGGCATATATGAACCAAATCACCATATTAGCATGTGGGGAGAAACCTTCAAATCTGACAATACTGGCACATCCACAATTGTCGAGGTTGATGCAAAGCTTGACAATAGGGTACGAGTTCTTTACATTTGCTGTCTTGGTGATATGGAGTTGGGTCTGTGTTCCTCTGATTTGTACACTTCAACTCATTTATCTAGTAATACTTGTCTAGTCTGAAGATGCTTCTCATGGAATGCTGAGGCCATCTAAAAAATTTGATCAGGAAGCAAACAAACCTAATGAGAAGGTATGCATTTTGTAGTCATTGATTGATAGTTTATCACTCTCTCTCTCAAATGAAAATGGGTTGCATGTTTTTCCAAGCTTGTCTGTTTGAATATAGTAATGAGTGGAAACAATAGTGTGTTGGTTAACCATTATCTGAAACTTCTTACGAAGGCTTACTGTTTTGAGTTCTAAGTCTGCCATACTTATTTAAATAGTAATGAGTGGAGTCAATAGCTTTGTTGGTCAACCATTGTCTGAAACTTCTTACAAGTTACAAAAGCTTATTCAGTTCTGTGTCTGCCAAACCTATCTTAAATGGCTGGTTTGTAGGCTATGGAATGCAGACATGTTTGTTCATTTCTTCTCTCCCCTTTTTCAATTTGATTCTGGAATATTTCTGCTCACTATTCTTTCACGATTTTGCTACATCATAATCTGCCTGTGTCCTCTTGAACCTTTGTAAGCCTTGTGTTTTTTTACAGGATGAAAATGTCATTATTCAAACATGTTGGATTATTTCGGCAATCAGCATCTTATTTTTTTGGTTATGCATAATTGTGTATTTATGTTCATTAGGAAACTTAAGGGCGCTGTTTTTTTTTTTTTTGTGGGGATGTTGTTTGCAATTGTGACCATAGTTTTTTTGGATGCTTCTTCCATTTAGTTTGTGTATGGTATTTTCTTTATTATCTTCTTTTATAACCTTTTGATTTGTCAAACTCGTATGATTTGAGCATAGGTATGACCCACCCGTTGTGTACTGGATGTCTAATAAGTAGATGACAACAATTAAGAAAAAAGAAGCAGATGGCAACATGATTTATTTGTGCATTACTAAAAGCATTTGATGAATACCTATTAGCTGGTGAGATGATCAGAGATGGTCTTTATTCACCATTACACGTTCATGATGAAAGATCTCATGATCAATCTTGAGATTGCTAGCCGTCTTTCTACTCGGATGATCTTTTGAAGTTTAATGAGCCATATAAAACAGGCTCATAGAAATTTATTTCAGATTACTAATATTTATCTTTTAGGCAAGCTTTCTCTAGTCTCCAAAGCAATTTATCCCGATGAAATTCAGTTATATCAAGTGGAAGTTTCTTTCCAAAGTGCCCATAAATGTCTCCAAATAGTTGGGAAGACTATGACGATGATGATGTTCATGAGCACTCATAAAGGGCAGGCCAAGGAAATTTTTGTGGTCAGCATCCGGAATAGGGATATAAGCAGTACATTACTCGGTAGATGCAAGTTATATTATTCAACAAGGGTTTCATATAATATGCTGGCAAAATTAAATTACTCTTTTAGTTGGGATAAGGCTTAGATGATGATGTTAAAGAGAAAATAAATAGCAGAGCAAGGAGATGTCTGTTTTTGGAAGTTACAGGCACTTGTTTTACCTCTTGCTGATACGGACATCAGATCATTCAAAGTATATCAACGCAAGAGGTGTGTGTTACCCGTGTCAATGTGGTTAGATAACGGGTATGGATCGGGTCTCTAGAGGTTGAAGACCTTACATGTGTTAATGACATGTGTAAATTGCTTGAAGTAGATATTTGGACCGTTGGATTGCGATGATGGTGTGATTAGACCGTTGGATCGTCATGACCCACCTTCATTGCGCTATCATTGGAGCCCATTGTGTATCTTGGATTTGAATTTATTTTATGAACATTTTATTTATTTGAGTTTTGAGACAGTGCGCGCACAATTTTTTGTGCGATTTTTTTTAAAAAAAAAACTTTTTTAGTAGGGGTATTTTGGTCATTTAATGTAATTACGAATTTATAGGGATGTTTTACCCTAAACCGCAAGACAATGCTATGTTATTTTTATGAAAAGAAAGAGAGTTTTTGCCTCTTTAAGACCGAACGATTCCGTCTTCGACTTCTAGTGATTGGAAGAGTGCGTGATGCGCAGGGAAGTGATTTCCCATCTTCTCATTCCCTCTCATTCTTTCTTTTCTCAAGGTATTCTTTTCTTTAAACATTTTTTTTTTTTCATTTTCTTCTAAATTCTCTAGATCTAGGAGCCGATCCCTTTTCTTTTCAATCAAAATCATTAGATCTTGGAAAATTTTCATCCCCACATATACATATTTTGATATTTTTTAAATCCCGCCACCTAGGGCCTTAGATTTGAAGAGCCATCATTTTTTATTTTATTTTTCTGAATTTTCGAAATTTTCCAATCCAGAAAATTCCTATTTCTTGGATTAGAAAATCAACTTGGATCGTTAGATCGACCTATTGCAAGACGAAAGTTCTAACTTTCGCAGGATCCGACTAAATTCATATTTTAAGATTCAATACAACATGTTTGTGATGGATGGACATGATCATTGCTAAATTTTCCTTATTTCCTTTCTATTTTATGATGTATAAAACTGAATTTTTATTGTTAATGCTTACATAAATCTGCCCCTTTTAAATACCACATTCATTTTTTGCATAAATCTGCCCATTTTAAATACCACATTCATTTAGGGTTAGATTAGGCCGTCCTACACCAATTTTGGTATCAAAGCCTAGGTTCTTGCATTGGGTCGTCTTAGATCGAGTTATCAACGGTCTATAGTTTATTTTTATAGAATTTCATTTATAGCATATAGCTCTAGATATAAAATTTTCAGATTTGCATCATACTAAAAGTCTAGATCTAAAAATTTTCACATTTGCATCATTCTAAAGGTTAGGATCATCAGTGTCCATAGTGTTGTGTCAAAACAGTCTCCTATAGTCGTGTTTTAGGAAACTTAAGTTGAGTCTTATAGTGTATGCCCACTCGGACTAGTAGAGGGTTTGATTTACACCCGATCTTGAACATGGAGCAGTTGACCGAGATGATGAACACGATCAACCAACGTTTGGCCGCCATTGAGGCGCAATCTAGGAACACGAATACCTGTATAGATCAAATAGAAGTGTCCCTAAGAGAAATCTCCGACATTGGAGGGGATGAACACTCTCAAGTAGGGGGAGTAGTCGAGGAACGGGTAGAAAATCGTGGTAGAGGTCGTGGAGCACGTGGCCGAGGGGTAGGCCGTGGAGGGGCGCGAAATCCGCAGCTCGCAATCGAGTATCAAGACTGTTATGATGTTGATGAGGGGATCTTAAAAAGTGTTAAAGTAGATGCTCCTGGTTTTGATGGGCGTCTTAACCCAAAAACATTCCTTGATTGGTTAGCGGACATGGACCATTATTTCGAATAATATGAGATGTATGAGAACCGATAATTGCGGTTTGCAAAGATGAAGCTTGTGAATCAAGTTAAATTGTTTTGGACAAATACGGAGCATAGTAGGATTGAGAGATCAGGAGGTGTCCCAGTCGCGCATTGGGTAGAGATGGAGATATTAAAGGAAAAATATCTTCCTCTCTCTTACCATCAAAAGCTCCTAGATCAGTTACAAGCGTTACACCAAGGATCTATGTCGGTTGCAGATTACATCGTAAAATTTGAAGAGTACATGATGCTGTGTGATATTCAGGAGGATCCTTTAGTGACGATGGCGCGTTTCAAGGTATGTTTTCGCATGGATTTGCAGTGCAAGCTTATGACCCATGCAGTGGGTGACTTGGATCAGGCATACCAAGTTGTACAGGAGTTAGAGCATTACCTAAAGTCTCCTATCACGAGACGCTTCGAGTCCCGAAACTCTAATGTTAGATCTGGTTTTCAAGGAACCAAACCTAACGTTGGAAGTCAGCCTAGAGCGTAGGCTAGTGCACTGCCTAAGCCTAAGGATGGGCAAAGGTGTCCTTGGTGTCAATCCTAGCAGTGGTAGTCACTTGGGATGTTATGAGTGCGGAAGTACAAGTCATTTCGCATATTGGTGCACGACAAAGACTCGCGGGAAAGCCTTAATTATAGGCGAGTCAAATGAAAATGCGGATGACATGGGTGGTTATGAAGTTGAGGAATATCACCTAGAGATAGGTGCTAGTGATTATGAAGAAGAAGAACCAGAGGCTGAAACATTAGCCGTAGTTAGATGTGCTTTAGCGCAAGCCAAGGAGAGTAATGATTGGCGCAAAAGCACAATTTTCTACACGGTTATCAAGAGCGGCGACAAAAATTGCAAAGTCATCGTGGATAATGGTAGTTGCACCAACGTGGTCTCAGCTAGCACAATCACTCGTTTCGGTTTGAAGCCCATCCCACACCCTCAATCCTACAAGGTTTCTTGGGTTGACATGTCTTCTATGCATGTGTCCCATCAATGTTTAGTCCCCATCCAAAGACATGTTTTGGTGTGATGTTTTGCCTATGGATGTAGGCCACATCATTCTAGGGAAGCCATGATTATACGTTGGATATGTCACGATTTTTGGTCGCTTGAATGTATGTACATTCACGCATGAGGGCAAGAAAAGCAAGATTAATCCGTTGTCACCCAAGAGCCCCACAGACAAGGCTAGGGATGTGAAAACGAGTAAGTCAAGGAATGAAGAGAGGAGATCCAATCCGAAGTCTCTACATATCATAAACGCAAAAGAGTTTGAAAAAGAGATTGAGGATGATTCGACAGTGTACGCCCTAATGGCTAGAGAAGTTACAACCGAGGTTCATGTAGAGTTACCCCCTGAGGTGACCCTGGTTCTAGAGGAGTACAGTGATGTATTCCCTGAGGATTTACCGAATGAGCTTCCACCTATGCGAAACATCCAGCATGCCATTGATCTTGTCCCAGAGTATACTTTACCGAACCTTCCTCATTATAGGATGAACCCTTCAGAGCATGCAGAGTTGAAAAGGCAAGTAGATGAGCTTCTGTGAAAAGGTTTCATCCGAGAGAGCATGAGTCTATGTGTCGTACCAGTGCTATTAATGCCTAAGAAAGATGGTACGTGGCAGATGTGTGTGGACAGTAGGGCCATTAATAAGATCACGATCAAGTATCAGTTTCCGATACTGAGGCTTGATGATATGTTAGACATGATGTCTAGGTCCACAATTTTTTCTAAGATAGACCTCAAGAGCGGGTATCACCAGATACGCATACGCCTAGGAGATGAGTGAAAGACAACCTTCAAGACGATGGGTTGTACGAGTGGTTGGTCATGTCTTTTGGCTTGACTAATGCACTCAGTACTTTTATGCGTGTGATGACCCAGGTTTTGAGACCCTTCATGAGGAAGTTCTTAGTGATTTATTTTGATGACATACTCATATATAATACCACTAAAGAGCTACATCTCGACCACTTGAGGGTTGAGGCAGGTCTATAGTATCCTTAGGGCAGAGAGGTTATGTGCGAACCTTAAGAAATGTTCGTTCATGTCTAATAGGGTTGTCTTCTTAAGGTACACAGTGTCGTTTGTAGGGATGTGAGCAAATCCAAAAAAAAATCAAGACCATAGTTGATTGGCCTGAACCACGAAACATACATGATGTGAGAAGCTTTCATGGCTTAGTCACATTTTATCATCGGTTCATTCGAGGATTTAACACTATTATGGCTCCCATGATTGATTGCATTAAAAAGGGAGAGTTCATATGGTCTATGGCCGGAGCTAAAACATTCAAAGATATTGAGGGCAAAATGTTAGAGGCTCCTGTCATGCATCTTCAAGATTTTTCTAAAGTCTTTGAAGTAGCGCGTGATGCTTCAGGCATAAGTATAGGAGTATTAAGCCAAGAGGGTCATTCAGTTGCCTATTTCAGTGAGAAACTGAATGGGGCGAAACAAAGGTATTCCGCTTATGACAAATAATTTTATGTGGTAGTGCAGTCGCTACATCATTGGTGTCGTTATCTTTTACCACAAGAATTTTTCCTGTTTTCTGATCACGAGGCTTTGATGTATTTGAATTCTCAAAAGAAGCTCAACTTAAGGTATGCCAAGTGGGTAGCATTTCTTTAGGAATAGTCGTTGTCCTGAAACATAAAGCCAGGATCGAGAACAAACCAGCCGATGCCCTTAGTAGGAGAGTGACATTGCTCAACTCCTTGAGTGTAGTTGTCAGGTTTGAGCAATTGAAAGACGAGTATCCCATGTGTCCAGATTTTGGGGGAACATACATGTCACTCTTAAGTGACCAGCATAGTTCGGGTGAGTTCGTGCTCAAAGATGGCTTCCTTTTCAAAGGAGATCGACTTTGTATTCCCCGCACTTCCCTCCAGGATTTCCTTGTTTGGGAGCTTCATGTTGTAGGTATAGCTGGCCATTTTGGTTGAGATAAGACCATCGTTCTAATAGAGGATAGATTTTATTGGTCAAGTCTAAAGAGAGACGTATCCAAAATTTTAGGGCAATGTCGAACATGTCAATTAGCAAAACAAAAGAAGCAGAATACTGGATTATGCATGCCATTGCCAGTGCTACATGCACCATGGCAAGATATCAGTATGAATTTTGTGCTTGGGCTTCTTAAGACAATTAAAAAGCACGATTCCATTTTTGTGGTCGTGGACCAAAAAAATGGTCCACTTTCCCCGTGTTCAAAAACCTCAATTGTGTCCAACATAGCCAAGATTTTGTTTGAAGGGGTGGTTCGATTATATGGTTTGCCTCAAGGTGTGCCAAAACGGTTACGTTTCGGCCGTATCGGCCGATACGTAACGGTAACGGTGGTAGCCGATACGTGATACGGGGTCGTATCGGCCGTTTCCATTTTTTGTACACGTATCGGCCGATACGGTCCCGTTACGAGCGTAACGACCGTTACTGACCCGTAACGGCTGTTACGGGCAAAAAGAAAAGAAAAAAAAAAACGTACCTCTTTTCGGTTCTTCTTCTTCTTCTTCTCTTCTTCTTTCTTCTTCTTCTTCTTCTTCTTCTTCTTCTTCTTCTTCTTCTTCTCCTCTTCTCAGGGAGCTGCGGCTGCGGCGGCCTCTCCTTCTTCTTTCTTCTTCTTCTTCTCTCTCTCTCTCTCTCCCCCTCTCTCTCCCCCTCTCCTCCTTTCCCTCTTTCCCTCTTTTTTCTTCTCTTTTCCCTCTTTTTTCTTTTCGGTTTCCCTCTCTCGCTTTCTCTCTTTTTTCTTTTTTTTCTTTTTTTCATGCGTACCGCACACCAGCTAGCTGCCTAGCTGTAGGTACATGTCGTGCTGAGACGAGCGCTGACACTCCTTCAGCTTCGAGTTGTACGAACGGTTCAAAGAGATCAAAGTTATATGGGCTCCACAGTGATGTATTTATTACATCTACACCGTTCATCTATTTTCAGAGATCATTTTAAAGCGCTACCCAAAAAATGAATTATATCCAAAGATCATCTGGACCACACCAAAAATAATAGTGAAGATAATATTTTCACTGTTAAACAATTCGCAGGGCCCACGGTATCGTTTATTTTCCATCCAATCTGATCTGATCAGACCAGAGTGGGCCCCACCATGATGTATATATTTTATCCATGTCGTCCATCCATTTTGCCACGTCATTTTAGGTCAGGATCTGAAAAAATTAATAATATCCAAATCTCAGGTGGACCACACCATAGGAAACAGTGGTTATAGAACGCTCACCATTAAAAATTTCTTAAGGTCCACTGTAATGTTTATTTTCAATCTAACCTATTAATTGGGTCACACTGACGTCGATGAAAAGAAAACACACATGTCAGCTTAATCTAAAACTTTTGTAGCCCCCAATAAATTTTTAATGGTGAACATTTAATTATTGTTATTTCTTATGGTGCAGTCCACCTGAGCTTTGGATGTGCCTCGTTTTTGGGCTCATGCCCTAAAATTATTTGACAAAATGGATGGACGGTGTGGATATAACACATTCATAACGGGTGGGGCCCAAAAAACTTTGACACGTGTGCTACACTTCACAATTCGAGTCCTGCCTAATTCGAGCATTAAAAAATTGTACACGAGACATATATTAACTTAAAATTTAGCGATTAAATTATGGACTGCAATTGCTAACTCATGATGCCAAAATCAAATTGTTTGAATAGTTTTAATTGTTAATTTGTGGACTTTTATTTTTTAAAATAGGGACTTTTGATTTTTTTTTTTTATGATTCACTATCCAATAAATGTCCACCAATTCATAAGTGGGATAATGACAATAAATTGCATGAATTTGAGGCTGATTTGGTGTATAGATTGGTCTTCCAAGTCAGCCCCAAATTGGCAACGCCGTCTACAAAGAACTATTGGGAGAAATGATATCAAGTTATTAAGTATATAAATTAAATATTTAAGTCAAATTCAGGTTATCTGGTTCATAAATTCATCAGACAGTCCGATACAACTTTTCACCAAAGAGTGGACCGTTACACCACCATAAACATGTTCCAATTTATAAATGAATGCATATTTGGAATGCTTAGAATATTCTGGATTTAATTCATATTTTTTTGGCAAAAAAAAAAAAAAAAATTGCGCCGTTACGGGCCGTTACGCCCCCGTATCCGTATCGGTTTTGGAGATCACTGTTACACCAACTGATACCGATACGTCACACCTTGGTTTGCCTAAGACCATAATATCTGATAAGGATGTCCGGTTTATTAGTTATTTTTGAAAGATATTATGGCACATGATGGGCACGAGACTCCAGTTCTCGTCTACCTACCATCCTCAAACTGATGGCCAAATTGAGGTTGTGAATAGAAATTCCGAAAATCTACAACGATGTTTAGTGGGTGAACACATTAAAACTTGGATCTTAGTCCTATGTGTTGCCGAGTTTGCATATAACAGTTCAGTTAATAGGTTTATGGGTATTAGTCCATTCGAGATGGTTAGTGGTTACAAACCTAGACCGCCCATAGATTTGTTACCTATGTTAGTCACCCAGAGGCCCTTAGAGTCAGCCGATGCATTTTTTCATCACATTCATGAGTTGCATGCAGAGATTAGGAGGCGGATAAATGCTAGTAATGAACAATACAAAATTTCAGCTGACTTAGATCATAGAATTTAAGAGTTTAATGAGGGTGATTATGTAATGGTTAGGATGAGGTCAGAACGGTTCCTACAAGGTACCGTTAAGAAGTTACAAGTACGCGGTGTTGGACCATTTAAGATTCTAAAAAAGGTTAGATCCAATATATATTTGATAGATCTTCCACCTCGCATGGGGATTAGTTTAACATTCAATGTAGAAGATCTAATACCTTGTTCAAGTCATCCCATAGATCCTATTTTTGTTCCAAACCATTAGCTAATTTTTTAATTTTCTTCCTAACCTACACTACCTATGCCCACTATACCTGAGAAAAGAGAAGAAATTGAAGGAATTGTGGATGAACAAATTTTTTCCACTCGAGACGGTGGATTTCAGAGGTACTTGGCGAAGTAGAAGAATAGACCATCATCCGACTGTACATGGTTAATGGAAGCGGAGTTGCAGAGGCTAGATCCAAATTTCTTAGAAAGGCACAAGAGTTTTATCTCGCCGGAGTCGAGCTCTTCTTAGTTGAGGGGAGTTGATGCGGACATCAGACCATTCAAAGTATATCAACACAAGAGGCGTGCATTACCTGTGTCAATGTGGTTAGATGACGGGTACGGGTTAGGTCTCTAGAGGTTGAAGACCTTACACATGTGGTCGTGACATGTGTAAGTTGCTTAAAGGAGATATTTGGATCGTTGGATTGCGAGGATGGTGTGATCGGACCGTTGGATCGTCACGACCATCCTTCATTGTGCTATCATCGGGTCCCATCGGGCATCTTGGATTTGAATTTATTTTATGGGCATTTTATTTATTTGAGTTTTGAGACAGTGCGCGCAAAATTGTACGCTTTTTTTTTTTTTTGAAACTTTTTTTAATATGGGTATTTTGGTCATTCAATGTAATTATAAATTTATAAGGGTGTTTTGCCTTTAAACCTCAAGAGGATGCTATGTTATGTTTATGAAAAGAAAGAGAGGTTTTGCTTCTTAAAGACCAGACGATTCCGTCTTCGACTTCCAGTGATTGGAAGAGGACGTGAGGCCCGGGGAAGTGATTTCTATCTTCTCCTTCTCTCTCCTTCTTTCTTTTTTCAAGGTATTCTCTTCTTTAAACCTCTTTTCTTCTAAATTCTCTAGATCCAGGAACCGATTCCTTTTCTTTTCAATCCAAATCATTAGATCTTGAAATATTTTCATCCCTACATTTACATATTTTGATATTCTTCAAATCTCGTCACTTAAGGCCTTAGATTTGAAGAACCATCAATTTTTTCTGAATTTTCCAAAAATTTCAATCCAGAAAATTCTTATTTCCTGGATTAGAAGATCCACTTGGATCGTTAGACAGACCTATTGTAAGACGAAAGTCCTATCTTTCGCTGGATCCGACTAAATTCATATTTTAAGGTTCAA
The DNA here is from genome assembly GCA_021015155.1 of Magnolia officinalis. Taxonomy (NCBI): domain Eukaryota; kingdom Viridiplantae; phylum Streptophyta; class Magnoliopsida; order Magnoliales; family Magnoliaceae; genus Magnolia; species Magnolia officinalis. The sequence continues at coordinate 61,512,245 of JAJHSJ010000006.1, forward strand.
TACAATGTGTTTGTGATGGATGGCCATGATCATTGCTGAATTTCTTTCTTGTTTTATGATGTATAGAGCCGATTTTTTATTGTTAATGCTTGCATAAATCTACCCCTTTTAAATACCACATTCATTTTTGCATTAATCTGCCCCTTTTATATACCACATTCATTTAGGGTTAAATTATGCCGTCCTACACCACTTGCATATGGTTATCATCATGTACTGGTATTGATAAAGTTAATTCCTAACGGGTCTCATTCTTTTATGTTGAGTACATTTCACCGAGGGCTAATTTCGGTGCCAACCGAAACTACCAAGTTCCCATTGAGCAAATTGGCCACTCACCCAAATGGCTATTGTGCTTATTTCCTCTATTAGGTGAACCGAGCTCACTCGTCAATTTGGGCCATTTACAAAGAAAGTCCATTAAACACAATGTGGGATGCACTCTCTATAATTTCAAACAGCAATTGAGCCTCGTGAATATTTGGATGGATTATCCATTTGAGCACTTTCCAAAGCAGCAGTAGTCTTTTATATGATATAGCTTCCCACTATTGCAGTTTCTTTTTGACCAAAAAAGTTCCTGTCATTGGCATGTGTGATGTGTTGTTGTTGTGATCAACTTTTTACATATTTTCTACTTGTTTACAAACCAAACGACATTTTGTGGCCTTGCATGTCCAGCATGGATGGTTATATTGGTCTGTCATATCCAGATAGTTCAAAATAGGTAAAATACTCATACCATATTGTATCTGATACTTCAAGCCACATTCACAATATATTCATGATCCGTATGTGGTGTTTTTGTGCTTTATATGAGTATTGTAAATCATGGTTTGCTAATTAAATGGCAATCACATTCCAGGGCCTCCGTGTATATGCCAAATTCAAGGCGCTGAATTCTTTATTTTTGTACAGGTATCAAGACGCCTTGCACAAAATCGGGAGGCTGCCCGAAAGAGCCGTTTAAGGAAAAAGGTGATCCCATAGGCAACAATAAACTCACAGATAGATGGTTTGTAAAATGAACTTTTTGATTTTTAGCCAATTAACCTGATCTAAGTTCAATATTATAGGCCTATGTTCAACAACTAGAGTCAAGTCGTATAAAGCTGACACAATTAGAGCAGGAGCTTGACCGAGCTAAACAGCAGGTGGATGGAGTACTATCACTGTTTCACATTTCAAACCAATGTAACAGTTTGTTTGAGATTGAGCTCCATGTCTAATGGAATGGTGAATGCGCTGCAGGGTGTATACATTGGTGGACACTCAGGAGATTCCAGCCACCTTGGATTAGCTGGAACTGTTAGCTCAGGTCTGTTGTTTGATGTACTGGTGTTCATCTTGTTCTGGATTATCATATGCCTAATGCACTATTTGACGCACTAGTGTACATGTTAGTCTTGAATGTCATGTGCTCAATCTTCTCAGTTCACACCTCTCCAAATACTTCTGCCAGCTGTTAATATTGTATTTTACAATGTGTTAGTTGCTTGCCAGCTCATGGTTCTGGAACGATGTGCTGTGAAAAAGATCAAGAAAATGAAGGGCAGAATTTTGGTTTAACTTGTTGGGTATTTGATATTATATAAAACTAAAGTATATGCTGGTGTAACTTCTCTTCACTAAAAATTGTACAACTTTAAGCTAGTTGTTTTTGCATTGGGCTTTTAGTGTCTCCAAGTTGATTAATTAATGCTGGAGAATTAACACTTGCTCTAAAAGCTCGAACTGTTAGAGTATGACGAATTAATCCATTTATCTCATAGCCCAGGCCCCACATCTCATGGGTTAGGACCTCGGCCGAACCCCCCTTGTGGGCCCCAAATCACATGGGCCGCCCACCCCGAGTGTGTCCCCGCATCCCACGGGCTACCCCACTCGAGCCCGGTGTAAAATGCGCATTAATCACCCCTGGTGAGGAGTATCGAACACGAGACCTCCCCCGTGGGCCCCAAATCACATGGGTCACCCACCCGAGTGTGTCCCCACATCCCACGGGCTACCCCACTCGAGCCCGGTGTGAAAATGCCCCTGCATTATTAATGTATCGAAAGAAGATAGATTGAAGTTCTTGGAACATTTGAAGTAGTCTTAGCTTGCATGCTTCTCATATCCTTAAACTAATCACTTCCTTGCTGAATTATATTTCTGGAATCTGTGGAAGTCTTTTGTTGGGACAAGGCTACAATGGTGATTTATACTGATGATCTGTCAAAGTTTCAATGCTAACATCTGGTCTTTCTTTGATTGGTGTATGATATTCACATCAGAAATATTCTTGTTTCATATCAGTTGTTTTTAGAAGCTGATAAAAGAGGATCTAAGAAGCAAATGAGGTATGGATTGGTTAGGTGGTGCCTGGCTCCAGACTCCATACTAATTATCCAATCCACAACTTGGGCTAGTTTATGCTGGCTTCACTTCTCTTGCACTCACCTTTTCCTAAATGGAGGGGAAGGGATCCATAACAGTTATTCTGAACTTCTTTTTTCTTTTATTGAGAAGAAACCAGAAGTTTTTTTTTTTTTTGGAAAAAAAATAAAATCCGATGATACTAACTTGAAGATGGCTTTGTAAGTTGTAATCCTGACGGTATACTTAATGATGGAAATGGAGGAGTAGATTGGAAGCAGCCAGTGTAACGTTTTTGTGAAGTTTGTTAGGTTGGGTATTTCTCTTTCAGTTTATTCACCTTCTCTAAGGGCCTGTTTGTTTCACCAATTAAGATAGTAAAGGAAATGGGCAATGATTACAAATTATCCAGATAGTATACTTAATGATGGAAATGGAGGAGTACATTGGAAGCAGCCAAAGTGACATTTTTATGAGGTTCTTTAGATTGGGTATGTCTCTTTTAGTTTATTCACCTTCTCTAAAGGCCTGTTTGTTTTACCAATTACGATAGTAAAGTAAAGGGAATGACCAATGTTACAAATTACTTGTTTGGTGACATCAGCTGCATTTGATCAGAATGATGGCACCAATTACATTGTTTGGTTTATCCATTGTAAAAATGTAATGATAGCAATTTTACATTACTCGATTGTCAAATTAACTGATGTTACTGTATGTATTGGAATTTCCCCTGCAACACAATGTGAAATTGTAATGATTACAAATTCCTCCTATTTTACATCTCTACTTTTGACCCTCGAAATATGTGCCATAATACTGGCTTAAACAGACATTGTGAAATAGTAATGATAGCCCATTTATGTTACTTTACCACAGAAGTTGGTGAAATAAACAGGCCCTAACCCCTACGGAATTCATTGGGGCTTTCCTTTTGGGCTATGGTCACAGGCAGGGTAAGAAGGCTGCAATGTAGGATGATGATGGTAGATTTGAGAGTTAGCATAATTAGGTTATAGCAAAGTGAGCAGGTCTAGGTCATATCAAGGATTGTGATAAGTTGATTATTGGTATGACAAGGTTTGGTATCCATTTGGTCATAGCATGAAGAAAATAATGATGAAAAGGCAACTTCTGACACGGTATAATAGTTACTGCCACTTCAACTTTGGTGTTGTTGTCCAGCAACAAAACCATGATGTGGGAAAAAAAAAAAAAAAAGCGTTTCTTATTTTTTCTAGATGTTTGGTTTTATTCGCACTAAGCAGAGTGGAATGGCGATGTAGCTATAATAGTTACAATGTGTCAGAGGGTTATTGGGCCTTGACATATATCTTTCTTTCATGAACAAATGGATGTTTAACTAGAAAGGGGGCTTGGGATATTTGCATTGATGGCTGGAGGATGAGGAGGGCATTCTTGAGGCCAGTGTGTTCTTGCCTCATTTGACAAAACTCTGATTGAACGCTTCGACAAAAATTTGGAGAAGCTTTGCTTCGTTTTTATACTAGCTTCTGCAACTACCTCTACAGATCCCAACTAATCCCAGATCCTAGATAATCATGCTGGCTAACAGCTAAAAAAACTCCCTTTTAACAGCAAGGTAACTAATCAACAACCCCCAACAGAAAATCAAGAAAAGCTAATTGCAACCCTGCCAAAATGAGCTGAAAACTCATCCATTGTCTCAGACATTGAGACCAGGTTTCTGTCGTTTCAACAATGTCACATGTATGAGACTTTGTCTATGCATGATCATTCTGGATTGTGATTTGATAATAATATGATATCTATTAATCAAAAAAAAAGAAAGAAAAAAGAACTGGGTCATGGCAGAGGAGTTTCCCACCCATAAGGTCTACATCACTCGTCCAAAGTGGAAATGAAAGCCCTTAGGACAGGGTTGAAAGAGTTTGTGAAGTTTCAGTCAGGGTATTGGTGATTGAGAAGGACTTGTTTGAATTTCTTTGATGGAATTGATCCTTAGATCCCTTTGCACGGCGGTCGGTGGGCTGGAAAGAGGAGGCAAGGTAGCTTTGTGAGGCATGCAAGTGGTTTTCTCTCATATTGGCCGAATTCAGAAGTAGATTCCCTGGTAAATCATCCTTTTCTTTTCATCTGGGATTTTCTTCCTTCGTTCTAAGTTGCTTGTCTTCTTAATAAAATTTCATCCATCCAAGGAATATTGCAGGCATTGGATGGTAGGGGGTCTAGGGAGTTTAGAACAAAACAATCTATGATCTTCAGAAAAATGTCTGGTTGAAAGAACTTCAAAACTGTTCTGGATGAATAGATGGAAGATACCAAAGGTTGGAGGGCTTAAGGTGGTCAATACTGGCACTGTTTGGGGGCAGACCTGTCAATGGAAAAGATTATAAGATTCCCAAAGGATCCTCATATCTGGCACAAATAATAATAAATCCCTCTGCATTCTTTGTGGCCTTGCACCAGGATTCATATGGTCTGCATATTCTATTGGAGTGGCTTTTGTACCATTTTGATAATTTCTGAGGAGGAATGGAGAATTGATTGTTTTTGAGTGAGTTCTCATTTTCTGTTCTATGCCTTGATCCTTAATATGTAAAAATGTTTGAAGTGCAGTTATAATGAGGTGACTGATATGCTACTTCCAAGTGTAGTAAAGTAACAATAATGCTCTCAAGGGTATGCTAATTTTGGTATTCTTGAAATGACACAAACACCAAGTTGTTTGTAGAAAAGTTGTCTATTTTCTTTATCTAGCCTTCCAAAAAATTTAGGCCCTGTTTGGTAAATGCCTAAAAATGAGTACAGGTAATTATGTGTTAGAGATATTGATCTGTAATACATAATTAATGTTAACTAAAATGAGGAGATGAACTCGGTTTTAGGTGTCTACCAAACAGGGCTAGACTTCCAAGACGAGAGAGACTCAATAAGAAGCAAACGATGGAACTCTTCTTTTCTTTCATTTCTATTTTTTATTTTTTATTTTCATTTTACTTTTGTAGCACCAATTTCGTTCTAAGGTTTTAATTGGGTTCCATCAAATTGTTTCCTTGTACCATCATCTGCTTGTGTTTCTGATACCATCCTAATGGGGATCTTGTAGGAGTTGCTGCATTTCAGATGGAGTATGGACATTGGGTTGAAGAGCAAAATAGACAGGTTCTTGAACTAAGAACTGCATTGCAAGCTCATATAACTGATATAGAGCTTGACATGCTTGTAGTAAGTGGAATGAGTCACTACGACAATCTTTTCCGTATGAAAGCAATTGCTGCAAAGTCAGATGTCTTCTATTTGATGTCTGGCATGTGGAAGACTGTTGCTGAACGTTTCTTCCTGTGGATAGGAGGGTTTCGTCCTTCAGAGGTTCTGAAGGTAATGCACAGTTCAGTTCTGGCATCAGACGACCAGTTCATTTACTCTTTGCATGCTTTTGATGCTCCCTGCACTCATTCCTTTGTAATCTATGTTCAGGGAATTTGTGAAAGTTCCCAACAATCACTCTATATATGTTAGCATACATGCATGGAATGCTTTAAAGGTTGAAACTTGAAATTTTTCAAATGAATTTTGTTCTTTTCCTTTGACATCTGGATGTCATATATGAGTAGATCTTTGTTTCATGACTGAGTTTGTTTCCTCTTTTGCTTGCTTTATGTTGTTTACAGGTTCTCACTCAACACCTTGACCCCTTGACAGAGAAACAGCTAATGGAAGTCTGTAACCTGCAACAATCATCTCAGCAAGCTGAAGATGCTCTTTCTCAAGGGATGGATAAACTTCAGCAGACTCTCTCAGAGACACTGGTATCTGAACCGTTGGGGGATTCTGGTGTTGCGAACTATATGGGACAGATGGCCACAGCAATGGGGAAGTTGGAGGCCCTTGTTAGCTTTGTAAACCAGGTAACACATCATTTCTGTGCATGAGGAATTGTATGATACTTGAGCGGAGGATATGCACAGCATCCTTGATCCGTGTTTGGAGATGTGGGACCCATGGATTGGTTATCCAGAGATTCCAATGTTGAGCTGTTGGGTCCCTTCATTGATCGGGGATTCCTGAAAAATCCTCCTGATCAAACAGTCATTACCCTTCAATTGGTGGTCTTCAAATTGGCTGTGAAGAAGAGAATATAGCAAAGGTCCATATTCGAAGTGAAAAGGAAGGAGCCATGCATTGTATGGGTAGGAGCTTCCTATCTGGGGGACTCTGGGGGCATGGCATATCCATGTTGGAACCCATCAGATCAATGGCCTAGATAACCAATACATGGGGTTCACTTCTCCCAACTTGATGCTCGAGGATACTCTGCATATTCTTAACTCCAGGGTCATATAATTCCTCTCCATGCATTGATTTAGCCACACACGATCTTATAATGAATCAAGTCAGTTCTTTCCATATGGATTTTCCCCTCGTTTGTACACGTTTGTTCTGCACAAGGAAGGTAATTGCCTTTGACCGTCTTAACCCCAATGCAGAAGCTACTCAGTTGTTTTCTGTTCTTTTATACTTTTTTAAAAATTAGGGCGGGTTTGGATGATCAGTTAAACTGAATTGCAATTCGTGTGATTCATTGTACAGATGTTCAAAGTGGGGCCAGCCCATTGTGATTCTGTATGCTTCAAATTGGACTTGTAATGGTAGCAAGTGCAATTTGGATACTGGTTCTCTTTATGAAGTGGGGCTAGCTCCACTTTGGTCAGTGCACTTTATCAAATGGAGTTATGGCAGTTTAATCCAATTGAGCATCTGAAGCCTTTTTTTATATGCAATTTATTGGAATCTGAGGCAGACTTTCATGTACAGTTGGAATGTCAGTCCATCCATCTGATGGTCTGAACAGAGTCTGGAACATAGTTCTACAAACTGTCTCGATTTGAAACTCAGTGAAGTCAACTCGACGGGATTTCAATCCAGGTCACCTATAAATTCACTGGCAAGATTGACTCGGCATGATTCAAACCAAGTCACTCACTGGGTGATAATTTTAAATATAAAAAGTAGTATGTTGTGCGTGTGATTCGAACCCACAGCCTCAACAATAGAAACCAACTGCTACCATTAGGCCATGCATTTCATGTCCATGAGATGAGGCTTAGATGATGATGAATTCTATGATGTATATTCGATTTTATATATATATATATATATATATATATATAGTCAAAACATATCAGCTATCCATTATTACTCGAATATTCATATTAAATAAGCCAAGTCGGGTCTTCGGGTCAACCCAGCCTAGCTGGAGATTGAGTCAAGTCGAATTTTCAGGTTTTTGAATTATGGTCCGGAACCTGGATGCTCGACTGAAAGGAATTGCTTCAGCTTGTATTACAGATCTATAAAAATCTGATGCCTTTGTTACTGATCATGAAAGTATATTTTCCAAACAGGCAGACCACCTTCGCCAGCAGGCTCTGCATCAGATGCGTCGCATTCTAACTGTCCGCCAAGCAGCTCGAGGTCTGCTCGCCTTGGGCGATTATTTCCAACGCCTTCGGGCCCTAAGTTCCCTCTGGGCAGCTCGTCCTCGTGAACCAGCCTAATTTAGATAATGCAACCGGAAGCATTACATACAGCCTCTTGGATGCGACTGCCAACTGCCACATAGAGAAGATCATCCCCTTCAGCAGCAACTATATTTATTGGAGTGCCCTTGGTGTAATATAAGCTGCTGACATTTTTCAAGCAGTCTGTGATTGAATGGTGTAAATATTCCTGTACGAAGCTCAGATGTCCCACGTGTTATCTTATCGGAGTTTTTGTCGATTATCTCAAATACATGCTGTATATTATGGTGTAATGTTGCATGGGATTATTTCGATGTATTGGAAATGTATGGTTTGGTGGAGCGATGAACTTTCCATACATGTTATGATGGTTTGGGGACTGAATTGTATGACCATGTATCATGGATTGTGATCTATGATGTTTTTCTATCTTCTTCTTTCTTATCAGAGTCCGTCAACCTGAAAGATCTCACTTGAAGGTTAGTGTTCCTTTCCTCTTTGATGCGTGGGGCATCTCTTTTTTAGCCGTTTTTTTTTCCCTTGTCAATGAGGGCTTTATACTGAAGCAGATCGATGCTTTTGTAGATTTATATTGTAATAAGATAGCTTTTCTATCCATGACAGGCGCGTGGCCCATCATCCTATCTTGACATTTGGTGGAAGATATTTAAGGCCTTGTTTGGATGCACAAGTTAATTGAATTGCAAATACACATTGTTTAAAGAATGGAAAATGACCAAATAACATTTGGGAGGACACAAATTACATACTGAGTAAACTCTGTGGGGCCCACTTCGGTGTATGTGGATGAGGCCTTAAATGAACCATATCCAAAGCTCAAGTGGACCACACCACAGGAATCAGTGTAAGTTGAACGCCTAAAGTTGAAAACTTCTTGGGGGCTACAGAAGTTTTGAATCAAGCTGAAATATGTGTTTTTCCCTATATTCATGTTTGTGTGACCTTATGAACAGGTTGGACAACAAATAAGCATCACTGTGAGCCTTAGGAGTGTTTCAACCGTGGATGTCATTATCCTCAATGTTTCCTTTGGTGTGGGCCACTTGAGCCTTGGATATACTTGAATTTTTTGGGCTCTTGCCCTAAAATGAGCTGATCAATGGATGGATGGCATGGATAAGACACATACAACACGGTGGGCTCCACAGGGTTTACTCGGTAGGCAGTCTCCTCTTCATTTGGTAGCTCTCTGCTCTTCCCTACCTACAGCAGCATATGTTTATAGTCCACACTCCATTTGGTAGCTCTCCCCTACCTACAGCCGCATGTGTTTACATGGTAACGTGCCAGCCATGATACTCCTCACAAGGGTGGCCATGGGCTTATTGGTCCACCTGGCTTGAAGAGCCCAACCCGGCTTTGGACGCATTACCTTGGCCCATCAGCCAGGCTTGGGCCACGAATGCATGGCCCGGTCAGTTTTGGGTTGGGCTTGTGCTTGTGTCATTTTAGCCCAACCGGACTTTAAGGGACTGTTTGGATTGTTTGTTACTTTAGATAAGTTATTTATGCCACAAGTAGCTTATCTTGGTTTCTGCTTATTAAGTACGTGAGTATGTTTGATAAACAACGTACTTATCGATCACAATGTAAAAAAAGAATGTTCGGTTTCCAATATCATAAGTATTTCTCTTATGTTTGTTTGGCCCCCTCACATCCACCGTTCATCATGTGGGGCTAATCTTTGATGTAGATAGTTCATTGTGTGGGTTGTCGATCATGTGGATCCCACCATGGATGTGGGCCATTCATATTGCAGGCTGACATTTAATGTGCATTGTCCATTACGTAGGGCCAACCTTTGATGTAGATCATCATCATGTGGGGACCACCATCAATATCCACCGCCCATCATGTAGGGCCCACCTTCAATATCCACCGTCTATCAGTGGAGCCCTCCTTTGATGTGGATCATCGATCATGCAAGCCCCACCTCCAATGTTGGCCATCCATCATGAGGGCCCGCCTTGGATATAGGCCACTCATCATTAGGGTCAACCTTTAGTGTGAATCGTCCATCATGTGGGGCCCACCTTGATGTGGATCATCTATGGGCTCACCATTATTATTATTATTATTATTATTATTATTATTTGACAACACTAGGTGTCCCGCCCCTTTTTGACAACACAAGGTGTCACCATTATTAATTGCCCATCATGTAAAGCCTGCCTTTGATGTGGACAGTCCATCACGTGGGTCCCGCCTTCAATATGGGTTGCCCATAGTGTGAGGCCGCCTTGATGTGGCCCATCCATTATGTGGGGCCCAACTTTAACGTCCACGGCCCATCATGTAGAGCTCACCTTTGATGTGGACTATCTATTGTGTGGGCTCCACCTTTGAAGTGGGTTGTCAAACAACCTGTCCATTTTAGATGTGGGTTATTTATCATTGGGGCCAACCTTTGATGTGACCATCCATTTATGTGAGCCCATGTTAGTATGGGTGATCCACCGTGTAGGGCCCACCTTTTATGTGGACTATCCATCATGTGGGCCCCCACCTTCGATGTGGACGGTCTATCATGTGGGGCCTCCTTTGATATGGACCATGAGATATTTGAGTGGAAAAGTGAAAAGTTATAAGGCTTAAAAAAAAAAAAAAAACAAAAAACAAAGGAAAACAACTAGTGGGGATAAATAACTTTAAGCACATAAGTTGTTATAGGGGAAAATTGACTAACCAAGACAACCATAATGAGCGAGAACACAAAGCACAAGTAAAGGAGGTTAGATAAGAGCTCGGCTCCGACAGCCGATAACAAGCTCCACAATCATTTCGAGGATCGGCCACTAGCAGTAGATTCGACCCTGGTCGAGATCTTATCATGACCAGTTAACGACTATCAATATGGACCCGACCTGCCTCGAAGCCCCTCATCAACAGTTCAGCTCGGTCTGTAGGACCTTGACCCTCCGACTCCAGATCGACTTCGACCCCCCGACCTAGAGGTAGGCCTCGGCCGTTTATCGCGATCTCCTTGAATCTCGACCACTTGGAGATCTTATCAAAAGAAGATCTCTCCAAGGATCTCGAGGAAACAAATACAACACATTCGAAGGGAGATCCTTTTCGTATTATACGTCTACCATACAAAGGCATTGCCATATACGTTATTAGTAAGAAAGAAATTATAAATAAGAGCCTTACATACGATGAAAGGTATGCATAGATATAGCATAAGTTCTACTAGACCCAGAGTCAATTACCCTAACTTTAACATTGGAGGGTCCCCTACTGTATCCAGGGTCTCCATTATTGTTTAGTTGTAAGTGCGCAGCGGTCTAGTGAGGACGTCTAGATCACTGCGTCAACATAAGTCACTTTTACAATCATATTTACCAAATTAACTTAAGTGAAAAAAGTAATTAACATAAGTTAAAAATAACTTATTTGGTGGTATCCAACTAATAGATAAGTAACTTATCTACTAGCGGTAGATAACTTACTTATTTGAGATAAGTTTGGTTTATAATGAATTATAAGTAATTTTTTATTATTATTTAAAGCTACTTAATCACTTCAATTTAATAAGTAGAAATCAAGATAATCAATTTAAAATGTAAGTAGCTTATCTTAAGTAACTTACGATCCAAACGCTCCCTAAGTGTATGTCTTATATCTTACAAAATTTTATTTTAATCCTTTATTATGTAACCCATGAATCTTGAAGCCTGTATTTTATGCATGCGGGGGCCTACTTGATCAATGGATAGTGTTGATGCAGAAACCTGGTCGATCCCGCCCTCACCTCTTGCGAGCCATTGAGTGCCTACAATTAATGGAGAACAAGAGAATGCACTGGGCCGCCGGTTAAAGCCGGAGACCCTCTTATGCCTAAGTTAGGCGTATTGACTCACGATAGGTGTAGTAAAATCGGTATATTTGTGTATACCTTGTTTCATAGCGAAGGTCTCCATTTATAATCCCTCGACACCACTTAAGTATGTTGCAATGAATCTATTGGATAGTTACATATCACAAAGTGGATTTGTCTCTGGGTATATCGCGCTTTTCTCGGCGTAATTCTCGATGAAGATCTTGGAGGGTAATTCTATCTTTATATATTGTAAGGATATTTCTATTCCGTGGTGGTGGTTGATATCTAAGGTCGAGGTCGGTATCTAAGGCCGATGTTGGTACCCGAGGTTGGGTTGGTATCCGAGGCCAACCTCCGAGGTCGGGATCTATGGTCAAGGCCGACCTCTGAGGTCGAGGTCGGGTCGGTATCTGAGGTCGACCTCCGAGGTCGAGGTCTATGGTCGAGACTACCTCCGAGGTCGAGGTCGTCCCTTGAGACCGAGGTCAGTACCCGAGGGCTAAAGTGACAATTAAGGCCAAAGTAGAAAGTAGTCGACACCAAAGGTCAGGGTGATTTTTCGGCTCTCAAGCAATCCATAGTCATCAAATCTGGTTGCTCGTCTCATCCGTCTCATACATTTGTTTAGCTCCATTTTACCCATAACTAGGAGTGTACATTAGGTTGAACCAAGTCGAGCTGGCCTCAGCTCAACTCGGCTTGGCCACTAGCTGACCTCAGCTTGAACTCGGCTCGGCTCGGTCCTCGAGCCTGACTGGCCAGCTCAGCTTGGTTCGATCAGTAGCTCGGACCAGTTTGAGCCGAGTTCGAGCTGAGTTTGCCTGTGCAACATTTCTACAAACAGCTGGACTGCACCTTCAAAATCCCATTGTATGGGAGATAGCAGCAATGGTTTTCAAGGTATTTTATCAAACACCTTTTAAGCAACATAAAAACCAAGAAAAAAAAAGGTATTTATTTCAGTACATACCTTCCTTACCACCAGCTACACTTCGTTGAGTGATTTGATCAAACACTTGGTGAGCAACATCAATATCAAAGTAACCGAGTCACCGAACTGGTTCGATCCGAGTTCGATTCGAGCTGGATTCAATCCGAGTCAAGTCGAGCTAGGGCCAGCTCGAACTCATTTTCGAGCTCAAAATATCAGCTCAAGTCGGCTCAAACTCAGCTTCGAACCGAGTCGAATCGAGCTTTTTTTAGTCGAGTTGAGCGAGCTAACCGAGCTAGCTCGATTCGTGTACACCCTACCCATAACAGTAGCCCCCCTACTTCCGAGCTCTATACTTTATGAGCTTGAGAAGTAACTTTTGAACTAATGTATAAGAAGGTCAGCTCATTCCATATATGTTCTTCGATTTTTTTGCCTTTATGTGTGGGTGGTCGTGTATGATGACTTAGTAGATACGATAGTCGAGCATGTAGTTTTCTAGTCGTGAAGTCGAGCACGTCGATTTATAGTCGATGGTCGAGCATGTAATGATAGGTTATGCACGATAAAATCAATAGGTCGATCGTCAAATAGTAGACGTAGTAGTAAGTTGAGCACTAAGAAGGACTTTCTTCCCTTAAATTAAGGGAAGTCCTTGTGATCGATCGTACAGCTCAAATAGTCATGATTTGAAAGAAATTCTCTTCCCTTGACTTGGGGAAGTTCTTTCCTTGTAAAATTTGTAAAATAGTAGAGGAGAAACGGTAGCAGTATCACGAGCACATTTTTTCTTTTTACAAAGGGAGGTCACTCACAGTCGAACATATAGATAAAATAGTAAAAATAAAGAGGAGAACCTTTTTCCCTTTAACTAAGGGAGGTTTCTCATAGTCGAACACGAGTAGCTTCTACCGAGGCGATCAATCAAGCACAGTCATTTCACTCGTTGGAATTTCTCATATGTAGTAGATTTTTAGATGATTGGCATTCCATGGGTGAGGTAAGAGCTTATCCTCCATATCTTAAGTTGGTATGTCCTTCAGTACTTGATGTTGAGGTCGAGGCTGGCCGATGAGCCTTATTACTGAGCTTGGTTGACTGCTTTAGATCGATCATCAGGTTTTCTTGCTCTGCCTAGCTTCCTTAAGTACTTGCTCTGGCTTGGTGTTCAAAGGAGTGTATCGATGGAAGCAACTTTTCAGATGTCAGTTGGTATGCTAGCCTCGATTTTGGTCATCCTCTTTTCTTTTGGCGTTTGCAGTAGAGAGCTCCCCTTTTTCCGTCCGCTTCTTGTCCTTAGCCGAGTTGTTTTCTTCTCGAGTAGCTCTTCGTGAACTAAAGAACTCCTCAGCATTGGAATATTTTTGAGTTCGGTTAAGTAGGTCGGCAAGGGTATTCGAAGGGTTCTTACCAATAGAGGAGAGGAACTTTCCTTGTTTAAAGCTAGCTACCATGGCGGCCAGAGTTATCTAGTCGGAATAGTCATCTACCTGCACTACTTCCTCATTGAAGCAAATAATATAGTCTTTCAACAGCTCATCCTTCCTTTGAGTGATCGTAAGGAGGTGGGTTGATGACTTTCTCCTATCTTTCCCACCAATGAACTGAGTGATGAAAGCCTTACTAAGCTGGGTGAAAGAATTGATAGACTTTGGCTTCAGTTGTCTATACCACTTCCGTGCTGCTCCTTTTAGAGTCAAAGAGAATGCTCGACACATTACGGAGCCAGATGCACTATAAAACTCCATCCAACCCATAAAAAGATTCAAGCTGTTTAGTCGGGTCCCCCGAGCTGGAGTAAGGGGTGATCTAAGGCATCCGGAACCTGGACGGGAGCTGATACTTCATAATGTTATCAGTGAACGGGGGTTCGACCTCCTCAAGCATAGCTTCCACAAAGGTCGGTCCTCAGGCTCGACATGCTTGTCGAATGTCGCCGAACTGGCCCTAGATCTCCTCGAGTTCTACCTCTCATAAGACCTTTCTCTCTGTGACGTCTTCGGGGGCCTTCCCAGGCATCCTCCTTTCTAAGGTGTGGCGTAGGTTAAAGTCTGCCAACACGGTTGTTCCTGCTGTACACGCTGAGGCCTAACCGTACTACCCTGGTCACTGCTTTACGTATGAGTCGTGAGGTGCTTGGGGAGGTCGAGATAATTCGATTGTCGTAACTGCTTTTGTTTCATGGTCGGGAGGTGGTTGTTGCCTCTCTGGTATTTGCATTATGCGATCTACGTTGCCAGGTAGGGCCTCGGCTTGGTTTTCTAAGGAGATGAGTCGATCAGTTATGTTGTGAGGCCTATCCGAGGCCACCGCTAGAATATGGTCAGTATGATGTTCCAAAGGTGGTTCCTCTTATACAGGGGTTGGTGCAGTAATGGCGGCCAAGGCCCTCTTCATCTTTTTAGCCATTACAGGGGTAGATGGAGATACGATAAGTGATGGCTTCACTGTCATTCTCACATACGGCGTCAAACTATTGATGCAAAATTCTGGTCGATCCTTCCCTCACTTCCTGCGAGCCACTGGGTACCTGCAATTAATGGAGAATAAGAGAATGCATTGGGGGCGCCGGTTAAGGCCAGGGACCCTCCGATGCATAAGTCAAGCATATTGACTCACAGTAGGTGTAGTAGAATCGGTATATTTGTGACTACCTTGTTCTATGGAGAGGGTCTATATTTATAATCCATTGACATCACCTATGTATATGGCAATGAATTTGTTGGATAATTACAATCACAAAGTGGATCTTTCTGTGGGTATATCGTGCCTTTCTCAGCGTGATCCTCGGCGAAGATCTTGGAGGGTAATCTTGTTTTAATATATTGTACGACTACTTCTATTACGAGGTGGAGTCGATATCCAAGGTCGATGTTAATACCCGACACCGAAGTTGGTATCCGAGGTCGATACCCGATGTCGGGTCGGTATCCGAGGCCAACCTCTGAGGTCGAGGTCTATGGTCGAGGCAGTCCCCCGAGGTCGAGTTGGTATTCAATGTCGACCTCCGAGGTCGAAGTCGTCCCTTGAGACCAAGGTCGGTACCCGAGGGCTAAAGTTACAATCGAGGCCGGAGTAGAAAGTAGCCGACACCAAAGGTCGGGGTGATTTTTCAGCCCTCAAGCAATTCATAGTCATCGAATCTGGCTGCTCGGCTCATCTGTCTTGTACATTTGTTTAGCTCCATTTTACCCATAACAGATAGATTATAAGCATTCAGTTAAGGAATAGTAATTTATCAATTTTCAGGCTGGGTAAAGGCCAACCAATTTTGGGATGTGGCTTGGGCTACCATGCGAAGGTATCCCAATGCAACTGAGGGCATTATAACTTATATTTTCTGAGAGTAGTGGAGTATTTCTCCCCATATAATTATCATAATGGGACCTAACTCTAGCCTGGTCCATGACATGTGGACCCAGCTAGAAATAGTTTGTTATCTCGTTTCTAATCCGTTCTAAGAGATGAGACCTAAATCTAACCCAATAATCAGTCTAAAGATGAGAATTGAACCATTAAAATGGGGTCAGGTCCTGCAGTTACCTATTAGTCTGAGTCTCGATTAACAAATCTATCCTTTGCAACACCTATCTTAAGGAAGTGCAGAAAATGACCCATCTTTATGGTGCTTACAATGTTGTATATGTAACATCCAGTTTGTCCACTGGTTCCTATCCCTATTATTGGTTGTAAAAGAAAGAAATTAGCCAGTCCACAACTCAGATGGCCCCACCACAAGGATGACAGGAATGGGATGCCAATCATAAATTTATATGTGGTACAACCATGGTTTGTACTTTTCATCAAACTCATTAATATCTTGTAAGCCATCAGGATTTATCAAATTTATCAAGAACTTGTGTGGGCCACACTACATGAAATTAGAGGTCATATGAGCAAATTTTACATTGTTCCTATTATGAAGCCCATCAATTCAAATAACGGTTCTGAAAGGACGAGCTATTGATGTCCTAGAGGGGGGGGGGTGACTAAGATAATACCAAATATTTTGGTACGATGTGGAATAATTAAATAATTATACTCAATTACTTAGAGTATTGAATTCTTGATATCAAATAGTTCGTATGACAACCTTCACCTAAAAGATTTAGGCAGGACAACCTTATTTCACAATGTCTTTGAAATCAAAATATCAAACTTAGCAAAAACTATTCAATCACAAGACAAGCATATAAATAATTAAAACAATCACCACAATGCACAAAGGAGTTATAGTGGTTCGGTGCTTAGACCCACACCTACTCTACTCCCAAAATTACTACTCTCGCAATTTTGGCTTTCATTATTTCAAAGTTTTCGTAGGGTCACCTTAACAACCTGATACAGTTCTTCTAATTTTCACGGGCTATCACAACAAAAACCACTTTGTGATTTTCACAAGATCACCACAAAACAACCCGCTGAGATTTTTGGGTTATCTCAGAAAAACTCAAAATGTAATAAATATAAATACAGTACTTATCTTCAAATGGCGAGCGAAGACGTTACTGTAGCCTGATTGCAACAATCTTCTTTCTTGGGATAATTGATGAAGCCGTGTATGAGTTCAACCCAAAAAGAATATAGGGATCTAATGTATTTTCAATATATAAACAAAACCCTAATTGCTGCGAATTTTATTATCTTAATCTCAAGTAGAGTTTAGATAACTCTTTTAAAAATAATTAAATCTAACTCGAGAAAGGGAATAAAATAAGCAAATAGAAGATTAAAATTACCACATAAATAGCTTTAAGGAGGGCCTGGCTTTCTCTCTTTCTTTAAAGAATTTTCTCATTGATTTTCGTTGTAGAAAAGAATGAGAGAAGGCCTTTATTTATAGCCAAAGGTTTTGGAAATTCGGCTGGCTCGAGTGTTGGTTCGACTAGCCGGATCCCAACGATTGCGTTCCAACGACTCTCGGATTTCGCAAGATAAGATCTTTTAAAAATTCGGCTAGCCGAATACAAGGTACAGTTGGCTGAATCTCCCTGAGATTCGAAATCTTTACACGCTAGAAACTTGACAGAACATCCTTCGGGCTGGCCGATCAAACATGTTTGGCTGGTCGAACCCAAGGTTGGGCTGGTCGAACTTACCGCGGAAAATCTATATCAATCTGTAAACTTGTCCGAATTATGTTGGGTTAGCCGAATGTAGTTAGGCTAGCCTAACTAGAGTGTATTTTACTTGAAATTGTGTTCATTATATTGTTATGTGAAATACACCTAACCTAGGGTCAATCTAAGGTTATACCACCTAATAGTTGACTCATATGAAGTGTTCCGATCTTTGAATCATATCATTTTATGGCTTGAGATGTTGAGTCTTCCCTGAGACACTTGATCGAGTCAACAATAGTTCTTCATGAGTTATCGAAGAGTATCTTCATAAGAGCTTGTGTTCCTTTCAGGACTACGAAATTTGACAATCCTAATTGTGCTAAAGTATAAGCACTTACAGGTTCTCCCCTATAGGGCATGGCTTCGGTACCCCTATAGGACATGTCTTTGGTAGATCCTGGATCCACTAAGGTGGGTGGAGCCCCTGATTGTGGGGCCCACCATGATGAACCCCTGATTATGGGGCCCACCATGATCTATATAACTACATTGATGCTATGCATGCATCTGTAATTTTGGGCACGATCCAAAAAATGAAACAAATCCAAATCAAATATGGACCACAGTACAGGAAACAGTGGTAATCGACCATTAAAAATTTCTTATGAGTCATAGAAAGCTCTGGATTAAGATGGTATTTGTGTGGTCTCTTCATTTAGGTCTTTGTGACCTTATCAACAAGTTGGGTGGCAAAGAAACATTTAGGTGGAATTAATGAAGTTTTTAATGGTGGGGATTCAATCATAATTGTTTCATGTGGTGTGGTCCATCTAAGATTTGGGTTAGCTTCATTTTGGGAATTATGCCTTATAATGAGTTGTCAAAATGGTTGGACTCAATGTGGATTTAAAGCACATCAACCACTGCGAGCCCATACGGTCAGGGTCCCACCCATCCCGGTGGATCCAGGGATGATTCATTGTGCCCTACTTTACATAGGACGCAAATTTCCTGCAAAAGCCTTTCCCAGGAATTTCCCGTGCTGGGATGTAAAGTGAGGTCCACCGTGATGTTTCTGAGAAATCCAACCCGTCCATCCATTTTTTGAGATCATTTTAGGACATGCGACCAAAAATGAGGAGGATTCAAAACGCAAGTGGGCCATACGAGATGAAACACTGGAGAAAGGAATGTCTATCGTTGAAACCTTCCTCGGCTCCACCTTGATGTTTATATGCCATCCTAACCGTTTATAAGGTCATTTTCACTGCGATGAAGTGAAAATAGCAAAAACTTGTATCGATGCAAAACTTTTGTGACCATATAATGTTTTAACAGCGGTCACTAAATACCAAGTTTTTCCTCTTGTGTGGCCCATTTGAGTTTTCGATCCACGTTATTTTTGGTAGCATGGCCTAAAATGAGCTTTAAAAACGGATGGACATGGTGGATTTCTCAAAAACATTGTAGTGAGCCCCACCCGAAATCCTTGCACATGAACTTCCTACGTGCGAAAGGCTTTCATAGGAAATCTGCTTCCCCTTACATAGAGATTTTTACCATTGTAAATCTCACATTTCACCCACCGTCTTTTCTGAACACTCCCAAACCTTACTTTCCAAAACTAACCATCCCTTTTTTCTGGACGAAAATACCCCTGCAACATAAACCCATCCATACCCATTTTCTATAATCTCATCTCCTCTAGCAAAAAGTCATTTTCCTGAATCTTCTCTTTCCTTCATAGAGCAATACCCCTTTACCTAAAACCCATTTTCTTGAATCTTCTATCCTCTTCATACATCAATACCCATCTACCTAAATCCCATTTTCTGAAATCTTCTTTCTTCTTCATTTAAGAATACCCTTCCAACCAAACCTTCATTTTAGTTTGTCAAGAAAGGACAAAAATGGTGCTTCCATCAAAGAAAGCACGCAGTACAGGTATATTTGAATAAATTGCCCTAAACCCTAAACCGAAAATATTGTGACCCATAGAATTTTTGGATGAAGCTTGTATGTGTGTTTTTCGTTCATCCATGTCTACATGATCTTATGAATAGGTTGGATGACAAATAAACATCACTGTGGGGCCTAACAGGGTTTTAATGGTGGAAATCATTATCCCCATTATTTCCTGTGGTATGATCCACTTGATCTTTAGATATGCTTCAATTTTTGGATCAACCCCTTGAATTAGATGGAAAAACGGATGGACGGCGTGGATAGTCCACATACATTCAAGGTGGGCCCAAAGCAATTTACTCAGTACGATAAGAGAGTACTGAGCAATCCGATTTCCAATTTGCCATAGTTTTCGATCAATTTAACCTACTTCTCCGCCAATTTTCCCGAGTTGTCGATCAAATTGCTGGTGTATTATCGGTGAAATTGCCCGAGCACTTCATGTAGTGCTCGGTGAATTTCATGTAGTGCTCATTCAATTTCATGTACTGATCGGTCAATTTCATGTATTGATCGGCCAATTTCATGTGATTACCGTTGAATTTCATGTAGTTCTCGGCCAATTTCATGTTATGCTCATTCAATTTCATGTGATGCTCATTCAATTTCCTGTAATGCTCGTTGAATTTCATGTTATGCTCGTTGAATTTCATGTGACGCTAATTTAATCTCATGTAGTGCTCATTTAATTTCATGTAGTGCTTGTTGAATTTCATCTAGTGCTCGTTGAATTTCATGTTATGCTCGTTGAATTTTATGTGATGCCCGTTCAATTTCATGTAGTACTCAGCCAATTTCATGTGATCATCGTTCAATTTCATGTTATGCTCATTCAAATTCATATAGTGCTCGTTGAATTTTATCTAGTGCTCGTTGAATTTCATGTGATGCTCGTTGAACTTCATGTAGTACTCGGCCAATTTCATGTGATCCTCGATGAATTTCATGTGATACTCGTTCAAATTCATGTAGTGCTCGTTCAATTTCATGTTATGCTCATTGAATTTCACGTAGAGGAGTGCATGAGTCGAACCGAGTCGAGCTTGGCACAACTCGACTCTGCTCGGCCACTAGCTGACCCCAGCTCAAACTCGGCTTGGCTCGGCTCGGTCCTCGAGCTTGACTGGCTAGCTCAGCTCGGTTCGATCAACAGCTCAGGCCAGTTCAAGCCGAGTTCGCATGTGTGGCATTTTTATAAACACATGGAATGCACCTTTAATTTCTCACTATATGGAAAACAACAACAACGGTTTTACATGTATTTATTGAAACACTCAGTAGGCAGCATCAAAATCAAGACACAAGGGTATTTGTTTCATATCCATACATTCCTCGCACTAGCCGACACTTCGTTGAATTTCTTGTAGTGCTCTTTCAATTTCATGTAGTGCTCGACCAATTTCATGTGATGCTCGTTCAATTTCATGTAGTGCTCATTCAATTTCACGTGATGCTCATTGAATTTCATGCAATGCTCGTTGAATTTCATGTAGCGATCGTTCAATTTCATGTAGTGCTCGGCCAATTTCATATGATGCTCGTTCAATTTCATGTGGTGCTCGTCCAATTTCATGTGGTGCTCATTGAATTTCATGTGATGCTCATTCAATTTCATGTAGTGCTCGTTCAATTTCATGTGATGCTTGTTGAATTTCATGTTAGGCTCGTTCAATTTCATGTAGTGCTCGTTCAATTTCATGTGATGCTCAATGAATTTCATGTGGTGCTCGTTGAATTTCACGTGATTCTCATTGAATTTCATGTGGTGCTTGTTCAATTTCATGTGATGCTCGTTGAATTTCATGTGATGCTCATTCAATTTCATGTAGTGCTCGTTGAATTTCATGTGATGCTCGCTCAATTTCATTTGAAGCTCGCTCAATTTCATGTTAGCCTCGCTCAATTTCATGTTATCCTCGCTCAATTTCATGTGATGCTCGTTCAATTTCATGTAGTGCTCATTCAATTTCACATGATGCTCATTGAATTTCATGCAATGCTCGTTGAATTTCATGTAGCGATCGTTCAATTTCATGTAGTGCTCGGCCAATTTCATATGATGCTCGTTCAATTTCATGTGGTGCTCGTCCAATTTCATGTGGTGCTCGTTGAATTTCATGTGATGCTCATTCAATTTCATGTAGTGCTCGTTCAATTTCATGTGATGCTTGTTGAATTCATGTTAGGCTCGTTCAATTTCATGTAGTGCTCGTTCAATTTCATGTGATGCTCATTGAATTTCATGTGGTGCTCGTTGAATTTCACGTGATTCTCATTGAATTTCATGTGGGGCTTGTTCAATTTCATGTGATGCTCGTTGAATTTCATGTGATGCTCGTTCAATTTCATGTAGTGCTCGTTGAATTTCATGTGATGCTCGCTCAATTTCATTTGAAGCTCGCTCAATTTCATGTTAGCCTCGCTCAATTTCATGTTATCCTCGCTCAATTTCATTTGAAGCTCACTCAATTTCATGTTAGGCTTGTTTAATTTCATTTGAAGCTCGCTCAATTTCATGTTAGCCTCGCTCAATTTCGTGTTATCCTCCCTCAATTTCAAGTAAGGCTCGTTTAATTTCATGTTAGCCTCGCTCAATTTCATTTGAAGCTCGCTCAATTTCAGTTTAGCCTCGCTCAATTTAATGTTACGCTTGTTCAATTTCATTTTAAGCTCGCTCAATTTCATGTTAGGCTTGTTCAATTTCATTTGAAGCTCGCTCAATTTCATGTTAGCCTCGCTCAATTTCGTGCTAGCCTCGTTCAATTTCATTAAGTGCTTGATTGATTTAAATTATTTCTAATTTTTTACACTATGCTTCGCAAAACTAACTATTGAACTTTACTTTTGATATATTTTACAATTCATTCTTGTAGGTGACGATTCTTTTGTTGGATTCTCAAACTCATCCTCTAAGTGTTCACTAAAATGGTGGTTTAATATGCTGAACTGTGGGTTGGAGAAAAACGATAGTCGGTAAAATCTGTTTAGGCAATCCCTATTTTCTTTTTTATTGCACATTTCATCGTTTAGATTTATACGAGCTTTATTTCACCTTCTGTTTGTAAGATATAAAGGTGATCTTGTATTTGAGATACGGGGGACACCTTTGAAATTCACGAAGATGGACTTTACCCTTATAATGGGGCTTAAGACTGGAGAATTTAATATACCGAAAATTCATCCCATTACAAAAGACAATAAGAGAGAAGTACTTAAAAGAATATCCAATTTTAAATAAAAATTTAAGAGAGATGTTTGAAAAAATAGTTGACACCATAAGCATGAAGATATCGTGAAGGTTGCCTTAATTATGTGTGTAGAATGGTTTACTAGGGGAACCGACACCAAAACCATGTGTAACATAGATTATATTGACCTGGTCAACTCTATAGAAGACTTTTATAGCTATCCTTGGGGTAGTTTGGCCTTCTACACAATGTCGTAAGG
Organism: Magnolia officinalis; assembly: GCA_021015155.1. Taxonomy (NCBI): domain Eukaryota; kingdom Viridiplantae; phylum Streptophyta; class Magnoliopsida; order Magnoliales; family Magnoliaceae; genus Magnolia; species Magnolia officinalis. Next base: position 61,535,360 of record JAJHSJ010000006.1, read on the forward strand.
GGTCGAATGTGCTGTGATGACATCAAGTGTAAATTGCTATAATGTATATGATTGCGTCTTCCCTCTATAAGTAAGGATTCTTTCTTTATTCTACATAATTATAATTTATATTGAATTATAGAATTTTAACCTCATGCAATTTCATTGTAACATATATGGGCCGTAGAGAGAGTACCGGTCCTTTCATATGTTCACTCTCGAATTCCACTCTTCATTCAATATCGAGGCTGGAAGGGTTGGAGGTACAACAAAATATATGAAAATTTTTAGAGTAAAGATGTAAGGCAATATATTTATCCACCATTCTGTTCACTTAATTTAACATATACGCTTTGTATATTAACATGAAACAAGTTCTTTTACATATTGTAATAATAATGACCTTGGAACCCACCACTGAAGAACTGGAAACGGACGCCATTCACTTGGTCCGTGACAGGTTCCAGGTGAGATGTTATGAAAGTTTTTTTTTTTTACATGTTTAATTCGATCGGTCCGTATAACCAATGTCTTGAAAAAAGAATCCCGACTCTTATATATTCATTATTACATTTTGTAGGTCATTGAAGCTGAGGAAGAGGAGGAGGAGGAGGAGAATGATGAGGAGGATGAGGATGGAGCGGAGAATAATCACAAAAAAGATGTAGAGGGAAAGCGAGAGGGGGGGATATTATGAAGCCATATGATTTGATGGATGAATTTAGGGAGGAAAGGGAAGAATTTAAGAAGGAGAGGGAGGAGTTTAAGAAGGAGAGGGAGGAGTTGAGAAGGAAGTAAGAGGAGTTGAATGAGATGGAAGAGTTGCTAAAAGAGAATGAAGTGTTGAAGATGGAGAGAGAAGATCTGAATGAGAGAGCGCAATTGAAGATGGAGAAGGAATTATTTTTTAAAGAGAAAGAGGAGTTGAAAAAGTGGATGTGTGAGTTTTTGAGAGAGAATGAATATTTAGAGAAGGAGAAGAAAGGCTTTTTTAGATAGAGGGGGCAGTTTTTAAAGGAGAAGGAGGATGAGGAGTTGAAGAAAAAGGAAATAGAGGATATTGAAGAGAAAGAATAGGGGAATGGAGAGTTGGAGATTTAACCGTATACTACGGCCGAGGGTACTTTATTAGATAAAGCACACATTTCTACTCTTGTTTATCGAAGGAGATCTAAAAGGACCTTGAAGCCGTCTTATTATATGGTCTCTCCATTCTTGTCCCTATCTTCAATTGATACAACCCCTAGTGTGGTGGCTGAATCCGAGGAAAGCAAAAAAATGCCTAGCTCTTCGATACCCTTACAGACCCGGATGGATCCATTCAAGATGCTATCGGCGAAGGAATTGAAAGAACTAAAGAGCTGGTATGAAGCAAATAAGGAGACGACATTGGCTAGTTGGTTCAAATCCATATGGGTGAAAGATGAATGAGTTAATAGAGTGATAAGCATTCCTAATGTATAGTTTATATACATAATATATATATATATATATATATATATATATATATATATATAGGAAAAGGTACAATGCGCTCGAGCTGATTTTAACGTCCCATGAGGTCGAGTTGTGTGGGCCCCACCGTGATGCGTTTCGAACATCAACACCATCAGTCAGATGCACCATTCCATCGTGGGCCTAGGTCTCAAAAATCAAGTCAATCTGTGACTTGTGTGGGCCACACCACATACAGAAGTTGAGAGGTGCCGTGCACCATTAAAACATTCATAACCAATTTTTTGGGCCCACTGAGATGTGGTTTGCAAATCTAGCCCATCCATTATGTGTGTCCCACTTGTATGAGGGCTCAGACCAAGTTTCAGGCGCATGCAAATTTCAGGTGGGCCCCACCAAGTGCTTTTATATGTTTTTAGCATGTCTTCACATGATTTTAGATGGTATGGCCCACCTGAGTTCCGTATACGGCTGATTTTTGGGATATCCCATAATTTAAAGGGGACGCATCAAATGCATGGTGTTGATGTTCGAAACGCATCACGGTGGGGCCCACACAGCTCGACCTCATGGGACGTTAAAATCAGCTCGAGCGCATTGTACCTTTTATACGATCTCATGGGACGTTAAAATCAGCTCGAGCGCATTGTACCTTATATATATATATATATATATATATATATATATATATATATATATATATATATAAAAGGTACAATGCACTCGAGCTGATTTTAACATCCCATGAGGTCGAGTTGTGTGGGCCCCACCGTGATGCGTTTCGAACATCAACACCATCAGTCAGATGCACCATTCCATCGTGGGCCTAGGTCTCAAAAATCAAGTCAATCCGTGACTTGTGTGGGCCACACCACATACAGAAGTTGAGAGGGGCCGTGCACCATTAAAACATTCATAACCATTTTTTTGAGCCCACAGAGATTTGGTTTGCAAATCCAGCCCATCCATTATGTGTGTCCCACTTGGATGAGGGTTCAAACCAAGTTTCAGGCGCATGAAAATTTCAGGTGGGCCCCACCAAGTGCTTTTATATGTTTTTGGCATGTCTTCACATGATTTTAGATGGTATGGCCCACCTGAGTTCCGTATACGGTTGATTTTTGGGATATCCCATAATTTAAAGGGGACGCATCAAATGAACAGTGTTAATGTTCGAAACGCATCACGGTGGGGCCCACACAGCTCGACCTCATGGGACGTTAAAATCAGCTCGAGCGCATTGTACCTTTTCCTTATATATATATGTGTGTGTGTGTGTGTGCGCGCACACACACCACACACACACACACACACACACACTATATATATATATATGTGTGTGGTGTGTGTGTGTGTGGTGTGTGTGTGTTGTGTGTGTGTGTGTGTGTGTGTATATAATGATATATTATTTTGTCAAATATGGACATGTTTATGTACCCATGAACCATGAGAATTCTCATTGGATTTTAATGGTCATCTATCCAAGAAAACAAGAGATCGCTATTATCGATAGTTTAAATACAAATGCACTCGTGAAGTACAAGCAAAAGATTAAAATGATGGCCGAGGGGCTCCCCATTCTCTTCCATTCCACCGGAGACACGACTACGCTTGAAGGGAGGGTATGGACCGCCAAAGAAGAGAAATTGGTACCAAAACAAACCAATAGTTATGATTGCGGTGTATATGTAATGAAATATATTGATTTATTGTGCAACAGTCGCACCTTAGCGGGAACAGATATGCAAAAATTCACTCCAATTTGGAGGAATTCATTAGCGCATGATTTTTGAGCGTTACCTATAAATGATATTTGTCATAGGCATGGGATGAAGAGTGAAATTTTGTGAAATGTTGTATTATGTTTAGTGTTTTGATATTTTCTGTACTGAATGAAATTTTATATTGAATGAAAATTTGAAAGATTAAATGGGGATGTGAAGCTCACTCAATTTCATTTGAGGCTCATTGAAATTCATGTGGAGCTTGCTCAATTAAATTTCAGTTGAAGCTCGCTCAATTTCATTTGAGGCTCATTGAATTTCATGTTAGGCTCGCTCAATTTCCTTTAAGCCTCGTTGAATTTCAGTTGAAGGTCACTCAATTGCCACTTGAGGCTCGTTGAATTTCATGTAAAGCTTGTTGAATTTCATTTGAGGCTCGTTGAATTACATGTGAAGCTCGCTCAATTTCCTTTGAGGCTCATTGAATTTCATGTTAGGCTCGCTCAATTTCCTTTGAGGCTCACTGAATTTCATGTTAGGCTCACTCAATTTCCTTTGAGCCTCGTTGAATTTCATGTTAGGCTCGCTCAATTTCACTTGAGGGTTGTTGAATTTCATTTTAGGCTCGCTCAATTTCACTTGAGGCTCGTTGAATTTCATGTTAGGCTCGCTCAATTTCACTTGAGGGTTGTTGAATTTCATTTTAGGCTCGCTCAATTTCACTTGAGGCTCGTTGAATTTCATGTTAGGCTCGCTCAATTTCCTTTGAGGCTCGTTGAATTTCACTTGAAGCTCGCTCAATTTCACTTGAGGCTCGTTGAATTTCATGTGAAACTCGCTGAATTTGATTTAAGGCTCGTTGAATTTCACGTGAAGCTCGCTCGATTTCCTTTGAGGCTTGTTGAATTTCATGTTAGGCTCACTTAATTTCCTCTGAGGCTCGTTGAATTTCATGTGAAGCTCGCTCAATTTCCTTTGAGGCACGTTCAATTTCATCTTAGGCTTGCTCAATTTCCTTTGAGGCTTGTTGAATTTCATGTTAGGCTCGTTCAATTTCCTTTGAGGCTTGTTGAATTTCATGTTAGGATCGCTCAATTTCCTTTGAGGCTCGTTCAATTTCATGTTAGGCTCGCTCAATTTCCTTTGAGGCTCATTGAATTTCATGTTAGGCTCGCTCAATTTCCTTTGAGGCTCGTTCCATTTCATGTTAGGTTTGCTCAATTTCCTTTGAGGCTCGTTGGATTTCATGTTAGGCTCGCTCAATTTCCTTCAAGGCTCGTTGAATTTCATGTTAAGCTCACTCAATTTCCTTTGAGGCTCGTTGGATTTCATATTAGGCTCGCTCAATTTCCTTTGAGGCTCGTTGAATTGCATGTTAGGCTCACTCAATTTCCTTCGAGGCTCGTTGAACTTCATGTCAGGCTCGCTCAATTTCCTTTGAGGCTCATTGGATTTCATGTTAGGCTCGCTCAATTTCCTTTGAGGCTCGTTGAATTGCATGTTAGGCTCGCTCAATTTCCTTTGAGGCTCGTTGAACTTCATATTAGGCTCGCTCAATTTCCTTTGAGGCTCGTTGAACTTCATATTAGGCTCGCTCAATTTCCTTTGAGGCTCGTTCATGTTAGGCTCAAACCGCCGTCTTCGGATAAGACATTTCTGGTCTATTTTGGACATCGGATGGGCAAGATAGGCTGGAAAAGTAGAGAAGAGGGAGAGATGGGGCAGCGGGATGCGATGCCAATGCGGAAACAATGTGCCGCAACCCAAACCTCACTCAAGTACAATTCCATGTTGTTATAAAGATGAAACAATAGATGATATTCAACGAGCCTCAAGTAAAATTGAGCGAGCTTCATGTGAAATTCAATGAGCCTCAAAGGAAATTGAGTAAGCCTAACATGAAATTCAACGAGCCTCAAAGGAAATTGAGCGAGCCTAACATGAAATTCAATGAGCCTCAAAGGAAATTGAGCGAGCCTAACATGAAATTCAATGAGCCTCAAAGGAAATTGAGTGAGCCTAACATGAAATTCAACGAGCCTCGAAGGAAATTGATCGAACCTAACATGAAATTAAATGAGCTTCAAAGAAAATTGAGCGAGCCTAACATGAAATTCAACAAGCCTCAAAGGAAATTGAGCGAGCCTAACATCAAATTCAACGAGCCTCAAATGAAAATGAGCGAGCTTCACATGAAATTCACCGAGCCTCACATGAAATGGGTCGCATCACAATGAAAAGTGCAGTGCGCGGTTTCTTGGAAGAGGGAATTCAATCTTCAGTGTCAGTATCCCATTTTCGAATATACCGACATTTTTGAATTAAATCATTCACCGTCTTATAATTACATCAAGACATAAAATTGAACGAACCTGCTTGTCTCTGGGTTAACAAGCACGACAGTCACGGTCTCTCCTCAACTCATGTAAATACATCAGGAGTTCATTTTAAGAGTCTTCATAAGACCCCATAACACGATTGATTGCGAACTCCTTAGCATGCTATGCCTTCTTATAATTGATAAGAATATTATATTTCTCTTTCATGGAGAAGATAATATCACTCGGCCTTAACCCTAAGCGCTGCTCAATTTGGATAACAACTACACGGGCTAACTTACTGATTGCTTGTCGGTGATCGCTCTTCATCCATGACATGCCACATGTGTGTTTGGACGTATAATTCCGTATTTTGAATATCCTCGCGTCATTCACTCGATATGCATAAACTCTCCATGCGCATTTATTTTCAAAACACACCACGATAAATCTCTTAGATGATGAGTACAACACTCTATACTGAAAGTTCTTACGAATTGTAAATTGGCTCAAAACATATTGGTACCGGTTCTTGTCCTTAAACGTTTGGCCAACGGCTATATTGATCAGACATCCAATGAATTCAAATATTCCAACAGATCTACATTGGTGAATGCAACATCTTCGAAAGGCCCGTTAACTTGACCGGTGATGAAGTTTAATATTCCAGCAAGCTCAAGTAGTGGAATGTCGCTTATACATACAGATTTGGTAGTGGATGATGAAGGCAAATATGCTCTTGTAGATAAAGGTGGTGCCATGTATTCATATCTAAGGTTAAGGTCACCCACCCAACTCACTTGGCTAGTCACAAAGTTTGATGTTTGAAGCGGCTCGAGCAGTGGATTGTTGCTTAATCCCGCTTGTAAAGGTGATGCCATATATTCCAATTTCATGCCATGTTCCTCACCCACGGGGTCTTCGTGTATGGTCTCATTAATGTGTTGCACTGTCTCGATGATTAAAGGGATGAATTTATCCGAATGCTCCAACTGTGCTGCCAAGAACACTCTCATGTCTTCGTCGTCTTTGATTTCAGTTGGAGGGATTGATTTGTTTGAGCAAGGGTGCAATACTTTATCTTAATATCAGAATCCGTTGGTTTACTCTTAATAATCCTGTATGTTTTAGATAGAAGCTCCTCATATGTAGTCTTGACACCAACAACAATACTTTTCAACTTTCCACCCTTGTACGTGTATCGATTGTTTTCATATAGTAACTCCCCACCATAAGAGCATACGATAATTCCCGTAGCCATTATCTGAAAACAAACACAATGACATATTATCAATGAATCGTTAAATAATAGAAGCATACCACAAGATACGACTCGGTTAAATAATAGATGACCGAAAACTCACTGAAATAATAGATGAGGATGATGTAAAGCTAAAGGAATTAAAGAATAAGTGAGGCATTAAAATTTTCAAATATACAACTAGAGCTTAAATGGATATGAATGAATAAAATCCCAGTGGATGATATGTTGTGGAATTTCAAAGAGGCAAGGAGGGCGACCTTGGAAGAGGAGATCCAATGCATACTAAAGTAATTGAATAATACTCATAAACACAAGAGATGCCAAAGAAAAGGTAAGTAGTCCAATGTTGCATTTAGGTTCGATGACATGAATTTGATCGAATATCACATAAAATTGACAGAGACTCACATGAAATTGAACGAGCATCACATAAAATTCAACGACCATCACATGAAATTGAACGAGCACTAAAAGAAATTGAACGAGCATCACATGAAATTCAACGAGGATCACACGAAATTGGCTAAGCAGTACATGAAATTGAACGAACATCACATGACATTCAATGAGCACCACTTGAAATTCAACGAGCACCACTTGAAATTCAACGAGCACCACATGAAATTGAACTAGTATTACATGAAATTGAATGAGCATCACATAAAATTCAACGAGCATAACATGAAATTGAACGAGCACTACATGAAATTGAAGGAGCATCACATGAAATTGAACGAGTATTACATGAAATTGAATGATGTAACATCCTGGATTTTTGCCAACCTGGGATTAGACGTCCTTAGGCAATGGGTCGATCCTAAGACCTTATCAACTTGTCAAAACTCAATCCCACAGTCTAAAATCGCTCCTTAACCCATTTCCTTCACAAATCCCACCCTTCACTACCTTGTGCTTTCAATTTTTCAAAGCACTTTCACCCTAGACACTAACTTAAACTAGCTAAGTAGTATAACTTGGATCACTTTATATACAAACTACAAAGGCCCAGGTACCACCTCAGACAGAAATCTTACAGGACTAAATCCTTTAGAAATTAGGCGAGAATTAGCTAGTGCTAAACTAGAGTGCCTGTGAAATTAGCACCAATCGCTTTAAATACGATCTGCAAGACCCAAAACTTGTAGAATCATTGACTCTAGGTTACCCTAAAGTTTAGGATCAAACTCATTACCCGGCTGCTCTCGGGAATGAAATGAAACTTCGTATTAGGTCTAGACCGCACATCGAAAGTCCGATTAACACGAACTTAAGGATCTAGGACTGCCTCACTGGGCTTGACAACCATCTCGGAAATCAGGTCCAGCCGATGTCCCACAGCCATTGTTTGGATCCGGAGCGAGGGAGTGTGAAAAACACTATTCTCTTTACAAAATAAATATCTGGAATAGTGATCTGGCACCATTCGCTTGCGCATCAGTATTAAGCAACCAGACCGTCAGAATCAGACCAAATTACACCCTCGGATCAGGAGAAATTTCATACACATTTACATGTACTCGGAATCTCCGATCGAGATCCGCTGACCGTTGAATTGAAACTGGTCCACCACGCGTGATCTAGAAATCCCACTGTAATGAAAACTTAATAGAACGTAGATCTAATGTTAGTGAGCTTAAGTCCGACCTTTGGCTCAAGGAGGCCCGCCAGAAGTCCTCCGTTGAGCTGAAACTGCCCCACTTTGGTTATAACCTAAGTATACTTTGACTAGGAGTCTATTTCGGTGAGTTTTTAGGCTATATAAGGACCTTAAACCCTCTCTCATGGCAGCCATACGAATTTGAGATTGAGAGAGAGAAAATAGAGAGAAAAGAGAGAGAAAGTGTGGGAGTTGTGGGAAGATCTCCCCGCCGCTCTACCCTGCTGCTATCGGTGCTTAACCACCTCATTCTTGTTGCTTTCCCGGCCATTCCGACGTCATTTCTAGGTAATAAACCCTAACCCTAACCTGTTTGGGGGATTTGATAGTTGTAGGTTATGAAATAGCTAACCTATTTCCTTCTCTAGGTCGCCTAGTTGCCGTATACGGAAGCTAGACAAACCTATCGATTCCGTTGCGATTCTACGACAAAAGGTGCGGACTTTAGGTGTATAGGTTATGGTTTTCAACGCTTTCAATGTCAGATAATGATAGATTCATGATCTGCATGCAATTGCACATGTACAAAGTGTTGTCTGTTTTCCGTTTCGATTAAAGATGAAAAATATGGAATTCTACATGTTCTAGGTATTTGTAAAAAGATACCGTATACGTATAAATTTTGGAAATGTGTTTGCCATGATTATTTGTTGTATAAATATATTATACATGCGTAAATTACTAGTTTGGCGAAAGAGTTCGCCCTAATACATGTTTGTTAACATACACTATGTATGTTGGAATAGTGTATTCTAAGTGTTTGTTGAAATGACTAAGTAAATATGGATTTATGATTTATGTTTGTCATGTGTATTGAATGTAAGAACATGATTGAAATGTACTAGTCACCCCTTGACGAAAGGATTTGCCCTAAATCACGCCACGGTCAATACACTACAT
>JAJHSJ010000006.1:61544756-61864839 GCA_021015155.1 Magnolia officinalis
TTGCAGGTGTAAAATGTGTGTCACTATACACTATCATTTTATTAGGATCATGGCTCACTAATGATGATCAGCACCATCCAAACATTGTCCATGTAAATCAGCACTGTCCAAACATTGTCCAGTACCATTCAAACATTGTCCATGTAAATCAACGATTAAAAATCGTTGCCTCGTTGGGTAGTCACTCAGACATGATCTTGTGCTTGTGGCTCATCCGAGACTTGGAATTTTATTATTTTTGGGCAAACCATATATTTCAACGGGCTTATCACAACCATGATAAAAAATTACATATTTCACTAATTAGAGATATTAAAATTGATTTAATAATTAAATTCAAACCCCCATAAATATACCGTGGGGTTTGAATTAAAGTTGATTCCACTCAGGGTGCCAAACACACGGGGAGGATTAAAGTTGATTCCCACTCGGGTGCCAAAGGATTGCAAATCAAGGGGGTTTCTAATCCCGGGGTTCCAAATCCACGCTCCCAAACCGGTCCTTATCACACAAATCTCATTAAAGAGGGAAAACCATCGGGGGTATTTTCGTCATTTGCGTCATAACTTCCTTCTTCCTCATTACACTAAAACCCTAGCCATGCCTGCTGCTCTCTCCTTCCCCTCCCTCCCCGTCGCCTTTCGTCTGTAAGAACGAACAATGGAGATGCTCGTGATTAAGGGTCATCGAAAAAGAGGTTAGGGTTTTTACTTTCAAATCTTTTTTATATTCACAAAAAAAAAAAACGGCTATTTTTCTTTTCATTCAGGCCAAGTTTCCGTGGATTCATGTATTATTCTTGTAAATGGTGGTGGTCCATCTTCCTCACATGCGGTATTCATCAACCACTATCTAGACCATCTAAATTGTGGGCCACATTGTGGATGGAGCATTTTTAACTGGGGATATGGTCCTTGATAGATGGGTTAGATGATGATGATGGTGGTGGTGGTGATTGTGGATGGAGCATATCTCTAAAATCAGGTTGATAGAGCAATCCTGGCCATTCAATTGATGTCTATCAAATGGATGGTTGAAAGCAAAATATTGGGAGGTCTGAATTCCAAGGGAAAAATCAGATGGTTACTATCATTTTCTCACTACTTTTTTACTTTATGTTCCATCCAAGTTGAATGAGTGATTTGGACAGTCTGAGTCACTAGGCCATGTGTATGGGAGAAAGATCAGATCACCATCATTTTAAGCGATGGTGAACTATCATAGGTGTGTTGCGTATATGCTCCAAACTAGCTAGATGTTCTTGTTCTTTTTTTTTTTCCTTCGAATAAAGTAATCGTTATATTTCAACAACAACAAAAAAAAAACGGCAGCAGCGGATGGGTGGCAGATTAAGAATCATATTGGGTCACACTAGCTTGACTTTAATCATGGTTTTTTTGGGAGCTGAACTGCAATTTAGGTCACTGGATCTAAATCCTAGTTGGAAGGTACTCTGACTAATTTAGGTGACTATGGTTTGTACTGCTGATTTCTATTCTTTGAAGGATCGTATGGATGCCTGTAAGTTTTTAAGTCTAAAAGTCACTTACATGTTGTCCGTTAGGATGAAAGCTGTAAGTCACTTATAGGTAGGTAGTTTTTTTTTTTTTTTTTTGGTTGTGTGTGTGTGTGTGTGTGTGTGTGTGTGGCCAACTTATAAGTGAGTTACAAAAGTTATTGTGTATTTACATCAAATAGATCTTGAAGTAGGGAACCGCTCTAAAATCTTCAAATCTCATGAAAAAGCTTGGCATAAGATACACCATTGGGTGGAGCTCATCTAGATGAATCTTTGAGCCAATACTTTAGGCTATATCAATCATCAGGTGGGCTAAAAAATTGGGCACACAGATTCAAAATACCTGTAATGTGGAGCATTTACTTAATATAAGCAACAAACACATTAATAATGATGATGATGATGATGATAAATCCAAACATAAACTTAATTACCACAATCCACTACCAACAGATAAAGTACATAAAAGATGTTTAATTATCCACCAATTGATTAAATAGGGGACCAAATAACATTATTTTTAATGATTTATGTAAATTAGGGCCCATGATTTGGACGGTTTATATTGAGTAAATTTTATGCAAGGTGTCCAAATTCTTAGTGCCCACCTTACCCTATGCAGTTGAAGATTGAACTAGAAGTAATGGGTCGGCCTATGCCAATTCTAGCATGGCCCATCAGCAAAATACCCAGGTGTAGGCCCTGATTAGGTAGCCATCTAAGAATTTTGACAGCCTTTATAGGCATACAGAAGCCCATCTCTGTCCTGATGAGTTTATTGGGCTGCAAAAATGAGGACGGGCCTAGATAGCGGGCCTATCTCTAAAATCACACTGATCATGCAATCTGAATCATCCATTGGAAATATTGAATCTCACTGTTGAAACCTTCCTAGGGTCCACGGTGATGTTTATTACGTTACAACTCGTTCATAACGTTACTCCAAGATGTATGAAGGAAAAAAGATAATCTTGATCAAAAAGTTATGGGGCCCCAGGAAGTTTTCAATGGTGGACGTCCAATCCCCACAATTTCCTGAAGTGTGGTCCACTTGAGCATTGGATCTGCCCCATGTTTTCAAACATGCCCTAAAGTGGAATGAAGAAATGTAGGAACGGAGTGGATATAATAGATACATCGCGGTGGACCCCATATAACTGTGCCTTCCCATTCTCAACGCAAATGATGTACACAAACCAAATAAAAAGGGAAACAGGAAGCCATGGCTGAAAATACCTGAGGGATGGAGGGAGGGGAAACAGGAAGCCATGGCTGAAAATGAGGGGGGAGTCGCTTCCCACATAAAGACCCAATTCACGATTGTATGGGATTGTGTTTGGGGTTTTATTGCAATAATCAAATCATTTGAATGAGGGAGGGAGGGAGGGTAAGTCGCTTCCCACTTACTGGCATCCAAACACTCGCCCCTAAAGAGAGAGAGAGACGGTGAGTCGCTTCCCACATAAAGACCCAATTCACGATTCTATGGGATTGTGTTTATGGTTTTATTGCAATAATTAAATCATTCAAATGTTATGTAGAGGAATTATATGATCTGCATTGCTACACAGAGTTTTGATGATCAGGTGTAATGGGCTAGAGTCTAGAGCACAATGTGTGTCTAAAATGGGGCAACTCATCTACTGTACATGGGTCATGGATGCATGTCAATCTGGATTGTTTAAATCATGTGCACTGTTGTGGATGGAAAACGGCCCGAAGTCTAGACTGATTAGATTTGGATAATCCTAACTATCCAATTGGTGGCCATCAAATTGATGGTTAATGTGAAAAATGGTCTTTGCTCCTAATTCTATGGCGAGATCATATGGTTAAAGACTTTCAGACTATGCTCCATCCACAATGGGCCGTGTGATTTGTATGATAAGAATTAGGATGCATTAGCATGCATTATGTCACATCTGGTAGAATTATCAATTGTGACAAATGCATGTGAGAGTCTATCCTGTAAATTTATTTGGATTTTTTTTTTTTTCCATTTTACATTTCATTTCATACCTACAGCTTGTGTTTCAGTGCACAAGAGTTCAGTTGAAGAAGTCATTGTACTCTTGCTTAAGAAATTCTTTATGGATATTGGATCCAATTTGGTTTCAGAATTGCTCTACTTATTTCTTTGAACGATGATTTCAAGTGTTTCTGTTTTTCTGATTAGGGTTTTCGGATGAGCTCCAATATATGAGAGATGACGACCCAGTTGGCTGTTTCTCTTCAAATGAATCCTATACAGACTTGTCCAGTTCCAATGTGAAATCTCAGTTCAAGAAAAGAAACATTTCTCATAATGGGGGCTGTTCTTCATGTCTAATTTTCGGCGGGATTGAAGCTTCCTTACCTGTTTTACGTTCTTCTGATTATTTTATGGAACCTTCTCTGAAGGAGCTGGCTGAGAGAGAACTCATTGATAACAGCTATTGCTGCAGGGTTCCAAACTTCACTGTTGGAAGGGTGGGTTATGGGCATGTTAAGTTTTTGGGAGAAACTGATGTTAGATGGTTGGATTTAGATCAGATTGTCAAGTTTGACAGGCATGAGGTTCTGGTATATAGGAACGAAAGTAACAAACCAGCAATTGGTCAAGGCCTTAACAAGGCTGCCGAAGTAACCTTGATAATTCACATAAGGTTACCGGCTTCAGATGGAGTGAAACACAATAAACTCGTGGATAAACTGAGGAGTAGCACAAAAAAACAGGGGGCACATTTCATTTCATTTGACGCGTCGAGTGGTGAATGGAAATTTTTGGTTCGTCATTTCAGCAGATTTGGGTTGAACCAAGACGATGAAGATGATATTGTCATGGAAGATGCTACGGTTCAACATCCTGCAGAGGCAAGTGGTAGTGATGGGTTGGAAGTAGATGAGGAGCCTCAAGTGGGTCCTGCTGGAACTGTCTTATCTCATTCTCTTCCAGCACATCTTGGGCTTGATCCTGTCAAGATGCAAGAAATGAGAATGTTAATGTTTCCTGTAGAGGAGGAGGCTGAAGATGTTGATATCCCCCTTTCACATGAGAAGTGGCCTTTTGGAAGGGGGCATATTAGATCAAATGCCAGCTCCAATTCGAGAGGGACCATTCATAAACCTCCTCTACAGTATTCTGCTGCAAAGACAAGCCAAAAAAGTAGCCCGTCCCCTATGCGTAAAGCACCGATAGCTTTGCTTGAGTACAAAACAAATGGTTCTAACTTGAGCCCACCTGGTACCATTTTCATGACCCGCCAAAACAAGGGCATGCCATTGAGGACAACGAAAGTAGAAGGTTTCAAACTGGACTTGAAGCATGAAACACCTATAGCCAACAACCATTCTAGTAACATTGTTGATGCTGCACTATTCATGGGAAGGTCATTTCGCGTTGGCTGGGGACCAAATGGCGTCCTTGTTCACACCGGAACGCCCGTAGGCAACACCAGCCTCGGAAAAACATTATCTTCTGTGATCAACATAGAGAAAGTTGCGATAGATAGAGCAGTCAGAGATGAAAATAACAAAGTGAAAGAGGAGCTTGTTGACTTGTGCTTTGCTTCTCCTCTAAATTTCCACAAGTCAATTAGCCATGAAAATACAAATGTTGAAGTGGGCTCCTTCAAATTAAAGCTTCAAAAACTTGTATCTAGTCGTTTAATGCTTTCGGAGATTTCCCGGGGTTATATTGAGATTATCGAGAGGCAGCTTGATATTCCTGGATTGTCTACATCTACCCGCCTATTTTTGGTTCACCAAGTCATGGTTTGGGAGTTGATAAAGGTTCTCTTTTCTGCAAAGGAAATAAGCAGTCATTCAAGAGCTGCAGATGCCGATGACGGAGAGGATATGATGCATGACAACAAGGATGGCTTTCTAGCCATGGACCCAGAAGCATACCCTTTTTCTCGCAGAGCTGAGTTTAGTTATTGGTTGCAAGAGAGTGTTTGTCACCGTGTACAAGGAGAAGTAAGCTGTTTAAATGAGTCCAATGATTTAGAACAAATCTTTTTACTCCTGACTGGACGGCAGCTGGATGCAGCAGTAGAATTGGCTGCATCTAGAGGAGACGTCAGGATGGCCTGTTTGTTAAGTCAGGCTGGTGGGTCAATGTTGAGCCGGTCTGACATGGCTCAACAGCTTGACTTGTGGAGAATCAATGGGCTGGACTTCAAGTTCATTGAGAATGACAGGATAAAACTGTATGAGTTACTTGCAGGTAATATTCAAGGTGCTCTTCATGATACGAAACTTGATTGGAAAAGGTACCTAGGACTGCTTATGTGGTATCAACTGCCACCAGATACTTCGTTGCCTGTCATTATTCGCAATTATCAGCAGCTTCTCAGTGATGGAAGAGCTCCGCATCCTGTTCCAGTTTACATTGATGAAGGACCTCTGGAAGAAGCCCCTAATTGGAGCCATGGTGATCGTTATGACCTTGGGTATTATCTTATGCTCCTTCATGCTAATGAAGAGAAGGCCTTTGGAATTCTGAAAAACATGTTCTCTGCCTTCTCTTCCACACATGATGCTCTTGACTACCATATGATTTGGCATCAAAGAGCTGTACTGGAAGCTGTGGGTGCTTTCAGCTCAGATGATCTTCATCTTCTTGACATGAGCTTTGTCTCGCAGCTTCTATGTGTTGGGCAGTGTCATTGGGCCATCTATGTTATTCTCCACATGCCTTACCGTGATGATTTCCCGTATCTCCAGACTAATATCATAAGGGAAATCTTATTCCAGTATTGCGAGACCTGGAGCACACAAGAATTACAACGCCAATTTATTGAAGATCTTGGAGTACCATCTGCATGGATGCATGAGGCTTTGGTAAGTTACCAGCACTTGCATTCTTTCCTTACCTTGCAAATCTTGTCAGTTTTCTGATTCCAAAATGAAGAGTAACTATGGTTTAAACATTTGAAAACCTTGGCTACTGGAACATCCAATTGCATCTGGCCATTGAACATGGACATGTTAGTTGATGTCTTTCCTTTTGGAAGTAATAAATCCTACGATATTGCAGGCCTCACTTTGAACATTTTTCTTTTCTTGCTAGATTTTGTTTTTTTTTTTCCTTCTTATTAATCTTTTTTTTTCTCTTATCCATACAGGCAATATATTTTCAATATTACAGAGATCTACCAAAGGCCCTTGAACATTATCTCAAATGTGCCAACTGGCAAAGAGCTCACTCAATTTTCATGACTTCAGTCGCCCATTCCTTGTTTTCTTCATGTAACTGTCTCATA
Source organism: Magnolia officinalis (assembly GCA_021015155.1). Lineage (NCBI taxonomy): Eukaryota > Viridiplantae > Streptophyta > Magnoliopsida > Magnoliales > Magnoliaceae > Magnolia > Magnolia officinalis. The sequence goes on from JAJHSJ010000006.1 coordinate 61,551,522, forward strand.
TTTTACCTTTTTTTTTTTTTTTAATCACCCTGTCATACTGACTTGCATTTTTCTTCTCATATGCTTGTATCCAGTTGCAATTTGCTTACTGTTAACTGCTTTACATAGCATTCTTGCTATGCTACAGTTATGGCTTCTGACAAAAGGATTACAATTATGCTTCCAGTAAAATCATGTTTTTCATATTTTGATTTTGCAGTTATGCTTATTGCAGATGTTTATTTATTTCTTTTCCGTATATTGATTCAGCTAAACATTCAGAGATCTTGAGGCTTGCAATAGCCATGGAAGAGCACAAGTCAGAAATTGCAGACTGGGACTTGGGTGCTGGACTTTATATTGATTTCTTCTATATTAGAGGTTCTTTGCTTGAAGAAAACATGATGACTGAACTGGTGAGATGATTCATCTTGATTAGCATGCATTAATGCTCTAGAATCAAGGTATTCAATAACGGTAATGGTTGCCATAATGGCCACCATCATTACGATTACGATACAGGCCGTAAGGGTTGTTAGTCCTTGTATTGGCCCGGTAACGGACCATTACGGGCCATTTTTTCCATAATGGTTGTTATGGCCCTGTAACGTGTAACGGTTCCCACTGGTTCCGTTATGTAACATAACTGTTTTGAATATCTTATTTAGATCTATATCATTGTGTTTCTTGAACTTTAGTATCTATTCTCTGCATTTAAAAGTAAATGGTAGTGGAAGAATGGTATGATTGGTATCTGCGGAGAAATATCTTCTGATGGTAGTTAAATGGTTGTGTAACATATGCTACGTTGTTTATCATTACCTCTCTCTCTCTCTCAAAAAAAAAAAAAAAAAAAAAAGAAAAAAAGAAAAAAAAAGAGGAGGAAAGCAGAAGTTGAATTTTGTAACTCATTCTATTTTTGTGGTTTTTAGAGCTGAAACATTGTGGTTGGTTGATCATTGAGCACATCATGGGAACTGTTGATTCATTATTTCCTCTGCTAAAACCATTGGCACTTGGTGACTAAAGAAGTGTATATGTTGCAATTGCCAAGAAATTCATATGTAGGTGATGCTGCTGTTAAGGTAATCGAATCATTCTAATACCTTACTAAACACGGTACTGTGACAGAATCATTTATCGGCTGCAGGAACATGATGGCGAATTGCAAATCAATGAACCCAGTTTCCTTTTGTCCGGGGGATATTTGGGATCGGTTAGGATTTCTTGATGGGGAATGCATTTTATGAGAGCGGCTGGTCCATTTCCAAGCTACCCACCAAATAGTGACTTCAAAGATTGGACTTGGGTCATCAATTTTAATTGTTACAAATAGAGGTGGACTCCACATAGTCGAAGGTATACAAGCCATATACAAGCTAGATTGTATAGAATAGGAGAGCCTGGCCTTTTTCAAATGAAAAGAGTTCAATAGACATCATATGCTCATTGACATTCCTTCTGGCAATATCTAGTCTCTAGTACTGATGAGGCCTAGTAAACACATGCTTTAAAAAAGAGAGATGAACATTTGATGACTTCCCAAAAAAGTTCATCTACAAGCGAGATTGACTTCTTTCTACTTGGGAAGATAAACTGATTAATATGTAAAGATTGCAAGGTTATATTAGGGGAAAGTTTAACCATGCAACATAGGCTAATTGTTATGGATGTTTAAATTAAGAGATGGAAGAGAGGGAGTGAAATTAAAAAAGGCATTAAAAAAAAGGTGGTGGAATTTAAAAGGAGAGAAAACAATGTTTATTGTGATAAATTAATGGAAGAAAGAAAGTGGAATGTTGAGAAAAAGGTTAATGTTATGCAGAACGAGATGGTTGAGTGCATTAGAAAAGTTGTGAAAGAGATTTTAGGAGTATTTAGAGGGAAAATTTACTCTATAACGGAACTTGGTGGTTGAATGATGTGGTCCAGAAGGTTATTATTGAGAAACAATCATGTTTCAAGGCCATGATTTAGAATGTGGAAAATTTAGAACATAGAAATGCCAAAAGGAACGCTAAGAAAGTAGTGAGGCTAAACTTTAGGCATATTGATGCAGGATGGTCTAACTAGAATGCATGTGTGAGCACAAAAATGATTCATCGAAATAAACTAAGCAAATCAATTAAAATATTCACATTCCACATCATAGTAAAGATAATAATAAAGGGAACATGCAATGGTTGCAAACCATCACCACAATCCTACGGTACTGTATTCAAATCATGTGTGGATTGGATCCGGCGAGGGATGAGACCTCCCGATCTTGCATGGTTTTAATCCAACAATCAAGGCAGCTTCTCTAGTCCAGGAAATCAAATGATTTCTGGAATAAGGACGGTTGGAAAATCTGAGAGAGGGTTGAGATCAATTCTCAGACTTTTAGGGTCAAAAAAAAAAAAAAAAGGACTAGGCGTGGAAATAGAAGAAGAAGGTTGGAGGGTTAGAAATAGAAGTTAAAAGAAGAGAAGAGATTAGGGGAAGAGAAGAACTTACCATAAAGATAAAGGGGAAGGAGGCACCAAGCTTTCATTAAAAAAATATATCATTCTGTTTAGGGTAGAAAACACCCTATTTATAAAATTCGGATTTAAAAGGAAATGACTAAAATACCCCTACAACAAAAGTTAAAAAAAAAAAACGTGCAAAACAAAGCCTTCTAAAAAAAAAAATTCATGCGTAACAGATGAGTCTTCTAACTCATCCTACACATGTGTCCTCCTAATGTGGGGCCTTCAATTGATCCAAGGACACGTGTAAGGTCTTCAAAATCATCCTTAAGTTGTGAATGTAATCAAATCTTCAAAATCATCATTTAGTTGTGAATGTAATCAAATCTACAAAATCATCATTTAGTTGTGTATGTAACCATTATCGAGCCATAAAGATGTATTTGTCGGCCGCCTTCGTCTTTGATAAACTTTGAAGAGTCTGATGTTCTCATCACCTCCCCTCGGGTGAGAAGAACTTGGCTCCGACGAGTTAAAACTTTTGTGCGTCTCGAGAAGGTCCGGATCAATCTGTTGCAATTCCGCTTTTGTAAGCCACGTGGAATCAGATGGTGGCTTGTTCTTCCATTTGACAAGGTACCTTTGGAAGCCCCCATCTCGTGTGGAAATAATCTCCTTATGCACTATCCCTTCAATCTCTTCCTTACGGTCAATTGATGGTGGAAAGGGTGGAGTCGGTTGAGAAGTAAAGTCGGAAAGTGGCCAAGGGTGGGAAGAAGAAACAATGGAAGGGTTATGACAGAGGACTAGATCTTCCACATTGATCATCGAATTTATTCCCATTTCAATTGGAAGGTCTATCCTGTACGCATTAGACCCAATTTTATGCAATACTTTGAATGGTCCAGTACTGCGAGCTTATAATTTCTTAGGGGAACCCGGAAGAAACCACTCTGGTCTAATCCTAACCATTACATAAGCCCCTTCATTAAATTCTGTCCACCTACGATGTTGGTCAGCTGAAAATTTATAATTATCATTACTCACATTTTTCGCTGTCTAACATGTACATGCAAATCATGAATGTGTCGTCCAAATGCATCGACTGACTCAGAAGATCTTTCGGTAACGGACATGGGTAACAAGTTTATGAGCATCCGAGGTTTGTACCCACTAACAATTTCAAATGGACTCAATTCTGTAGATCTATTGACTGAACTGTTGTAGGCGAACTCGGCTATAGGTAGAATCAAATCTCAAGTTTTCACATGTTCACCCACTAAGCATCGTAAGAGGTTTCCAAGGCTGCGATTAACCACCTCAGTTTGGCCATCAGTTTGGGGGTGGTATGCAGTAGAAAACTGCAAACGTGTTCCCATCATGTGCCATAGTGTCTTTCAAAAATACCTGGTAAATTTGACATCACGATCAGACACCATGGTCTTAGGTAAACCATGGAGACGGACCACACCATCGAAAAAGACCTGAGCAATATTAGACGCATCCGAAGTTTTAGAACATGGGATGAAATGCTCCATCTTAGAGAAGTGGTCCACAACAACAAAAATGGAATCGTGCTTTTTAATCGTCTTGGGAAGCCCAAACATGAAATCCATGCTAATGTCTTGTCACGGAGCATGTGGCATAGGTAATGGCATATATAATCCAGAAATTTTCTTTTACTGTTTCGCCATCTGACACGTTCTACACTGCCTTAAAATTTTGGCGACATCTCGCTTGAGACTTGGACAGTAGAAACGATCCTCTACGAGGGCAATAGTCTTATCACGGCCAAAGTGGCCAGCTATTCCTCCTGAATGAAGCTCCCAAACGAGGAATTCATGGAGGGACGTATGAGGAATACATAAACGATTCCCTTTAAAAAGGAATCCATCTCTCAACATGAAATCCCCCGCACTTTGCTGATTACTCGAGAGTGACGTATAGGTACCCCCAAAATCTGGACATGTGGGGTACTCGTCTCTTAGTTGTTCAAAGCCGACAACTCCTACACTCAAAGAATTGAGCAACGCCACTTTACGGCTAAGGGCATCGACTGGTTTATTCTCTACTCGGGCCTTGTGTTTCAAGACAAACGAATACTCTTGAAAGAACGCAACCCACTTAGCATGCCTTGCGTTAAGTTTCTTTTGGGAGTGAAGATAACGTAAGGCCTCATGATCAGAGAATAAGACGAATTCCTGCGGTAGGAGGTAGTGGTGCCAATGTCTCAAAGACTGCACTACCGCATAGAATTCCTTATCATAGGTAGAGTATTTTTGTTTTGCCTTATTCAATTTCTCACTGAAATAGGCAATAAGATGACCCTTTTGACTCAGGACTCCACCTATACCAACACCAGATGCATCACATGCAACTTCAAAGACTTTAGAAAAGTCGAGAAGGCGCATGACGGGAGCTTCGACTATCTTGCCCTTAATTTCTTTGAAAGCCTTAACTGCGGCTTTCGACCACATGAATTCTTCCTTCTTCATACACTCTGTAATGGGAGCCATAATTGTGATAAAACTCCTAATGAACTGACGATAGAATGTGGCTAAGCCATGGAAGCTTCGCACTTCATGGATGTTCCTCGGTTCAGGCCAATCAACTATGGCCTTGACTTTCTTTGGGTCTGCACGCATCCCTTCTCCTGACACTATAAACCCCAAGAACACAACCTGACTGGACATAAACGAACACTTCTTAAGGTTAGCGTATAATTTCTCCGCCGTAAGGACGCTACAAACCAACTTCAAATGTTCAAGGTGTGATTCTCTAGTGGTGCTATAGATTAGGATATCGTCGAAGTACACCACTAATAATTTTCCCATGAACGGTCTCAAGACTTGGGTCATCACCTGCATGAAAGTGTTGGGTGCGTTAGTCAAGCCAAAAGGCATGACCAACCACTCATATAGCCCATCCTTCGTCTTGAAGGCTATCTTCCATTCATCACCGGAGCGTATACAGATTTGGTGATATCCACTCTTGAGATCTATTTTGGAGAAAATGGTGGATTTAGCCATCATGTCTAACATGTCATTAAGCCTATGCATGAGAAACCTATATTTGACCATGATTTTGTTGATGGCTCTATTGCCCACACACATGTGCCAAGTGCTGTCTTTCTTAGGTGTCAGTAAAGCGGGTACGACACACGGGCTCATGCTCTCCTGGATGAAACCCTTTCGCAGGAGCTCATCTACCTGCTTCTTCAACTTTGCATGCTCTGCAGGGTTCATCTTATAGTGAGGAAGGTTTGGTAGAGTCGACCCAGGGATACGATCAATGGCATGCTGGATGTTCCTCATGAGTGGCAACTCATTTGGCAAATACTTAGGGAATACATCTTTGTACTCCTCTAAGACTGGGGCTACCTCGTGGGGTAACCCTACTGGTACCTCTAGTGTAGCCTCTCTAGCCACTAAGGCTTACACCGTAGAATCCTCCTCAGTCTCTCTTTTAAACTCTTTAGCTGTGATGATGTGGAGAGACTTGGGTGTGGATTTCCTCACTTCTTTAGACTCACTAGCATTCTCATCTTTTTTCTGTGCAGTGTTTTGTGGTGGCATAGGATTAATTTTGATTTTCTTGCCGTTATGCATGAAGGTACACACATTAGAATGGCCGTAGATTGTGACGTCATTATCGAATAGCCACGACTTGCCTAGGTTGATGTGACCTACATCCATGGGCAACACATCACACCACATGGACTCCTTATAAGATCCAAACTCGATGGGTGACAGGAAGGGAAGTCTTGTCTACCATGAGACTTTGTACGGGTCAGGATGAGGGGTGACCTCTAACTTTAGATGGCCTAAGGTGCTAGCGGAAATTACATTCTGGCAACTTCCATCGTCTACTATCACCTTGCAATTTTTCTCGCTACACTTGGTGATCGTGTAGAAGATAGTGTTGCAACACCAGTCAACACTACTTCTAGTCTAGGCTAGCACACACCTGACAACTGCTAGTGTGGCATCATCACCCACCTCATCCTCATCACTCAATGATCCTACGGGCTGATATTCTTCGACTTCAGAGTCGCCCTAATCATACTCGTTATCCTGGGAATCGCCTATGACTAAAGCTTTTCCTTTGCTCTTAGTGGGACACCGAGTTGCAAAATGATCAATATTTCCACATTCGTAACATCGCACATTTTGTCCTCTACTTGGACCAGCACCAAGGACTCCTTTTCCCTTGTCATCCCCAGGCCTAGGCGGAACATTTGCCTGTGCCCTGGGTTGATTACCAATGTTGGGTCTAGTTCCCTGAGAACCAGTCCTAACATTAGAGTCTTGGTAATCGAACCGTCTTGTGACAGGAGTCTTCAGATATTGTTCTAATTCCTGCACCGCTTGGTACATCTCGTCCAAATCTGTCATTGGACGAGCCTAAAGCTTATGCTGAAGATCCGATCGAAGGCCCGTCTTGAAACGCATGAGTGTTACTAGAGGGTCTTCCTCAATGTCACACCGCATCATAAATGCTTCAAATTTTGCGATGTATTCTGCAACAGGCATGGATCCTTGGCGTAAAGATTGCCATTGTTCTAGGAGCTTCTGGCGATAAGAGAGAGGGAGGTACTTCTCTCTTAAGCATAGTTTTCATCTCGTTCCATTGGGTAATGGGAGCTCCTCCCACCCGTTCAATCCTACGCTCATTATTGGTCCAATACACCTTCGCTTGCCCCACAAGCATCATTTTGGCAAACCGCACTTGTCGGTTCTCTGACATCTCATGCCACTCAAAATAGTGGTCCATGTCAGCTAACCAATCAAGGAACGCCTTGGGGTTAAAGCGCCAATCAAAGCTTGGGGCATCAATCCTGACATTCTTTATGGCCCTCTCATCAGGATCAAAGCGGTCCTGGTATGCCTGTTCTCTACCCGCGCCATTGGTGGGGGTTTGTCTAGGGACTGGCTCCTCACCAACACTACCTGCCTGAGACTGCACATCTCCCCCAACAGTGGGGTTCTCCCTTTGGGATGCCTCTAATCGCTCAAGTCTAGCTTCGGTGGCGGTCAATTTTCGTTCGATATTTTTGTTGGATGTCTCTATGACAGTTATCTTTTGGAGTAATTGAGCGAGGTGATCACTTAATTGCTCTTTACTCGTGATGGGGTGTTGGCCAAAACCCTTACCACTTCTAGTGGGCATACACCAAAAACTCGAACTCGATTTTCTTAAACTCGACTCTAAGGTTTGAACAGACCTCAATATGGATGTATGATCATATTTCTATATGATGTATGAATGCTGCAGATTTTCAAATTTAACTAGAATGAAAACACAAATTTGAAAATTTAGATTTATACCTCACAGGATTGTGAATCTGAAAAATCAGGTTTGCAATTTCTATGGGGTGTAGATATGGAATTATCTAGACAATCCTAGATGAGAAAACAGATGATCCTAAGTTCAGGTAACTCGATCTAATAAAAACCATGCAAAACCTAAGGCTTTGATACCAAATTTGATGCAGGACGGTCTAACTAGGATGCATTTGTGAGCACAAAAATGATCCAGTAAAATAAACTAAGCAAATCAATTAAAATATTCACATTCCACATCATAGTAAAGATAATAATAAAGGGAACATGCAATGGTTGCAAACCATCATCACAATCCTGCGGTACCGTATTCAAATCATGCGTGGATTGGATCCGGCGAGGGATGGGACCTCCTGATCTTGCATGGTTTTAATCTAACAATCAAGGCAACTTCTCTAGTCTAGGGAATCCAAGGATTTCTGGAATAAGGACGGCTGGAAAATCTGAGAGAGTGTTGGGATCAATTCTTAGACTTTCATGGTCAATAGCAACAAAAAAAAAAAGGACTAGGCGTGGAAAGAAAAGAAGAAGGTTGAAGGGCTAGAAATAGAAGTTAGAAGAAGAGAAGAGATTAGGGGAAGAGAAGAACTTACCACAAAGAGAAAGGGGAAGGAGGCACCAAGCTTTCATTAAAAAAATATATCATTTGGTTTAGGGTAGAAAGCACCCTATTTATAAAATTCGGATTTAAAAGGAAATGACTAAAATACCCCTATAACGAAAGTAAAAAAAAAATGTACAAAACAAAGCCTTCTAAAAAAAAAAAAATAAATAAATCACGCGTAACAGATGAGTCTTCTAACTCATCCTACACGTGTGTCCTCCTGATGTGGGGCCTTCAATTGATCCAAGGACACGTGTAAGGTCTTCAAAATCATCATTAAGTTGTGAATGTAATCAAATCTTCAAAATCATCATTTAGTTGTGAATGTACTCAAATCTTCAAAGTAATCATTTAGTTGTGCATGTAACCATCATCGAGCCATAAAGATGTATTCGTTAGTCGCTTTCGTCTTTGATAAACTTTGAAGGGTCTGATGTCCTCATCACATATGATGATCTATACAATAGAGTGGGGATAAGGGAATGTGAGAAAGACATCTTCAAACTTGTAAAAATGAGAGAGGAAAGGTAGGGACCTAGATAATGTTGGATGCAATAAGTGTGATGACTAGAGAGTGTTGGTTAAGGATGATGAGATCATGAAAAGTGGAGAAGTTATTTTTGGAACTTTTTAAATAACAACCACTCTAAGGGCCTGTTTGTTAACGCTGAATTTTTTTTACTTAATGCAAAATCTGGAAAGCACTCAACATTTAGTGGTGTTTGTTAACACCGAACGTAGAAAGCACTTTGTAAGTTTTTGCGGATTTTTTTCGGCGATGGAGACTTAGCTTAATGGTGAATCTAGAATGCACTTCGCAGACTTAAAAAAAAAGATCCAAAATTTCCCCACGCGACGGAGATTTTCTCCTTTGCATAATACACAACCCAACTTTTAATGTGTGGCACTTCTCTGAGCCCACCATGATTTGTGTTAGATCCACACCGTCCATCAACTTTTATATATCATTCTAGAGCATTATCTCAAAAAATAGGCACATCCAAAGCTCAAGTCGACCACATCACATAAAGTAGTGGGAATGGAACGATTACCGTTAAAACCTTCCTACAGTCCATTGCGAAGCTTATTTCCCATCTGACCTCTTCATAAGGTCACACAAACCTGGATCAAGGGAAAACACAAAAATCAGCTTGATCAGAGCGTTTGTGGCCTCAAAAAGTTTTCAATGGGAGGCACCCAATTCCCAGTGTTTCTTGTAGTGTGGCCCACTTGAGCCTTATATCTACATTGTTTTTTTTGTCTTATTTCCTAAAATAATATGAAAAATGGATGGACCGTGTGGATAAAACATATACATCACGGTAGGCCTCACAGAGCCCTTTGACAAGACCATCCGTCTCTAGCTAGATCCGTGTGGGGGTAGTACGGAAGCTCAACCCGATTTGGAGGAGCGGATTAGGTGAGACCCCGATCCATCGAGGTGGGTGGGACCCCTGACTGTGGGGCGCATTGTGATATATGTGACTACGTCCACAGATTCCACACCGTCCATCCATATTGAAAGCTCATTTTAAGGCATAATCCAAAAAATGAAGCAGCTCCAAATTCCAGATGGATCATTGTATAGGAAACAGTGGTGATTGACCATTAAAAACTTCTTGTGGGGCCATAAAAGCTTTGGATCAAGATGATATTTATGTGGTCTCTTCATCTAGTTGTTTATGACCTTATCAACATGTTAGATGACAAATAAACATCTTGGTGGAATCCATGAAGTTTTTAATGGTGAGATGTTTGTGAGAAATCCATCATTTTAGACCATGATACAAAAAATGAAGTTGATGCAGGACAATTAACCACTTGCTCTAAAACCTCGAATTGTTAGAGCATGGCGAATTAATCTCTTTATCTTATAGCCTAGGCTCTACATCTCATAGGTTAGGACCTCGGCCGAACCCCCCTCGTGGGCCCTAAATTACATGGGTATTGCCTCACACGAGCCACCCGCCTCACACAGCTAGGGCCCACCTCACACGAACCACCTGCCTCTCACGGGCCTCCCACCCCGAGCGTGCCCCCTGCATCCCACAGGCAACCCCACTCGAGCCCGGTGTGAAAATGCCCCTGCATTAATCACTCCCAGTGAGGAGTTTCGAACATGAGACCTCTCGCTCTGATACCAATTTGATGCAGGACAATTAACCACTTGCTCTAAAAGCTCGAACGCCACCTGCCTCACATGAGCCGCCCACCCCGAGTGTGCACCTGCATCCCAGAGGCAACCCCCTTGCATTAATCACCCTCGGTGAGGAGTCTCGAACACGAGACCTCCCGCTCTGATACCAATTTGATGTAGGACAATTAACCACTTGCTCTAAAAGTTTGAGCTTTTAGAGCAAGTGGTTAATTGTCCTGCATCAGAAGTGGATCCAAAACTCAAGTGGACCATACGGGAGGAAGGTTTTTTGTCCATAAAAGTTTTGTCAAGCAGATCCAAAACAGTGACCACTGTTGAAACATTAATATGGCCACAAAAGTTTTGCATCAGTCCAAGTTTTTTCTCTTTTCACTTCATTCCAATGGTAATGGCCTTATAAATGGTTTGGATGGCATATAAACATCAAGGTAGAGCCCATGAAGGTTTCAACGGTAAATATTTCTTTATCTAATTTTCCCTCTCATGTGGCCCACTTGAGTTTTGAATCCGCTTCATTTTTAGTGATGTGTCCTAAAATGAGCTCACAAAATGGATGGACGGGTGGATTTTTCCCTAACATCACGATATACCCCACCTAGCATCATAGCATGGGAACTTCCTGCGAAACCCTTTCGCTAGAAATCTGCATCCCACCGTGATGTATGAGACTACATCTATGCCGTCCTTCCTTACTGAAAGCTCATTCTTGGACATGATCCGAAGCAGATCCAAATATCAGATGGACCATAGTATAAGAAATAGTGGTAAATGACCATTAAAATTTTTTTGTGGGCTACAAAAGCTTTGGATTAAGATGATATTTGTGTGGTCTTTTCATCTTGGTCTTTTTGACCTTATTAACAGTTTGGATGACAAATAAACATTCTGGTGGAATCCATGAAGTTTTTAATGGTAGGGATTCAATCATGATTGTTTACAAAGGCAAATGTGTTAAATTAACATATTTTAAACAATTCAAACGTTTGTTAACAAACAGGTTGTTCTAGATTTACTGCTAATTTTCTGGCTTCAAATTCTGACTTTAGATTCAGATTTCAGATTCAGACTTAGGACTTCAAATTTAGCAAACATGCCCTAAGAGTTTAGGCATGCAAGGAATCATGTACTCAAATGAGGCCAGAGTCTAGATAGTTTCCTAGGATCAGGATTTTTTAAGTGAAAGAAGCTTTGAGAAAGATGAAGACAAGAAAGGCCTTAGGACTAGATGGTATACCAATAGAGGTTTGGAAGTACATGGGAGAATTGGTCTATTTGGTTGAAAAGTTGTTCACTAAGGTGGTAAGATCATAGAAAATGCCAGATGAATGAAGGAAAAGTAATGTGGTATCTATTTATAAGAACAAATGAGACATAATGAGCTGCACTAACTATTGTGGGATTAAATGTATAAATCACATTATAAAACTTTGGAGAGAGTGAAGAAAATTAGAAATTGGTGACAATGTCAAATTTACCGGTTTATTTTATGTCACTGTTTAAATGGCCGAAATCGGTGTTGGATAGATTGGAGAAAATTAGAAGTGATTTCCTATGGAAGGGAGCGGAAGGAAAGCACGAATTTCATCTTATGAATTGGGAGGAGGTGTGCAAGCCTTGGGATCAAGGGGGGCTGGTTTGAGAAGCTTGGAGAGGATAAACGATGCATTGATAGGGAAATGGGCATGGAGGTTTGGGGAGGAAGAGGGGTCCCTTTGGAGGGAGGTAGTATGTAGAAAGTATGGGGTTGACGATGGGGGATGGTGGACTCAAACATCATTGATGTATAGATCTTCCTTAGTGTGGAAAGCGGTAGCTTGGGTTAGGCATAAGGTGTCGGAAGGCGTCGGGTTCTCTTTAGGGAATGGGTTGAAGATAAAGTTTTGGGATTATATTTGGGTGGGGGATAAAAAATTGGGAGAGCAATTTCCAAGGATAGCTAGGTTGGCCTGGGGGGGGGGGGGGGGGGGGGGGGGGGGGGGGGGGGGATTGTAGTGGCTAGCTGCTTCTTGATACAAGGTGAAAACTCCATCTGGGCTCCTTCGTGTAGGAGGAATTTGCATGATGACGAGGTTGAGGAGTTTGCGGGTTGCTGGCCCTTCTTCATAAGGTGAGGTCAGTGCTTTCAAAACTGGATTCCTTGCCATGGCTAAGGGAAAGATCTGGTAGATTTTGGTCAGATCCCTCTACAAGTTTTTGGAGGAAGGAGGTACAAATAGTAAGCCCACTGACGGAAGTTTGGCGCTACAGTGTGCCTTCAGAGGTGGCGGCGTTTGTGCGGTTGCTAGGATGCAGCAATGTTCTGATAGTAAATAATCTCAGGAAAAAGGAAGATGATTCTTCCGAACGTTTGTGTGATGTGTTTCAAGGGCGAGGAGACGGTGGATCACTTTTTTATCCATTGTGACTTTGTGAGGCAGATGTGGTATAACATCTTCAACCTCTTTGGAGTATCGTGGGTTTCACCAAGTTCCATTGGCCAATTCTTTTTTATGTGGCACGCAGGCATGCATGGGATCACGGGTCAGAAAGTTTGGCACCTTGCAATGTTGGCAGGGTTATGGTTTGTTTGGTTGGAAAGGAATAATAGAACTTTCAGGAAACGTTCGGGTTGAGTTGAGGAAGCATTCAAGAAAGCGAAGCTTCATGTTATTCAATGGGCAGTGGCCGCTAAGTTTGTTGCTCCGTTTTCGGCCAACCGAGCAGACCTTTGAGCAAGGTATTCTGTAACAGTAACGGTGGCCATAACGGCCACCACCATTACCTTTACGATACGGGTCGTAACGGCTGTTACGGTCTCTCTCTCTCTTTTTTTTTTTTTTTTTTTTTATTGAAAAAAAAATCTCGAAAAACCTGTATCTGCCTCTTAATGTTGATTAAAAAGTATGGAAAACCTGTACATTCCCCATAACAAACAATTATAGGGCTATTATGGCCTTTATAAGGGATGTAATGTGCCGTTAAAGGCAATTATGGGTCATTGTTTTTTCCATAACGGCTATTATGGCCGTTACGACCCCGTAACGTGTAACGGTTTCCACCGTTACCTTTACGTAACGGCCTTTACGACACACCATGCCTTTGAGGGTCCTTGGAAGGGTGTATAGTTTTCTCTTTTTGTTTCTTCTGGCTTCGGCCTTTTTCTCTATAAAATTCTGTTCTTATCGCTCAAAAAAGAAGAAATAATCCAAAATGACCATTTTCGATATCTTAGGTCGATGATCCATAAATCGTGAAAGCAAAGAGATTGAGAAGGATGTTGCTCATAGAATTGAAGTCGTTTGGATGAAGTGGAGATGTGCCTCTAGAGTTTTATCATTAATGTGATCGCTGCACGCTGCATACTAATCCAACTGAAGGGGAAATTTTACAGGATAGCTAATAAGACCCGCCATGCTTTATGGGACAGAATGTTGGGGCAGCTAGATGTGTAGCTGAAAGGAGGACGTTGAGATGGATGAGCGGCAACAAGGAAGGATAGAATTAGAAATGATTGCATTCGAGGGAACTTAGGTGAAAGGATGAGGTAAAGTAGACTTAGATGGTTTGGCCATGTGCAAAGGAGACGAAGAACTGCACATGGTAAGAGTGAGTTGGTTCTAGTTGAAGACTCCGAGAGAGCAAGGTGAAGGCCCAAAAGGATGTAGTTGAGGTAGAGTGAAAAGACTTGATGACCTATGGTTTAACTGAGGATATGGTCCTTGCTAGAGTGGAATTGCAGAGCAGTATTCATGTGGCAAACCCCAATTAGTTGGGATAAGGATTAGATGACAGAGATGATGGCGATGATAGGTTACTGATGAGGCCTGTAAAATGTAGTAGTGGCAAAACATCATTGACTTGAGTGTGGAATCTAACCTTGTTTTCGTACTTGTGGAGAAAGATACTAGTGCAGAGTTTTTGGGTTTGTGCATAGGCATAGCCAAGATCAAACTCCAGATATAGATCTGTTAGTTCAGCCTGGGAGAAGATCATTTGATTTAAACTGGGAAATATCTTCAGATTTTCAGCGTTCTTTCATATCGGAGGATTTAGGGTTTCTACAAATAAGAACTTGCTCTATTGCCATGTTAGACCTGCTCTAACACCATGCTTAAAATGATTGAAGGAAGTTAATGCAATTGGTACGATGCGATGTTACAATTTATCAAGAAAAGAAAAGGATATGATGTGATATCATACAGAACATCCATCTGAATTCCACTATCATTACGTGGATATGCCACTGTGATCTGTCAATCTAACAAGCCGGTACTAAGTCCAGATAAAGAATGAGGCTGATTTTGATGTCAGGCAGGCTGCTGGTTGCCAAATTTTTGCCAAAAAATTTGAAAGCTGACTGGGAGAAGGCTGTGATGATGATGATCTTCTAGGAACCTTTCTATCAACAAATATCAAAGATATTTTAGAAATCTATCAATTGCACAGAAACTCCATTATGACTTGAAACCATTCTCCAATAAGGAAACTTACGAAAATCATATCTTCTCCAAATGAATATCGAATGACATGATCCTAGCTATCCATGTTTAGTCACTTCCATTTCATGACTTGTTATCTTTGAGAAAATTTGAAGTCTGAACTAAGAGCCGCGATTCTTCTTCTAGTATCATCTAACAGATTTCCTTCTACTCAACAGATGACTGGCTAGGTAAGATATTAAATTATGTCAGTCTTACTAGTAGGGAACTTTCTCAGACCAGAGTAGGGGAAGAATTGTAAGTGGATCCAATGTCGTTCGATTGCAAATCAGGCCATGAGTATTAAAAGTCAATTGGACTATGGGCCACATTGATCTAATCAGATTGCCTATCTAGTGGTCCAATTGCTTTGTGAAGGCCACAAGAACAATTGGATGGTTCAAATAAGAAACTGATTGGACTGCAGAAGCCCACAAGTCCATCCGGGCAAGCATTATATACAAACCATAGAGCATGAACAAGGGTTTTGTACAAGTTGTACAGGCCACTATAACCATATGGTTGGGTGGATGCAAGCCTTTGGGTAGAATTTGGACTCTTTGACATTGTTTCCACATTGGGTTAATCTTTTTCTTCTATTACAAGTTCTTATGTTTCCTTATTGAGTTAATTCTTCTATTCTATACAAGTTCTTAGGCTTACTTCGAGACAATTCAGGAAAGAAAGAAGAGATTAATAGGCTTCAAGCCTTGTTTTTTTTTTTTTTTTTTTTTTGTTTTTGTTTTTTTTGTTTTTGTTTTTGTTTTTTTTTTTTGTTTTTTTTTGTTTTTTTTCCCATTTAAAAGGGATTTGTGTTGAAAAGGTAGATACAAAGCCACATGGAACTACATAGACATGTCCCAAACTATTTGTTTGAAATAATGCTCCTTTGCCTTTGTTTTTCGTGATTGGAAGCATATTCTTGAGGTGAGACTCTTACGGAAACCCTTTGGGGGAGTTTGCATTAGGTTTTGTAGTGCATATTCCGGAAGTGATGGGATTTAATCTTGAAATTAGTTGTTCATTCCTGTTCATGTAGATTTAATTCCATCTTAGTTGCCTCATCTATATTTTGTATTAGAAATTTAGAACAAGTTCCATCTTGGGAATTGCTTTTATTTCTTTTCTGTTCACTATATCCAATCCCTGCCCTAACCCTAAATTCCCTCAATTTCCCTGAAGCCCCACAAAATTCCCTAGCCCTATACCGAAATTTCCAATTTCCCCAATTTCCCTAACCCTAGACACTAATTCCCAAACTTCTGCATAATGTCCCCAATCTCAATCCCTGTTCCTCAATTCTCAAAATTCCCCTCAATCTAAAACCCTAAATCTACAATTGTCCCTAAATTTGCCCAACCTAAACCCTAGTTGCTCACTTTCTCCTGGTTTTAGGTTCAATACTGCCCCAAACTAAACCATAAACATCAATTTCTCCCAATTACCTAACCCATGCAACCATACAACTCCAGCTCCATACATAGCCCTGATGCATCCTTATACATCCCTAGACCTTTCAAAACCCTATTTCATCTTCAAACACCACCAGTTCTACCCTAAGCCTACCCTAAGCCAACCATCATACCCTGAACAGCCCCAACATCCATAAATCCTAGCCCCCTTACAGTTCCCAATTCCCAATTTATCTTTTTTTAACAGTCCCTAAAACAGAAATTGTAGCCTATTACTGCTGCAGTTCCTATGGTCATAATGGTACTCCATCCAAAACTCTAATTGCAGCCCTATTATGTCCCAATTCCCTATTCCCAAACCCTAAATCCTATCTACATCATCCCAAGTCCAACCACATATCATAATCCAACTTTCCCAGCCAAAACAGCAACTTAAGCCTTCTCCACTGCCAAAACCGTCAACCATAGCTCTATAGTCCCTTAGGCCACCTGCATCTCATCTGTCTCCTCCAAACTTCAATGACAACCAATTTCAGCCCAAACATTGCCCAAAGAGTCCCCTAATCAATTCCCAAACCTGTTATACTTCTAACCTGTTCCCAATAACATATGCAACTTGTCCACTTTCAACGAACAAAACCCCACACATAAACCTGTCCCAAAACCTGTTCAGAATCAACCCATTTTAACCTTAACCTAGCCTTTAAACCTGCACCGGGACTATCCACACATTGTCCACTTTTAGCCTAAACCCAGCACCCAAAATCTGTCCAGCAGCTTGTCCCAGAATCTCAACCCATCTTTTGACGAGCTTGACCTGGCTTTGGACTGGGCTTGGATCTATTAGCTTGGTCCATGGGCTGGGCTTGGGCCTCGGCATAGCCTGATCAATTTTTGGGATGGGTTTGGGCTCAAGTAATTGCAGCTCGACCTAGCCTAGCCCCGCTCCGCCTAACCTGACTTCTTATGTACATGTGCTTTATGCTATGAATATGCCATTCTAATGCTCGATTAGGCAACCCATGCATCTTGAATGTTTACATTAGAAAAGGGGAATAAGATTGTAGGTAGAGAGGAAGAAGGGGAAGAAGAAGAGAAAAGAAGAAGAATAGAGGAGAAAACGTTAGGGCTCTAATCAACCCCCTTTCTCTTATTACAAATAGGCCCTTATTAGACCACATATTACATAAAGCCCTTTAACTATATTCTTAACACTCCCTCTCAAGCTGAGCAAAAATATCTATCATGCCCAACTTTCTAAGAACATATTCCCTTTGTGAGAATGTCAGTCAGCTGAGTCTTAGTTGTTACAAACGATAAGCAAAGATCTTGAGAGGTGACTTGTTCATGAATGAAGTGCATGCCAACTTCAATGTGCTTGGTATGATCATGCTATACTGGATTTTGTGCTATGCTAAATTGCTAATGGTTGCCACGTCATCACAAAACAACTTCATAGGAGCATCCGCCTTGATTCCCAAATTACGAAGCAGAATTTTCAGCCACAACACTTTTGCTACACCATGTGCCATAACCCCGTACTCTACTTCAGCACTAGACTTTGCCACCACAGGTTGTTTCTTGCTTCTCCAAGTGACCAAATTTCCTCCCACGAAAGTACAATATCTTGTAGTCGACTTTCTGTCATCTACACCACCAGCCCAATCTGCGTCAGTGTAGGCTTCCATGCGCAAATGTCCATGATCTACAAACAAAAGTCCCCTACCAGGAGATGCCTTCAAATATCTTAAGATTCTTTCAACCGCCTAAAAGTAGGGAACCTGTGGAGCTTGCATAAACTGACTTACCACATTTATTGCATATGCTATATTAGGTCTGGTGAGAGAAAGAGAAGTCTGCTAAGCCACATCTGATACATCTTTTTGTTTAGTAATAAGTCCCTCTCACTTTGGCTCAGCTTATGATTAGGATCAACAGGAGTGTCTGCTGGTCGAGAACCTAGCTCACCAGTCTCCTTTAGTAAGTGTAAGGTGTACTTTCTTTGAGATATAAACATACCCTTCTTTGATCAAGCATCCTTTATACCCAGAAAATATTTCAAATTTCCTAGATTCTTAATCTCAAGCTCTTTTGCAAAAAAAAAATTCTTCAATTTTTGAATTTCCTGAGAATCATCTCCTGTCGTCATAATATCATCCACACAAACAATCAAAGCTGTAGTCAACTGACCCTGTCGCCTCACAAAAAGGGGATAATCGGTGTGACCCTGGGAATAACCAATCCTTTTCATAGCCCTCTCAAATCAAGCCTGGGGAGATCGTTTAAGTCCATAAATACGTCTTTAACCTATTGACCTTTCCCTGACTGTTGGAGAACATGAAACCAGGTAGAGCAGCCATACACTTCCTCCTTCAAGTCTCTATGGAGAAACGCGTTCTTCATATCTAGCTGATACAATAGCCAAGAAAAATTGGCCGCAAGCGACGGTAGAACCTGCATGGAGTTCATCTTGGCTATAGGTGCAAATGTTTCCTTGTACTCAATCCCATACGTTTGAGTGTATCGTTTAAAAACAAGCTTGGCTTTATACCTTTCAATTAATCCATCCATCTTGTGTTTAATTGTGAAGACCCATCTGCAACCCATTGGCTCCTTTCCTTTTGGGCAAATCTATCAATTTTCATGTGCCATTTTTCATCATTGCCCTTATCTTTTCCATCACAGCCTCACACTACTTTGGATTGGAGACTGCCTCTTGGAATCTAAGGCAAAGAAACAGAAGAAACCAAAGATAAGAAGGAATAATAATAGGAAGGAGACAAGGTTGCATATGAAATAAAGTTAAATATAGGATGCGAATTACATTGGCTCTTTCCCTTGCATAAGGCAATGAGAGTACTATCAGAGGAAGAAGGAACAAACAAAGGAGAATGATTACCTGATTCCAAGCAATTAGAATTAGTGGGTGGGTGTGTCGCCGTGATCACCCCTTTTTGGCATCTTGTGTAATTTGCAGTTCTTTTTGCCTTTAAGTGTTGGGCTGCATCAGTAATAATATTAGTAGGCTACGTTGGACTTACTAGAACAGTAGCCAATGGAACAAGAACATGAAGGGGATAAATTGGAGGAGGATGCTTCTCTTCCAACTCACTAAGCTCCCCCCGAAGAGGGGTAGGATTACGAGAAAAATAAGATATGGACTCGAAAAAGGTGACATCCGTAGTGACAAAACATTTTCTGAACACAAGATCAAAATACTGTCCCTTTCATGCGGAGGGATACCTCAGAAATACACCCCGAATGGCTTTTAGATCTATCTTGGTTTGTTTTTAGACCCAAGACATGAATGAAACACACACCCCCAAGTACAAAAGGTGGAACAATGAAAGATGGCTAATCCAGACAAAAGGGCCTGATGCGGGGACTTCAACTTCAATACCCTGGATGGCATACGAGTAATAAGATAGGTGGCTGTAAGCACTGCATCAGCCCTAAAATGCTTTGGAATGTCCATCCTATCAAGAGGCTCTTTGTAACTTCAAGAAGATGACGATTCTTGTGTTTTTCCACTCCATTTTGCTGAGGAGTGTATGGACAAGAGCTTTGATGAATCATCCCATATTCTTCTAAATAATCCCGTAATTCACCTTCGAAGTATTCTCGAGCATTGTCTGACCAAAATATTTTTATTTTCTTATCTAACTAGTGAATACCATCTTATGGAACCTTTAAATAATATGCGACACTTCATCACGAACCTTCATGAGATGCAACCTGGTGCAGTGGGGGGAAATCATCCACAAAAGAAATGAAATATCGATAGCCATCCATGGATACAATGGGAGTAGGTCGCTACACATTATAATGAACAATATGAAACAGAAACAAACTTTTATTAAAACTTGGGGAAAAAGTTGATCTACAAAACTTGGACAACTCACAAACTTCACACTGTAAATTATTACTCAAAATTGACTTAAATGAGTTTGGAAATAATAACTTCAATGACTGAAAAGACATGTTCTAAACAACTATGTCACAAATTAACCCGAGCATTATTATGATCCCTACTAAGATTACTATTTGATTGCAAGGTTGAAGAGCAGCAATATCCGTAAGGTAGAGACTATTCGCTTCATGACCACTTCCAATCATTTTCCTTGTTACCAAGTCCTGGAAAACATAGCAGGTAGGGAAAAAAGTTACGCAACAGTTCCAATTTTTGGTAAGGCTACCACAAAAAAAATAAATTTGTGGATAATTTTGGAACATGAAGAAGAAAAGATATAGACAAGTGATCATTAAACTTGATATCATCCTTCTTAGAGATAGAGGATAGGGATCCATTAGCAATTCACACTTCATCTCTTCCAGAAGATAGATTGTATGACGAAAAGATGGACAATAGACCTCTCATGTGATTAGACACACCTAAATCAATGATCCAGGCTGGGCATGAGGAATAGCAAACAAGGTTAGCAAACGCATGTGTACCTAGCTGTGCGAATGAACTAGAAGCATATAGACCTTCCAATTGGGAAAGTAAACAACGAAGGCAGTCCAATTCTGTAATAGATAACTGTTCGAGGTTGATGAGGGCGGTCTAGTAGGAGGGCTGATGTGGAAGAAGAATTAGCGCCCGAGAAAGGAGGAGCAGAGATAGCAACATACAAGGCCATTGGGGGACTGTCCAGAATGGTTGAATTTTGTTGATTTACTGTGAAGATTTCAACAAGTCTCCTGTGTACGGCGGGTTTTCCTACGTTGGTCACATCTCAACTTATCCTTCTCATCAGGTGCTCTGGTCTTCCAATTGGATCATTTTCTACCCGTAAAATAACGAAAAGTGACAGCAAAAGCTGAATGATCATTGTTGGAAGGGATTGCAACTCGTTGCTTGGCTTTCCTTGCTTTGAACTGGGAAATAAACTTGGTCCAATGTGGGCAGCTTATCTCTCCCCAAGATTTGCACTTGTGTCCATTCATACTCATAGTTTAAACAAGCTAAGGAATCGAATATGCGATTTTGTTCGATTTGTTTTTGATGTCTCTCCCTATCAACATTAGTTTCCCATTGTAATAACTGGTGATAATCCAACTCTTCCCATAGACCTTGAAGAGTGGAAGAATAAGGAGCCAAACTCTTCTTCCCTTGACAAAGGGTGTCAATATCCTAGTGAAGCTGTTAGACACGGTTCTGGTAACTTTATCTCAGACTTCCTTGGTTGTCTATAGGAACAAGGATCCTCTACTGATATGAGGTTGCATGGAGTTAAGTAGCCAACTAAGTGAAGACATCACCTTCAAGTTCTCTTTCTCCCACTTCACATTCCCTAGTTTTTCTTGCCTACAGATGTACATCTTGGTGCATTGAGACCCTTAATGGAAATTAGTGCCATCCAACTTTTTAGTTGTAATCTACACACTAGGGTTGTTAACATAACCACCTATTGCAAACAAGGAATTTGAGGCATAGGAATATTGGAAGAAGCATCTTAACCACTGGGAGTTGACATCTCATAGAAACAACTCTTCCACCAAAATATTACAAAGATACTACTAATATTCTGATTTTGCTTCCGTAGTATTCTGGGGATATTAGAAAAAAAAAAACATGAATGAGGTAAGGGAGGGGGCGGCAACTTAAAGACCTAGAAAAACTTCACTACTCCCATGAAACTCCTCCAAATCGAGAGACCAACACTAATGGCTAGAGAAACTCTGTAGGTTTAAACCTTCATAGCCCATATCAAAATAAATAAATAAATAAAAATCTTTGTTTTGAAGAACAAATCAAATAACAAAAGACTACAACTTTTTTTTTTCTTATTCAGAATTTTAGGAAGAAAAGGTCATCCCACCTTTAAATCTTCATTAAATTTATTGAAACTGGGCTCAAAGATCCCAAAAAGTAGGCCGATCTAGATCCTATACTTGTCAGGCCTAAAGCATGTGGCTGTACGACTGCCGATGTCAGCCGTACGCCATGGTGTGCCGTAAAGGCCGTTACGAGGCCGTAAAGGTCGTTATGTGAAGGTAATGGTGGCAACCGTTACACGGTACGGGGTTGTAACGGTTGTAACAACCGTTATGGCAAAAATGACCTATAACCGTCATTAATGGCTCGTTACACTCCTTGTAAAGGCCGTAATAGCCCTATAATGGTTTGTTATGATGCAAATACAGGTTTTTCGGATATTTTTTTCAACGTTACGAGGTATATACAAGTTTTTTTGGGCTTAAAAAAA
The DNA here is from genome assembly GCA_021015155.1 of Magnolia officinalis. Classification (NCBI taxonomy): domain Eukaryota; kingdom Viridiplantae; phylum Streptophyta; class Magnoliopsida; order Magnoliales; family Magnoliaceae; genus Magnolia; species Magnolia officinalis. The sequence goes on from JAJHSJ010000006.1 coordinate 61,574,133, forward strand.
AAGAAAAAAAGAAACCGTAATAGCCGTTACAAACCCGTATCGTAAAGGTAACATTGGTGGCCGTTATGGCCCCCATTACCATTACGGAATACATTGCCGTACGCATAGATATGAAAATTGGTATTGTATCGGCCGATACGCCTGTATCGTATCCGTTTCGGTACACGAGACGATATGCGATATGGAATCGAGTTGGCCTGATACGAAAAAATTGACTCGTATCGGCCTATACCGGTCGATACAGGGCGTATCGGCACTGATATGGCTATTGCCGATACGCCCATTAAAGCCCAATTTTGATTTTTTTTTTTTCAAGATGTCACCATGTTTCATCTTTTTTTTTTTTGTCATTTAAATCATGGAAGAAGCTTGAAAACTCATTTTAGGCTAAATCTAGACCTATTTTGGGATCAAAACAAATGATTTAAGTGGGATTTGACAAATCGAAGCGAAGTGGACCATTATGGGAAAAATCGGAAGGAAGGGTAAACCTTCACTTTCTTTTTGATATTTTCATCTTTTTTTTTTTGGTCGTATTTCAATGTAATTGGCCCTAGTTCAGCAAATTATGCTTGATTTGTGTTCAATTAGGGTTGACCTTCAACAAGTCAAACCAACAAACAACATTCTCATCAAAGATTGGTCTGATACACCATCATATGCATGTCCAAAATACAAAAAAAAAGAAGATTGATTCTTGAATATCTTATTATTATCTTCTACTTTTTTTTCCTGATATTTTCCTTAATTCTTTGGCTTAAAAAAATTCTAATTGATACGGGCTGATACGGCCCTCCTATCGATACGCGACATCGTATTGTATCATTTTTCTGCTGGGCAATACGTCGACCAATAGCGACATTCAAAACCATGGTGGTTGTACAGCCCTATGAAGTCCCTAACTGCTATAGGAGCCTTAGGATGCGGCCCCCCCTCTCGTTTTCTCCTTATTCTTCTTCTTCTTCTTCTCGGGCTGCGGCTGTGGCCCCCCCCCCCCCCTATCGTTTTCTCCTCCTTCTTCTTCTCCTTCTTCTTCTCGGGCTGCGACTGCAGTTGCAACTCTTATTTTCCCCTTCTCTCTCGTTTTCTCTTTCTTTCCCTCTCCTTTTCTTCTTCTCTCTCCATTTCCCTTTCTTTCCCTCTCATTTTTTCTTTTTCCCCTTCATTTCTCTCTCCCTCTCTCTCGGTCTTGGTCGGAAAAAGAATGGAAGCGGATTGACTGGTGTACCACACACCAGCTATATCGTTGCTGTAGGTACGTGTCATGCGAAGACGAGCACTGACGCTCCGAGTTGTACGAACGGTTTAAAAGAAATCAAAGTTCCGTGGGCCCCACAGTGATGTATTTATTATATCTACACCGTTCATCTATTTTTAGAGTTCATTTTAGAACATTAACCAAAAAATGAATCATATCCAAATATCATCTGGACCACACCATAAATAGTTGCGGAGATAATGATTTTCACCGTTAAAAAATTTGTAGGGCCCACCATAACGTTTATTTTACATCCAATCTGTTCATAAGGTCAAAAATACCTAAATGAAGAGGAAAAGTTTTGTTGATATTGATCCAAAACTTCTGTGACCCCAAAAAGGGTTTCAATGGTAGACGTTCAATCCCCCACTGCTTTTTGCAGTGTGGTCCAGTTGATAATTAGATCTGTATTATTTTTCGTGTCAAGCCTTGAGACGAGTTGGTCAAATAAATGGACGGTTTAGATATAACACATACCTCATGATCAGACCCACAAGACTTGTTGGCATCAAGTGAATGGACTGCGTACGCGGGCACGCTTTTATCAGACGGGTTAATAAAAGTACACGTGCCACATGGGCCCCACCATGATGTATGTATTTTATCCATGCCGTCCATCCATTTTGCCACATAATTTTAGGTCATGATCCAAAAAATTAGTAAGATCCAAATCTCAGGTGGACCACAGCATAGGAAACAGTGGTTATAGAATGCTCACCATTAAAAATTTCTTCGGGTCCACTGTAATGTTTATTTTCCATCTAACCTGTTAATTGGGTCACACTGACGTGGATGAAGGGAAAACACACATGTCAGCTTGATCTAAAACTTTTGTAGCCCCCAAATTTTTTTTAATAATGGACGTTTAATTATTGTTGTTTCTTATGGTGCGGTCCACCTGAGCTTTGGATCTGCCTCATTTTTGGGCTCATGCCCTAAAATTATTTGGCAAAATGGATGGACGGTGTGGATATAACACATTCATCATGGGTGAGGCCCAAAAAACTTTGACACTCGTGTGCTACACTTCACAATCCAAGTCCCGCCTAATTCGGGCCCTTAAAAAATTGTACACGAGACATGTATTAACTTAAAATTTACCAATTAAATTATGGACTATAATTGCTAACTCACAATGCCAAAATCAAATTGTTTGAATAGTTTTAATTGTTAATTTGTGGACGCTTATTTTTTAAAATAGGGCATTTTGATTTTTTTCATGATTCACTATCCAATAAATGTCCACCAATTCATAAGTGGGATAATGCCAACAAATTGCATGAATTTGAGGTTGATTTAGGGCATGTATTGTTCCTCCAAGTCAACCTCAAATTGGCAACGACATCTACCTAAATTTAATTTCATTTAAAAAAAAAACTATTGGGAGAAATGATATCAAATTATTGAGTATATAAATTAGATATTTAGAAAATTAAATATATGAATTTTGTAGTCAAATTCAGGTTATCTGGTTCATAAATTCCTTCGATAGTCCGATATAACTTCTCACCAAAGAGTGGACCGTTACACCACCATAAACATGTTCCAATTTATAAATGAATACATATTTGGAATGCTTAAAATATTTCGGATTAAATCCATATTTTTTCATATTTTTTTGGCAAAAAAAAAAATTTGCACCGTTACGGGCCGTTACACCCCCGTATCGGTATCGGTATCGGTATCGGTATCGGAGGGCACCGTTACGCCAACCGATACTGATACGGGATACCTTGCTAATACCTGGTAGAAAAGTGGAATAAGATTCTAGGAAGAGAGGTAGAAGAAGGGGAAGAAGAAGTGAAAGAAAGAAGAAAAGAAGAAGAAAAGAGGAGAAAATGTTAGGGCTCTATTCAACCCCTTTTTTCTTATTTAAAAGCAACTTAATTGAAAATTACAAATAGGCCCTTATTAGACCACATATTACATAAAAGCCCTTCTAATTATATTCTCAACATTGACCATTGGTTTCATTCCTAAGTTCTTTGTGCATGAGTAGCTTACTTGATCAATGGGGTTTTTTTTTTTTTTTTTTTTTTTTTTTTTTTTTTTTTTTTTTTTTTTTTCTTTTTTTGTAAAAAAAATAATAAAATAGAACAGTGTGTTTAGTGGATAGATTAGGAACATGCAAGTGGGAAATAGGATTTTATCAATTTTTGGACGGGTTGGGTCAGGCCCGAGCCCAACCAAATTTCCATGCTGAGGCTTACTATGCTAGGCTCGTATCGGGCTTGGGCCTTCTGTGTCAGGCTGGCCTATGCTGGGCCTGACCCAAACCCAGTCTGTTGCCACTCCTATTCTGAACCTTCAACAGCCCTAAAACCATTATCTCAGTTTGCCTAACCTTAAACTGGTAGCAAACTTCTGATGCCTACATGTGGTGGGGCTTCTTTAGTCCTATGACAGCGGAGAAGAGTAAAGTGAGATATGAGGATGATACAATCAGCCTCTTTGAAATGTCGGCTGGATGCTCTGACAAGTTGGTTAGATGCCATGAATGATCAGATGACTGTTGTGGAAGAGAAAAGCAAGAATAGTACAACTCCATTCCACAGGGCAATAGAGCAAATAAGGAAGGTCCTAACCTGCAAGTACAAGTAGAAACGGGTAGTGTCTCCCTGGACAGCCCACAACTAATACCGAGGGCCTGGGTAGAGTTGAAGGAACATATGGCTATGGATATGATCCTCGACCTGTATTCCTTTTCCCATGTTATCATCCACAAGGACCATGTAGGCCAATGCCTATTAGTCCTACCATCCCTTTGCTATATTATCTTGGGCATGGTTATTATGATGATGTTGAAGAGTGGAGTTAAAAGACTTCTTTTGGGAAACTAGATTTGGATGCCTTCCTGATTGGCTATGATCGTTGGAATTATTTGAGATGGTATGCTTGAAAATGGCGAGCTGAAAATACATTTTGCTAGGACGAAATTGAAAGGATCAGTTCCAAATTGGTGCAGCAAGCTAGACATCCTCCCGTGAGTTCTGGGGAGCAGATTAGAGGCAAACTGTAAGAAATGTTCTTGTCCTGGATTATGGATAGGCTCACATTGACGGACCTATTCTCTGTGCCAAAGTAACCTAACTGTGGAGGCATGTATAGATTATGATCTGATGATTTGATGCGAAGAGTCAGTGAATGAGCGACAAGCTGTGGCCCATTATTGCAATGGGTTATACGGATAGATTTAGTGGTAGATGAGGACAGTGATACGTCGTAGCCTAGAGGCTTACCAAATTTCCCTACACACCCAATCACAGATCAGTAGAATGCTGACAGGTGTGGTAGATTTCTAGCCGGGGTTTGTGTAGTGCCTAATTTCAATCCCACCTTGAACAATTACACCCCACATACCTCCACATAAGATTCCTACCAATAGTGGATTGATCAATGAACCTGTGGATGTATTTGTTGATAGATAACCAGATGCAGGGCCAACTGAAACCAAAGAACAGTTGATGGATGCACAGGCATAAGGGACCAATGGATCGGCCAGCACATCTACTGTTGGATGGGTACTTTAGACAGCTGAAGTTACGGGCAACTCAACAGTCCTCTCAATGAATTTTAACAAGGAATATGCTGAAATTGAGATGGATATGTTGATCATATCTCAGTGATGATCAGATCAGTCAGAAAAGAGACTCGTGGAAAAACAGAAGACAATGATGATCTCGATTTGAGAAGGGGCAGAAGATCTAGCGGTGTAATCTGGAGCCCAAGGATGATCGAGCCAGTTTGATGGCTAGGCCTCCAGGCTCCATCCTCAGCTCCAGCCATAACCTGTGAAGGAGAGGGAAAAAGACAACCTGGTGATGGATAGATCATGGATGACAGCTATCAACCCGAGGACAATTTCCTCTTGAAGCCATGGGAAGTGGATGAATCCAGGTCATACATCAGGCTCCACAGATGTTGATTCAAAATTTGGTGGAGTCGGATTGGACTTTAGACCTCACAAGTCCAATCATTGTTTCAGGCTCCAATACCAGTCATTGCTACAAATAAGTTTTGTACAACTGTAGAACTTCGTATAGCCATACAGATGGCATCCTCAGCTCCAAGTCCAATCAGTGTTTCAGGCTCCAATATCAGTCAGTGCTACAAATGACGGTTTTATACAGCTGTAGAACTTCATATAGCCATACGGATGGTGTACAAAGGTCATGAGTGATACATGAGAAGTAAAGTAAATATTGGATTCTATTTCAGTATCCCATGTCCATCAATTAGCATTAAAATGGGCCTGAAGATAATTTGGTTGTATTTTGGGAGGGTATTCACGGCTGTGCGATAAATAATTACTGCTTAAAGTCTCTCTCTCTCTCTCTCTCTCTCTCTCTCTCTCTCTCTCTCTCCCCCTCTCTCTCTCTCATAACTTGCAAACTGCATAAAGTTTCTTACAGTTGATGTATATGTAATTGAAAGTAGCTAGGAAAATTTGGAGTCTTTCGAGTTCTTGATTTTAGGTCTTTGAGCAGAAAGAACTCCTTAATGAGTTAGAACTAGCATGGATTCTCTCTAAGCTATCTTTTAGAGAGAGTTTGGGAAAGTTTCTCTAGAGAACCAAGGGTTCTTTCTTTCTTTCTTTTTTACTTCATTAATTGTGCAACCAATTTGGTTGCTTTACTGCTTATGCTTTTTAGCATTAAATTGCAAGGATGTACTTGTTGTCTATAAAAGGAAGCCATGTGGAATTATGTGGGTTGTTTGACTAAAATTGAATATTTCTTCACTTGGTAGCGGTTTGTGGTATTTGGGGCTGGATTTTTCAATATCAAGTGGAATTCCTGCATGTGATCTCTTGTTAAGATTCTTGGTGGAACTTGTTGTTTGAATCTGGCACGTATTTTCATAATTTTGCAAATGGCTTTCCCTATGCATCTAGTTACATCATGTATCTGCTTACATTTTGAAATAGATGCTTCACTGTTCCCCAACTTAATTCCCTCTCCCTTCTGCTCACACCTTGTGTAACCATGTACATGCCTGAATCTGAGTTCCTAAACCACATCGATAATTGTATTTGGCTATTTTATGAGAATAAGCTGTATTTATGAGAGAATATTGAGCTAAAATTAACTTTTTAAAATGCTGTGAATAACAAAAGGTGCTTTGGTTGATTTTCACATAGAGATTCCCGATCTCTGCATTCATGCTGAATGCATTTGAAGTTAGAATGGTTATCACCCGTTTACTTTCCTTGTCAGCTTGTACAATGTCCTTCCATTTTGACGAACTTTTTACACTGTTTCTTGCAGGATTCTCTTGAGAAGAAAAATGATGAATGCAGAAATTTCTTCAGTCGCTTGAACGAGTCACTGTCAGTTTGGGGAAGCAAATTACCGCTGGCTGCAAGGTACTTATAATCCCTTGTCTCTAATTAAGGTCACTGTCAACAGGCATGGCTGGTCCATGGGGTTTTGTGCTGGCATTCCACTTGGAATGTTTGGTCTCATTTTTACATCCATGGTCCAGGCATGCTGACAAGTAAATGTGCTTTGGTCATGATGCATCCAAGCTACACCATACATGTGCACCCACGAAGGTCCAAATTGGACCTCACACGACACAAATGTGATTTTCCAGTCAGTATAAAACATCTGATTGGACATTGGGGCCCAAAGATCCAATCTGATGGTTCTTTATATAAACTGGTTGGACTATGGGGCCCAACAATCCACGCGTACCACTTGGTGGTGCTGTTTCCAATCGATCATACATGCCTTTTCATGGGGTGTATAAACCGCACAAGCTCAATCCCATACGGTTCATGTATATTAGTGTCCTAGATGGTTTGGATTCCTTATTTCTAGTTGCGTAGTTGTATTGGGACTGTAGTTTGTTTATTTGATCTTGTTTTCTTTTCTTTATTGCAATTAGAACTAGAAGAGGCATAACTGGATTATTTGAGGAAACATTATTTGGGCCAATATGTGATTCTCAAGAAGTTTCTAGAAAGAAACTTCTTAGCCAAGGGTCTCAATCGATGGCTTAGTGCCTTAGTGGTAGATGCACCACCGCATTTCCACAATGAGGTCATGGGTTTGAGTGCCCATGTAGAGAGTGTGTGTGTGTGTAAAAAAACAGAGAGGCAAAGCTTTACCTCATCTTAAAAAAAACTTATTAGCCAATAGAGATTGGATAAAGGACTTCTAGAGGGTTCTTTCTATAAGTTTCTCAAGTCATGGCTAATGGAAAATGTGTACCATGACAGATCCAACCACAGATTTGAACAGAACTGAATCGAGGATCATGAATGAATGAAGATCTAACTGTAGATATGATCTCAGGTCAATGGTACCCTGGTAATCGCGAATTGATGCTGATCTATTGCATGGCCCAGGTCTTTCTGTCAATCTGATATCTGGAGTGCTTACTCAGCCCAACCAAAGTACAAATTAATAATCTGAGGCGTAGGTCGTGCAGATCAGTGGATCTGATAGTATCAAAATGGTGCAGTATACTGCAGTCCGAAGTGCAGTCACCATCTCCAAATACAGCTCTGATGTACCAAATGTTCCAAATGCAGATCTGGTCACAAATCAGACAATATCATGAAATGGATTTGAAACATGGATCTGAAAATAAAGTCTCCAACTAAGGGATCTAACATAAATCTAATTCTAAGGGTTGTATGGTTATGACTTGAGGTGGAAAAGGGGCCGATGGATGTAAGGTTTGGGATCCCACAATTAAGATGCAGGAGGGTTGACTGTGGTTTACTTGTCCTAGATCTAGAGAGGGGAAAATGATAGGTGCAGTTACAAGCTTGATGTGGTCGACTCACACCTTTACGATTATAGATTGTGGGGTTGTGGTTGATGGATGGCTAATATTTCAAGGTATGTCTAGGGATTTAGGGTTTTGGATGTTGATGGGTTGGGCTTGAAGATGGGACTGCTAGGGTAACTCTCAAATGCGACTAACACCATCTGTCACTAGTGTGCACATGGCACCCATACGTGTGATCATGTGGGCCCCACTCGGCCCTCTGCTTGCATACATGTGGCCATGAGAGCTTGTCTGCATCATGGTGGTACTAAATAGTAGACTTGGTGCAGCAGGTCCCTCCTTTAACTCTGTGCAAGCAAATGAAGGCAAGGTGGGATCAGAGGTTTCTACCCTTGGATTACGAGGTTTCATAAGATTACGAGGTCTCATACAGAAATCTCCTCTTGTTGCAATATGGTGGTCTCACTGCGAAGGAATGCACGTAGTTCTTTAATTGTATAGCTTTATGTGAACTTATGGGGACTGCCAGACAAGCAGCAATTGCTTCTGCAATGGGTTGTGAGCCGATATTCAGGAGTAGATGGTAGAAGTTGGACCACATAGTGTTCAATAGGCTTATCAGATATCTCTGGTAGCTCAGGAGCATGAGAGAGGTTGTTGCAAGGCATTACAACATCTAAGCCAAGTGGTATCTAGCATCACGTTCCACCCCAAGTAGTTTACATACCACAGCCCCATGTACCTATACTCAGTGATTTACGTATCGGTATTGATGCATGTATCACACCCTTGGGATATGGAATCATATTGGTGTCGCATGGGAAATATTGCATGAATCCCAAAATATATCATTGATTTTGGGAAACTTGTCAAATTTTTTAATAAAACTTTAGGGGATGTCAAAAAAGACACTATTATACACTTAGAACTCAGAAGATCACAAATAACAAGTGCACATAATAAGTTTCCTTTGTATAGCATCCTAAATTATGTGTTGTTTAACGTAAGTTATGCAATTATATTCAAAATGAGTTAAAATAATATATAAATCATTGAGGGCATGTATGAAAAACACAACCAATGCACTAAAAAATACATAAATATTAGGAAAAAATAAACAATTGGTCAATGTAACTTTTAAATTTATTTTTCGATATTTTTTAATTAAAAAGTTTTTTATTTTTTCAAAAGCTTCAAAAAGTTTCGGCAATTTTAGGTAAGCCTCCAAGCACTCTTTCATGATATAAATATTTCTACACTTTAATTGCAAGTTAGATGGGGGGAATCAGAAAATTTTCAGATTTTCCCCAAATTCTCCCATTTTCCCCAAAATCGAAAATCAGGGGTCAAAATCCATGATTGAGTATGCAAAATGTGCAAAGTCATGGGTTACTAACTTCGTTCATAGATTTCAAGCAATTTAAACAAGAGAAAATAGTTTAAATTAAAAAAAAAACTCATCGATTGGGTTTCCAGTATCACATGCTTTCCAATCTCGATTTCTACACCCAATCCCCTTTTTTCTCAAACAAAAAAAAATGATTGGTTGAAATCTCCTTACGAATGTAATCCAACAATTTTTTTTTTAAAGATTTTTTTTTCATTTTTTTTTTCGTTTTTTTTTTTCGTTTTTTGTTTTTTTGTTTTTGTTTTTGTTTTTGTTTTGTGTGTGTGGCAAATTTCCCATTTTTTACATTAAGGGAACTAATGCAGGTGCGATATTGTTGATATGCATTGCACATATCAACAATATAACAATATCAAGCATTTTATAATGGATATATTTTGATCATCATAATGTATTGAAATATCATCGATACATTGTGAATATATCGCGATATTTTGACTAGCATTGTGCGATACTGATATTCTCGGTCTTCATTATCGATATTTAAATCATTGCTTGTACTCACTCCTTGAGACAATCATAGTGCCCATAACCAGCATTTTAAATATCAATAATATCTCAGTACATCATTTCCCCACAGTTTGTTATACGATATATGATTAGATTGCATATCATACAATACATTGACAATTTTTTATTCGATGATATACTGCGAAATATTGGCACACCTCTAGTATAAAATTACACTATCCATTCAAACTTGTGATATTTCACTAGTTTCAACCAGTGTTCGTAATATCGGTATCGCACAATGTATCGCACCCCTGGGATACAGATACGTATCGGTTATCGCACGGGATATATCGTTTGTATCGCATAGTTTATCGCACTTTTTGGGAAACATGGGGAAACATCGGGAAAATGGTTGAATTTTTTAATGAAACTTTGAGGATTGTTAAAAAGGCCCTTAATACACACTTTTAAATCATAACATCTCAAAAACAAGATGCACATAATAATGATTGGATATCCACCATTAAATCGCAGGTGGACCACACCAAAGGAAAACAATAATGATTGGATATCCACCATTAAAATCCTCCTAAGGCCAACTATACTGTTTATTTGACATCCAATCTGTTGATTGGGTCCTAAAGACCCAGTTGAAGGGAAAAAATAAATATCAGGTTGATCCAAAGCTTTTATGGCTCCCAAAACGTTTTTAATGGTCAACGTTCATTCAACACTGTTTCCTGTAATGTGGTCCACTTGAGTTGTGGATATGGTTCAATTTTGGGCTCATCACCTAAAATGATCAGTAAAAACGGATGGACGGCATGGATAAACCACGTGTAATCACGGTGGGCCCACACAGTTTACTCAGTAAGATAAGAGCGTACTGAGTACGCATATGAACGCCTGTCACTGACGGGCGAATTCGGATTGCGTACTGAGTTACTCAGTACGCTTTTATCGTACTGAGTAAACTCAGTTGGGCATACCATGAATGTGTGTGGGTTATCCACGCCGTCCATCCGTTTTTCTAGCTCATTTTAGTGGTTGAATAGAAAATTGAAGAATGCCCAAAGCTCAAGTGTGCCACACCACAATAAACAGTGGAATAATGACTTCCACCGTTGAAATCTTGGTAGGGCTTACAGTGATGTTTATTTGTCATCCAACCATTTCATAATATCCCACAGACATGGATGAAGGGAAAAACAAATAACAGATTGATCCAAAACTTCTGTGGCCCTAAGAAATTTTCGACAGTAGAATTTCAATTCACACTGTTTCCCGTGGTGAGGTCCACTTGAGATTTGGATATACTTCATTTTTGGGCTAGAGCCCTCAAATTATCTTTTAAAATGGATGGACGGAGTAGATAACATATGTAAATCATGGTGGACCCCACAGAGTTTACTCAGTACACTTTGCGTGCTGAGTTACTCCGCACGCAATCCGCGTCCCTGATGGGCCACAAGATGTCACCAAGTTACGTGGGTCCCACCATGATGTATTTTTTCTATCTACACCATCCATACGTTTGAAGAGATCATTTTATAGCATGAGCCAAAAAATGGGTTAGATCCAGAGCTCGAGTGGACCCCACCATAGAAAACAGTGGAGAAAGGTTTCAACAGTGGAAATCAGTATCACCACTGTTTCCTGTGGTATGATCTTATATTTTTCTAAAATTTGGGATCAACCCTAAAATTAGATGGGAAAGCGGATGGACGGCGCGGATGGACCACATACATTAAAGGTGGGCCCAAGTGAGTTTATTGAGTACGATAAGAGCGTACTGAGTAACGCACCACTGAGTAATGTTAGTTAAGAGCGTACATTAAAGATGGATTGCGCACTGTGTACTGAGTAAATCTGTGGGGCCCACTATCATTCATGAATTTTATCAAATCCGTCCATCCATTTTATCATATAATTTCAGGGATTTAAACAAAAATTAATCATATCCAAAGCTCAAGTGGACCACACCACCTGAAACAGTTTGAATTGAAGTCTACCGTTGAAAAGTTCGTGGGGGCCCACAGAAGTTTTAGATCAAGATGATATTTGTCTTTTCCATTCATCCATGTCTTTGTGATATTATGAATAGTTTGGATGACAAATAAACATCATTGGGGGCCTAATAAATATTTCAACGGTGGAAATCAATACTTCCACTGTTTCCTTTGGTATGGTCTACTTGAGATTTTGATATACTTTATTTTTGGGCTCAACCCCTAAAATGATCTGGAAAAACGGATAGACGCCGTGGATGAACTATGGACTGCGTGTAGGGATGACAATGGGCCCTACAGAGTTTACTCAGTACGATAAGAGCGTACGGAGTAACTCAGTACGCAATCCGATTTCCCTTCCCAATCTGCGCCCCTCTTTCACTTTCCGTCTCCATTTTTACCCCCATCCATGCAATCCGATCCGTCTTTCACGCACGCAACCCCTCAAACCTCGTTCCGAAAGGAACTGTTCGTCGATCCGGCCTGATTCCTCGTCGGAATCTCTGAGAAAGAGGGAAGTTGAAGACAATGGAAAGAAAATCCTACTTACCTATCGAATGGCCCACCTCCGATTACCGCTATAGCCAGGTACTCTCGATTTTTTATTTTATTTTTTTTTCTAATTCAAGTTTTTTTTGTCGAAATATCGTGCGATATCGACAATATATCGGCCGATATTTGGTATTTGGGATTTTTTGGTATCTTCCGGGGGTTATCGCGAGTGTATCGTCTCGCAGTGGTGCGATAACGATAATATCGGCCGATAGTATCGATATTTCAAACACTTGTTTCAACCGAATCGGCGTAAAATAGAAAAAAAAATATCCAAAAAATTGCCCCCTTTTGGGGATGCACTTTGTTGCTGCATTTTAGTAACTCGTCATTTCACATCGAAACATGGATTTGATGGAGGAATCCCAATTGAAGAGTGATTTCGGCTTGGAACAACAAAGGTGAGAAAAATGTGTGTGTGTGTGTGTGTGTGTGTGTGTGTGTGTGTGTGTGTGTGTGTGAATTTGTTTTTCAACATGTTTAAATCCATGTTAGCAATGAAATATTTTGAAATCCATGTCATTGTATGAGTTTGATGCATTGAAATGGATTTCAAGCAAGAAATTTAGATTACGAATTTGTTTGGTTTTTACTCTTTAAATTTGTTATATAAGGTTATCGAAATGTATTATGTAAGATATGAACTCATTTTGGATATAATTGCATCATTTATGGCCTACAGTGAAATACTAAATAATTCTTCCCCTAAACGGTGGAAAACTATTATGTGTAGCTTTCTTTTCCTTTTTTCTTCCTCTCCTTTCTTTTTCATGATATTTTTAGCTCTAAGGGCCCAATTGGTAGCAACAAAAGTTGAAGCCTGGATAACCTGTTTAGGCTGTGCCTGTCCTGGTCTTGTATAGCTAGGAAAATGCTCTCCCTGTCAAGCTTGTCCGTTGTTTGTTGGAACCTGTCCGGTTTGGCAAGAACAAGCATATGATTGGTTTTTTTTTTTTTTTTTTTTTTTTTTTTTTTTTTTTTTTTTTTTTTTTGAAGCCTTTTTAGGTCTTATTGTCTCATTCATAATATTCGAAGCTTCGTAGGCCCATCAAGCTGTCAATGTGTAATCCACTCCATCCATTAGGCTTCTCACCTCATATCCACCATACAAAAAAAATAAAATAAAAAAATACCTCAATAAAAAACTCAGTTAGGCCATAGAATAGGAAAAACTTCTATAAAATCACAGGAAAACCCCTTAACAATAGTGTCGTGGCCCACAATTTTCAATCATCAAAATATTTAGTAAGTCCCTTCATCCTGGTGGGAGGGACCTGATTAACGGGTTGTATTTAATATTTAGACAAGCTTATGGGCCCCACACACAATGTTTGGTGCATCTCCACTCCACTATTGCCTATCATGTGACTCACCCAATATGTGAATCGAGTTGATATTTGATGTGAGGACCTAAAGCAAACCAAGACAACCTCTCCCCCCCTGTGTGTTGACATCCGATCCATTGGCCCACAATTTCCAATCATCAAAATATTTAGCAAGTCCCTTCATCCTGGTGGGAGGGACCTGATTAACGGGTTGTATTTAATATTTAGACAAGCTTATGGGCCCCACACACAATGTTTGGTGCATCTCCACTCCACTATTGCCTATCATGTGACTCACCCAATATGTGAATCGAGTTGATATTGATGTGAGGACCTAAAGTCACAATTCGAACGTGATTGATGGATCGGATGTCAACACACAGGGGGGAAGAGGTTGTCTTGGTTTGCTAGGTAACCTACTCCTTGTAGAGATAATGAGGACCCGATCAACTCTCAGAAAGAGATACAAGTTGTCCCCGGTTGTCTCGGGCAGTGTTCGAAATATTGGTATCGCGTTACGTATCGCATCTTTGGGATACAAATACGTATCGGTTATTGCACAGGATATATCGTTTGTATCGGGTAATTTATCGCACGTTTTGGGAAACATGGGAAAACATTTGGAAAATGATTGAATTTTTCAATGGAACTTTAGAGATTGTTAAAAAAGACCTTAATACACACTTTTAAATCATAACTTCTCAAAAAAGTAATGCATGTGATAGGTTTCCTTTGTATAGTTTCCTAAGCTATGCACTGTCTGACTAAACTAATGCAACCATATTCAAATTGAATTCATAACATTTAAGAGTGTATGTGATGATGATTTCATCAAAGTTCAAACACTCCCAAATACTTTGAAATTAGTCTCAATTGACAGCTGGTTGAAGGGAATTTTCGAAAAAAAATAATATTTCAATAATTTTTTTTATTAATTATTAATTAAAAAATTATTTTTATTTTTCGAAAATTAACAAGGACTTAACAAATCAGTAGATCAACCCTCATACATGCTTGAATTCATATTTGGAGTGCAATATTGCAAACAATTAGGGAGAAATTGGGAAATTTTCATTTTTTCCCAATTTTCCCCGAATCGGACCACCTACACTCAATTTTGAAATTAGAGTGTATGTGATGATTATTTCATCAAATACTCCTAAATACTTCGAAATTAGTCTCAATTGACGGTTGGTTGAAGGAAATTTTGGAAAAAAAAAAAAAATGGAAAACATGAAGAACTGGTGGATATCGAAATCAAAGCTCCAACGTCATGATTTTTCATGCAAAACATGGAGAACCAATGGATTTATAACCATTTGAAACTGATTTAATGTGATTTCAAAAAAAAAAAAAAAAAGATCGAAAATTGAAAATGCTCATTGGATCGAACTTGTGGGATTTATCGGCATTACCTGTGCGTTTTGTATCGCACAGGTGGGATACAAGATCTATCGTGGGATATATTAGCCGATGTCGTTGATATTTAAATCATCGGTCTCGGAATCCTTGCGAGAATATCTCTCAACAAACTCTCGACTTCTTCCTCAACCATCGTAAGCAAGGTATACCAAAACGGTTACGTTTTGGCTGTAACGGTCGATATGTATTGGGAATGGTTGCAACCATTACACGATACAAGGTTGAAACGGGGTGGGAGGATTTTCAAACCATAATGGCCATTATGGTTCTCGTAACAGTCGTCCAGGGCTGTTACGCACAATAACCCTTAAAGAAAAAAAAAAAAAATACATCCCTATTTTCTCTTCTTCTGCGGCTGTTGTTGCGACAATATAGCTGCAGCCCCCCCGCGTCCTAGTGGCAACGTGGCCCTTTCACAACCAAGTATTAGGAGGTTTTTTTATTTTTTTAATTTTTTATTTATTTAAAAATAAAAAATATTATGGCGGCGTATGCCAAGTGGCCTTGCACTGTTTCCCTAATTGTGGGGCCCACCTTGATGTATGTGTTGTATATCCTCGTCGTCCATCAATTGTTCTAGCTCATTTTAGGGCATTTTCCCTAAAATGAAGCAGATCCAAATCTCAAGTGGACCACACCATAGGAAAAAGTGGTCAGTCAACGCCCACCATTAAAAACTACCTAGGGCTCGCCGTAATGTTTATTTTCCATCCAACCCATTGATAAGGTCACACTAGTGTTTTAAATAGCGGTAGCGTGATGCGTAGCGCTCAACCCTCTATAGCGTGTAGCGTAAATACGTAGCATGTAGCGTAAGCTACACGATATTTCTATTTTTTAATTTAAAAAAAGACAAATATAATAAATAGTGAAAAAAAAAGAAAAAAAAATATAAAAATGCCTAAAAGATGATTCATTTTATCAATTATAAGCATGTTCAAAAAAGTTATTAGTTATCATTTATCAAAAGACGATCCACATATATAAGCCAAATCAAATAATTATCACATCAACAACTTTCGAAGCAAACCACTTTAATTAATAATGCCTAATTGAAACCACAAGTCACAATTATGAAAAGAAATAAAAATCTCATAGGTTAAAAAGTATCAAGTACAATACAAGTGTCACATTTCTCAACATTAGAAACAAAGAAAACCTGAAAAAATAATAAAAAACTAAAATAGTAAAAAAAAAAATACATTGTAGCTTACGCTACGCGCTATGTAGCTATAGCGTACGCTACGACCCCTGTAGCGTACGCTACAGGGGATTTACGCTATTTGGGATGTTACGTAGCGCTACGGCCACGCAACGCTACGTAGCGTACGCAACCGCTACGCTACGGGCACTATTTGAAACACTGGGTCACACAGGCCTAAATGAAGGGAAAACACAAATATCAGCTTGACTTATAACTTTTTTGACCCCAAGAAGTTTTTAATGGTGGGCATTCAATCCCTATTGTGTGGTCCACTTGAGATTTCGACTTGCTTCATTTTTGGGACTATGCCTTGAAATGAAATGGAAAAAATGATGGACCGTGTGGATGTACAACGCGTACATCAAGTTGGGCGCCACGGTCAGGACAACACCCACTATTAAATAAAACAATATCTATTAAATTGTGCAGTCCACTGTTGCCAAATCAAAATCCCAAAATCAGATTGTGTGAATGATGTTAACCATAGATTTACGGACACTTGTTGAAATAGGACCATTAGATATGTTTAATTCTTCACTGTCCAATAAATGTCAAACGATCTGATAGTAGGATGATGAAATAAGCATAAGTTAGGGTTGTTTGCATAAGTTGGTACCATTAGATATTTTTCATTTTTCACCGTCCAATAAATGTCCACCGATCTGGGGCCAATTACACTAGTAGGATGAGTACCAATAGATTGCATGAATTTGAGGCCAATTTTAGGCATTGAGTGGTCCTCATATTAGCCTCGAATCAATGACACCATTCCGAATTTAATTTCAATTTTTTCTTAAAATTATTTGGGGAAATTGTGTCCAATTGTTAGTGATATGCATTAGTAGATGGGTGTCATAGCTTGCATGAATTTGGGAATATGCATTAGGGTGATGAATGCCATACATTATATGAATTTCAGGACTATTTGGGGGCATTTGAATGGCTCCCTAAATCGATGACATTATTCATCCGAATTTGATTTCAGTTTTTTTTCTAAAAATTTCTTTAGGGGAATGGTGTTAAATGCTTAGGGATGTGCATTAGTGTGATGAGTGGTAAACTTGCATGAGTTGAGGACCAATTTGAGAGCAATCTAAGCATGTCAAGTTAAGAAAATTATCAGATAGATCGAGAGGCTCGAGACAACATTCTCACCAAAGAGTGGACTGTTACGCTACCATAAACATGTTCAAAACAAAAAATGAACATGTATTTGGAATATTTAAATTATTTGGGATTTTCTAGATATTTTTCCAGATTTTTTTTGGGAAAAAAATATCAACCGATACCGTATTTTAGCTGATACCCATATTAGTAACAATGGTGATCGATATGGTCATTGTTATCAATACAGAATACCTTAGCCGTAAGCCTAAACAAGGCAATCGGGCTCCAACTTTTCTTGCTGCCAAACGACCCTTAGGTGTATAATCCCATGTCTTTTAGGGTTGTATCTTGGAAATGAAATCGATTTCCACAAATTTCCACTTATCCTTATTCGCAGAAACAAATTTATTAGTGGAATTCAATTTCCAGTTCAAAAGTTTTCTTAGAAAAATGGTGATTTCCATTTCCTCCAAAAAAAAAAATAAAAAAAAATAAATAAAAAATTAAAATTAAAAAAGAAATGAAAAAGAAAACCTTCTAAATCTAGATTTCATGGTTGCAAGAGAAGTATTGCTTTTTGACTATTGACCTTTTAACATTTCCATAGAAATCATGTGTGTGCTAAAACAAACAGGTTAACATGGATTCTTTTCCACATACTTCCCTTTCCCTAATGTGATGTTTGGTTTTCCATATCCCTTTTTTGGTTTTCACCAATCCAACATCTCTTAAAGTTTTACTAAAATTCTACCATTTCTCTAAAGTTTCCCCAAAGTATCCCTCAGATTGTAAAACATTATACGATATCCATGATATTTCCTAATATAAACTCTGTGATATTTGTCATTACCAAAGGTGCAATATCATGTGTGATAACTATATTTAAAATATTGCCTCAAATGCTCCTGATAGGCATTAATGGTAGAAATTAATTGTCTATGTTTCCATAATGCAATTATGAAGCCAAGGGCAATGCCATTGTCAAAATCAGGGAAGATTGAATAATATGTACTTAAAATGTGGGGAGGATACTTCCAATTACAACGAACCTACATTTCTATGAGCAAGAATGGTATGGGGACGAAGTTGTAGAGGAAGAAGTAGAGGATGATGATGATCTTGCAAAACTAAAAAAACTTTGCATTGGATGGAACCAAGGATTATTTGCTACAGTTGCCTGCTTAAGGAATTTTGGTCATGCCCAAGGAGTCGGAGAATAAAGATTGGCTACAAACCAATAATTTTCCGCATGTAGATAGACTATGGTGGTGGGGTGGTGAAGGTTATCATAGATGTAGGAAACAACATGAATAGGGGCCAAAATCGTTCAAATTTGAAAGCACGTGGCTACACCATCCTCGGTTCTTGGATCCTGATAAAAGTGGTGGTCGAGCTTCTCAATCCAAGGTAGGGTTGGATTTCTGTTTAGCAAGAAGTTGCTTCTGTTGAAAGGCAAATTAAAATCTTGGAGCAAGGTAGAGTTGAGGATATGAAAGAAACTAAGTTGAAATTGCAGGAGCTGACAGAGCTAGAGAAATGGGAAGAGATGGGAAGCTTTCCCCCCAAAAAGTAGTTTGAAGGGGAGTTGATTCATTTATTGAATACTATGCCGAGGAGGGAAGAGATGCACTAGAATCAGCTCTGCAAGGATAAATGCCGCAAAAAAAGGATGGTAGCACTGCATATTTTCATAAGATGACAAACGTGAGGGCTTCATCTATCTGCATAGGTGCAAAGATTAATGCAACGAAGGGAGAATTGTGTGCACGTCTTATATATATATATATATATATATATATATATATGCAGAAGAATCCCCTCACTGACCATTGTTGGAAGGTATTTAGTTTGATGCTGCCTTTGAAGAATAGGCAGATCAATTAGAAAGAGGTTTTGGGTAAGTTAAAAAAGCAGTCTTTCAAGCCAGTGGTGATCAGACACCGTTCCAGTTTTTACAAGAATTCGTTAATAGGTGACGGGTGGATGCAACCTCTGCTGGATAATTTGGCTTTCAATCGGTGATCCTCCCAAGTCTATTCGCACGTTACAATGATCAAAACAAGGTGGCCACACTATAAAGGATGCAGATTGCCTGGGGCTTGCCCTGATGTTTGTGAGAAATCCACCTTGTCCATCTATTTGCCACCTCATTTTAGGTCATGAGACCACAAATGGGGTAGATCCAAAACTTAAGCGAGCCGAGGTGAAATCTACTTGGTCGAACTCTCTCCAAAATGTTTTTTTGATCAAAAGATATGTGGCTGTCAATTACATTTCCATGGTGGGATGATTGTGGTCCCCAGCATGGGGCCCAATTATGCTAGGAACTACCCTTAACAGTCCATTTATCTATGCTACATTGAGCAATAGCCAAGCATTGGGTGTGATACAATACATACATCTTGTTGGGCCTCATAGAGCATCAACATGGACTGAAACTCCCCAAAGAGGGAAACGTTGCCAGTATGCGATCCTTCAACGCACTAACTTGATCTTGTCTGCATTTTTTCCGGTGCGTACAGACCTTTTCAAAGGTATGTGTATACAAACGGATGAAATCCCTCTTGCAGTACCACACAAACCACTAGATGGTCTAAGATGTTATTGCTGGATGGAACCGCATCTTTCCCAAGCAACATATTTGTGTAATTATTACAAAGTTGTAAATTTGTAATGCTAAAAACAAACAGGGTAATAGTGGTCAAACAACACTACCCTTGTTTGACCTTCATTCAGGCTGATTTGATACTCAGGCGAGCCACTCCATAAAATTGTACCTAAAACCTCAAAATTAAGGGGTATGGCCCACTGAGTTTTGGAATACCGTGATTGTTGGTAATTCTTTCATCCGGATGAGGCGCAACAGATTAATGGACTGAATGGCATATAAGCGCCATGATGGCCATTACACAACTAATGGTAGGCATCCAATCCCACCTGTTTCTTATGGTGTGGCCCACCAAACTACTGAAACATCATGATTTTTGGGTTCCACGGTGAGCATGATGCAGTGTACCTGATCTATAGCCTATATCATATGAATGAATGATCCACCCACGTGGTTCTCTATTAACCAAAGTAACCTATTGCGCGGTATGCTGGCGCGGTTCAAGCAAGTGGACCAATAGTTTGGATGGGCCACAAGCTCTACGGACTTGGGTCCACAGCCAGCCATTGCATGATGTAAGCTTGACCCAATTCCGTTCCCTGTGGTACTCAACAGAACAAAGAACCGTGGGCCCCACTTGGACTTACTAAAATCCCAAGAGTACCATTTGCCATCATCGGTTTAGGATCCTGTAATAGGGGCTATAGTGTCCCGATGCTCAGGACGTGAAGCATCCTGATGCATCAAGTAAAAGTGTGGCAATGGTTCGTGTAATACAGACCGTTAATTTCATGGTTCATGACACGTTGGGATTCCGTAAAATCTCCCATGTTGGAAGATCTTGGGTATCCAAAATTCATCTTAGAGTCTAGGCCTTCCTAATGATCAAACAGATCCCGCACGCATGGCCGCACCGTTTTAAAAAAATGGTGGCTACTCATTGCTTGTATAGCTGCTATCCATTTATGGAACATTGACCACCATCCAAATAACAAGGTCCATTTCAAGTGAATGACAGCTACCATCCATTTATGGAACACTGACCATCCAAATAATAGGGCCCATTTCAAGTGAACGGCAGCTGCCATCCATTTATGGAACACTGATCATCTAAATAGCAGGGCCCATTTCAAGTGAACAGCATTTGCCATCCATTTATGGAACATTGACCATCCAAATAACAAGGCTCATTTCAAGTGAATGGGCAGCCCATATCAATGGGTTTTCTCTAGTACATCCTGACGTATTATAGTGTGTTAGGACTCTATTAGTTGGATATGGGTCCAAGTCTTTGATCTAAGTTGTTGATCTCATGAGATGTGGCATTTAGTGTTCGAAATATCGATACTATCGACTGATATTATTGTTGTCGGCCCCCAGCGAGACGAAACTCGTCCGATAACCCCCGGAAGATACCAAAAATCCCAAAATCCAGATATCGCATGATATATTGTGCGATATCGCGCTATACATCGTCGATATCGCACTATATTTTGCAATATTGCTGTTATTATCATCTTTCTTGTGTTTTTTATTAAGGGATTTATCAAATTTGATGCCTAATTACCCGAAAAAATTGAAAAAATAAAATAATAAAAGAGAAAGGCTTTCAATCCACGTAAGAGAGGGGATTTTGGTACCGGATCGCTTGATCGAAAGTATAATTTGGTGGGCCATGATCGACAGCGGCGCGTCGTGCGAAAAAAATCTCAAATTCCCCCTTTTTTTCTTTGAACAGATGATATATTGAAATTGTAAAGGTGATTTTGGCGACAAATTAGCAAAAATCCTGGAGTTTTGGAGTTTCGGCGAGAGATTTTGGGGTTTCGGAACCCCACTTATTTGAAAAATGGCTTCGGAAGCCCTTTTACAGGGAAGCCACCACCATCCTAGCTTGTGTGGGTACGTGTCGTGCGAAAATGAGTGTTGACACTACTCGTGCTTTGAGTTGTATGAAAGGTTCAAACAACATCAAAGTTACATGGGCCCCACAATGATGTATTGATCATATCTACACTATTCATCCATTTTGGGGAGATCATTTTAGATCTTAATTCCAAAAATGAGTAATTTCCAAGGCTTAAGTGGACCACGCCACAAATAGCAGTGGGGACAATGATTCTCACTGTTAAAACATTCATAGGGCCCACCGTGATGTTTACTTTCCATCCAATTTGTTTATAAGGTCACACGGACCTGGATGAAGAGAAAAAACAAATATCATATTCATCCAAATTTTCTGTGACCCTCAAAAGGTTTCAATGGCTGGCGTTTAATCCCCCACTGATTTTTATAGTGTGGTCCACTTGATTTTTTGATGAGTATTATTTTTCAGCTCAAGACTTAGTACGAGCTCACCAAGTGGATGGGCGGTTTGGATATAACTCATACCTCATGATGGGACACACGGAACTTGGTGATGTCAACACATAGCTAGTGGTGGTGTGTGGTACACCAGCCAATCTGCTGCCCTTTTACCCTATGAGGTGGACGGTCTTGTTGGGGGCTTCGTGGGTTCCACCTTGATGTCATATGTTTTATCCGTACCGTCCATCTATTTTGGATGATCAGAGTTTAGGGCATGAGTTGAAAAAAGAGTTAGATGCACATTTCAGGTGGAGGACACTAAAAAAAACGGTGATTTAACGGTTAAAATTAAAAACTTCTTTGGCCAATGGTAACATTTATTTGCTATCTAACCACTTTTTAGGGCCCGCTAATTTATCACATAAGATCTGGACAAACAAAAAACCAAATATCAGCTTGATCGAAACTTTTGTGGCCCCTGAAAATTTTTAATTGTGGCCATTGAACAACCCTTGTTTTGTGTGGTGTGGTCTGCCTCATTTTTGAATTTATCTCATTTTTTAGCCCACGCCCTAAAATCATTTGTCAAAATGAATTGACGGTGTAGATACACCTTATTACATCAATGTGGCCCTATGGTCAGGGTCTCACTCATTGCCATAGTTAGCCACCATTCGAGGAAGCGGTTTGTGTAGTGGGTGTGGATTCGGGGAAGCTAACTAAACTCTTTTCAGCTTACCTCGATGTATGTATTGCATATCCACGTTGCACAGTTGTTTGGGCTGCTTATTTCATGGCATGGTCCCAAAAAATTAAGTAGATACAAGTTTCAAGTGGACTACACTACAAGAAACAGTGGTCGCTGATATCCCACCATTAAAAACTTCCTAGGGTCCACCTTATTACATCAATGTGGCCCTATGATTAGGATCTCACTCATTGCCATAGTTAGCCACCATTCGAGGAAGCGGTTTGTGTAGTGGGCATGGATTCGGGGAAGCTAACTAAACTCTTTTCAGCTTACCTCGATGTATGTATTGCATATCCACGTTGTACAGTTGTTTGGGCTTCTTAATTCATGGCATGGTCCCAAAAAATTAAGTAGATACAAGTTTCAAGTGGACTACACTACAAGAAACAGTGGTCACTATTATCCCACCATTAAAAACTTCCTAGGGTCCACCGTAATGGTTATTAACCATCCAACCTATTGAATTTGCCTTATTGGATCTGCTTTATTTTTTGCATTATGTCCTGAAATGATATGGAAAAATGGATGGAGGATGTGGATATTGAATATAGTTGTCTTAGTTCAATCTGACAACGCATAACTTAGGACCCTATACAAAGGAAACCTATTATGTGCACTTCTTTTTTGAGACTTTATGATTTAAAAGTGTGCATTAAGGTCTTTTTTAATAATCCCTGAAGTTTCATTGAAAAATTCAACCATTTTCTCAATGTTTCCCAATGTTTCCCAAAAAGTGCTATAAATTATGCGATACAAACGATATATCCCGTGTGATAACCGATATGTATCTGTATCCCAATTCCCAAGGGTGCGATACATTGCGCGATACCGATATTTCGAACACTGGTGGCATTTAAGGTGGACTCATCCAGATGGAATTGGATTGCGTCCTGCCCTCGCCTGGACGATAATCCATCCAAGCAGAGCTCTGTGGGGTCTATCATGATGTATGGGTTTTATCCATGCTATCCATCCATTTTGCCATATCATTTTAGGGCATGAACCCAAAAATGAGGTAGATCCAAGGCTCGAGTAGATCGAACCACAAGAAGAAGCAGTGAATCACACCCACTGTTGAAACCTTCTTAGGGGCGACTGAGATGTTTATTTTCCATCTAACTTGTTCATAAGGTCATCTAGACATGGACAAAGGGAAAATAAAATATTAGCTTGATCTAAACTTCTATGGCTCCCAAGAAGTTTTTAATGGTGGGCATTCAATCCCCATTGTGTGGTCTACTTGAGCCTTAGATTTGCCTCATTTTTTTTGGTTCATATCCTAATGATTTGGCAAAATGGATGGACGGTGGATAAAACCCATACATCACAGTGGGCCCCATTAGCCCTGCCTAGACAAATTATTGTCTAGGCGGGGGCAGGACGCAATCCACTTCCCTTCAAGACTATTAAATCTTAAGACTTTTGAATTACTGGCCCACAAAGCAACAGTACAGTCCTAATCCATATTTATCGTGTTGAGAAATCCTAGGGGTTGTTTGGATTAAAAATAATTGATTACGATAAAAAAAATAAAAAGAACAAAAAATAAAAATAGTTAAATTTAATCCTGGACAATTTTTTAATCCGATATGGTAAACACATTTGTTAGGGGATAAGAAATTGATTAGAAAAAACTAGTATTTGAGAATTAAAATTTTAGAGTTTTTTTTTTTTTTTTTTATTTATAATTTTAAAAACTATTAATCTAATAAGGTTATTTTCCACAAACTAGTTATTTATTTAACCTGTTATTGGAGTATCTAAAGAGCCCTTATACTTTTGCACCTAGTGACAATTTAGTTTGATGCGGCCTTTGAAGAACTGGCAGATAAGTTAGAAAGAGGTTTTGGGGTAGAAGTCAAAGAAGCGGCCTTTTAAGCCAAGGGTGATCAAACACTGTTCTCAGTTTTTACAAGTATTTATTAATAGATGGGGGTGGATGCAACCTCAGCTGGATAATTTAGCTTTCAACCAAATTTATGATGAAGATGCATATTCTCTTGGAAACCGAGCTATCAGGGAGTAAACTAAAGTTGCAGTGGAGTCGCTAGGCAGGGATGAGGCCCCATGCCTAGATGGCTTCTCATTGGTCTTCTTTCAGTTTTTTTTTTTTGGATGCTGTGAAGGGTGACTTGGTTAGCTTTATTCTAGTTTTTTGAAAGAGGCTAATTGTCGATGGAATTAGGGGCCTCCTTCATTGGCATCATTTCCTTCCTAAAGTTGAAGGAATGGATAGTTCGAGAGACTTTGAGCTAATAAGTCTCATTGGAGGGCCATATAAGATCTTAGCCAAAATCTTAGCTTCCAGGTTTCGGGTGGTTTTAGCTAATGTAATTTCGATGGTGCAAGGAGCATTTGTTGTAAGCAGACAAATATTGGATGGTGCACTCATAGCTATGAGTGCATTGATTTCAGTATAGAGAAGGAAAAAAGGGGCAATCATATGTAAGTTGGATATTGAGAAGACTTATGATCATGTCGATTGAGAATTTCTTGATTACATGTTGGGGTGGTTGGAATGTTGGCGAAAGTGGAGAAGGTCGATTCAAGAGTGCATTAGGTCACCCGGTTTCTTCGTTTGTTTTTTTTTTTTTTTTTAAAGGCTTTTAGAGGTCTCCAGTAAGGGGATCCTCTTTCCCCATTATTGTTTGTGGTAATTGCATAAGCCTTTAGCAAAATGCTAGATAGGGGTGAATCGTTTGGCGTTTTTTGTGGGTTTTAGGTGGTGAATGTGGGGACTCAAATCTCTCACCTCCAGTTTGTTGATGACACCTTGTTTTGTGATGCCGATGAAGACATGGCACGCAACTTGAGGAAGATAGTGAGATGCTTAGAGTTGGTCTTCGGTCTGAAGATTTATATCCTTAAGAGTGGGATGTTGGGGGTTCATTTGTCCAAAGAAAAGGTGGGAAGATTGGCAGAGGTGTTCGGGTGTGGTGCATGGTCATTTCCTTATATCTTAGTCTTCCCATGTATCGACAAACCCAGTGAAGCATCTTTGGGATAAGGTGATCAAAAGAGTTAAGAGGAAGTTGTCGAGATGGAAGAGTTGGTATTTCTTTTGGCTAGGCGGCTAAAATTACTGAAAGCAGCCTTGACAAGTTTGCCATTATATTTTCTCTCTTTAGATGTCCGAACTTTGTTTTGCATATAGGCTGAAGAGGTTGAGATGGGACTTGTGGTAGCAATCCAAAGAAAATCACAAGTTTCATATGCTGATATGGGAAAAATTGTGTAAGCCTTTTGCCGAGGTAGTGGTGGTAGGAATAAGGGATTTGGATGTGATGAATCACGCTTTGCTCGGAAAATGGTTGTGGAGGTTTGGCACGGAGGAGGGGAATCTGTGGAGAGAAGTTATCACAAGTATGGGGTTCAGGAAGAGGGTTGGTGGGTTAAGGAATCTTCACTCTATAAGGCTTCGAGTTTGTGAAAAGTGGTTTCTCGAGTGGCTTATTAGTTTAAAGATGGGATTTCCTTCGCTTTTAGTGGTGGTGAGCGGATTTGTTTTTTGGTGGATGTGTGGTTAGGTGAGAGGCTGCTTAAGACAGAGTTTCCAAAGCAACCTCGACTCTCCTCATAATGCCTCCATTGTGTGGGCTTGTAGGGAATTATGAGCCTCTTTCATTGGTATCATTCCTCAAGTTGAAGGCATGGATAGTTCGAGAGACTTGAGGCCAATAAGATCATTGCCAAAATCTTAGCTTCCCAGTTTCAGGCGGTTCTAGCTAATGTAATTTTGAAGGTGCAAGGAGCATTTGTTACGGGCAGACAAATATTGGATAGTGCACTCATAGCTCATGAATGCATTGAGTCGGGGTATAGGGAATGCCAGAAGGGCATCATATGTAAGTTGGATATTGAGAAGACTTGTGACAATGTTGATTGGGAATTTCTTGATTACATATTGGGGGTAGTTGGCATGTGGAGCAGAAGTGGAGAAGGTTGATTGAAGAGTGCATTAGGTCGGTTCGATTCTTTGTTTTGGTTAATGGGTCTGCCAAGGATTTTTTAAGGCTTCTAGAGGTCTCTAGCAAGGGGATCCTTTTTCCCCATTCTTGTTTGTGGTAATTGCATAAGCCTTTAGTAAAATGTTGGATAGAGGTGAATCAATTGGCGTTATTTGTGGGTTCAA
This sequence comes from Magnolia officinalis, assembly GCA_021015155.1. Taxonomy (NCBI): domain Eukaryota; kingdom Viridiplantae; phylum Streptophyta; class Magnoliopsida; order Magnoliales; family Magnoliaceae; genus Magnolia; species Magnolia officinalis. Next base: position 61,601,410 of record JAJHSJ010000006.1, read on the forward strand.
GGTGGTGAATGTGGGACTCAAATTTCTCACCTCTAGTTCGCTGATGACACCATCTTGTTTTGTGATGTTGATGAAGACATGGCACGCAACTTGAGGAAGATAGTGAGATGTTTTGAGGTGGTCTTGGTTTTGAAAATTAATATCCTTAAGAGTGAGACGCTAGGGTTCATTTGTCCAAGGTAAAGGTGGGAAGATTGGTGGAGGTGTTCGGGTGTGGGTCTTTTCCTTGTATTTCAGTCTTCCCCTATGTATCGACAACCGACGAAGCATCATTGGGATAAGTTGATCAAAAGAGTTAAGAGGAAGTTGTCAAGATGGAAGAGTTGGTATCTCTCGGATACGTATTGGTTATCGCTTGGGATATATCGGTTGTATCACGTAATTAATCGCTCTTGTTGGAAACATTGAGAAATTGGTTGAATTTTTCAATGAAACTTCAATGATTGTTAAAAAAAAAAACATCAATACACACTTATAAATCAAAACATTACAAAAAACAAGTGCACGTAATAGGTTTTCTTTGTATGGGGTCCTAATCTGTGCACTGTCTAACTGAATTGATGCAAGTATATTCAAAGTCTATTTATATATTTTTTAAATGTAAGAAGACGTGTGGAAACACAAGCAATACACTCAAAAGCAAAAGAAGAATCACTAGATCAGGTTACATGTATGTTTGATTTTATGTTTGGACACAAATATTGCAATCGATTTGCAAGAAATTAGGATTTTTATTATTTTTATTATTATTATTATTTTTTTTTTTTGTGTTTTTTTTTTCTTTTCAATTTTCCACAACTCGGTCCATCTCCTCCAAATCTCGAAATCTAAGCTCTCAATCTATGATTTTTCATGCAAAACATGAAAAATCATGGATTTGTAACAATTTGACACTGGTTTAACATGATTTACAGAAAAAAAAAAAGGATAGAAAATTGAAAATTCTCACCGGATCGAACATGTGGGATATATCCCACTACTTGTGTGTTTCGTATCGCACATGTGCGATACAAGATATATCGGCCGATATCGTCGATTCTTAAAACATTGGTGGAGGGTTGATACGAAAGAGGGGAATTTGTGGAGAGAAGTTATTGCAAATTAGTATAGGGTTCAGGAAGAGGGTTGGTGCGTTAAGGAATTTTCCCTCTATAGGGCTTCGAGTTTGTGGAAAGCAGTTTCCCGGGTGGCTTATAAGTTTAAAGATGGGATTTCCTTTGCTTTCGATGATGGCAAATGGATTCATTTTTTAGAGGATGCGTGGTTAGGTGAGAGCCTGCTTAAGGCAGAGTTTCCAAGGCTAGCTCGACTCTCCCTAGAAAGCAGCCCCCACTGGGGGGGGGATTTTTGTGGGCGCTTGTGTGGAGAAAAATTGTGCTTAAATTGATAGCCTACAAAGAATGTTGATGGTGCTTCCTAACACATGGGGTTTGGGCGAACGGCAAGCGTTGTGGGTGTGCTCCCTGGGATTACCTTCCCTTCCCTGGGATTACCCGATGCACGTGGTTTGTGGGTGATTGTGTGCATCTGTAGGGAATAGTCTCACCTTAAAATGAGGCGAGGGTGGGGACACCCCAACGTCATTATAAAAAATAAAAAAATAAAAATAAAAATAAAAATAAAAAAAAACGTGTTATGTGCACGAATAATGAGGAGTCAATTAACCATCTTTTCATTCATTATCCTTTTGGTCAACGTATGTATAGATTCCTTGAAATATCTAATATTCCGTGGGTGATGCCGGGGTCAATTGAAGTTCTTCTTTGGGCTTGGCATGGAGCGATGGGAAAAGATGATAGGGTGGTGCAGCAGCTAGTTTTGATGATAGTTTTGTGGGCCATTTGAGGGGAGAGGAACAGCCGATTCTTCTAGAATCTTAGTAGGTCGGTGCCAGAGGTGGTAAGAAGGGTGAAGCGGGATGTAGTTGAATGGGTGCGGGCCCCACCCGTGTGAGGCAGGTGGCTCGTGTGAGGTGGAACCCATGTGAAGTGGAGCCCACGAGGGGGGTTCGGCTGAGGTCCTAACCCATGCGATGTGGGGCCTGGGCTATGAGATAAATGGATTGATTCGCCATGCTCTATCAGTTCGAGCTTTTAGAGCAAGTGATTAATTGTCCTGCATCAGTTACTCCAGGTTCGATTGATCAGTTTTTCTTAGTTTGACATGGAGGGGATTAAGGGTAAAGCTGGGAAAGAAGTGTGGTATCTATGCTTAGTAGCAGGGTTATGCAATATTTAGTTTCTTTGATTTCTAAAAGCGCGATTGTTTCTTTCCAAGGGGCTGAATTAAGGAAGTTTTTAACAGCGCAAAATGGACTGTAATGGAATGGGTGCATGCAACAAATGTTTTAGTATCTGATCAATCATGCTTTGAGAGCTTGTTGGTCAGAGTTGTAAAGGTTTTTTTTTTTTTTGGCTTCTTTGGCTTCGGCCTTTTTCTAATAAAGTGATCATCATTTCATAAAACAAGGGGGTGTACTGTATCATCCCCCCTTCATTAAATCATACACTTTTCAAATCCTTTCAGATTGATTTGTTCATACACTTGTCGGTACTCCTACTTCATGAAGTTCTTCATAGCTGTCACTTGCCCACTCCCACCATCCATGATAATACCCATCTCTTTGATAGGCCATCATTCTGAAATCCGACACTGATTGGATGATCCGAACCATGAAAATATCATCTGTGATGTTCATTAGTTGGATTGTCAAAACTACTTTTACAACTTACAGGTATAATTTTTGCCATTTGTAGCCTTTGTGCTGAAAGGCCAGTAGCTCTCCGTAGTTTTGTTCTGTTTGTTGATCTGATGTACTTTGAGCTTCCTCTTTGTGCCACTCATGTGATTGGCCGGTTCACTTGGTGAAAGGATGGGGTCACTCATCTTTTGACCTCCATCCATGCTTTTCAAGGAGATTGCCAATTTCAGCTTCGTTTTATTATTATTATTATTTTTTATTGGAGGGAAAAGGTTTAATTTTTTTTTTTTTTTTTTTTTCATATACTCATGGGTATAATCTATTCCTTGTCTCAGAGCAACCTATTCAAAGATGGCAGAGGAGCTCTGCACTCTGCTTGCATTGGACGGTGGGGAAGACTCCACACGTGAAGATCAAATGAGCTGCTTCGAGACCATGCTCAATGCTCCTACACCAGAAGACTGGCGTTCATGTCATTTGCAAGACGCTGTGTCAGTTTTTACGTTCTTTCTTTCCGAAAGGGCCTCTTAGTGAGATTTCAGGAGTGTATAATATTCAAATTCAGTTATTTTTGTTCTCTCATTGCCTGATTTTCTTGTCTCTCTGTTTTTTTTTTTTTTTTTTTTTTTTTTTTTTTTTTTTTTTTTAATATTAATTTTTTAATTTTTTAATTTTTTTTTAATGTTTTGTTGTGTTAGGGGGCGTTTGGGAATTTGGAAAACTCTGGAAATGAAAATGATTTCCATGGAATCCAAAATTTTGAATTTGCAGAAAAAAAAAGAAAAAGAAAAAAAAAAAAAAAAGTGTCAAATCTATTTCCATGGCTGTGGAAGGACACGAGCGGACTGTTTTGGATATTCTTTGCCAGATTTCCCACCAAAAAATTACACTTGAATAAAAACGAACACTATTAGAATCCACATTTTCCCATTTCAACGGATTCCTTGTTTTGCTTATCCACATTTTAGTTTTCCTCAATCCAAACACTAGTAATTATATGCATAAAAGAAAATCATACATATGCCATGCACCACTATTTAATGCATGCCCCATTGTTCTGAAAGTTGCTGATTGAAGGCGTGTCAACAAGAAACTTAAATCTGAGTTACATGGCCCTGACTTGAGAAGATTCAATGAGTTGACTGGCTGATTTCACCCGCTCCGCATGACTTGCCAAGTCACTTGCCGAATAAAACCTTTTTCTCTATATATAGTAAGAAAAAGCCACTAGGAATGTGTAGTGCATCTGGCTATCTTGTCCTATTTTATATATTCAAATATTTATTAACATTTATTATCCTTAATTTAAACATTAAACATCGAGTCAAGTGAAGTGAATACTCATCGAGTCCACTTGAACTGGCTGGAAATTGAGTTTTCTTCAAGTTTTAGAACCATGATATAACCAGCATCTGTTCTGTAATGTGCTCTGTGATGGCAGTCCAACACAGATTTCGAGATGAATGAACACTGGAAAGTGGCTACAGCTTAAATTCCAAATGTTGGGTCCATTCTCCATCTGATCTTGCAGTCCTAAAGTGGAGGTACACTACAAGCTATGCAGTTGAACCTCAGCTTTTGCATTGTGATGTTGGAAGACTTAAGTCCTGACATGATGAGAAAACATGAACCATCCAAAGAGAGACGGCTACCATCTCTGCCCAACATTTTGATATTTTCTGTTTCGTGCAGGGTAGGGTTGCCCAGACCCGATACTCCGGGCGGTTTATGTCATTCTCTTGGTGTCTTTGGCACTGATAGGAGAGGGCTGTTGCATGATATCGTGGCCCTAGGGCAGGTCGTGGGGTTATGTGAGATGGATGGTTACTGTATGAAACCGGGTTGTTGCTTGCTATTGCTGCTGCATGGTCATTGTCTTTTTCTTCTTCATCCTTTGGATGAATGGTTTTAAAAGAGAAATGGTTCGCCACACTCCATGTATGAAAATTTCCCCATGCACATTGTTGCATTTTGACTGGTTGCATCCACGTGACCTAGCTGGACTGTCTATTAGGTCCAGTCCACTCTTCTTCTGCTACTTTGCAGAAATTGCAGCAACCGGATGGTCAGAAACATCCATTACTGGACCTTGTTGGGAGTGTTATTGTCTGTTCATATTCACATGCCACTAACTGAATGGCTTGGATCATCTGATTAGTCTGATTTTTTAAGGCAGCCTACAAGATTGGACCTGACTGGGCGTAAAGGACAGTTCAGGAATATAATGTGGGAAGGTCTCCATACATTTCTAGTACACCGAGGGCTCATTTGGCAGGATTTAAACTCCTGTGGAATCGAGTGGATTTGAAATTAGAGCTTTCAGGTGTGAGTTTGAAAAGAGCTCTTTTGAATGATTTGGATTCCTTTCAAATCTAAATCCCACAAATTCCTAGCTACCAAATGTTGGAAATACTGAAAAATAAAATAAAATAAAGTTAATTATTTTCGTTTCATCAGGCTGAATTACATAAAATTTACACTGTCCTTAAAGCATGATTCACCCCCTTAATCGATTGCTAATGGGTTATAGGCGAATTGCTTCAATGATAAGACAAGACTGTCTGTATCCTGCGTGCAACAATCAGAAGGGTTCACTTAGGAACAATTCAACGCAATAGATCTTCTGACACACTTAAACAAAAGACGTTTTTACGGTATTCTATGATGGAAATGTTATCCGGAGGATCTGTTGGATGAGGAGAGATTTGTTGGAGTTGATTGGGATTTGGACCAGAATGATCTAGTTTATATAGGCACCAGGGAGTGGACCGTTGTTAGGTGGCCATCAATAGTTCAGGACGTTTGAAAAATGTTTCTAACCGTTGATAATTAATTTGAGCCGTTTCTGGTCATTGGATCGAAAGATTTGACCGTTGGATCATCATAGCCAGTCTATTTCCAAACCGTTGTGGCTTTCAAGGCTGCTAACCATTTCAGATTAATAATCTGACCGTTCTCAGTCGCTTATAAAACTCTAACTCATTTCAGACCCTATCGCACTTAGGCTCATATCAGACCACTTGCACCGTCTTGCGACGGTTCGCGTAAGGTCGCGAGGGAGCGGCCACTCTGCCAAGTGTAAAATGTGCTAACTAACGCCACTACAGCCACATTGCGCACGCATTCACGTGCGTTACAGTGCTACACACTAGAACACACAACTCGAGTGTCTCAATCTCCAAAGTTCCAAGTAAGAATACTACACACACATCCACATATAAACCTCTTTTCATTTCTGATGTGGGACAAAAGCACACACCGCACTTTTCATTTTTAAAAAAGCATTTTGGCGGCAAAGTGAAAATCTTGAAATTTTTGAATGTTTTGATTTTTTTTTTTATTTTTTTTCAAAAACCATAAATTTCAACACCAAACACCTAAAAAAACTACAAATTCCCACAAATCTCTCTGATTCCACACTGCCGAAAGAGCCCTACATGAAAGTGATTTTTGGCCAAGCCATCTCTTGTTCTCTAATCATTCATTCTCCAATGTGTTTCATCCCTTATTTCTTTTCTATATTCAATGGAGGAATTAGCCAAAATGTCAGCTACAACATTGCCTTCTTCACAAACGTACAAGATTCCCAACTGCTCCAGCTCGTTCCCCGCATTTGTTCTACATTGTCCATGCTAGATCCATCTGGTTCTGAAGTAACTGAATAGTTAGTTTGGAGTCTCTCTTGGTGTAAAGAGATTATATTCTGAGATTAAAGATGAGAGATATCCCGAGCCAAAAACTAGTGCATTCAACCAAAAGCATGGAGGTGGATGTAACCATAGGCAAATAGGCTGCGATCAATCTACATGTGCGGTCACGATCACACCACTTGCCACACCAAAGCTGTCACCTTCATGCCCAGAGCTATCAAAATTTAATTTGTGACCCCCCACTTAGCGAAGGACCTGACCGATGGGCAAACTAATTAATAGAAAGACGGCAGTTGGTTTGATTTCATACTTACGAGAGAGCAATCTTTGATGGGCAAGTATTGCAGAATTCCATGTAGAATACCCTCTTGATGTTTTTAGTGGTTAGGAGAGGAGTGTCGTGCACTTGTGTTGCTAATGAAATATGTGATTGTTTCATTATTTCCAAACATGGACATTGATTATGGAAAGATGGATTTCCAAACTATTGGTTTGTGTAATATTGATTGCAATGGGGTTTTACCAGATCAGGTTGAAAAGAAGGTTCCATGGTCTTTCATGTTCATTAGCTAGGAGGGAACCTTGGCATCATGGGTTCAAGGGTGCCACTACTGCAATGCCTATTAAGCCAAATATTCATTGATTTGTCTAGCTAGTAGGCACCCATTTTCAGGTGGGTCCTCGAGGAAGATGCATTTCCAATGAAGGAGTCTAAACCATGCTGCTCCACATTTAGAAGATCCTTATCACTTAAGTACTTTTGTTTCACAATGTCTATCCACAGGGAAGTTAGATTTGAGGGACTGCTCCATCCATGTTTCATTAGGAAAGTTATGGTGGTGGAATGATTTAATGGCAATGCCTCCTTTTGAGATAGGGCAACACCTTCGTGAATTAATTGTGTGAGGAGGGAATGAGTCAGATAACAAAAAAAAAAAAAGGAGCGTCGTATTTGTTATGGGTATGAGTACGTAATAATAGCAGACAGTTTCTAGACTAACATCAAATAGGAGAATATCATCGCAAATAGGAGGGAGAAGAGGCAGATTTGAATTGGCACGAGGTAACTTGCATGGAACATGTCGTTGGACAGGGCTTCCACACATAGGATAAAGAAAGAGGGTCACCTTGTTGAAGACCTTTAAAGGGGTGATGCAATCTCTACCAAAATTGAGGTGGATAATATAGGGTATAGAAGAGGCAAATTGGAATGTGAAATACAACTCGCATGTGGTTTGATTTTTGCAAAGACTAGTCTTTGATCACAAAATACATTTTCTGAATACTTGAAAAATAGAAAAATTAGGTCTTTTGGCTTTAGCCAATTCAATCTAGAATTTTTTTTTTTTTTTTGGAACCAATGGAACTTTGTTATTGTAATTAAGCAAATGATGATACTGCTTGGTGAGAGGACTAACCCATTGTTTCGATTATGAGGGTTTAATAGCCTACCTTAACACGTTACATCAGTCTTAGGGCTTTTGGTTTATTGTTTAGGTTCTTAACAATTGAGATCAGAGTCAACACCACGTTGTGTGTTTGAGTCACAAAAGGGTCGACCTTTGAAAAGAGAAACTTGGACTAGACTGAAAGCCGCCATGGCATGGAAAGGGCTATCTAGATAACCAGAGTGCAGCCGCTATCCCCTTAAAAGGGCTACCTGGAATAGAGGTGATAGTGAATGCCACCATAAAGTGAGTCGTTGTGGACGTCGCCTATGGAGCATGGTGAAATGTTACGATTCGAAAAGTTTAATAGCCTAGCTTAGCACATTCCATCAGTCTTGGGACTTTAGGAGTATTGGTTAGGTTCTTACCAATGACAAACTAAAATAGCTAAAAATATTACATGTCAAATATAAATGATTTATAACTTAAAGAAATGTAAACTTGCATTGCTCCTCGTTAAATGCTCCTCCTATTTCCATCAATTCCCTGCAACAACAAACAGAAACTTCAAAATAGAATTCAACTTGTTTTGGTGGGACTTGATATTTCTCTCATTTTCATCAGTATTTGACAAAAAAAATAATTTCACACACACACACACACACACACACACATACACACACACACACACACACACACCAATTAAGCACAAAAAATGGAAAGCTCTATAAACCATGAATTTCTCAATAAGCCGATACTAACAAGGCAATATGATATATATAACATTAAAACATGAAGCATGCTTATTGTGGTCATTTAAAGAGATATACCATTTAAAATATCAATGACCAATGATAGTCTAGTAATAAACATATGATATTAAAATTAAGCAACTTTAAAGCTAAACTATCAAAAAGAAAATGAGACTATAATCTTTGAATGTAATTATTAAGAATAAAATAAAGTTCTAAACCACAGATTTTCCTATAGTGCTCAGTCAATGAAGCTAAACTCCTCATATTTAACTATTAAGCTCATACGGACCTTCTAAGTTTACTTATCTAAGGTATTATAGTCTCTCAAGTTTCTAGGGAGGGAAACTATGATGGAGCTATTAGAACACGTAAGTGTTAAAGGTCTTCATCACTAGAGGTGTTTTCAGAATCGGATTCAGACTTCTTCTTATCATCTCATGTTTCTGTCATAGCCTTGCCGTTAGATCTTACTTTGCTAGTACATTTAGAGGCAACATGTTCATAACCTTCACAGTTGTAACATTGTACAACTCTAGGTTGTTAACAAGTTTACTTATACATTTTTTAATCATTTTATCATTCTTGTCACAACTCTTCCATTTACTAAACTTAATGAATTTCTTAAATTTTCTATTCAATTCTTCTTCCTCATCCCCATCATCTCTATCACTTTCAAATTTAACAATCTTTTGCCTATGTTAATGCCTATGTGAAGTTTTAAGGATGGCTAGTTTCTTCTTGCTAGAGAGGTTCTTAAAGTGTAGTTCATATGTTTATAGGGAACCTAAGAGTTCTTTTACTTTCATCTTATCTACGTTTTTACTGTTGGGATGCCTTGCACAAACCTTAGGATCTAGCCTCCCGAAACAAACCAGAATTATGGATAATAAAAGCAATGAAATAAATCAAAGCATCAATCACACACCACACAAGAGATTTTTACGTGGAAAACCCTCAAAGAGGTAAAAACCACGGGACCTCGTCCAGATCAACAATCCACTATGAAGTAGAACGTTTACAACCTTCTTCACTCACGCAGGAGTGGATAAACAATAAGAGAAATAGAGAAAACGGAGAGATCTAACCAATTACGAGGACATAGAAGCGCTGAGATGTAGATTGCAAAGTAGAGAACCTCCACGAGCAGAACCTCCCTTCTATAAGCTTCCTCTCTCTCTTTCCCTTTCTCTCACACCTTTGATAGCCCTAAACCCTTTAGCAAATCCCTTGCAAAGCTTTAGGAAACCCTCTTGCTATTTTGTGATACCTAGAAAAACCCTAGGCAACCCCTTTTATAGTTTTGGGAAACTCCTTTCCGCATCCCAGTTGCGAAAGGACTCAAATCCGCAGTTTCGCGCAAAATCGCGGAACAAACTGCGTAACCTACGACTAGTCCTGGAAATTTCAGGACTTGTCTTAGCCTCCTACGACTGGTCGTAGCTCACCTACGACTGGTCGTAGACCACCTACGACCGGTCGAAGCTCACCTACGACTGGTCGAAGACCTCCAAGAAAAACAGCACGAACTCGCTGGACTTTGAGTCGTGCCAGGGCTCGAACCTACGACCGGTCGAGCGCCTCCCACGACCGGTCGAGCGGGGCTCAGGACCGGTCGAAGACGGGGAAAAAATCCCATCAAATCTCCCCCTTTTTGACCAAGGAGGGATCCACCTTCTTCAAGCCAGCCAGGTTTCTACAAACCTCAAACTTGCCCTTGAGCAAAGCCTTGGTCATCATGTCTGACCCATTATCGTCCGTGTGGACTTTCTCAAGCTGTAACACCTTCTGTTCCAAAGTATCCCTGATCCAGTGATACCGAATCTCTATGTGCTTCGACTTGGAATGCTGACTTGGATTCTTGCTCAAGTGTATAGCACTTTGACTATCGCAATAGACCACGTGCTCCTCCTGCTTTAGGCTAAGTTCCTGTAGGAACCTTTTCATCCAAAGCATCTCTTTACATGCTTCTGTGACTGCGATGTATTCGGCCTCTGTCGTCGATAATGCTACGACCTTCTGTAGCTTGCTCTGCCAAGAAACCGCTCCCTCTGCAAACGTGAACATGAACCCCGATGTAGACTTCCTGGAGTCTATGTCACCTGCCATATCTGCATCTGTGTAGCCCTCTAACACAGGTTTACCGTCACCATAGCATAGGCTCAACCTGGATGAGCCTCTTAGATACCTCAGTATCACTTTACCGCTGCCCAATGCTCTTTGCCAGGATTGGCAAGATACCGGCTGACAACACCAACCGCATATGCTATGTCTGGGTGTGTACACACCATAGCATACATCAAACTTCCTACAGCTGACGCGTAAGGTATCTTCTGCATCTCTTCCACCTCTGTCTTCGTCTTGGGACACTGTCTGTCGCTCAATCTGAAGTGACCATCCAGTGGAGTACTGACCGGCTTCGCTGTATTCATATTGAACCGCTCTAGGACTTTCTCAATATACCGCTCTTGTGACAGCCAAAGCTTCCTGCTGCTTCTGTCACGGGTTATCTCCATTCCTAGGATCTGTTTAGCCGGGCCCAAGTCTTTCATCGCAAAAGACTTGCCCAACTCCTGTTTCAGCCTGTCGATCTTCTTGATGTCTTTTCCCATGATGAGCATGTCATCAACGTATAAGAGCAAAATTAAGAAATCACCATCTGAGAACTTCCGCGTGAACACACAGTGGTCCGACTCCGTTCTGTCATACCCATGTTTCAACATAAACGAGTCGAATTTCTTGTACCATTGCCGTGGAGCTTGTTTCAGCCCATACAAGCTCTTCTTCAGCCTACACACCATATGCTCCTTGCCCTTGACTTCGAACCCCTCTGGTTGGTGCATGTAGATCTCTTCTTCCAGGTCACCATGGAGAAAGACAGTTTTAACATCTAATTGCTCTATCTCCAGATCCATGCTAGCCGCCAACCCAAGCAACACCCGTATGGATGTCATCTTCACCACTGGTGAGAATATCTCCTCGAAGTCTATGCCTTTCCTCTGACCAAACCCTTTCACCACAAGTCTGGCCTTAAACCTCGTCTGTGAATTCTTCTGCTCAACCTTCTTTCTGAACACCCACTTGTTGCTCAAAGCTTTCTTGCCCTTAGGTAATTTCATCATGTCATAGGTGTGGTTCTTATGCAAGGATTTCATCTCCTCTTGCATAGCTTTCAACCACTCCTCCTTATGCTCGTCGGCTAGGGCCTCAGAATAATCTTCTGGCTCTCCCCCATCGGTTAGCATAATATACTCATGCGGCGAGTACCTCTTGGACGGCTGTCTGTCCCTAGATGACCTCCTCACCTGTGGCTCAACAGGTGGATCAAGTGGGGGCTGCTCCCCTGGTCCATCTTCTGAAGGAACTCCCTCGTCCTCTGCACCTTGCTGTACTCCCCCGTCATCAAGCACCACGGGAGGAGTAATCGGATCCATGTCCTCTAGCTCACCTGAACTAGGCTGGTTCTTCTCTGGCTTACCAATGTCTTCGATACACTGATTTTCAAAGAAAACCACATCTCTGCTCCTGACGAGCTTCTTCTCTGTCGGATCTCATAACCTGTAACCGAATTTTTCATCACCGTACCCCAAGAACACACACTGTCTGATCTTCATATCGAGCTTGGACCTCTCGTCCTTTGGTACGTGAACGGATGCCCTGCATCCAAACACCCTGAGATGACTGTACGATGGATCCTGTCTAGTCCACACCTTCTCAGGTACTTCTCCATTCAACGGGGCTGATGGAGACCTGTTTATCAAATACACCGCCGTGCGCATTGCTTCTCCCCAGAACGTCTTGGGCAACTTCGCATGGGATAACATGCATCTGATTCTCTCAACAATGGTGCGATTCATTCGCTCAGCTACACCATTATGCTGGGGGGTCTTGGGAACCGTGTGTTCATGCCGTATACCCTAGGACTTGCAGTACTCGTGAAAGTCGCCAATGTATTCACCACCATTGTCAGTGCGGATGCACTTCAATGGTCTACCTGTCTCTCTCTCGACCATAGCATGAAACAATTTAAACACACCAAAGACCTCGTCCTTGGATTTCAAAGCATAAACCCAAACCCTCCTAGATGCATCATCTATAAAAGTAACAAAATACAATGCCCCACCCAAGGTTTTTGTCCTCATAGGACCACAAACATCAGAATAAACCAAATCTAATGCATGCACTTTATTAACATGAGAAGCAGTTTTAACGAATGAAACTCTATGCTGTTTCCCTGATAAACAATCAAGACAGGTTTTAAGAGGCATACCTGTCACGTCTGGAAGGAGCTGCTTCTTTGCTAGTACCTGAAGCCCTTTTTCACTCATGTGGCCTAGACGCCTGTGCCACATGTCAATAGCTGAATCTTCCGCTGCGTTCAACCCACCCTTGCACATACTGACACTTGCCTTGTACAGGGTGCAACACTTCTTTCCTCTAGCCACGATCAATGAACCCTTGATGAGCTTCCATCGTCCACCAGCAAACCGGCTTTCATAGCCATCATCATCCAACCTTCTCGTCGACATCAAGTTGAGGCGAAGGTCTGGGATATGCCTCACATCCTTGAGAACCAATGTGCAGCCCACATCAGTTTTCACACAAATATCACCAACTCCCACGATCTTTGATACGCCAGAATTTCCCATCTTCACAGTCCCAAAGTCGCCTGACTTGTAGCTTGTGAAGAAGTCCCTGTGCGGAGTCGCATGAAAAGAAGCTCCCGAGTCTATCACCCAGTCGGTGCCCTGACTCGTAGCCGTGAGACATACATCGTGACTTGTAGAAAGAATAACTACCATGTCGCCATCTGAAGCGACCGCAGTGGAATCTGATTCATCTTCCTTCCCTTTTCCTTTCTTGTCGTTCTTACGATATTCATGCTTATAGTGGCCCTTCTTGCCACAATTCCAGCATTCAACATCTTTTCTGTTGCTCGACTTGCCTCTTGATTTATCTCGGGCCTTCCCGCCCTTCCTGTTCTTTCCTCTCCCCCGTTCCTGTGTCAAAGGGCCTCTTGCTGAGTAGACCCCTGAGACTTCCTCCTTGTCTCTTCATTAAAGAGACAGCTAGTTACCTGTTCCATGGATATCTTTCTGTCTGGCGCGGAGTTGCTTAGAGACACCACCAATGTCTCCCAACTATCAGGCAATGAACTAAGCAATAGTAAAGCCTGCAATTCATCATCCAGGACCATCTTCATAGAGGTGAGTTGGTTCACTATATTGCTGACCTCATTCATATGCTCGGCCACAGAACCACCATCCTTGAACTTGAGATTCACAAGTCGCCTTATCAGAAATATCTTATTACCGGCTGTCTTCCTCTCATACAGCCCTTGTAATTTTAGCCATAGGCTAGCGGCTGAGGTTTCCGTAGACACATGGTGGAACACAGAATCATCCAGCCATTGTCTAATAAACCCCACCGCCTTTCGGTCCATCTTCTTCCAATCATCATCAGTCATATCCTTGGATTTTGCTGATATGCCTGAGATTGGAGAATATAGGTCCTTGCAATAAAGCAAGTCCTCCATCTTAGCCTTCCATATGGTCCAGTTAGAACCATTGAGGTTGATCATCCTTGAGCCACCTTCCATAATTCAAAACCGATCCTACCCGTTCAATGAACTTAGCTTTGATACTACTTTGTTGGGATGCCTTGCACAAACCTTAGGATCTAGCCTCCCGAAACAAACCAGAATTATGGATAATAAAAGCAATGAAATAAATCAAAGCATCAATCACACACCACACAAGAGATTTTTACGTGGAAAACCCTCAAAGAGGTAAAAACCACGGGACCTCGTCCAGATCAACAATCCACTATGAAGTAGAACGTTTACAACCTTCTTCACTCACGCAGGAGTGGATAAACAATAAGAGAAATAGAGAAAATGGAGAGATCTAACCAATTACGAGGACATAGAAGCGCTGAGATGTAGATTGCAAAGTAGAGAACTTCCACGAGCAGAACCTCCCTTCTATAAGCTTCCTCTCTCTCTTTCCCTTTCTCTCACACCTTTGATAGCCCTAAACCCTTTAGCAAATCCCTTGCAAAGCTTTAGGAAACCCTCTTGCTATTTTGTGATACCTAGAAAAACCCTAGGCAACCCCTTTTATAGTTTTGGGAAACTCCTTTCCGCATCCCAGTTGCGAAAGGACTCAAATCCGCAGTTTCGCGCAAAATCGCGGAACAAACTGCGTAACCTACGACTAGTCCTGGAAATTCCAGGACTGGTCTTAGCCTCCTACGACTGGTCGTAGCTCACCTACGACTGGTCGTAGACCACCTACGACGGTCGAAGCTCACCTACGACTGGTCGAAGACCTCCAAGAAAAACAGCACGAACTCGCTGGACTTTAAGTCGTGCCAGGGCTCGAACCTACGACCGGTCGAGCGCCTCCCACGACCGGTCGAGCGGGGCTCAGGACCGGTCGAAGACGGGGAAAAAACCCCATTATTTACAATCATATATTGAGGTTACTTTGGGAGTGAACATATCTAAAATGGATCTAAGTATTTTCCTACATATACGTCTCTTTAGGAATCTCTCACCTAAATACCACATAGAGTTGCAAATATCATTCAATTTATATTAAAACTCCATAAACATTTCAGACTCTTCCATTTTAATATTTTCAAATTGAATCATTAAGAGTTGAAGCTTTAAGCATTTTACTGTGCTAGTTCCCTCGTGTGTGGTTTTCAATGAGTTCCACACTTCCTTACTTGTTTCACATGTACATGTGCGTTTAAATTCACCAGGAAAAATTGCATAGTAAATTATATTGAGAGGTTTGGCATCATAGGTATACTGAGCTCTCTTATCAAAACTCTTTTTAGATTGATCTTTGGGAGTGCTAATGGTTCTACCATCAATCACGACTATTTTCATGCGCATAGTCCATTCATGTTCAATAATACCTAAACCATAGGGTCAAGGGATCTCATGAATACCCTCATCTTAGCCTTCTAATTAATAGGCGTAGTTAGACCCATTAAAATAAGGTGATCATGTGACAGCATACTCCTCATGGGTAGACATAATTCTAAAGCTCATTTTCGAATCTTGTTCTAGACAGTTACGTTATTGAAGAGCAACCCGCTCTGATAGTACGTAATTGAAATTGCATAGATTGTCTACTACGGTGTATATATAAGGTTGGTAGAGCTGAGAATTACGATTAAGTTCGAGAGGGGGTGATCAGGACCACTTTAAAATTCTGTGTAATTATTTAATTTACCAATTACAACTACTAAGGGAAATTAACACTAAGGCTTCCTAGCCAAAGTGGGTCCAAATACAAAAGCTACAAATGATATATCAATCAAGTAACTAGTCTATAAGAGATAATGAACTTGTGTGTGGTTTGCAAGTTAAGTGTCTAGTATACAATTCAACTCAAGCATTTATATAATTTAGCTAATCAAACACATAAGCAAGAATAGAATTGTGCCCAAATTGTAATCACAAATACAAACATGTATAGTAGTTCAGTTTTCCTACTCTACTCCCAGCAG
This sequence comes from Magnolia officinalis, assembly GCA_021015155.1. Lineage (NCBI taxonomy): Eukaryota > Viridiplantae > Streptophyta > Magnoliopsida > Magnoliales > Magnoliaceae > Magnolia > Magnolia officinalis. The sequence goes on from JAJHSJ010000006.1 coordinate 61,617,425, forward strand.
ACACACTCTCCTCGAGTGTACTGATATTCACTATCTTACGAGTTTTCAATAAGTTCACTTCTAACCTTTACAACCCTATACAAAGACTTAACGCACGTACCCTCTCATGTTGGAGGAACACATTTTCACTAATATCGGTGACTCCCACAAGAGACTTTAGTTGGTTTTTTATCAGCTAACCAACAACCACTAGTGGTCTTAATCTAAGGCACTACCTTTTTCTCATACCAGAGTCTCCCACGGAGACTAACACGTACGTACTCATGTCCGGTAATAGTGGTCTTAATCCAAGACCCTATGTACACTCCCACTAGAGGCTCCCCATGGAGACTAACACGTACACACCCGCATCAGGTGAATTCGGCCCTACAGAAGCCTAGGTCCTACACAAGAATCTATTTGACTTTGGGTCACAAACTCTACACTTAATCCTATATAAGGAAAGAGTATGTGGACTCTAAATTGACAACCTTATTTATTGGATTAAGCCCTGTTGATATGCCTTGTTTGGGTTGTTTGATCGATGCTCTCATGTGCTTCAATCAACTCCCCTCGTGCTCCCACGATCTTTGACACCGATGTTTCAACTCATACGATCAACCACCTTATATATGATGCCCCGATTAGGTGACCAAAGTGTTGGGAGGATGGTGGAATCTCCTACAACTAATGGATAGCTGATTTCCTAGGGGATTCACCTATATGGGTGTTTTAGAGAGTTTAGACAAGGATTATGCTTATAAGCTTGGGTTCAATCTTTAGAACATAGACGGGATCAAGTTCATCTTCAAAGGAAGTTTGGAATGCTCATTTAAGTGATAAATGACAAGGAAGATGACTTAAATCTCTTTATTTTAGATGCTTAGGATAAGGGATATGAGTGGGGAATCACCTAGACTTCTCTTAAATTAGAAGCCCATCAAAATGCCCAAGAATCGAATGCCATTTTATAGAAATCGTGTTGCAACGGCTACTTCACGGCTCTGTTGATATGATCAAAAGGACCTTCAATAGGATCGAACTGTCCTTCGATCTCATCGAGAAAATTTAGAAATTTTCTGTATAGTTGCTAGACCGTTTATTCGAACAAATCGAGTTGGTCTTCGATTTCATCGAGACCCATCGACAAGTTGTCAACGGGATCAAGGGCCACTCGAAAACTACCATTTTGGATGGTTACATTTACAACAACTTTGCACCTCTTTTAGCCTTAACTTATCATGTTCCATTATGGCTCCTAAGGTTATGTGATGATCAATCAAGGTTTACGTATTAAGGTTAGGATCATCTAGAGGTTATGTTGTTTTGGATTTAAAGTTAGGGTCACTAAGGCACCTCAATTTACATGTTCTTCACTCCTTGATGCTCCAAGTCTTCATCTGTCCTTGGTCTTCAGCTTCTAAGGGCTCAACCAACTCATTGACACACAAATGCACGTGATTAACAAACATGTGTACAAATTAGTGCACTAACAAAAACAAGAGAGGCGTCAACAATATTTGATGTGGAAGCCTATGCACTCGCCTGAGATTGAGAATGTAACGACCAATCCTCTGCTGCAGGTGAAGATGATTAGGAGGAATTAGATATAACCCCATCGGGTTATGAGATTCCAATGATTGGCCAACACTATATGGCTAGGGCTCTGTCCACATTTAAGAGGCCGAAGGTGTGGAAAGAGTGGTCTTCACAAGACCCCCAGATAGGCTATCAAAACAACTCAAATCCATATATGTTTCTATACATATGGATGGATACCTTGTATCCTGGGTCATGATAGATAATGGTGTCATGGTTAATATCATGTCAATGGCTACAATTAAAAACCTAACAAGACGATCAATAACTTATTATCCACCGAAATAATGGTTTCGGGGTTCACAGGGGCCGTCATGATAGACAATGCTGTCATGGTTAATATCATGTCAATGGCTACAGTTAAAAACCTAACAAGACGATCAATAACTTATTACCCACCAAAATAATGGTTTCGGGGTTCACGGGGATCGTCACAAATACTAAAGGGATACTCGACATCGAGTTCGAAGTCAGCGCTAGTAAGGTCATGACACATTCTTTAGGATAAAGCCATCTACCAATTACAATGCTCTCCTCAGAGGCGACTGGATTCACTCCAATTGATGCATTCCATCATCGCTCCATCAGTTCCTAATCCTATGGGGAGGACCAAAAGTAGAAATTGTTTGGGCTGAAAAATGGTCATTTGAGGCGGGCTCAAACTTAACCAAAGCAAAATTTTGTAATAAAAGAGTCAATCCATTATGCCTCATCAGACGAGATAAGAACAGTTGATCGATCGAGGTGACGACAACTGTAAAACTCGTAGAGGATCTAGATGTGCTCAACACAACTAGTAGAACCTGTGAATGGGATTCTTTGGGCACAAAGGCCAAACCGACTAAAACCGAGGCTGAATTAGATGCCCATGTGAGCAATGTGACCACCACACTAAGGGATATTCCTTTGGGACCAATTCTGATGCCGATTCAAAATTGGCACCACTATCCAGTCATTACGATATTAGAAGGTTATGTGGGTGCTGGATCTTGAACAGAATTAACTCTCAGCTTCCACAGGTTACCTCTTTTGAGGGCTTTTACATTTATACATGTGAAGTATATTATATATGATCGGAGTCACCACTAGCCAATTACTTCGATCCTACAATAGGCTAGACCCTATAAAAATGCTTAGGAGGAAGAATCAGAAGATTTTTAATCCTAAGATGACTCATTGATTTGCGGCTAAAGATTTGACATAATGGACCAAGATTACAGAGAGGGAAGGTGTTAGGCACCCACTTTGCCCATATGACTGTACGGTCTCTACTTCATAATATTCAATTAACTCTTGAGGGTTGGGATTAGTTCCCGAGCACTAATGATCCTATGGTGTGTATAATGTTGTCTTAAATATAATATTGTGGACGTTCATGAAACCAATCAGTCCAAGTTTCTGATGAGCAGTATCTGATTATGTCGGTAAGCAACAGAGCATACGTTTGAACTGAACGGGTGCTAAGCGTTATGTATGTGATGCGATGTATGTGGAATTGTGATGTTGTATTATATGCAATGCTTATGACAAAGCGTGAGTTAATTGGCTGAGTTTCTGATGGGCATGATCCGATTAAATCAGCAAGCCGCAGAGCATACGCTCGAGCCAATTAGGTGCGAGAGGTGACGTAATGCAATACAAAATGATGAATTTGAAGAGCATGGGAGTTGAGAGGGGAATGAGTATTGCACTATGCTAATGCTGGATTGGATGAAGCTGTTTAAAGATTGAATCATTAGATGGACGGCTGTGTCACAAGGATGGGATTGAGTGGTTTGGATCAAGACTTGAATTGCTCAAGAGGCTAGGGATTTGACTAGGTTAGGCTAGACTAGGGCTAGGCTCTCCTTCCTATGACTCTTTCCTCTCCTTAGTGGATGGCTGAAAATGGGTGGCTAAGGGACTCTTAATGAGTGATGAATGTTATGATGGCTACTGGATGCTTGAAATGGGAAGGGGAGGGGACTATTTATAGCCCCTAAACCTTGTTTTCTAGTGATTCTTGCCAAGTTCAGGGAGTGAAAGGTGCTTGAAAGGTTTGGATTTGAGATTGCCATGTGATAACATCTCAACGGTTGGATTGGGTGGTAAAATAGTAAATATGGGTCAAGGATAGAGGCATCGTGGTCAATGCACATTACCGCCCACTTAGGGGTTGCGAAAGGGAGAAACCACATGCTTAAAGGGAGCCTGCCCAGATGGGAGGAATGCCACATGGCCGGTGGCTCCCAGAGAACCACCAATCACACACGGGACTTCCCATCTTGGCAGGGGGTCTCTTATACTCGTGTGGAGGCTTTGCCTTCTGGGGTGTCAATTTGTTGTCTGCCTTGAACCCCGGTTAGGCTTGGTTTAGGCCTGGCTTTAGGGTTGGGCTCAACTAGGTGAGTAGACTGGGTTGATGGACTAGGTAGGCTGACCAGATGAGTTGACTCACCGAGTTGACTCGAGGCTCTAGGGTTTAGGGTTTTAGGTTACGGGTTGGGGTTTAACTTTTAGGTTAGCGTTTGGACTATAGATTGGATATGGGATTTAGTCATCCGTCTAAACAATTCAATTTCAATCATCTTATCGGCCATTGGTGTGGTGTCTACAAGTTAGACAATAGAGCCAACCATTGCAGTGTTTGAGGAACACCATGAGACCTCTGAGGAGCCAAATGCAATTACCCCATACCGATAACAACCTCGATATTTCGTCGAAGAGGTTCCTTAATGGAATGCAACAACGGAGAGAGAAGAAAAGCTGAAATCACGGCCATAGTCACAAGCTTGAGGAATATCTCACCACTACAGATGATTAGAACGATTGTCGTATCCACATGCCAGTGTTTGACGGTGGAGGACACAATGGTGGATGGCGAGATAGCTTTCCATGAACTCGAGCTGGCCCCTACCAAGATGGATGACGTTAAAGCTGATGTTTAAGATACCTTGATTGAGGTAAATCTTGGAGCAGAAGACGACCCACATCTGACATTCATCAGTGCGGAATTGGATCCACATGCACAAATGGAGATGATCCAACTCTTCTGTAGTTATGTGGATTACTTTGCTTAGGATTATCATTAGATGCATAGGTTAGATCGGAGATTGGTGGAACATCTGCTACCATTCAAAGAGTGTTTCAGGCCATTCAAATAGTTAACAAGAATGATGACTCTTGAAGTGATCTTAAAATCAAGGAAGAAATCGAGAGGCTGCTGAAGGTAGGGTTCATTACACTAATTGGATATGCAGATTGGATTTCAAACATCGTCCCGATGATTAAGAAGAACAGGAAGCTAAGGGTCTACATCGGCTTCAGGAACCTGAATCTTGCAACACCGAAGGATGAATATCCAATTCCCATGACAGACTTGTTGGCATATGTCCTAAATTTGAACGTGCACGACCAGTCATGGGAGCGGCTCGACTAGTCGTAGCCCGCTCGACTCAAAGTCCAGTGAGCCCTATTTTTTCATGTCTGGGTCCTTCGACCAGTCGTAGGGATTGTTCGACTAGTCATAGCTCCCCTTCGACTAGTCGTAGTTTACGCAGATTTGTTCCGCGATTTTGCGGATTGCAGAAATCTGTATCCTTTTGCAACTGAGATGCGGAAGGGAAGTTGCCTAAACTATAAATAGGTGTTCCTAGGGCTTTTCTAGGGTATGGGAAAGATGGGGAATACTTCTTAAGCTTTCTAAAGGGGTTCTAGGGAAATTAAAGGGTGTGGCAAGGGTGAGATTCAAGGTTGTTTGAATCGGGTAAGTCCTCTCTCTTGTAATTTCTATTTTCATAGTGGAGATCTATTGCTTTGTGCCGTGGTTTTTTTTCCTGCAAGGGTTTTCCATGTTAAATCTGCATGTTCTCTTGTATGCTTGGTGCCATTGGATTGCTATCCTAGACTAGATCTGTGTGATTCCGCAGGTTAAAACCCCAACAAGTGGTATCAAAGCAATCGTTGGGCACAGATCTAAATCTGAGGGATTAGTAATAATGGCGAGCACCAGGTATGAGATTGAGAAGTACTCAGGGAAAAATAATTTTGAGTTATGGAAGATCAAGATGATGAGTTCCTTAATCAAGCAAGACGAAGATGGTGCTCTTAAGGAGCGAAAGTCTACTATGATTGATGGTGATTGGAATACTCTTGATAAGAAGGCTTTATCATCAATCCGTTTATGTCTCACGGATGAGGTTCTCTACGACGTCATGAGGGAGTAAACTGCGGCTAAGTTATGGGAGAAGTTAGAGGATGTTTATGCGAAAAAATTCTTTGAAAATAGCCTACACTTGAAGCGGCAGTGGTATAACTTCAAGATGGCAGAGGGTGGAGATCTGGAGGCTCACATCAGCAACTTTAATAAATTAGTTTGCAAATTGCTGGATATGGAGGAAGTGATAAAAGATGAAGAACAATCATGTATGTTGCTGAATTCTCTTCCGGCGTCTTATGAGTCATTCAAGGACACAATGTGCTCAACGAATAAAACCCTGAGTGTCGACACCGTTATCTCAGCCCTTTAAGGAAAGGCTATGAGAAAGCTTAACGTCGACATGGGGATATCTTTTGAGGCACTGCTTACAAGGGGTAGGAATTCTGAACAAGGTACAGGTTCTTCAAGTTCTAGATCCAAATCCAAGGGCAAGGGCAAATGAAAGGTAAAGTGTTGGAGCTGTGGGAAGGAAGGACATGTGAAGAAGGATTGTGAAAATCTTAAATCGAAGAGAGAAGATTCTGAGGCTTCGCACAGGGAGGCCAATGTTGTCACGCAGATGGATCGAGTGGATGTGATGGTGATGTTTTGTCTGTGTCTACTATCAGGCGGCCATACGATGATCGTAAGGACGAGTGGATGTTAAACACAGGGGCATCTTTTCACATGACTCCTCATCGGAGTTGGTTCACCAGCTACAAGGAGTGCGATGGTGGACAGGTATTTATGGGCAATGATATTGCCTGTAATGTTGTGGCTGTTGGTTCGGAGTGCATCAAGATGTTTGATGGGGTGGAGCGTACCTTGACTGATGTCAGGCACGTTCCTGATTTAAAGCAGAATTTGATTTCTCTTGGTGTACTGGAGGCAAAAGGATGCAAGTACACAGCTATTGATGGTGCTCTTAAAGTATCTAAGAGGGCACGGGTAATCCTGAAAGTGCAATGACTCAGTAACTTGTACAGGTTGATCGGGAGCACTTCAAATGGTGGAGCTACAGTAGATGTAGCAGATTCCACCTCTGTACATGTGTGGCATGTTAGGCATGACCACATGAGCTGGCAGGGCAGGAAGACTGAGACGTGCAGACAGGGATACAGAGCAGGTAGAGCAGCCACCTGTGAGAAGAATCACACGGCATGATCGCAGGATATCGGCGATGTACATGGACGACTCCAATATCGCAGGAGGATTCATCTTCTATTCAGATGGCTCTAGGTGAGCCTGATGTTGAGAAGTGGAAGGTGACTATGGGCGATATGATGGATTCGTTGTACCAGATCGACATATGGGAGCGGGTGGAGCTTCTAGTGGGCCGGAAGCGGTTGGATGCAGGTGGATCTTCAGGAGGATACAACATAGATACAGGGCGAGGTTGGTAGCGAAGGGTTATGCTCAGAGAGAAGGGATCGGCTTTTTAGAGATATTCGCGCCGACGGTATAGCAGGTGTCTATTAGATCCATGATTGGCACTGGTTGGCCAACGTGATCTTGAGCTGGAAGGATGAATGTGGAGTCTACACTTCTGCAAGGGAAAGTGAAGAGCAGATCTACATGAAGCAACCAAAGCGGTTCGAAGTTAAAGAGGCTGAGAAAAGACTTTGCAGGAGGTCGTGGTTTGACCTGTCACCTAGGCAGTGGTTTGATTCCTTCATGGATGAAGGATCGGGGGGCTGCAAAGATGGTTCTTGGCATTGAGACTGAAGGAGTAGGTTGTGGTAATCACAGGAGGAATACCTTGTGTGTAGGTATTGATCAAGGATGTGATGGGCCAGGTAAAGCCAGAGAGCGTTCCCTACGCGTCTCTTCTCAAGTTTTCTTCAGGACATGTCCCAAAATAGATGAGGAAAAGCAGGATATCTCATGAGCCTTATTCGAATGCGGTTGGCAGTGTATGTCATGGTCTGGATTAGACCGATTATTTCACAGGCTATCAGTGTTGTGAGCAAGTACCCCGGCAAGCAATGTTGGGTAGTAGTGAGATGGTAAGAAGACTACGTCTTTCCTTTTGAGAAGACAGGAGCAAAGGTGGTTGAGCTTGTGGATTTTGATCCGGCAGACATGCTCACCTAGATCGTTCTTGTAGAGAAGTTCAAGGTCTGTGTAACTTCTCTGGGCTTGGCATTGACGTAAAAGAAAGACGGAGTGTGCATAAGAAGCTATAATATGATACAGAAATAACAGACGAGGTCAAGAAGCTACACAGTTCAAGATTGAAGACATGGTGGAGATTGTTGGCATATATCCTAAATTTGAACGTGCACGACCGGTCGTGGGTCAGGTTCGACCGGTCGTGGGAGCGGCTCGACTAGTCGTAGCTCGCTCTACTCAAAGTCCAGTGAGCCCTATTTTTTCATGTCCGGGTCCTTCGACCAGTCATAGGGATTGTTCGACTAGTCATAGCTCCCCTTCGACTAGTCGTAGTTTACGCAGATTTGTTCCGCGATTTTGCGGATTGTGAAAGTTTGTGTCCTTTTGCAACTGGGATGCGGAAGGGAAGTTGCCTAAACTATAAATAGGTATTCCTAGGGCTTTTCTAGGGTATGGAAAAGATGGGGAATACTTCTTAAGCTTTCTAAAGGGGTTCTAGGGAAATTAAAGGGTGTGGCAATGGTGAGATTCAAGGTTGTTTGAATCGGATAAGTCCTCTCTCTTGTAATTTCTATTTTCATAGTGGAGATCTGTCGCTTTGTGCCGTGGTTTTTTTTTTCCTGCAAGGGTTTTCCACATTAAATCTGCGTGTTCTCTTGTATGCTTGGTGCCATTGAATTGCTATCCTAGATCTAGATCTGTGTGATTTCGCAGGTTAAAACCCCAATAAGACCAACTAATCGATAGGACCACGGAACACATAATCATGTCCTTCATGGATGGCCATTTGGGATACATATAGATTTTCATTGCTAAGGAAGATGTTTCAAAGACAACGTTCTGATGCCCTGAGGCGATTGGGACATATTGTTGGGTCATGATGCCTTTCAGACTTAAAAATACAAGCATCACCTACCAGAGGGCCATGAACAACATCTTCCATGACATGATTGGCATGTTTATGAATGCATATATTGACAACATCGTAGTGAAGTCAGTTGATCTCAAGGATCACTTTACCAATCTAAGGAGATCCTTTGAGCATATGAGGAGACACAAGCTCAAGATGAATCCATTGAAGTGCACATTTAAAGTCTTTGTTGGAAACTTCCTTGGATTTCCTATGCATTAACAAGGCATAAAGGTCGCCAAAACAAGGTATGAGCCATCCTAGCAGTAGAGCCTCCTAAAAACAAGAAAGAACTGCAAAGGTTCATCATCCAGGTAAATTTTTTACACCTATTCATTTGAAACTCAGCTGGGAAGATCAACCCCTTTTCCACATAGCATACATTTGAACTGATAAGGTGTTGAGTATTATCTATGTGATGAAATGCACGTGGAATTGTGATGTTGTGTTATACGTAATGCTTATGACAAAGTGTGAGTTAATCGATTGGGTTTCTGATGGGCATGATTTGATTAATTCGGCAAGCCGCAGAGCAAACGCCCGAGCAAATTAGGTGCGAGAGGTGATGTAATGCAATACAAAGATGATGAATTCAATAAGCAGGGGGTTGAGAGGGGAATGAGTGTTGCACTATGCTAATGCTGGATTGGATGAAGTTGATTAAAGATTGAATGGTCGGATGAACGTCTGTATCGCAAGGATGGGATTGAATGGTTTAGATCAGGACCTGGATTGCTCAAGAGGCTAGGGATCTGACTAGGTTATGCTAGACTAGGGCTAGGCTTTCCTTCCTATGGCTCTTTCCTCTCCTTGGTGGAGGGATGGAAATGGGTGGCTAAGGGACTCCTGATGAGTGATGGATGCTTTGATAGTTACTGAATGCTTGAAATGGGAAGGGGAGGGGGTTATTTATAGCTCCAAAACCTAGTTTTCTGGTGATTCTCGCCAAGTTCAGGGGGTGAAAGGTGCTTCAAAGGTATGGATTTGAGATTTCCATGCGGTAACATCTCAACAATTGGATTAGGTGTTAAAATAGTAAATATGTGTCCAAGATAGGGGAATCGAGGTCAATGCATATTACTGCACACGTGGGGGTTGCAAAAGGTAGAAACTGCATGCTTGGAGGGTGCTTGCCCAGACAAGAGGAATGCCACATGGCCGGTGACTCTCAAGGAGCCGCCAGTCACACATGGGACCTCCTGTCTTGGCAGGGGGTCTCTCATACTCATGTGGAGGCTCTGCCTTCTGGGTTGTCAATTTGCTATCTGCCCTGAACTCCGGTTGGGCTTGGTTCAGGCCTGGCTTTAAGGTTGGGCTAAACTAAGTGATTCAACTAGGCGGATGGACTAGGTAGGCTGAGTAGACGAGTTGACTCGAGGCTCTAAGGTTAAGGGTTTGGAATAGGGTTTTAAGTTACGGGTTTAGGTTAGGGTCTGGACTATGGATTGGATTTGGAATTTAGCTAAATGTCTAAATAGTTCAATTTCAATCAGCTTATTGACCTAAGGTGGGGTGTCTACAGATGCTCCTCTTTGGTAGAGGTTGTGCACAACTCAATGCCAAAGCGAATGTATACCCTACCTTTGCTCATCAGTTATGAATTGTGGTTTATATTTGTTAGTGAACTTATTTATATGAATGATTAGATGAATGCTAGGCATTAATAGTTAGCACATCCCACACACATATGTACACTATCATATATAAACTAGTTACCTAAATGACACATCTATTGTAGTATATGTGATTGGACCCATTATTGGTGTTGATTCAAAAATCTAGTACGCCCTTTTTAGACATTCGAGTACCTGCATAGGAAGAAGACAAAGGAGACCCTGACTAGAGCAGGGGACCCTCCGATGTCAAAGTTAGGCTAGGAATCTGGGTCTGGTAGTATCGAGGGATTTCGGATGAGAGATTTTGCGTACCTTTCACCATTAGAGATGCTCTTATTTATAGTTGAGGAGAGGCGGTGATGTAGGGGAGATCTCCCTATTTAGTAAAGAACTATAGAAGGATTCGAATCTCGAAAGCGTAGGGGAATCTCCCGAAATCCTTGGTGAAGATCTCGGGATCCCGAGCGTGTCGCGGAAATCCTCCGAGATCTTTGGAAAAGATCTCATGTGGATCTCTCTTAGATAAGATCTGATTATTCGGAATCAGCGGAGATGTGCAGTAGGAGGCCGAGGTAGTCTTCTCCGACCTGACCTGAGGGTAGTATGCCGACCTGACTTGGGGGTAGTATGCTGACCTGGATTCTCTAGCGAGCCCTGACCCTTCTCTTAGTGTCATGTATGTTGTCGACCAACCAACATGCCCTCATACTTCGTGTTAGGGTAGTGAGGCCATGCTCCTTTCTTTAATAGAATTTCAATGACATATGTTGTGGGGGGTCGAGCTCAGGGGTCCGAGGTGGTCTTAGCCGATCTGGATACTCAGATGAGCATCAAGTCTCCATTTATCATTGGGTAGATGGCCGACTTGCTGACCTACCTCAAGAGTCCAAGGTGGTCCTGACTGACCTGGATACTCAGATGAGCTTCAAGCCTTCCCTTATCATTGGGTAGATGGTCAACCTGCCGATCTGTTGACCTGCCTTCATATGTAGTAGGTGACCGACCTCTCTTTTTTGATCATTGAGGAGCTCATTGGTCATGAACGGCGCTAGTCGACCTCGTGACTCGCAGAGATGTCTGAGCTGACCTCTTCTTTTTATCCAGTCAATTTTTACACATAACAGTAAAAACCCCTACTTTCAAGCTCGCGTAGTGTTAAGTGTCAAATATTGCATATTTCCTCCTGTTTATATCTTGGTTTTATGAACATGATAATGCATTATGGGTATATTTTATACATGTTTGTATTGCGAGGTGAATTTAAGAGCTTGGATTGAAATGAATGTTAAAAGCATGGATTTGATGCCCAAGAATCACTAAGGCAAGGGATGGATCTTAGGAGACCAAGATTGAAGATTTCAAGACCCCAAGATTCAAGGAAACCAAGTGGAGAAGGAAGGAAGGAAGTCGAAAGTGCAAAGTGTAGAAATTCATAGAATCTGAACTTCATTGTCTATCTTATCGACCGTCGGTCGATGATATCGTAGAATTATAGGAAATCAAGTCTAGTTGCTGGACAAACTGGATGCAGTTTTCATTGACATCGAAGCCCTGTTCAATTGCTCGAAGGCCTGCTCGATGACATCGAAGACAGTTTGATGACATCAAGATTTTTTATGAATTTTTAGAGCAACTTGTTAGAACACTCTGAACACATTTTCGATTGATCGAACACCATTCGATGACATCGAAGGACTGTTCGATGACATCGAAGGTATGTTTGATGACATGAAGAGTTACGCAGTGCGAAAGGCGTTTACGTAGTGCGAAAAAGCGCGACTTCCGGATTCAAGTTACGTTCGATGACATCGAAGGCATTACAAAGAGGGTGTAAATTTGAGGCAGTTTTCAAAGACGGTCGAACAAAGGCTATAAATATGGGTTCTTTAAGGAGTTTTAAACATGAATTAGGTTACAAGGAGCAGAGCCAAAGGGTGGAGCATCCTCCCAAGAGTTTTTCTTCCTTCCTTATTTATTTTTAATATATTTTTTAAAGGGTTTTAGATCCAATCATGTCTATGGTTGGCTAAACCTCTTAGCTAGGGCTAAGAGGTGAAGCTTGTAGCGTATTGAGATGATTTTCTTACTTTGATTCTTATTTTTCTTGAACCTCATTGATTTTTAGTTTGAATTTAAGGAATATTTTTAGTTTTCTATGATTTATTGTGACTCAAATTACAATAGATGTTGTGATAGCTTTGAATATCTTCTTTTTCTATTTTGAAATTGTGAGATCGGTAAATCTTGTTGTTCACCATCATCTCTTGGGCATGGTAGGATGACGGAATCCCTTCCAATCATCACAATACTCCTTCATGTGTGGCTAGTCAATGAAAAGTTCAGATTTGGTATAATTCTTCATCTTCCAATTGGATAGGATAGGATTCTAATTCCAATTGTGTCTCTTGAATCAAAGTGAGGTAGCATCCTGATAGCTACAAGTGGATCCTTGGCACCCTAGTTCCCACCTTTCAATTGATAGTTTTAATTATCATTATTCACAATTACTCTCTTTTATTCTAGATTTAGATTTAGATCTTTTTCTAGTTCTAGGTCTAGTTATTTTCAGAATACATACAAGTTTAGTCCTTGTGGATTCGACTTCGGTCTCACACCAAGTTATTACTACATCGCGACCCTACACTTGGGGTTGTGAATATGTTTTTGACACTATTACCGGGGACTACGACTGCTTTTTCTAAGATTAATTGGTATTAGAATTAGGTTAAGATTATGGTTTATTTTTCTGCTATGCTTTTTAGGTTAGGGTTTTTCTGAAATTGTTTTTAGAAACTAACTTTTTTTTCTATTTTGTAGAATCCTCGCATAGCAACCCTAATCGGGTAAATTCTCTCCAACTCTCTCTTATCTTTTCTAAATTTCTTACCTACTTTATTTAATTTAATTTTCTTTTTCGTAGGTTTAGTTTTGTTACCATGCTCAAGTGGGTCCGTGATAACACTCTTCGTCTCCTGAGTGAAGGAGGATTAGTCGAAGGGTTGCCTATCCATCACCGGATTAGACATCACTTGAGATCCTCTGAATTAATTGAAGTTATGGCTGCAAATCAACCTCAACATCCAATTGAGGAATTTGAAGATGAAAATGAGGTGCATCATACACCCCCGCCTCATACTCTACGAGATTATTTACAACTTGTGGGCGTGAGTACACCTTCCTGCATGATGTTCTCATTGAATCCAGGAACCGTGGATGTTAAACTTGGAATGATACAACTACTTCATAAATTCCATGGACTAGAATTTGAAAGTTCATACTTGCACATCAAAGAGTTTGATGAGATAGTCGCCACATTACACTTTCCAAACGTGTTCGAAGATATAGTGTGACTTAAATTGTTTCCCTTCTCATTGAAGGAGAAAGCTAAGACGTGGATGCACTCCGTAAAGCCACGATCTATCAGCACATGGGCCGAGATGACCTGGGAATTTCTCAAAAAGCTTTTCTCGTTTCATAAAACTAACACTTTAAGGAAGGCAATCATGAACTTCTCCCAGAAAGATGAAGAGACCTTTTTCCAATGCTGGGAAAGGTTTAAGGATCTCACAAATTCTTGTCCACACCATGGCTACGAAATATGGCAAACAATAAGCTTTTTCTATAACAGATTAACTTCACCAATGCGACAGTTCATAAAGATGATGTGTAACGTTGAATTCACAAACAAGGAGGGTGATGAAGCGTGGGATTACCTTGATCAATTGGCAAAAAACGAGCAATCATGGGACACCTCCCCAAGACCCACCACTTCTAAGGCTATTGAATCAAAGGAAAGGGGAAGAATTTATGTTTTAAAAAAGGAAGATGACATGAATGCAAGGGTGGTAATCTCACAAGGAAAGTTGAGGCCATGGAACTTAAGAAGGCAGAACCTATCAAACCTGATAAGGTTGTGGAAGTTGTTTGTGGTATTTATGCTTGCAACATACATGCAATTGAAAATTGTCCAAAAATTCCTGCTTTTCAAGAAATATTGAATAAGCAATCAAATGTCGTAAACAACTACCAAAGACCTTTCAGAGGACCCACCTCGAATACATACAATTCCAGCTAGAGAAACCATCCAAATTTCAGTTGGACGAATGGACAAATGGCTAACCCACAAGAAGCCTCAAGAGGATACGGTTCAAAAATTCATGCAAAATCAAGAGCTATTTAACCAGAATACGGTATAAGCATTCCAAGATCTCAAAACAACAATGAGAATGTTTGCATCGTTAATTCAAAGGATTGAGTCACACTTAGCGAGTGGGGAGAAATGTATGCTTCCAGCCCAACCTTTCCCCAATCCAAAGCCACAATATGAAATTAGTGACCCAAGCTTTTCAAATTAAATGGAGCAAGCTAAGTCTATCACCACTCTTAGGAGTGGAAAGATAATTGACAAATCTATTCCCGTGAGGACTGAAAAGCCTAAGGCCCTGGAAGAAGATGAGAATGATAGACCAAGCATTGCTCCACAAGAGGAAGAACCAAAAAAAGTGTGTGAGCTGATTGCGCCATTCCCTCAGTGGTTGATTGCACCAAAACCTTTATCTAATTCTTAGGATATTCTAGAGGTGCTTAAGAAAGTGAAGGTCAATATTCCTCTACTAGATACCGTTAAACAAATCCTTTTATATGCCAAATTTCTGAAAGATCTATGCACTAATAAAAGACGGTAAAACGTTCAAAAGAAAATTTTTCTTATAGAAAAGATGAGTGTCATCCTCAAGCAAGATGTGACACAAAAATATAAAGATCCTGGTAACCCAACTATCACCTGTATAATTGGGAATCACCAGATTGAGCATGCACTTCTTGACTTGGGAGCGAGCATTATTTTGATTCCCTTTGCGGTATATGAACAATTGGGTCTAGGTGAATTAAAACCCACCCGGACCACATTACAACTTGCCGATCGTTCATTTCGTGTACCGAGAGGGATGATTGAGGATGTGTTGGTCCAGGTTGATAAATTCTACAATCCAGTAGACTTTATTGTCTTGGATATGAGCACTCAAATTCCCATCATTCTTGGTCGTCTATTCCTTGCTACATCAAATGCAATCATTAATTATAGGAATGAAATTATGAATTTATCATTCGAAAATATGATAAGCAAATAGTCAAAGGATGTTGATGATATCCACGACATTAATTTGATAGATTTCTTTCATGGAAGATAGAACACTTTTGACTCTATAGTCTGACCCTCTAGAGACATGATTGGCCCACTCCCCTGATTTAGATGATGACATGATTAGGGAAATGGATGCCTTCTTTGATGCTACGTCGGTACTTGAAGTTAACCGGTGGAGTCCACAATTTGAGAAATTGCCCTAGACCGATGTAGTGCCTCTATCGTCTAGCCTCAAAGCACCGAGGCATGACTTAAAACCTTTTCTCGCTGATCTAAAATATGCTTACTTAAGTTGAGATGAGACATACCTAGTGGTGATTTCTTTCCACCTTAAGAAAGAACAAGAGAGTATGCTTATTTCTACTCTCATTGAGCATAAAGGAGCCTTTGGATGGTCAATTGCAGACCTCAAGGGAATTGATCCTTTGATTTGTACTCACTGCATTCATCTAAAGGATAATGCGAAAACCTCCCAGCAACCACAACTCGATTAAATTCAAACATGAAGGAAGTGGTTAAGGCTGAGGTACTTAAGTTGTTGGATGTGGGTATCATATACCCTATATCTAATGTCAATGGGTGAGTCCAACTCAGGTGGATCTTAAAAAGTCTGGAATCACTATCGTAGCCAATGTCGACAATGAACTCGTGCCAACTAGAGTTACTACTGGTTGGAGAATGTTCATTGACTACAAAAATTTGAATACTGTCACAAGGAAGGACCACTTTTCTTTGCCCTTCATTGATCAAATTTTGGAAAGGCTAGTTGGTCACTCTTACTACTGCTTCCTTGATGGCTATTCGGGCTACAATCAGATTGAGATAACCCTTGAAGATCAAGAAAAGATAACATTCACATGTCCCTTTGGCACATTCGCTTACCGAAGGATGTCATTCGGACTATGTAATGCCCCCGCCACCTTTCAGCGATGCATGTTGAGTATATTTTCTGACATGATGGGACAATATTTAGAGGTTTTCATAGATGACTTATCCATCTTTGGTCTATCCTTCAGCGAGTGTTTAGAAAATCTTAAAAATATGCTGAAGGGATGTGAAGAAAAGAATTTAGTTTTGAATTGGGAGAAATGTCATTTCATGATTCCCAAGGAAATTGAGGTGGACAAGGCCAAAATAGATCTTATCTCTAACTTACCTCAACCCAAGAGCATACGTGACATGCGATCTTTCTTAGGACACGCCAGATTCTATAGACGATTCATAAAAGACTTTAGCCATCTCTTTCATCATTTATGTAATCTCCTTCAAAAGGATATACCATACGAGTGGACTGAGCAATGCTAAGAAGCTTTCACTAAGCTCAAGGCTATGTTGACTACCGCTCCTATCATGCAGCCACCTGATTGGAGAATACCTTTTGAGATCATGTGCGATGCATCTGACTATGCTATTGGGGCAGTGTTAGGCCAGAGAAAAGAGAAGAAGCCTTATATGATTCACTATGCAAGTAAAACTCTAAATTCTGCTCAAGTAAACTATTCTACTATGGAGAGGGAACTCTTAGTTGTAGTGTTCGCTTTGGACAAATTTAGGTCCTACTTGATCGGATCTAAAATCATCATTTACACTGATCATGCGGCACTGAAGTACCTTCTTTCTAAGAATGATGCTAAGCCCTGCTTGATAAGATGGATCCTTCTACTCCAAGAGTTCGACATAAAAATAAGAGACAAAAAGGGAGTAGATAACATAGTGGCTGACCATATCTCTAGGCTTGATCTTCTCGATTCCCTTGAGTCGACACCGATAAACGGCATGTTCCCTGATGAACAATTGTTTAATCTCTCCCAATTACATTGGTTTACTGACATTGCGAAGTATCTTGCCATAAGTTTCACACCAACATATTGGACTGTGCAAGATGAGAAAAAATTATTCGTCAAGGTACGAAAGTTTTTCTGAGATGATCCTTATCTATTTAAATATTACCCAGACCAAATTCTAAGGAGATGTGTGCCAGACAATGAACATCAGAGTGTTATCTTCTTTTGTCACTCTCAGGCCTGTGGTGGTCACTTTTCTGCTAAAAAGACCACGACCAAAATTCTGTAGTGTGGGTTTTACTGGCTCACTATGTTTAGAGATACTCATGAGTTTTGCAAAGCTTATGAGTGTTGTCAGAAATTGGGAGGATTGTCCCATTGAAATATGATGCCTCTGAACCCCATTCAAATTATTAAAGTATTTGATTGTTAGGGCATTGATTTCATGGGACCATTCCCCCAATCATTTGAAAATATTTATATTTTGTTAGCAGTAGACTATGTCACTAAGTGGGTTGAAGCGATCCCGTGCCGGAACAATGATTTGCAATAGGCCATTTGTGAACTTAATGAAGAAATATGGCATCTCTCACAAAGTGACCACTCTATACCACCTGCGGACAAGCAGGCAAGCTGAGATTTCCAACAGGGAAATCATACAAATTCTAGAAAAAATGGTTAATCCTAACCGTAAGGATTGGTCAATCTGCTTAACCGATGCTTTATGGACATATCGTACGGATTTTAAGACCTCCATTGGAATGTCTCCCTTTAGACTCGTCTATGGGAAAGCTTGCCACTTGCCTATTGAGCCGGGGTATAGAGCTTACTGGGTTATCAAAAATCTAAATTTTAACTTGGACAACACTGGCTTGCTGTGCAAACTTTAATTAAATGAACTCGAAGAAATTCAGAACAACGCTTATGAGAACTCGAGAATTTACAAGGATAGGATGAAGGTGTTTCATGACCGGAACATCCTTCGGAAATCATTCACACTTGGTCAAAAAGTCCTTCTATACAATTCTCAGTTACATCTTTTTCCGGAAAGACTTCGATCTCATTGGACCGACTCTTTCACTATTACAAATGTTTATCCTCATGGGACTGTCGAGATAAAGAATCTAACGAATGACAATGTTTTTAAGGTAAACAAACATCGTCTCAAGCCATTTGTTGAGCAGTTTGATTCAGAGGATATGTTCATACCTCTGATTGATCCCGTGTATCAAGATTGACTTCCTAGTCTGATGGAGGTGTAGTTAGGTTTATTGCTTTCATAGAATTTAAGATTAGGATAGTTTGTTTTTAATAAGTTTAGTCTTCATGCTAACCTATCTACTTGTTGAGAACTTTGGAAAAGCTTCAATTCTCCTTCTTCAGGTACTACTTTTCCATCACTTCTGTTTTATTTTCGTTATCTCATGTGCGTTGCATGCCTATATCTCTTACATTGAGGATAATGTAGATTTTAGGTTGGGGTGTGGATTAGGTAAACTAATCAGTGTTTTCTTAGTCTTTGAATAAAAAGTTTTGAAAATTTTCAAGTAAAGGAACTATTTTGAAAGCAAAAGTTTGAGTAATTAAGAATGCTTTGAGTATGATGATAAGATAGAGATTGAATTTTGAATTGTTGAAGTTTGATCAACTGAGTATTCTATCACTTGAGTTCTCTCATCTAATTAAATAAGAGGAAGTTGAATATCATGTTGACCTAAATCACAAAACACATTCAATTTAGTTTCTCGGAATTATGATAGAATTTCTGATTGTTAGTATGTGAATCATTGATAAATGTTGAGAAGTCTAGAGAATTTTATCCACCTTAAAAAGATAAAAAGAACCAATAAAAAAACAGAAAGATCAACAAAAAGGTCATGTATGATGAAAAGACTGAAAAATAATGAAGATGAGTGACCATCGATATAAAATCAAAAACTGAAAAAAGAAGAAAAAAGGGATAAGTTCGAAATCAACACTTGATTATTCAATCAATCTTGAGGTGATGAGCATAGATAACATTATGAAATGATATTACTTTTATGGAAAGTAAGTTGGAATTCACTAAGCACATTAGAACAACTTGATATATGAACTTATACTCCTAAGTGATTAATAAAGAACCTATTTGATTGATTGCTCATGTGATTCGGCTCTAGGTTTTCAATTTTTCACTCTCGCTTCTTTGGATTTTACTCATGCATACTTGATTGTACAAAAGATTATTTTCTGAAGGTGATTTGAACATTGAGAATTGAAGATTATGTCACACATGTTTTGCTCGGGACTAGCAAAATGCTGGTTGGGGGTGCGCTGAGTGTCAAATATTGCATATTTTCCCCTGTTCATATCTTGGTTTTATAAACATGATAATGCTTAATGGGTATATTTTATATATGTTTGTATTATGAGGTGAATTTAAGAGCTTGGATTGAAAATAATGTTTAAAGCATGGATTTGATGCCCAAGAATCACCAAGGCAAGGGATGAATCTTAGGAGACTAAGATTGAAGATTTCAAAACTCTAAGATTCAAGGAAACCAAGTGGAGAAGGAAGGAAGTCGAAAGTGCAAAGTGCAAAAATTCACAGAATCTGAACTTCACTGTTTATGTCATCGACCGCCGATCGATGTCATCGAAGCCAGTCTTCGATGACATCGACCACGGGTCGATGACATTGAAAATTTATAGAAAATCAAGTCTGGTTGCTGGACAAATTGGATGCAATTCTCGATGACATCGAAGCCCTGTTCAATTGCTTGAAGACCTGTTCGATGACATCAAAGACAGTTCGATGACATCGAGATTTTCTGTGGATTTTTGAAGCAACTCACTGGAACACTTTGGACACATTCTCAATTGATCGAACACCCTTCGATGACATCGAAGGACTGTTCGATGACATCGAAGGTATGTTCGATGACATGAATAGTTATGCAATGCGAAAAGGCGTGACTTCCGGATTCAAGTTACGTTTGATGACATTGAAGACGTTACGTAGAGTGCGTAAATTTGAGGCGGTTTTCAAAGACGGTCGGATAAAGGCTATAAATATCGGTTGTTTAAGGAGTTCTAAACATGAATTAGGTTACAAGAAGCAAAGTCAAAGGGTGGAGTAACCTCCCAAGAGTTTTTCTTCCTTATTTATTTTTAATGCTTTTTTTTTTTTAGGGTTTTAGATTTAATCATGTCTATGGTTGGCTAAACCTCTTAGCTAGGGCTAAGAGGTGAAGCTTGTAGCTTGTTGGGATGATTTTCTTGCTTTGATTCTTGTTTTTCTTGAACCTCATTGATTTTTAGTTTGAATTTAAGGAATATTTTCAGTTTTCTATAATTTATTGTGACTCAAATTACAATAGATGTTGTGATAACTTTGAATATTTTTTTTTTCCTGTTTTGAGATCGTGAGATCGATAAATCTTGTTGTTCACCATAGTCTCTTAGGCATGGTAGGATGATGGAATCCTTTCTAATCATCACCATACTCCTTCATGTGTGGCTAGGTCAATGAAAAGTTCAGATTTGGTATAATTGCTTCATCTTCTAATTGAATAGGATAGGACTCCAATTCCAATTGTGTCTCTTGAATTAAAATGAGGTAGCATCCTGATAGCTACAAGTGGATCCTTGGCACCCTAGTTCTCACATTTCAATTAATAGTTTTAATTAACATTATTCACAATTACTCTCTTTTATTCCAGATTTAGATTTAGATCTTTTTCTAGTTCTAGTTCTAGTTATTTTCAGAATACGCACAAGTTTAGTCCTTGCAGATTCGACCTCGGTCTCACTGAGTTATTACTACATCGCGACCCTACACTTGGGGTTGTGAACACGCGGTGGGCTTGGGAAGTAAATTGGTTTTGGTGAGGTCAGACATTTTAGCCGAGTAGGAGCGTCAGGGTGAGCTCTTGAGCTCTTCCTTTTATTAGGGGAATTTTGCTTTTGTCAAACAGATGGGTTACCTGCAATGACCCCATCATGAGGGGCCGAGAAGTTTACTTAAAAGAATTATTTTTCCTTGTATTAGGATATCCTCATTGTAGATCGTGCGATCTGAGTGGCGTTACAAATTAGGGGTCTGACCTCTTCTTTAAGGGTCGGACGACTGGTTGAGGATTGTTTTTCCCTTGCACTAAGGGAAGTCCTCATAGTTAATCATGTAGTTCTAGTAAGAGGGACTTTCTTCCCTTCAATTAAGGGAAGTCCCAGTAGCTTGAATTATCGGTACATTTAAAAGAAATTCCCTTCTCCTAACTGGGAGAAGTTCTTTTATTGTAGAAATCGTCAAACAATAGAAAAGACAATAGTAGAATCATGAGCGTCTTTTTCCCTTTTAAAAAGGGAGGTCGCTCTTAATCGAGTAGGTCGGGGTTGGCCGACGAGTCTTATTACCGAGCTCGGTTGTCAAGTTTCCTTAGTCAGTTTGGCTTCTTTCAGTACCTACTCCAGCTTGGTGTTCAAGGGAGTGTACCGATGGAAGCGACTTTCTGGATGTCGATTGGTATGCTGGCCTCGGTCTTGGTCATCCTCTTTCTTTCTTTTGGCGTTAACAGCAGAATGCTCTCCTTTTTCTAAGGAAACTAATCGACCACCTCGGGTGCGGGATCGAGGAGAGGACGCTACAGGAGTAGAGTCGACTCGCTACTGGTAGGGCTGGGCACCATGCTCGGCTGATGATTCAGGAAGAGCTGGGGTGGCTGCAGCAGATGATCCAGGAAGATCTGGGATGGCTACAACAGATGATTCAGGAAGAGCTGGGACGACTGCAGCAGATGATTCAGGAAGAGCTAGGACGACTGCAGCAGATGATTCAGGAAGAACTGGGATGCCTACAACAGATGATTCAGGAAGAGCTGGGATGACTGCAGTAGAAGATTTAGGAAGAGCTGGGATGGTTGCAACATTGGCAACTAGAGCTTTCTCCTTTCCTTTCGCCATTATAGTTTTCTAGTAAAGCAGGAATGACTTTTATGTTGTTCCCATAGACGACACCAAATTGTTGATGCAAACATCTGGTCTACCCTTTTTAGACCTTTGAGTACATGCACAGGAAGAAGATAAAGGAGACCCTAGCTAGAGCAGGGGACCCTCCAATGCCAAAGTCAAGCTAGGAATCTAGGTCTGGTAGTATCGAGGGGTTTTGGGAGTAAGATTCTGCATACCTTTCACCATTAGAGATGCTCCTATTTATAGTTGAGGAGAGGCGATGACGTAAAGGAGATTTCTCTATTTAGTAAGGACGTATTGTAGAGGGATTCGGATCCTGAATGCGCGGAAAAATCTCCCGAAATCCTTGGCGAAGATCTTGGGATCCCGAGCGTGTCGTAGTATCCTCCGAGATCTTTGGAGAAGATCTCAGACGGATCTCTCTTAAATAAGATTTAATTATTCAGAATCAGCGGAGATGTGCAGTAGGAGGTCGAGGTGGTCTTGGCCAACCTGACCTGGGGATAGTATACCGACCTGGATTCTTTGACGAACCCTGACCCTTCTCCCAATACCGTGTATGTTACCGACATGCCCTCATACTTTGTGTTAGGGCAGTGAGGCCGAGCTCCTTTGTGACGCCCCGGTCACTGCTTCATGTGGGCGGGCACACATGTGGACGGGCCCCCAGGTATGGCTGGCAGGCTACTGTGCTAAGCGAGCTACTGTTGCAGTTGACTGTAGCGTAACTTGTCCCACATCGGAAGAGTTGTCTGGAGTTGTGGTGGTTATATGTTGGGTTCCTCCCTTAACAAACATGACACGTTTTAAAGTCGTGAGCTTCGGCAAAAAGGACAATATCATGTGCTGTGGGGGTGGGCCTTACAAAACAAGTTACGCTACAGTCAACTGCAACAGTAGCTCGCCCAGCACAGTAGCCTGCCAACCACATAGTAGCCTGCCAGCCACACCTGGGGACCCGCCCACATGTGCCTGCCCACATGAAGCAGTGACCGGGGCGTCACATTATCCCCCACCGAGGGCAGAGCTGTCTTCGGCTCTGATACCATTTGTAAGGCCCACCCCTACAACACATGATATTGTCCGCTTTGCCGAAGCTCACGACTTTAAAATGCGTCATGTCTGTTAAGGGAGGAAGCCAACATATAACCACCACAACTCCAGATAACTTTTCCGATGTGGGACAAGTTACGTTACAGTCAACTGCAACAGTAGCTCGCCCAGCACAGTAACCTGCCAGCCACACCTGGGGGCCCGCCCACATGTGTGCCCGCCCACATGAAGCAGTGACCAGGGCGTCACATCCTTTCCTTATTAGAATTCGGATGACATATGTTATGGGGGGTCGAGCTCAAGAGTCCGAGGTGGTCTTGGCCAACCTGGATACTCGGATGAGCTTCGAGTCTCCCCTTATCATTGCGTAGATGGCCGACCTGCCTCAAGAGTTCGAGGTGGTCTTGACTAACCTGGATACTCGTATGGGCTTTGAGCCTCCCCTTATCATTGGGTAGATGGCCGACCTGCTAACCTGCCTTCATATGTAGTAGGTGACTGACCTCTCTTCCTTGGCCATTGAGGAGTTCATTGGTCATGACTGGCACTAGCCGACCTCATGTCCCGCAGAGATGTTCGCAGCCTTAGGAAGTAAGTTGGTTTTGGTGAGGTTGGACATTTTAGCAGAGTAGGAGCGTTGGGGGTGAGCTCTTGAGCTCTTCCTTTTATTAGGAGAATTCTGCTTTTGTCGAACAGATGGGTTAGCTACAATAACCCCTTCATGAGGGGTCGACCAGTTTACTTAGGAGGATTATTTTCTCTTGCATTAAGAGATCCTCATTGTAGATTGTGCGATTTGAGTAGCGTTACCAATTAGTGGTCTGACCTCTTCTTTAAAGGTCGGATGACTGGTTAAAGATTATTTTTCCCTTGCACTAAGGAAAGTCCTCGTAGTCGGTCGTGTAGGTTTAGTTAGAGGGACTTTCTTCCCTTCAATTGAGAGAAGTCCTAGTAGCTCGGATCGTTGGTACATTTAAAAGAAAATTCCTTCTCCTAACTGGGAGAAGTTCTTTAATTGTAGAAATCTTCAAATAGTAGAAACACAATAGTAGAATCATGAGCGCTTTTTTCCCTTTTAAAAAGGGAGGTCGTTCTTAGTCGATTAAGTCAGGGTTGGACGACAAGTCTTATTACCGAGCTCGGTTGATTGGTTTAGCTCAGTTGTCAAGTTTCCTTGCTCAGCTTGGTCATCAAGTTTCTTTTCTCAGCTCGACTTCTTTCAGTAACTGCTCTAGCTTGGTGTTCAAGGGAGCGTACCAATGGAAGCGACTTTCTAAATGTCGGTTGGTATGCTGGCCTCGGTCTTGGTCGTCCTCTTTCTTTCTTTTGGCGTTAATGGTAGAATGCTCCCCTTTTTTCCTTCGCTTCATATCCTTAGTCGAGTTATTTGCTCTTCAAACAGCTCTTTGTAAACTAAAAAGCTCCTCGACATTGGAATATTTTTGAGCTCGGTTAAGTAGGTCGGCAAGGGTAGTTGGGGGGTTCTTACTAATAGAGAAGAGAAACTTTCCTTGTTTGAGGCCAGCCATAGTGACAGTTAGAGCTATCTGATCGGAATAATCGTTGACCTGTACAGCTTCAGTGTTGAAACGGATGGTGTAGTCTCTTAACAGCTCGTCCTCCCTCTGCTTAATCGTGAGAAGATGAGATAATGGCTTTCTTTTGTCTCATCCACTAATGAACTATGTGAGGAAGGCTTTGCTAAACTGTGAGAATGAACTGATGGACCTCTGCTTCAGCTGCCTGATAAGGTCAAGGAGAATGCTTGGCATATAATGTGGCCCGAGGCACCATGAAGCTCCATTCAGGCTTTAAAGGACTCAATGTGCTCGGCCAGATTGGCGGTTCCAGAGTAGGAGGTCATCTGCGGCATCTAGAACCTGGGCAGAAGCAGAGATGCAATAATGTCATCGGTGAATGGTGGTTCTGTTTCTCCTAACATGGCCTCTACTGATGTCGGCACTCGGGCACGGTAGGCTTGTCTAATGTCGCTGATCTGCCCTCCAATTTTTCTGAGTTCTGCCTCCCAAGGGCCCTCGTTATCGTCTCTACTTCAGGGGCTTTTCCACATCTCTTCCTCTCTGGCAATGGGCACAGATCGGAGTCTGCGAGCGTGGATGCTCTTGAAGTGTAAGAAGGAGCCTAGGCTGATAGCTCAAGAGGTTACTTGATTCTCTGCGAGTTGACCGGTGCTTGAGGTGGTGTAGTGGTAACACCCTCCTCTACATCGTGACCGAGGGGTGGATTTTGTCTCTCCAGGAATTGCATGAGTCAATACATGTTTTTATTCAAGGCTTCGACTTGGTTCTCCAAATAGACTAATCGACCACCCCGGGTGCGGGATCGAGGAGCAGGCGTTGCGGGAGTAGAGTCGGCCCGCTGCTGGTAGGGTTGAGCACCCTACTCGGCTGATGATTCAGGAAGAGCTAGAGTGGTTGCAGCAGATGATCCAGGAAGAGTTAGGATGGGTGCAACAAATGATTCAGGAAGAGTTGAGACAACTACAACAGATGATTCAGGAAGAGCTGCGATGCCTACAACAGATGATTTAGGAAGAGCTGGGATGGCTACAGCAGATGATTCAAGAAGAGATGGGATGACTGTGGCAATGGCAGTTAAAGTTTTCTTCTTTCCTTTCGCCATTGTAGTTTTCTGGTAAAGCATGAACAACTTTGATGTCATTCCCATAGACGGTGCCAAACTGTCGATGCAAAAAACTAGTCCACCCTTTTTAGACCTTCAAGTACATGCACAGGAAGAAGACAACAGAGACCCTGGCTAGAGCAGGTGTGAGATCCATATCCTGATTAACCGTCCGTAAGCTTGATTTTTGGTGTCGGCCTTCCGATCGGTTGTCATGTTTTAGTGTCGTAATGACCCGAGATCTATACCTTAGCGATCACGCGGACGTTGTAATTCCAACGCCACACGGCACGCCCCATTTCGACAGCCAGATCGAAAGATGTATACCCCACTAGAATCAATGGATGGCATGCATCGTACATGTGTGCACACGTGATGTAGGGCCCAATTTTAAAAATATCTAAAATAGTAAAGTGTCGCTTTCAGTTAAAAAATATCTAACGCATTTACACCTCACCCATATCGCGCCATGTCTATCCCACGTCTCCTCACCTCTATATTCAACGATGACTATGTCGTCCTCGTGTATAAAACCATCTCCCGTCCATCTCAACGACTGCATGAAAGAAATAGAAAAGAAAAGGAAATGATACGGAGAAAGAAAATATGTAGTTAAACAAGAGATTAAAGGAGATTAGGAAGAAGGAAAGGCAATCTCAACCGTTCATATACATCTGATGTCCAAATCAACCGTTTAGGTGAGTGCACAGGTCGTTTACCCATTGTCTTGATGTCGGGCCCATCAAATGGACTCCATCTTGATGTATATGTTGATATTCATGTTATTTTTTTGTTTTACCAGAAGGTGGGACACTCTTGTCCATGCTACCCAGCGTGGCCAACGTATGGTTCACCTAGATATGCATATTATTTGTATATATGGGTTCCATAGTGGTGGAAGTTCATTCGATGGCTGGAATTCCATGTTTTCTTTTCCCTCTCTATTTATATGTTCTTGGGTTTTAATGGATATGCAAAGCTCAGTATGCCGACCATGAGCTGGCCAACCTTATAGATGGACTTGATCACTTACCTGGAACCTACTTATGTATTTATCTTTTTTTAAAAAATAGGATAGTCACTGTCAAAGACATGCAAAAGGTGTCTACGTACTCCACAGGGTGAGTGAAGTTTTTCACTCGTAGCCATACCTTGAAGCATGTGGTTAATCCAAACCGCTTATCTTCTTTGCCGGATCATTTTATGGTTGAAAACCAAATATGGGGTAGATTCAGACCTTAAGTGGGCCACACCATAGGAAACAGTGGTGAGGGTGACACTCACCGTTGAAACCTTCCTAGAGATGTACCATGGCATTTATTTCCATGCTAGTAGGTTTCTGTGCGCTGTGAAAACACAAAACCAAAGAGGTGACCCCACTCATAAGACCCACTTGTTGTATGTGTGGCATCCGAACCATCTATCAATTTTGCTTAGAGGTGGGCATCGAGCCGAGCCGAGTCGAGTCGAGGTGGGCTAAGCTTGGCTTGGCTTGTCCATGATGTACTGGAGTTCGAGCTTGAGCTCGAGCTTGGCCTCGAGCTCAACATTGAAGCTTGGCTTGTTTGCCAAAGCTGTCGAGTCGAGTTCGAGTCGAGCTAGTGGTTCGAGTCGAGTCGAGTTTATCTCGAGTCGAGCTCGAGCTTGTTGGGTGAGAGAGTAATGGATTCTGTTCTTGATCCTCCTCCATTGTTGAAAAATTCAAAAATCTTAAGAGAATCAAAGCAAAACCCGATGAAAAAACCAAACAGAGCTTCGAATCAGATGAGAAAACCTGTAAGAACCGATCTGTTCTTGATCTTCTTCCACCAGCAAAAATTTAAGTACTAGAAAATAAACAGAGCAGAACACAGATCAGAAATCCAAGTAAAGAGCTTTAGCCAATCAGATCATTGGATTTCCTTGAAGCTCTAACAAATCTGAGAAGAACCAATCTCAAATTTCTTGGGTTTCTCGCCTAAGAAGTAGATCTCAAGAGAGAGCTAAAATGAAAACTGGTGGTGGTGGTCGGGGCGGGCGTGCGGCTGGCAGTGGGCAGAGAAAGAGAAGAAAGGGAAAGGGAAGAGGGTGCGTGTGGTCAGGTAGAGACTCTAGGGTTTGTTTTTTATTTTTTTATTTTTAAGTTTAAACTTAAAACTTATATTAATATAATATATATGTACAATATAATATTTAATATTTAATATATTTATTAATCGAGTCAAGTCGAGCTCGAATTCGAGCTTCAAGTCGAGTTGAATTGAAATGCCCCCTGGTCGAACTTGGCTTGAACTCAACTCGAGCTTCAAATAATTAGCTTGGCTCGGCTCGAATCGGCCATTCAAGCCGAGTCAATCCAAGCCGAGTCGAGCGAGCTTGACTCGTGAACAGCCCTAGTTTTGCTTGACCATTTTATGCCTTGCTCCCAATAATATGCCTGACCCTGATCTCGGATGGGCCACACCATAGGAATTAGTTAGGACAAGGATCTAGACCATTGAAAACTAACTACTGTCGCATTTATTGTCGCATGCCACTTTCATGAGATGACGTAGGCTTGAAAGTGACATCCCAAACAATAGATGGTCCACTCATGGGACCTATCTGGATATATACGTTTAATCCATACCATCCGTACTTTTTACCAGATAACTCTAAGTTTAGGAGCCAAAATCTGACGCAGATCCAAATCGCAAGTGGACTACACTATAAAAAAATTAATTGGTGACAACTATGACACCATTCACACGTGTGGTGCCACCTAGATGTATGCGTTTAATCCTTACCACCCATCTATTTCTCCATATTATTTTAGGGTGTGAGCTTCAAGATGAGGCAGACTCAAATCTCAGGTGGGCCATTGTAACACCCCGTGTTTTCAGAACCCGAGTATATGACTTGTTTCCCAAAAACTCGAGTGTTAACCTTTAGAGAGCTAAATTCCACGTATATTTTTCTTTTCTTTTCTCAGAGTTAGCAGTTTAGCGGAAGATGGACAAGTCGAACATAAAGGAAAATTTATATTTACATACAGAATATACGAGCGGTTGCCCAAATGACTTATACAAACCGTTGTCCCAATACTAATAATTACAAAATGAAATAGTATCGCATGTGAAACAAAGTAAATTACAACTAATCTTGAGCTATAAAATCACGTAGCAACTCTTGGTAAATACAATCATACGTCCTTGACAATTGTACCTTGCTCCTCATCAATATGAACACGAATATCATCTAGGCCACCTGCAATACCTGTACGGCTATATATTCGATGAATGAGTGGTCAGCTTAGTGTAAATTCCCCTCAAGATTACACACCACCGTATTAGTTAAGCATAGTTGCAAATAAAAAGGTATTCAAAATAATACATGATGCAGTCTTATTAAATGCATGGATACATAAGTGCACATCAACTGAGGATGCTCATCCAATTGGCTTTTGGGCGAAACCCATGCATGTGGTCGGTCACCAGCGAAACTACATCATACATGCGTAGTGTCAAGCTCACTGAAAGTAGGCCGATAGTCGGTGGTCTTGGAGCTAGCGAAACGATACCACAACTAAAACCTAAAGGCACGTGCTACGGCATCCAGAATTAGCCACCCGTCATCGTACGTATGCTATGAATGCATGATTAGACCAACCATTATTATTCTATTTACAACTAGCCAGTTTAAAAAAGCTCAAAGGTCACTATGGAGGGTTTATCACCCAGTGTAGGCCGATAGCTCGAGCATAGGTCCCATACCACCATCCCTAGCCCATGAGACCTCCAGCTTAGGATGTTTAATGGAAACCCATCGAATAGTGGTAAATCATTATTCAGTATATGAGACTTACATCGCATGGTTACACAAAAATAATACATCGAACCCTCATAGGGCAAATACCAAAACTAAGTCACATAGGGCAAATATCAAAACTATGCGATAAAAGACCATCCTCAAAAACCACTTAGATACAACAACCCATGGATTGTAGGCCCACATCAATATTCCATTTAACCTATCATTCAAGTAACCACTAAGTCGGGCTCGGGTCCCTGCGCCTCGCCTAGTGTCTCACTAGCCAGGCGTTCTCTGTTTTCTTTGTTTCCCTTATGATAGGCGGGCCGTTGATCCGGTCACTCCCTAATTTCGTGTAAAAATACTTACATATATATAATACTTTTCAAGTTTTTTTTTTAAACCACTAAGTCGAAGGTCCATTATAATCACGATCAATTAAGTTGCATCCCAAGTCTAGATGTACATCTATAAGTGGGGTGTCCCCACGATGTACCAATTCAAGTTTCACAAGTAATCCACAAGCATGAGAAAATATACAGTGCAACATATAGATGTTTGTGTAGGATAAATATTGAGCACATAATCTAGAATTCAATTCCAACAACTAGTACAAATAATTATGAGATAGAGATATCAATTATCAACTAAAATTAAAGCATAAATTATCTCTTAAGCTAATAGGAAAATGGAAAACTCAAGGGGAAGAAATCATCACCTTATGAATCTAATCGCCTACTAGTGTCCTTGGGAGGTGTGCACGCCTTTAGACTCGAATCCTGCCATGAAGTGTAAGTTGTACGGTTAGATTAAAGTGTTACAAACTATCTATGGTTAGGATCAACGTATGTTATCTAGTGGATTTTGACCTACAATCCAACCTAAGATTAGGGCTTTGATAAATATAAGCTTCATAATTATAACCTCTAATTTAACAATCAAATCTAAATTCTCACACAATAGGGTAGAGAGTTATACCTCAGTGGAAGTTTGATGCGGTCCAACTCAATGTGGAGCAAGTTGACTCAGGAGGATGGGTAGGATCAACGATCCGATTCAACCGAGTCGACTCGGTGACTCCCTCCCTTCCTCTACTTCTTCTACCCTCCTTTCTTTCCTTTAAATGCCAAATAAGGCCCAAACTCAGCCAGGATATGCAGACTCAACAAACCTAACCCTCAACTTAGTGCAGTTGAGTTGATGCGGCACATAACACGTAACAACTCACCCTCCTAACTTTTATTTCTTCCTGCTTCTCTTCCTGTTACTTGTCTTCTCTTTCTTGCTTATTTCAACAAGGTCGCTGAACTAGAGCCACTCAATCATAGACCTAAACATGGCCCACGACGTTCAACTCAGCTCGCCATCCGAGTTGACTCAGCTCAACATGACAGCCATCAACGCTCTTTCATCTTCTTCTTCTACCTTTATTTATTTTTCTTCCTTCCTTCCCTTTCCTTTCCAAGCACAGCAGCCCAAATCACGGCTAGCAAGCTGTTGTACCCATAGTGATGGACGACAAGTAAGTCGGCGAAAAACGTAGGGGCGCATTGGCAATACTCTCTCTCTCTCTCTCTCTCTATATATATATATGTTATATTTTGTTTTAAAATAATATTAAAATTTGAATTTTTAAATTTTCGGTGTTTTCCCTCCACATTTGAAAAGTTGTGGTACTTTTGTGTTGTGGGTTTTGTCCCACATCGGATTTGACAAAGTGAACTATCTTGTAAATAAGATAGTCTTTTTGCCTAGGGCTTGTACCCCTTTCAGGGGGCATGTGAATTTGGTCCTGTGGGGGGGCTATGCCAATAGCTCTAATCTATGTCATTGACCACACACGCGCGCGCGCGCGCCGAGCCGAGCCGTGTCGTGCCGAGCCGAGTCGAGTCCGTGTGCGCGTGCGCGACGGGACGAGACGGGCTGGGCTGGGCATGGGCGCGGGTGCGGGTGTGGGTGCGGGTGCGGTGTGAGTGTACTCGCGTGGGTGTATATGTATGGGTACTCGCGGAACTTTATTTGCGAGAGTATACTCGCACTTGCGCCTTTTCGTTTTAAACCAGAGAGATGCATCCCTTTCGGTTGGTCGCATCTGTTGGGTTTAAACCCAACGGACCTAACCTTTTGTAAATGGTGTTTATACACCACTTTGGAGTCTATATAAAGACTTCCGATTCCAGTTTCAAATATACGAAAATACTCTCTCTTATAAAACTCTCTCTGATACGGATTTTTAAGCAATTTATTACTGAGTTCATCGCTGAGTCAACTCAGCACTTTCGGATTAAACTGCAAGCGGTTCGAGCCCGTGTACAGTGAGTGCACCGCTGGGACCGGGTCATAGTCGTTGTATCCTGGAGATCGATTGCTCTGGAAACCTGTTGCACTTGGGACGTTGTCCAAGGGGAGCAAATTCGATTTCAAGCCGAGTGACTCAGTCACGCCTCGACTCAATACAATAAGTTCTTCTTTCTAAAAACTTTTATTTTCTTTTTTGGTTCTCGATTTTAAAAGTCTATTTAATTCAACAAAATATTCCAACAATCTTGAAATCAAATTTGTTGAATTACATAGACTATGGCTACAGTAACAGTAAATGCTTCTACTGAGTTAGCCAAAATCGAACCATTCGCTGGACAATGCTTTAAACGGTGGAAACAAAAACTGATGTTTGCTTTGACTACCCTGAAAATTTCATACATTTTATCTGAATCATTTACTATAGATCCAGTAAATCAAACTGACGTAACAGATGAAAATAATTCTTAAAACTATATTCTAAATTCTTTATCCAACGAACTATATGATGTGTATGCTTCTTACGTGTCTGCTAAAGACATATGGACTGCTTTAGAAAAGAAATACATATTGGAAGATGCAGGCACTAAGAAACATGCAATTGTTAATTTCCTTCATTATGAAATGACAGACGATAAACCTGTCACAAATCAAATTCATGATTTTCAAAGTCTAGTTCACGAACTATCTACAGAAGGAATTAAGTTGGATGAAGTGTTTCTGTCAGGAGCGCTAATAGAAAAACTACCGCCCTCCTGGAAAGAATATAAGAATAGAATGAAATATAAAAAGAACGGTGTTTCTTTGGAAACCACTATCGTACATATGCGAATAGAGGAGGCCAATAGAATCAAGGACCAAAAAGAAAATGGAAATGAGATAGATTCAAAGGCAAATCTTGTGGAATCAAGTCGGGCAAATAATAAGAAAAGGGGCAACTGTCATAACTGTGACAAACCTGGACATTACGCAAATGAATGCAGGCTCAAAAAGAAGAATGCAAACAATCAATTCAAGAAAAAGGGAAACTGCTACAACTGTGGAAAGCGTGGGCATCATGTTAAAACCTGCAGGCTTAAGAAAAAAAAAGATAAGCCGCAGGCTAATCTACAGAAACAGGCAATGAGTCTGACATGGTAGTAGCTGTAGTGTCAGAAGTCTTTCTTGTAAACAACTTGGAGTGGGTATTAGATACTGGTGCAACTAGGCACGTGTGCAAGGATCGTAGCATGTTTACTTCCTACCAAGTATTAGGAGATGATGAACAGGTGTTCATGGGTAATGCTAGAACGTCTCCAGTTGTCGGGAAAGGAAAAGTACTTCTGAAACTCACTTCTGGAAAGACTCTGATGTTGAATGATGTCCTACATGTGCCCGACATTAGAAGAAATTTGGTCTCTGGTTCACTCCTCAATAAGACTGGTGTTAAGTTAGTATTTGATTCAGATAAGCTTGTAATGACCAAGAATGGAACTTTTGTTGGTAAAGGATACTGTAGTGATGGTTTATTCATTGTAAATGTATCCAATGATAATAAGAAGGCATCTAGTTCAGTTTATATTGTTGAACATTTTTATCTATGGCATAGTAGATTAGGTCATGTGAATAAAGTATCTTTGAAGAAAATGAAAAGATTAAGTTTATTACCTAATATATTTAATGAAGAATTCAAAAAATTTGAAACATGTGTAGAATCAAAATTCATTAGAAAACCCTTTAAACGAATAGAAAGATCATCTGTTCTATTAGAGTTAATACACAGTGACTTAGGTGATTTTAGAAATCACATGTCTAGAGGTGGAAAAAGATATTACATAGCTTTTGTAGATGACTACTCTAGGTTCACTAGAGTCTATCTGTTAAGGAACAAAGATGAAGCGTTAGATGTTTTTTCTAAATATAAAATTGAAGTTGAAAATCAGTTAAATATAAAAATTAAAAGACTTAGAACAGATAGAGGAGGTGAATATGAATCTTCTCAATTTAGAGAATTATGTGAAAAGAATGGAATAATTCATGAAACTACAGCTCCTTATACGCCATAACAGAATGGAATAGCAGAACGTAAGAATAGAACCCTAAAAGAGATGATGAATGCAATGTTAAACCGTTCGGGCTTACCCTCAAATATGTGGGGAGAAGCAATTATGTCTGCTTGTTATATCCTAAATAGAATTCCTTCTAAATCTTCTGAACAAACACCTTATGAACTTTGGAAGAATCATACTCCTAGTTATAAATATATTAAAGTGTGGGGGTGTCTTGCTAAAGTAGGATTGCTTGAAACTAAGAAAAGAAAATTAGGTCCTAAAACGACCGACTGTGTATTTATAGGTTATGCACAAAACAGTGCAGCCTATAGGTTTCTAGTTTTAAAAACTAAGGATAATATTCTAAATCTTAATACAATTATAGAAGCTAGGGATGCAGAGTTCTTTGAGAACGTATTCCCTATGAAATCTAAATCTATAGGAATAGAGGAAGTCAATGAATCAGATATCGCGTCTACTAGTAAAAATGCTTACGAGAAAGTAGTAGAAGAGATACAACCAAGAAAAAGTACTAGGGTTAGAAGAGAAACTAACCTAGGAGATGATTTTTTCACATTCTTAGTAGAAGATGATCCTACAACCTATACAGAAGCTATTAACTCTCCAAATGCAACCTTTTGAAAGGAAGCAATAAATGATGAGTTGAAATCTATAATATCTAATAATACTTGGGAACTTGTAGAACTACCACCTGAAAATAAACCAATAGGCTATAAATGGGTGTTTAGAAAGAAACTAAAATCAGATGGAACTATTGATAAGTTTAAGGCTAGGTTGGTAGCGAAAGACTTTAAACAAAAGGAAGGAATAGATTACTTTGATACGTATTCCTCTGTAACTAGAATTACATCAATCAGGGTCTTAATAGCGATAGCCTCCATATACAAACTGGTGGTACACCAGATGGATGTTAAGACAGCTTTCCTAAATGGAAACTTAGAAGAAGAAATATATATGGAGCAACCTGAGGGTTATAAGATATCAGGTAAAGAAAAAAAAGTATGTAGACTAGTTAAATCACTATATGGTTTAAAACAAGCTCCTAAACAATGGCATGAAAATTTTAATGGTGTTTTAAAATCAAATGGTTATCATATAAATGATGTAGATAGATATGTATATAGTAAAAGTTTTGGAAATGATTATTTTATTATATGCCTTTATGTTGATGACATGCTTATTTTTTAAACTAATATTAAATTAGTTAATGCAACTAAGAAATTCTTGTCATCTAAGTTTGACATAAAAGACTTAGGAGAAGCTAGTGTAATCTTGGATATTGAAGTAACCAGGAAAGTTGATGTTATTATATTATCACAATCTCATTACATTAAGAAGATATTGAGAAAGTTTAACCATTTTGACTGTTTACCTGTTAGTACTCCTTATGATTATAGTGTGACTCTCATGAAGAATACAGAAAATAGTGTGTCTCAATTGGAGTATTCCAGAACAATTGGTAGCCTCATGTATCTAACAAACTGCACTAGACCAGATATAGCTTTTGCAGTAGGAAGGCTAAGTAGATATACACATAACCCTAGAAAAGAGCAATGGAATGCTTTGTCTAGGATTTTGAGATACCTAAAAGGCAGTATAGCCTATGGTTTACATTATAATGGTTTTCCTGCTGTATTGGAAGGATATAGTGATGCTAATTGGATTAGTGATTCAGATGAGACAAAATCCACGAGTGGATATGTCTTTTCTTTGGGTGGAGGAGCAGTCTCTTGGAAGTCTACCAAGCAGACATGTATCGCTCGGTCTACTATTGAATCCGAGTTTATTGCCTTAGAAAAGGCTGGATCAGAAGCCGAGTGGCTTAGAAATCTCTTAGCTGATATACCATTGTGGCCAAAGCCTGTATCGGCCGTGTCTATTCATTGTGACTGTCAAGCAGCTATAGCGAAAGCAAAGAGTAAAATATATAATGGAAAGAGCAGGCATATTAGATTCAGACACAACATAGTGAAACACATGTTGCG
Source organism: Magnolia officinalis (assembly GCA_021015155.1). NCBI lineage: Eukaryota > Viridiplantae > Streptophyta > Magnoliopsida > Magnoliales > Magnoliaceae > Magnolia > Magnolia officinalis. The sequence continues at coordinate 61,653,493 of JAJHSJ010000006.1, forward strand.
TGATGGAGTCATATCTATTGACTTTGTGAGGTCAGAAAAGAATCTAGCAGATCCTCTAACTAAAGGACTATCTAAAAGGTTAGTCAATGATACATCGAAGGGAATGGGGCTGAGCCTAATATATGAGCTGCCAGTGTCGGCAACCCAACCTATACAAGTGGAGATCCCATGAGATAGGTTCAATGGATAAACAACAAGACACGAGGTAGATGATTGCACTGAGTTGTATGGGCCCCTTTTATGGTGTACAGTGCGAGCATCAACGCAGAAGGATGAGTTGTTAGAACTCTTAATGAATCTATAGCCATATATTTAGTGGTGTATACAGTTGCTGCTACACTTGATAGAATTCACCTATATGGGTGTGGAGTTGGAGACCGCTTCCTATGAGAATCTAGGCGAATTCTCTAGAGCACTCATGAAATCCAGGTAATGGTGTATGGCCGAAACGCACCGAACCGCAGAATCACTTGCAGAGGAAGAGTTGTGTGAGTGGCATGTACTTGCGATTTACATTAAAAGGATTCAGGTTCAAGACTATGGTGTCACCTGATTCCTGTAGACCTGTCTTGCTTACTCTAATGTCGGTTCAAGTCTATGGTGACACCGGCACCATTGCACAACTATTACGTTTTAATCCGAAAGAGTTTTATTTTAAAACATGTGGGGGATTGTTATATTTTATTTTAAAATAATATTAAAATTTGAATTTTCAAATTTTTGGTGTTTTCTCTCCACATTTGAAAAGTTGTGGTACTTTTGTGTTGTGGGTTTTGTCCTACATCGGATTTGACAAAGTGAACTATCTTGTATATAAGATAGTCTTTTTGCCTAGGGCTTGTGCCCCTTTTAGGGGGCATGTGAATTTGGTCCTGTGGGGAGGCTATGCCAATAGATCTAATCTATGCCATTGACTACACACGCGCGCGCGCGCCGAGCAGAGCCGTGTCGTGCCGAGCCGAGCCGAGTCCATATCCGTGTCCGTGTGCGCGTGCGTGACGGGACGGGACGGGCTGGGCTAGGCGTGGGCGTGGGCGTGGGTGCTGGTGCGGGTGCGGGTGCGGGTGTGTTCACTCCCAAAGTATAGGGTTGTGATGTAGTAATAAACTCGGTAAGACCGAGGTCGAATCCACAGGGACTGAAACTCGTACGTATTCTGAAATTACTAGAATTAGAACTAGGATAAGATGTAATCTAAACCAATTGTGATTTGAGGAATAATGGTGAAATAATTATCTAAAACTTAAGAATTTAGAGAGAGGGAAACTAGGGATTCAGAGGGTCCACTTTAGAGATCAGGGAGATCTATGGTCGATTCATGAACTCAACTGAACTTCGAGTCCCATCTTCATCCAGTTGGAAGATATAACCTGAAAATCAATGTGAACTTCCTTTTGATCTAGTCTTCAAATAGATGAAAGGTAGAAGAATTAGATATGATTCTATCACAAATCCATGCCTATGAGACAAGGTAAACAACAGAACTCAAACCAAACTACAACCAATCAAAAGACGTATGAATGTTAGGAAGGATTCCGTCATCCAACCATGCCTAGGAGACAATGGTGAACAACAGGGTTTCCTAACCCCATAATCAGAAGAAGGAAAAGGAAAACTCAAGCCATCACTGATCTAATGTAATATCAGTCACACTAAATCATTAAAAACTAAAATCTTCCTTAAAATCAAACTGATCAAAACGAGTTCAACGGGCATAATCCAAGCCGCAGAATCCTCCCATCTCGCTACAAGCTTCACCTCTTAGCCCTAGCTAAGAGGTTTAGCCAACCATGATTGGCTGGATCCCTCAAAAATAATGAAAGGAAAAGAACAAAACAAAGACAAATCTCTCTCTCTCTTTCTGTCTCTCTCTCTTTCTTCAGCCGTGGAATTCCCAAGCTTCAATGCCTCTCTCTCTTCTTTTCTTTCTCTTTTATAGATGTGTTGATTGGCTGGAACGGCTGGAAACGGTGCAGAAGGAATCGGTCGGTGCAGCTGTCGCTGCAACAGCGTTCGCATGCGCAGCGAAACACTTCCGCACTTAGAAAACGGAGGCTGTTTTCCACCCTTTATTCTTGCGTATTTCTAAGAAAACAATGCTCCTTGGGACATTTTGAGATGGTCTACCTGATAGACGGTTTGGATAGTCAATACGATTAAAGATAGTGGGCCGCAAACGGCCGAAAATCCGGTTTTCCACGGTCGTGCGTAGGCTTACGCACGTACACGCGCTGACATGATCGGTGGGCCCATGCTCGGAGTTTTCAAAGAAATCCATCCCGTTCATTAGTTTCCCCTCGAAAAATTGTTCGGGAATGGGCAGTTTTGGATTGATTTCTGTGTGGCCCACGGAATCCTTTACTCTGCCAGCCGTCTGACGTTTGAACGTCTGAGATCCGATATCTGCTGTCTGTTGAAATTATGCCACCTAGGCCTGAGTGAGAGGGGCTGTGTGAGTCTCATAGACGGTCCGGATCTTACCATTGATGCACGGTGGTGGCCCACAACTGGAAACCGCATCTCCCTGTTTCCGTTTTCACGTCTCTGAAAACGGAAATTTCCGTTTTTAATGGAAACGGTCGGGTCAACGCCTGCTGACCGACCTACTGCATTCAGTGCACTGTGAGTGCACGTATTCTATGCACCACACATGTATAAAGTGGGTCGCACCGTGATGTATATGCAAAATCCAATCCACCCATTCACTCTACCACCTCCTTTAAAATGTTGAGCCCAAAAGTGAAGCATATCCAGATGTCAGGTGGGCCCCACTTAAGGAATTACGGGGCTGATCTGTCTATTGGGCCGCTTCCAGAGGTCTCTAATGGATGAAAATTGACGTGTACGGTTAATATATGATCTTCAGGTCCTGTATGAAGTTCCGAGCTGAATGGATGTTGGGAACCCTGTGATCTTGCATTCTGGCCGATTTTCGAATCTCTTTAACTTGAACGGCCTGATTTCCTTGGATCTCTGACGTGAAAATCTACCAATCTTGGTCCCTTGGAGTCCGTCCCTTGCCTTGGTGATTCATGAGCATTAAATCCATGTTTTTAGCCGCCTATTTCAATCCCGGCTCGTAAACTCATCCTGTAGCACAAACACGTTTAAAATAGGCTATTAAATAGTATCATGTTCGTAATTTCGAGAAATAACTAGGGTCTAATATGAAATATTTGACCCTCAACAGGGTGCGGGTGCGGTGTGAGTGTACTCGCGTGGGTGTGTGTATGGGTACTCGCAGGACTTTATTTGCGAGAGTGTACTCGCACTTGCGCCTTTTCGTTTTAAACCAGAGAGATGCATCCCTTCCGGTTGGTCGCATCTGTTGGGTTTAAACCCAACGGACCTAACCTTTTGTAAAGGGTGTTTATACACCACTTCGGAGTCTATATAAAGACTTCCGATTCAAGTTTCAAATATACGAAAATACTCTCTTACTCTGATACGGATTTTTAAGCAATTTATTACTGAGTACATCGCTGAGTCAACTCAGCACTTTCGGATTAAACTGCAAGTGGTTCGAGCCCGTGTACAGCGAGTGCACCGCTGGGACCAGGTCATAGTCATTATATCCTGGAGGTCGATTGCTCTAGAAACCTGTTGCACTTGGGACGCTGTCCAAGGGGAGCAAATTCGATTTCAAGCCGAGTGACTCAGTCACGCCTCGACTCAATGCAATAAGTTATTCTTTCTAAAAACTTTTATTTTCTTTTTTGGTTCTCGATTTTAAAAGTCTATTTAATTCAACCAAATATTCCAACAATATATATATAATATATATATATATATATATATATTTATCCTCCCTGACTAGAACAAGCCCAACTCAACCTGAACTCGGACCGAGTCCGAGTGTGGCATGACAACAGCGGACAACAACTCGTCCTCCATCCCTCTCTACTTTCTTTCTTCTTTCTCTCTCGATCTCTCTCAATGTCTCTCTCCCATTCTCCCTTCTCCTTCTCTTCCAGCTGGAAATGTCCAACAATGGACGTCAGGCCCAGCCTAAACCGGTCTATTCTCGACCTGTGTCACGTTCGCGACTCAGCTTAACTGGTGCGACACCACGACCAAGCTCTCTCGCCTTCTCTCGGAGTTTCTTCTCCTTCTTTCCTTCCTTCTTACTTCTCTCCCTCTCTCCTTCGGCCATGGCCAACAGGGCCTCCAAACTGATCAGAAATTGCCCGAACTCGAGGCAACTGGTGCAGCTCAAACAGGGAAGAAGAAGGCTGCCATTAATGGCATTTTCTCTACCAGCGCCTCTTCCTCCTTTTTCTTTCTTCTAGATGGTCCAAATGGACCATATGAAGCTTGTGGCTAAACTTTTTCAAAGCTTGGCAAATGTTTGGGCGGTGAGTTCGAGCTTGGAAAGAAACAGTGGATTTTTCTCGCACAGCCGCAACAAGAGGAGAAAACCTAGCTACGGTCTGATTCCTCCCTCCTTTATAGCAACTCCAACGCTCTTAGGTTCGTTAGATGAGAATGAAAGGCTAGGATTTGATCCTGGTGTTCGGTTTTCTTGAAACAGCTAATACAATGTTGGTTTTAGCGTCGGTTTCCCACAGAAAACCCTAATCCACATGAACAGCAATGGATGGTTGAGATTACTTCATTTGGGATGGTCTAGATCAGTCTTTGTTGGTTCACGCGGATTGTGGGGAGGAAAGAATCTTTCTAGCTGTAAAATGGGGGCAGTTTCTATTTTGAAAAATGCTGCACACGGCTTTATTTGGGCTCGGGTTTGAGTGCATGCATGTGTGCATGAGTGTGTACGGACGGCGTGGATTTGGTCAGCCCCACCTCTTGGATCATATGAATGGTTTGGATTAGATCAAGGTGGCCCACATTAATCACAATGGGTTGGTTTTGAAGGGGCTAGAAACACAATTCTGTTGCACGCCAGCCCCTTACGATCAACGTTGTGTGCACGTACGGGGCCACTAGCATGGTAAATATATTAGGGTTGGGTTGAAACTGAGGTCCACTCCTAATGAACGGTTCTGATCTGCCTTCCGATCACATGTGGTGGGCCACATCTCATCACAACGAGCGTGGTTCGTTCAAAAGCCCGCGGGCGGGAAACAGAAAAGAAAAAGAAAGGAGAAATCTCTCCTTTTTTGGCTAACTAACGGGTCAAACCCGTTTGACCAAGAATTGTGGTCCGGTGCACCGCGGTGCACACACGCTTTGCATCCACACTGCCCTAAGTGGGGTCCACTATGAAGATCAGTGAAATATTCTCCATCCATTCCACTTGGAGGGCCCACTCAAGGCCCTTGACCAAAGATGGGGGCAGATCCAAGGCCTTGGTGGGCCAAATTACTTGATTTACATTCTTTAAGTGTCGATTACTTTGATTCGACGGTCGGACCAATTCCAACCCGATCATCAACAATCAAAAGATCCTAATGGGTCATTTGTAAGACTTTCAAAATAGATTATTAACCAGATACTAATATTAATATTAATTTTATTATTATTACTTTATCATAAACTATTTATTATTATCATTGTTTATTTCACTTTATTATTATTATTTTTACTTCACATATACATGTTTTCTTTTATCATGTTGTGGGTCCCACTCTGTAGATTATTAGGACTATCCATCTCATGACTTTATATTATTAAATATTTAATTATTATTATTATTATCATTCTTATTACCTATACATTGTTACTTGTATTTAAGATGTGGGACTACTCACTATGAGTCATTTAGCTACAAACCCTAGTATTGGGGTAACTTTACATTAAAGTGGGCCCCTCCAAGTGAACGTTTAATTCCTAAATTTTGACATCCGGTTGATTCATTTAATTCAACGGTAGGATCACTTGATTTAAGAATGAGGATTTCTTTCAATGGTCGGATTTAGACTAGAATGAACGTGAACATTTGTTTAACCTAACTTTGTATTTATACTAAATTAGGTTACACAGTAACATTTGAGTACTGGAAAGTACAGGGTGTTATAGCCACACAAAAAGCCAAATGGATAGTCGTCCACCCTTAAAATGAATGTCCTCTCTGGATGTCAGCGTCCAGAGAGGGATGTCCAATCCCTTAACTATGCAAACAGGATGTGGGACCCGGTGTGGGCCCCACCATGATATATATGCTCTATCCAAGCCATTCATTCATTACTGGACCAGCCGTTTTAGGCATTGGGCTCAAGATCCCTAATAGGCCACACCAGCATGCATGAACAGTAAGATATTGAAAGTCCGACGTTGAAACCTTCCTAAGGGCCACCTTGTTCGCCTAACCCATACGTGTGAAGGCACACGCTACCGATGGATGAAAGGAATACACAAATATCATCTTGATCCCGTACTCCTGTGAACCCCACCTTAGATCAGTGGTAATTAAATGGCTACGTTGAATATTCTCAGGGCCTATAGTGTGGTTTGACATATAACCTGTTCAGCAGGTGACACCGACTTGTATGAGTGGAAATCACGTATATTAGCTCATCTTAACCAATGTATGTGTTTCTAGTGTACACTGGTTAACCATGGAACTCACGTAACATGTGTAATATCCACACCGTCCATCCCTTTTGCCCTATCATTGTAAGATTGGAACCCGAAATTGGAATAGAACCAAATCTCTGGTGGACCACATCACATAAAACTGTAGGGACAATGATGTCCACCGTTGAAATTTTCCCATGGCTCTACCATGATGATTGATTGTCATCCAACCTGGTGACAAGATCACCCAGGTATGGGCTTGACCAAACCCCGAATCCAGGGCAGATCTAAGGCTCTAACAGAACCCATTCAGGGCAAATCTAAGGCTCTAGTAGAACCCACTTAGAGAAGCAACGGTGAATGATTGGCCACGGTTGGAATTTTTTTGGGGTCACCGTGTAATTTGCTTTGCAACCAAACCGTTGATAAGGTCAAAGAGATCGGTATAAAAGAAAATCACAAATGTTAGCTTGATTTAAAACACAACCATTGGTACTGGAATCCACCGTGATGTATATGTTTTATCTAGATCGTACATCTGTTTTACTAGCTCACTTTATACACACAGACCCAAGTAGGGTGCCAATGCAAGTCTTAAGTGGGCCATGCCACATGAATATTTAAATTTCTACTAGAACCGCCATTCGAGTCCATGCTCTTTATCTTAAGCTATTTAATGTTGCTTATCACGTGAATATGTGTGTACCAAAATTTGGTAACATGCTATTATACCTGGCCCTGATAAGGTCGACACTAATATTATGCTTAGTATAAGGCATACCATACTCATTCATATGCTACACGCATCATATGTATGCCTGTTATGGATTTCGATTGATCATAGCATACGCCTTTCAGATTGATATACTTAGGGGACCTGTATGAGACAGGGTAGCCCGCATGATCATCGTATGACTTGATGCATGACTTGAAAGTGTGATTCATGCATGCCGCATTTTGTATGCACGTTACATCTACTCCCTAGTGACAGCAGGGATGTAGTTCCACAGTTGGGATATGGCTGGTGTATATGAGTATGGACACTGAAAACTATTGAGGTTAGAGCGCATCACAGGCGTTCTTGGGTGAAAGTCCCTAAACCCTATGGTACCAGTAGGATGCTCCAATGTCTAGACCGAGTGGATTCATGAGCGTATGAGGGTTGGATATTGGTAGACTGCATCTCCCATTTTGTCGAGGTTGAATGGAATGAGGTTTGACCTTACCCGCCCGGGTGAAGAGGGCTATATGCTAGGTTGAGTTTGACCAACTCATGAAACGGGTTCGCTATCGGCGAGCCGGGTGTGTTTTCGTATACCACTAACGAGGAGGATAGTGAGGTCTCTTGCACTCGCTTGGTCCCGCGCACGATGGGCAGCAACCAGTGTCGGAAGTGTATTAGACCCCGGTGATGATCCAATTGTGAACTGTTATGAGATGTGGACTAGACATCAGGATTGGCGGGTAACATATGGTAACCATACATTCATGTAGCACTCGAGATTGTAGATGCGTAAATATAATTTAGTGTTATACAATTGTGGGCCCGATCCCCAATAGGCATGAGACTATTCGGAATTAGGAGTCTATCATTATGGAATTACATTACATGTTTGCTATAAGACTAACATGTGTTGTAATCCTAGGTGCGAAGCCCATACTCGCATACGACACTACGCACTACGACTCATTCCTTCATCATGCATTTTCATATTGTATATCTGTATATGATAATTGGCTCGATAGGCCTTTTACCTTGCATAACCTTGGTATGACCATTAACATTCATGACTTGGTAGCATAGCTCTCCATCATTTCCGCATACTCTGATATCGTTATACTTGTCATATCTATTGTGCGTGCGCACACGCACTCTCTAAGCTTCGTAGCAAGTTATGCTAGACAACAGCAGTAGTGAGGCATGAGCACATGCCTAACCTTTTGGAGTTTATATATATATATATATATATATATATATATATATATATATAGATATATATATATATATATTGTATTTCCCTTTCCAGTATTGTACCTAAATTCTTTTATAATGGATATATGTGATGGTGTTTGGCTTATGATACATTCATGGTTATGCTTCTCCTTAAAAAAAATCACCTTGAAAATTCTCCTTGTGGGATTCCAATTTGTAAGCTAAGAATCGAAATTGGGGTGCCACGAAGGTTGTTAGCACTGGATTCGGTTTACGGCGAATGAGCGCCAGAAATCAGATTTGGGGCGTGGCAGCAGGGGACCCTCTGATGCCAAAGTCAGCCTAGGAATCTAGGTCTAGTAGTATCGAGGGATTTTGGGTGAGATATTCCTCGTACCTTTCACCATTAGAGATGCTCTTATTTATAGTTGAGGAGAGGCGGTGACGTAGAGGAGATCTCCCTATTTAGTAGGGATGTAATGTAGAGGGATTCGGATCCCGAACGCATGGGGGAATCTCTCGAGATCCTTGGCGAAGATCTCAGGATCTCGAGCGTGTCACAGATATCCTCCGAGATCTTTGGAGAAGATCTCGAGCGGATCTCTCTTAGATAAAATCTGATTATTCGGAGCAGTAGGAGGCCGAGGTGGTCTTGGCCGACCTGACCTGGTGGTAGTATGCAGACCTGGATTCTCTAGCGAGCCCTGACCCTTCCCTCAATGTTGTATATGTTACCGACTTGCTGACCTGCCCTCATACTTCGTGTTAAGGCAGTGAGGTCGAGCTACTTTTCTTAGTAGAATTCGGATGGCATATGTTGTGGGGGGTCGAACTCAAGAGTCTGAGGTGGTCTTGGCCGACTTGGATACTCGGATGAGCTTCGAGTTTCCCCTTATCATTAGGTAGATGGCCAACCTGGATACTCGGATGAGCTTCGAGCCTCCCCTTATCATTGGGTAGGTGGCTGACCTACCGACCTGCCTCCATATATAGCAGGTAACTGACCTCTCTCCCCTAGCCATTGAGGAGCTCATTGGTCATGACTGGAGCTAGCCGACCTCGTGTCCCGCAGAGATGTCTGAGCTGACCTCTTCTCTTTACTCCATTTTTACCCATAACAATTGGCTTGGAAGCCTCAATGTTAAATTATTTTACTTAGTTTAGAATGTCATATTAGTTTAAGTAAGAAATTATGTGTTAATTGTCATTAATTTATTTTGTCCTAATCACCCCTCCTCTAGGACAAAGCCATTAATTCATTATCTTCGCCAAGCTTCTGCGTATAGCCGTAGTATCCTTCATCATGTGCAATTTCAATTAATATCAGAATGGGGAGCTCTTGAAGGGTTTAACCACATTGAGTTGATCCAATGATGTTTAAAATGATGTCTACCCAAGAGGTGTGTGTCGTCACACGACCACCATATTTTGACATGTCTGATTATGCCTATTGGAAGGCTAGGATAAGGGTCTTTCTAAAATCTCTTAACCCTATGGTTTAGGCAATTGTCGAACACAGATGGACTATGCTATAAAATAAGTCGTGGTTTATGGTAGAACAATTAGTACATCCACAGATAAATTCAAATGGAGTGCCCATGAGAGAATGTGGTATACTTATGATGCCAAAGATCTCAATGCTATTTACTATGTAGTTTTCTCTTATGAATTTAAATGTATTTGCACATATGAAATTGGTAAGGAAATGTTAGATATATTAGAAGTCTCCCACGAGAGAACTATCACAGTAAAAATATTGAAGTTTTAGCTCTTAATTATCCAATTCGAAAACATTAGATTTTAAACTTAATGATATATGCAACTCCATGTAGGGTTTAGGAGAGGGGATTCTTGATTATAATATATGTAAAAAAAAAATACTTAAATTCTTTCCGGATAGGTTCACTCCCAAGATAACCTCGATAGAAAAGTGTACGAATATAGATGAGATGAATGTAGAAGAACTCTTAGGTTCCTTACAAACATATGAACTAAATTTTAAGGCCCTTTTTAAAGTAAAAAAATTAACCATCCTTAAAACATCTCATAGGTATTTATATAGGCTTAAGATTGTTAAATTTGATAGTGGTAGTGATGATAAGGATGAGTATGAGGATTTTGAAAGAAAATTCAAAAAATTCCTAGACTTGAATAAATTGAAGAGTTGTGACAAGAGGGATAAAACGGTTGAGAATTGGAAAGGTAAATATATTAAACAATCTAAGTAAGTCCAATATTACAACTGTAAGGGTTATAGACATATTGCCACTGATTGCCCTAGCAAAGTAAGATCCAAAAGCAAAGCTATGACGGCAACATAGGATGATACGAAGGAGTCTGAATATGGTTTAGAAGACTCCTTTAGTGTTAAAGACCTTAGCCATTTATGTGTTCTAACAACCTTCACCACGATGGCCCTCCCTAGATCCTTGGGAGACCATAACACCTCAAATAGGTTACCTTATAAGGCCCCTTTGGGCTAAATTGTTAAATTAGAGGATTAAGCCTCATTTGTGTGAGCACTATAAGAAAATATGAGGATTTTAGTCTCGTCTTGTGCTTAATTGGTATATTCAATTATTATTGCTTCATTCATTTTGATAGTTTAAGCTTTAAACTTATTGAATTTTGGTATCATATATTTTTACCTTAGATTATCATTGGTCATTCCTATTTGATTGGTATATCCTTTGAATGACCATAATAAGCATGCTCCATGTTTTAATGTTTATATGCACCATATTCCCTTGTTAATATGTACTTATAATAACATGTATGACTTATGGAGTTTATTTCCATTTTATGATTTTCTTGATATATTCATAGAACTAACTCTTTGTCCAATACTGACAAAAGGAAGAGAAAGATCAAGTCCCATCAAAATAAGTTTAATTTTGTTTTGCAGAATTGGTTTGTTGTTGCAGAAATTGATAAAGATAGGGGGAGCAATTATAGGGGAGCAGTGCAAGTTTACATGTCTTAGTGTATTCGAGTTGTAAATTATTTATATTTGACATATAATATTTTATGTTGTTTTAGTATGTCATTGGTATGGACCATGACATTCTCTATCCTGGGTTTTTGTCATATAATTAACAAAGAGAGAGATTATTAATACACTTATTTATACACCTTGTTTGTCAATCATGTGCGTCTATGTGTCAAAGAGTTGGTCGGGCCCTTAGAAGTTGAAGACTGAAGACACATGAAGACTGGTGCATCAATGAAGTGAAGAATAGATAAATGAGTTGCCTTAATGAGCTTAACTTAACCCAAAACCTCCAGATGATCATGACTTGATAGGTAAACCTTGTTTTGATCATCCATTAGCCTTAAGAGCCTAATTGGAACATGATAAGATAGGTTATAGAGGTCCCAAGCTATTGGAAAATAAATTGCCTAAACCAATAGACTCATTAGTATGCTCGAGCAAAGCTCGATTGATCAAATCGATCGACCGAACATGGCAAAATATATCCAGTAAGCATCTAGTTTAAAATTATTTAATTCGAACTCTTGATCAAATGAGGAATCTTCAATTCCTCTCGAGCGATCGAGCTTGATCGATCAATCGAACATGGCCAAAATAGTATAATGAGTTTACTGGACCATTTTCGGCCTAGCTCAATCGATCAAGCCTAGCCGTTAGAGATCCGTTAGAGCTTTTTTGTTATATGTTGCATTCGGATCTTTGGGCAATTCATAGATTTTGACATTTTAGAGACCCTGGTGCATCCCAAGCTCTACCAAACCTTTTAGGCTCTATCCCAATGAGATTCATGCTCTCTTCTTATTGATTCTTCACTCTTATGAGCATTCTAAGCTCCTATACAAGAAGATCATGATCTCAATCATTCTCTAGAGTTTAAATACTAATTCTATTAGAAAATTCTAGTGTCTATAAACCTATAAAGTGTTAATTAAGGAGAATCCCCTAGGAGTTCAACTTTTCATTAGTTGTAGGAGATTCTACCCAACTCCCATCACCTTGGTCACCTCAATAGAGCATCGCATGCAAGGTTTTTGATATTAGAGTTGAATTATTGACAACACATCGACATCAATGATCAAGGGAGCAATTATGGGGCTAATTCAAGCATGAGAAATATTTGAAGAAGCAACTCAAGCATGGTGCATCAAAGGGGTTCAATTCGACACATAAATGTCAATTAGCAAGTTCATACTTCTTTCCTTATTTAAAACTGAGGGTAAGAATTTGTAACCCAAACTCAATAGGTTCTTGCATAGGACTTAAGATCTTGTGTAGGGATGAATTCACCAGTCATGGGTGTGTACGCGTTAGTCTTTATGGGAGCCTCCGGTGGGAGTAAACATAGGTCATTGGACTAGGACCAAGGTTATTGGTTAGGCGATAGAAACCCAACTAAAGTCTCTTGCAGGAGCCTCCGGCGGGAGTGCATACTAGGTCCTTGTGTAGGGTTGTAAAGATTAGAGGTGAACCTGATTTAAAACCTCCGATAGTGAAATTCGGTGCACTCATAAGTTAAGTGCATTTGCCGGGAGTAAAGTAGGAAAACTGAACCACTATACATGCTTGTGTTTAGCATTGTCTTTTGAGCACTCATTTAATTATGCTTATGTGATTGATTAGTGAATTATATATATACATGGTTAGATAAATGCTAGGAGTTAATAGTTAACACATCCCACACACACATGTACAATATCATATGTATAATATATACTTGAGCATGACTCTAGCTCTCTTAGGGAGTACTAAAAGGTTTGTATGCACATAATCTTCCATAATTGAAAGGAAATAAGTAAGAACCTATTACACATTTTAAAATTGGAAATTGTAAAAGTTCATTTAGAACACAAATTAAGTATGTTGACAAGCTTTTTTATGGACAATCCATCATGTACGCCTTAACCTTTGAGTGATTATAACTTTCAATAATAACTTTCATAAGGCGATTATAACCACATGATCAAGTCTAGTGAATTCCATAAACAAGCTAAAATCATATTTTGCAACAACCATGGTTACCCCAAACAGTCGTTAGGCCAATTCAATGCTGACAAAACTGAAACCTAAAAATTTCACTAATTAAAAACACAACCAGATGATACAATTGGAACCTTAGTAATCATACAATACAACACCGCCATGACAACCATAAAAACTCTACTCGAAACACATTTGATGAAAGCTTAAACACTAGCAAGGTTGGCAATTAGGAAATAACTAGAATAGAGAAAATTGACAAAATAAGGGGCGTACTAAATCCACGACACAATCAACTGTGGTGAGGATTGTGAATCTAGTAACTCAAGCACATAAAAATGAAATTCGCCAAAGATATGTTATCCATGAGTAACTTTAGCAAAAGATAAGAACCAACTTCAAGAATAAGAGATGGGAATCCATCATCTTGTTCTTCTTTTTCTTAAAGAAGAAATCCTAGTTCATTCATTAGAAAACCACAAATAACAATGCAAAGAGAGTACTTCCAATAAAACCTAATCATAATCAATCTAAGTCATTTTTTATATATCCCAACTTCTAATCTCATCTATACATTAATCCAACATAAAAATACCAAAATATTCACCTACTTTAGTAAACAATTAAAGCAAATTAAATCAAATTAAAAAAATAAATATAATAATACCTTTCAGCGATAGATACAAGTGTTGGTAACTGGAAGTAGTACACAATAGAGGAAACGAAGAAATTTGAAATAAAATTATTGGATTTACAGGATCAAGTCTTGAGTTGCTAGTTAATATCTCGAGATAGATTTGTTGCTCTTTTCTAGATATTCCAACAAGTGTGAAAAAAGGGAATGACAAACTGTTTTTGGAATACAATGAACTCATAAATCTATAATTCAACATGAATATTTGTGCCCTTAAGTGTTGAACAGATCTCCAAGTGTTGACACATATATGCCTCACAAAAATGATTTCAAATGAGCAAGAGAAAGGGGGTAGAGATAAAAAGAATAAGGTTATGGATGACTTGATCAAGGAATATTCTACCATCTCTCTAAGCCTAGGAACTAAGCCTAGGAAAGCAAATAGTCATTACCTTGAGGTTAATTCTGGCCTTTGCTATGATGGAGAATACATTTGTCGCAAACAATCTTAATATTAGGAATTTGGAGGCGATTGGTGTCACAGGCCCTTAAATGCATGCAATCATGGCAATCCAGTTGTTCTGCCCCCATTATCATAACAGACACCACCCTCGAGTGATCATGCCCTCCTTGGAAGGTGGTGACCATGACTCTAGTGAGTAATATAGGTCCATAGGCAAAGAAAGGACTTCGTAGTGAAAGTGCTCAAATTCTTTTATAGAAATAGCCAATTGAGGCCAAGCTTTGGTAGTCAATCATAGAGTAGTAGGAAGAAGTGCAAGTATAGGATTATAGTGTACAAAGCTTCTAGTAGTGGACCTCTTAGCACACAAGAACTAAGATTGTTGGTGATGCTCCCATACCAAACAGTCGGTCAAAATAACTCTTGTCTAAGTGGCCGCCTTAAGAATAGAAGCTGGAGCAAAGGCATGATAACCATTGGGCACGAGTGATGGCGTAATGTTCCAAGGAAGCATGAAGGCCATTACAGAATGTGTGATCCTCAAGTTAGGAGTTAAGAGACACAATCTCAAAGAGTTATGTAAATAATAGGAGATAAATGAGAGCCTCGAGTAGGGGGTCATAGGAACATCTTTAGGATTTGCTCGTGCCAACCCCCTGATGATAGGGATCTCAATACACGAAGAATGTCAATGTCGTCAAAGGGAGGATGGCCGAGGCGGGCCTAGAGGCCTTGTAAAGGCTGTTTTAATTCCACAAAGGCCCAGATCTGTGAGGGGTGTTGTAGAGGCTTTGAAACAGAGCCATTAGTATAATGACTTTGATGATCGTAGAGCCAGCATGAAATCATCATTGGAGAACTGCAATGTGACTCACAATTGGGGCCATCAGAGACCAATCTTCAATAAGTAGATACCCGACTCTTAGGAGAAGCTGAGGATAAATCTGATTGAAATGGTTAGAGCTAGAACTTAGGCATCTTTGGTGTCGCGGTGAGCACCAAAGGAACAAAGAGGAAGCCAACCTCTTATGAGCGAGTCATGGTCTAAGGCTCCAGTGTGAAAGGATGTCACAGACTCCGAGGGTTTAGAACACGATTTACTGTAGTGGCCTTGGTCATCATAGAGAATGCCTTTGTGGTTGCAATAACTTTGATAAGAAGTGTGGGAGCAATTAGTGTTACCACTTAAGAACAGTAATGACAGAGTTGCTCCTCGAAAAAAGAAAAAAAAAAAAAACATGGTGTTTAAAGATGTTATGTAGCCTTTATAGTTAGGTTGTCTCAACATCATAAATGAGCACCTATAGAACAACAAACCAATGCCCATAAGAGGGCGAAAGGGTAGCTTTCTTAAGTTTTGCCTTAGATATGAATGGAGGAATGCCACCCTTGAGAGTAGCCTCTTTAGTACCACGTGCGACACAGAAGAGATTTTCAGTGATATGCGCTTTAAGTGTATTGCCAATGTTAAAGAATGTCTGCAATGGGGGGTTACCCGAAACCCTGGAACTACTTGGAGTAGCAGAACCAAGATTCTAGGTTTGATCTCCAGTAGAGTCACTCTTTATTGGCATGTGTTTGTGATCAATATGATTTCCACTCACATCTACAAACATTGCCAAGATACATATAAACGAATACACATGGTTGAAAGGCTTTTATTAATTTAGGTTCTTATTACATTCGGGTCTATAATATGACATAAGCTCTTAATTACATTTAAGGGGAAAGACCCTTGCTTCCAATGCAAAGCTTAAGAGAATTATAAATGAGATATGCATGATGTAAATGATGCATGCTATGCAAATAAGTTTCATTTATCAAGAGGATCACTTAGCCTTAACATCATATCCCCAGCTAGCTAGAATATGCTTACCACATAGGCAAGGGATATTGGGCAGTACCCAAAGAACCAGCAGTCAATCTATTGAATGTTAAAGAGTCGTGTATAACTTGTCTCATAACTGACTAGCATCAGCATGTATGATATTGGCACGAGATGCATCGCTAGCAATTGAGAGGATTAGCGCATATCTTTATTGACTAAGAAGATAGAGAGCATATAGTTGTATCCTACTGAACAACATGAGGTTATGCAACAAGGAGTCAGGGCACTTGGTCCTCTAAGCTCGTAGTAGCTTTCAAGTACTGAGCCCAATGTAGTCATTTGAGGAGAAGTATAGATGTACTTAGATAGACTCATAATTATTTAACAAGAAAATACCAGCTTCTAGGACCGCGTACAATTTGCTGAAGTAAGCATAACACTCAACTGAGGCAGCATGAATGTAAAGTAGCCGAATTGGATACATCACCCGAGCTCCTAGGCAGGTAGGAGATCCATGTCATGAGACCAATTTGGATAACCGCCATGGCCCTCTAGCTGTGGCATTGAATGCGAAATGCTGAGCCTTCACAGTCCTTGATCAGATGTAAATCATCATTTGTGTAGTAAAGGATCCCAACATCTATATCATATGTATGCAAAATGCAGAATCGGTCAAACACCCTTTTATTCATCGCCCCTTTACTAGATAAATGTGAGGGAATTGAAATCTTTAGAATGGAGGTAATACCAGATCTACGGAAGGTTTTTTTTCTAGCGTTACATCACGGTGAGAGAGAGAGAGAGAGGGGACGGAGGCTTGCTAGCGTAGCAATTATTTAGGTTTTATAAAGAGGGATAATCAATGCGTTCGAAACAGGAGTGGTTTGGTGAAAGAAGTGTTTGAGCTAAGATAAATGTTATTGGGTGAACTTCTTGTATCGTCCTTAGTTGACTGTAATATTTCCGTGTGTAAATGGCTGGTCTTTTCGGTTCCTTTTAATAAAACAACGGTATATTTCCAAATAAAGAAAAGTGCAAAACCCTACCAGGACAACGCACCTGAGAATCACCCATGCTCAAGTGTCATGTGCACAAGATCCGAGCTGTTCATTAGACAAATCCAACAGAATTTACCTTTGGCTAATAACCTAGGGCATATCCACAATGGACACACTTGATGAACAATGTAGAAGACCTAATAACGCATGTACCAGTGAGCAATAATCTAGTCGTCGTTAGATGATCTGAAAATCTAGTGGTTTCAAGTACCCACAAACATCAACGCTGGATGATTTTTCCCACCGGATTGGGCCAGCAAATGGAACTCGCCCATGATCAACAAACAACAGGATAAATTGTTTAAATGGATGATCATATGAATCGTAGAGATGAACTTTCACATGCTACACCATCTTTCCCGCACATCTGAGCCGCACAAAAGATATGGCCAAAACCTGACGATCACCTGCATAGAAATCAGGCCCACCTATTGTGCCTGCCGCACCATCAAAATCAATGGAAAACCATTCACCTAATATAAGTATTTCAACGATATAGAATGTGTAATTATGGACATCTTTACCCATGACAATTAATCACAGTAGCTTTCTTTTTCAAGCCCCTGATCCAACGACAGTCTCAATTCTTATTCTTATTACTATTTTCTGAGTAGCCCACTACTACATTGCCTTACTGTAGCCCCCACACCAAAACATAGAGCCCATGCAACAAAAAGCAATGAAGGCCTACATCATGACTCTGCCCACCACTCTAATCTCTAAAATAATCTCTCTCTCTCTCTCTCTCACCGGCTAGTAGCTGCACCCTTTACCACCAAATCTCCCCATTTTTCCCTCCCCCATTCCCTCCATGTCTCTGTCACCTTTATCCCCAAACTCTCCCTACCATACAAGTATTTATTATTTATTGGATCATTCACAAAATGCCCTCTCCCTGAGATTGAATATTACATTTATTTGATGCCACGGAGATGCACCATGGGCGTATGCATAAGAGAGTTTTGTTCAACCACAACATTAAATATGCAACCCTAGGTGTTATGGAAATCCCAATCTTGTTTCAGGTGGACCCAGTGGTGTAACCAGCTCAGTACTCAAGCACCTAGCACTAATGTAAGCAACACTTGCACAAACACATTCAATGTTTTACCGGCAAGATCATCTCAAGTGCGACCCACCTTTTCCTTGGCTCGAGTTTCAGCCCCACGTGAACAGGTTGTCACATGCAATGCCTGCAATGACAGGAATGTTCATAATACCTTCTCATCCAGATCAAAGTGCAGGAAGCTTGATTCGCCAGACTATAGAAACATGTTATGATGCGTTCTATCCATAGCTGCTTTGAAAAGATGGCAACTTCATCCTACTCAGCCATGATGAATGTGTTCCAACTGACTGCAATGGTGCATGGGACAGCATCATTTGATGGGGCCCATTGGACGGACAGACTGAATTGCTACATCAACTTGCCTCACGTACTGCAGAAAGATGGCTCAACCATATTCTAGCTTCTTTCGACTCTTCCATATCATATCCCCAATCAGACAATTCCTATCATTACACAAATTTCTGTGAACTGTTAGTTTCTCCAAGATTTCCAAATATACCATTTTTCTCCAAAATTAAATAAAAATAATAAAAACTACAAAAAGAGGTACAATGTGATGCTAGGAAGAATAACTGTTTGACCAGCAGAGTGAGTGATGGTCCATATTAAATGGGTTCAAGCCCATTGTTTAATGACAGGTTGCATCTCATGGCTCAGTGGCAGACCTTGTGGGTTTCAACACTAAGGTCATGGGTTCAAGTACCCATGTGGTGTGTGAGGGTGTTTAAAAAAATAAAAGTCCACCAGATGAGCGTCTCGATGCATGGCTCGGTAGTAGACGCTCTGCGTTTCAACAATGAAGTCCTGGGTTCGAGTGCCAATGTGGTGTGTGTGTGTGTGTGTGTGCAAGGGGTTGGGTCAAATCAAGGTTGCAACCCACCTGTACCGCTGCCTGCCGAGAAGATTTTTGCTTTTCCTTCTACTCCCTTTCTTATCTTGCAAGCCCCAAGAGTGCATCCCCTCCAAACACCACAGCTGGAATGAAACTGTGTGTGGCCCTCAAACCCATCTCCCTCACTTTTGAATGAATCACATGACTCTTTGCTTCTATTTCAGCATTTGCTGTTGCTATTGCTGTTCCATTGATGGATTCTATGATCTCCATACAAGAAACTACGATCTGCAAAGCATATGATTCATGATCAGACGATAAAACAGGATTATGAGATTCCCCGTTTTGCACAGGATTTGTAAAGCCAACCCCAAATAGCTATGATGATATGGGAAACTAGATTACATACACAGAATGGACTAAATAGAGAAAACCAAGAAATGCTAATACTAGGGATAAGAATGGGAACCGCATGTCAAGGCATGTATCGAATCGCCCAATTCCCTCTCACCGACACCCAGCTCTCCAAATGGAGAAGGGTAGTCAGGATGGGATGGGGAACAAAGAACGATTTTATTTCCTTCAATTTCTTTCAGAGTGCAGAGTGACTGTAATGGGGCGATGCAAACAAGTGCGAAAACTAAAGACCTTAGGCATTTTGAAGTCCACTCTGACAAGGTGGACTCCAGGCACACTCAGGAATGTCTGAAGGTTTCCTCTGTTCTCACAGCTGCTAAGTGTAGAAGGTAACTCTTAACTGTCGTTTCTCTTGCACCTACAATCAGGGCCAAATAGTGGATACACCCTCATTTTTTGTAATATCCATGATTTAGCTTGTGGGCTAAATATTTCACTTGCCCGTGTGGATGAATAAGCTAATAGATTAGCCGACATCCACTTGCAAAAGAGGGTGTATAGAGATCAGTCATTGGTACTATGACTATCAGGGGCATCTTCTGCCAAAAGATTCATTTACCATGTCCTTGCCTCAAGAAAATTGTCCATTATTCATAAAAGATTCGAGTAGAACTCTGTTAGTTGTATTATATATTTACTATATGGCTAATCTAGCATCCCCACCTTCATGGGGTGCCAGTGACACCCCCTAAGCTTTTAAATTACACATGGGACAGCCAATCATCGATCTCATTTGCCCATTTAGTCACACCACTAGGGGCAAACCTTTGTGCAAAAAATAATGCCAATCGGATTAACTCAAACCAAGTGATCAGCAACATGAAAAATTGACAGTCCAGATCAATCAAAGAAAAAGAAATAGGTATAATCATCGACTTGAAACACATGTTCAATAGACCCCACCATGGATTGCTTATGATTCCAAAGACACTTTGGTTTAATGATGCAAACCATCCAATCTATGGTTCATAAGAAACAAATGGCGGTAGCAAAATGGCCCACATCGAATTGTTAGAACTTGGGATCATTCGATTGGAGTGGCTATTTTCACCATGGCTTGCGCCTAATGGCGTGAATTAATGGCTGTCCAACTTCATGATTGGTTGGACCAATTAAAAGCTTTGGAGAAGTTGCTAACATCCTCATAAAGGTGCAGACCTAATCATTTCCCTTTATTAATGAATCTAATTCTGCTATCTCTGTTTGCCTGCAAAAAAGAGATTGATGCGTGACGGATGAGTTCATATGTGCATCCAAAATATTAAGTTGTCACATCGGAACCACTCTAAACCTCATGTTTAAGACGCAACTAAAAGACCCAAAGCATCTCTTCCAACTCCAATAGGAACACAATAACATCAATGCGAATGGATTCTTACACAAATCATTACAGATAAATTTCTTACTAAATGGCAACCATTGGATGTTAAAAAATAATAATAAAATAAATAAATAAATATTCAAATGCACACATAAACAGACACATCTTCACCACCCACAAGTATCTTAGGATTTCCTTTTGTAGGCCTACAATATTACTAACATACTGGACTCTGAAACTCTAACTCCAGCCCCAAAGTCGGTCCCTCCATATAAATGGGTTCTTACAAAAACCACTACATATAAATTAACAAAGTTTATTGGATGTAGTAGAATGAAAGTCCAATGTTGTCAAAATCGTTATCGTATCGAAAATTGTAATTGGGGTTGAATCGTAACATTAGTTTTTTATTATTTTCTTTAAAAAAGAAGAAAAAAATCTGGAAATATAAATTAAAAATTAAAAACTCATAAATCATCATTTCCCCTTCAATGTGCACCAAGTAATACCAAATTATGATGGTGTTAAAGGATTCTCGTCTATCCTTTATTATTATTATTTTTTTTGTCCTCTAAGAAATTTACCTTAAAAACAAACAAGAATCATTTACTAATTTATATTCTTTTTATCTTTCTTGTGTAGAATCAAGTTGGAAAAAGCAGCATTTGATTCTGTAGACACTAGACAGACGAAAAAATATTTTGATTACTAACCATCAACACCAAACTACATATAGGTCAACATGATGGCAACCATCCCTAAAAACATTCCAGATAAGTCATAAAACAATTTGGTGTCTCAAACAGTTACAAAATCACAGGAAAAAAAGCCTCACAAGTCACGATTTAACATTGAAGAGAATATCAATCATTTTATCTCTCTTTTTTTTTGCTGATCATTTAATCTCTTATAAAGAACAAAATAAAATAATTGACTTTTCTAAATGGCTATTAAAGCCCCCACCAATTTAAAAACACAAAATGAAAGCCACATAAAGCTTAAAATAGAAGAGAACAGGTATAATTTGAATAATAAATCAGGATTTGAATCGTAAATCGTAGGATTCATCTTAAAAGGAATTCAAGATGGGATTCAAATAGTTTTGCTTAAGATTAGACTCAAATAGGAAATCATAAATCGTAGGATTTTGACAACTATGACTAGAACTCACACATACATAGATACATCCTCACCACCTTGGTATATTATATGATTCCCTTCATATGCCAACTCAGATGCTCAGCCCTGAAACCTTTTTTTTTAATCAAGGAATTGTATTAAAGAACTGAAACAACAAAGAAGACACGTGCTGAGCTGCCTCCAGCCCCACATCCTCCGCAGGCACCACCATGGAAGGGTCTCAATTTGTACATTTTGTATGACAGACTATTGATCCTGAGACTCGATTCTGTTCTGGATGGGTACCTGAATCTGTTGGGGGCTGCATCCAGTACCTCATATACAGTAGACATACCTCAAGATGGCAGCTCCCAAATCCAATTCATAGTCGGGTCCAGACTCCAGATGCACCAATACTTAACCCATTGATAGCCCTTCATACAGTAGTTCAGACTTCAATCCTTTGACCATTTGACCAACCCTTGCTTGCATATGCTTTGAGAAGCATGCGGATGTATCATGCATGGGGCTTGAATAGAATACAAGTCAATGAGGCAGTAACCGCTGGATGCAGAACAGCCATGACTGAACTTAGTGCTATAAGTTCATGTAATCACAACCAATGGGCATGGTGTTGCAGATACAATGCCACATGACAAGCTTACTGATGCAGGACGGTCTAAACTAGGATGCATGTGTGAGCACAGAAATTATCCAGTCAAAATAAACTAAGCAAAATAATTGAAATATTCAACATTCTACATCATAGTAAAGATAATAACAAAGGAAACATGCCAATGGTTGAAGACCATCATCATAATCCTGCAGTACCGTATTCCAATCATGTGTGAATTGGATCCGGCGAGGGATGGGACCTCCCGATCTTGCATGGTTTCAATCCAACAATCAATACAGCTTCTCTAGATCAGGAAATCAAAGGATTTTTAGAATAGGGACGGCTGAAAAATATGAGAGAGGGTTAGGATCAATTCTCGAATTTTCAAGGTAAGGGAACTTCAAATAATCTAATTGTAAACAATAGCAATCAAAGAATACTTGGCATAAAAAGAAAATAAGAAGGTTAGAGAGCTAGAAACAAAATTTAGAAGAAGATAAGAGATTATGAGAAGAGAAGAAATTACTACAAAGAGAAGGGGAAGGAGGCAACAAGCTTTCATTAAAAAACATTATTGGGTTTAGGGTAGAAAACACTATTTATAAAATTCGGATTTAGAAAAAAATAAAAAATAAAAAAATTGCGCAAAACGAAGCTTTCTAAAAAAATCTTGCATAACAGATCGGTCTTCTAACTCATCCTACACGTGTCCCCCTAATGTGGGGCCTTCAATTAATCCAAGGACACGTGTAAGGTCTTCGAAATCCTCCTTGGTTGTGCCACGAACCATCATCCAGCCATAAAAATGTATTCGTCGATCCCCCTTCGTCTTTGATAAACTTTGAAGGGTCTGATGTCCTCATCAACTCCCCTCAGGTGAGAAGAACTCAACTCCGACAAGTTAAGACTTTTGTGCATCTCGAGAAGGTCCGGATCAATCCGTTGCAGTTCCACTTCCGTAAGCCACGTGGAATCAGATGGTGGCTTGTCCTTCCATTTGACAAGCTACCTTTGGATGCCCCCATCTCGTGTGAAAACAATCTCCTCATCCACTATCCCTTCAATCTCTTCCTCACGGTCAATTGATGGTAGAAGGGGTGGAGTGGGTTGAGAAGTAAAGTCGGAAAGTGGCCAAGGGTAGGAAGAAGAAACAATGGAAGGGTTAGGGCAAAGGACTAGATCTTCAACATTGATCGTCGAATTTATTCCCATTTCAGGTGGAAGGTCTACCCTGTACACATTAGACTCAATTTTACACAATACTTTGAATGGTCCAGTACTGCGAGTTTGTAATTTCTTAGCGGACCCTGAAGAAACCACTCTGGTCTAATCCTGACCATTACATAATCCTCTTCATTAAATTTTGTCCACCTATGATGTTGGTCAGCTGAACATTTATAATTAGCATTACTCGCATTTATTCGTTGTCTAAATGTGCATGCAAGTCATGAATGTGTCATGCAAATGCATCGGCAGACTCAGAAGATCTTTGGGTAACTGACATGAGTAACAAGTCTATGGGCATCCTAGATTTGTACCCACTAACAAATTCAAATGGAATCAACCCTATAGATCTTCTATTGATTGAACTGTTGTAGGCGAACTCGGCTATAGGTAGGAATCAAATCCCAAGTTTTCACATGTTCACCCACTAAGCATCGTAAGAGGTTTTCCAAGGTTGCAATTAACCACCTCAGTTTGGCCATCAGTTTGGGGGTGGTATGCAGTAGAAAACTGCGAACATGTTCTCATCATATGTCATAGTGTCTTCCAAAAATAGCTAGTAAATCTGACATCACGGTCAGACATTATGGTCTTAGGTAAACCATGGAGACAGACCACACCATCGAAAAAGACCTAAGTAATATTAGACACATCCGAAGTTTTAGAGCATGGGATGAAATGTGTCATTTTAGAGAAGCGGTCCACAACAACAAAAATGGAATCGTGCTTTTTAATCGTCTTGGGAAGCCCATGCATGAAATCCATGCTAATGTCTTGCCACGGAGCATGTGGCACAGGTAATGGCACGTATAATCCAGAACTTTTCTTTTGCTGCTTCACCATTTGACACGTTTTACACTGCCCGAAAATTTTGGCGACATCTTGCTTGAGACTTGGCCAGTAGAAACGATCCTTTACGAGGGCAACAGTCTTATCGCGGCTAAAGTGGCCAGCTATCCCTCCCGAATGAAGCTCCCATACGAGGAATTCATGGAGAGATGTACAGGGAATACATAAACGATTTTCTTTAAAAAGGAATCCATCTCTCAACACAAAATCCCACGCACTTTGTTGATCACTCAAGAGTGACGTATAGGTACCTCCGAAATCTGGACATGTGGGGTACTCGTCTCTCAGTTGCTCAAAGACAACAACTCCTACACTCAAAGAATTGAGCAACGCCACTTTACGGCTAAGGATGGTTTATTCTCTACTCCGGCCTTGTGTTTCAAGACAAAAGAATACTATTAAAGGAACGCAACCCACTTAGCATGCCTTCGGTTAAGTTTCTTCTGGGAGTGAAGATAACGTAAGGTCTCATGATCAGACAATAAGACAAATTCCTGCGGTAGGATGTAGTAGCGCCAATGTCTTAAAGACTACGCTACCGCATAGAATTCCTTGTCATAGGTAGAGTATTTTTGTTTTGCCACATTCAGTTTCTCACTGAAATAGCCAACAGGATGACCCTCTTGACTCAGGACTCCACCTATACCAACACCAGACGCATCACACGCAACTTCAAAGACTTTAGAAAAGTCGGAAAGGCGCATGACGGGAGCTTCGACCATCTTGCCCTTAATTTCTTTGAAAGCCTTAGTTGCAGCTTTCGACCACACAAATTCTCTCTTCTTTCATACACTCTGTAATGGGAGTCATAATCGTGTTAAAACTCCTAATGAACCGACGATAAAATGTGGCCAAGCCATGGAAGCTTCTCACTTCATGGATGTTAATCGGTTCAGGGCAATCAACTATGGCCTTGACTTTCTCTGGGTCTGCATGCATCCCTTCTGCAGACACTATAAACTCCAAGAACACAACCTGACTAGACATGAACGAACACTTTTTAAAGTTAGTGTATAATTTCTCCGCCCTAATAAGGACGCTACAAACCACCTTCAAATGTTCAAGGTGTGATTCTCTAGTGGTGCTATAGATCAGGATATCGTCGAAGTACACCACTAGAATTTCCCCATGAACGGTCTAAAGACCTGAGTCATTACCCGCATGAAAGTGATGGGTGTGTTAGTCAAGCCAAAAGGCATGACCAACCACTCATATAGCACATCCTTCGTCTTGAAGGTTGTCTTTCATTCATCACCGGGGCGTATACGGATTTGGTGATATCCACTCTTGAGATCTATTTTGGAAAAAATGGTGGATTTAGCCATCATGTCTAACATGTCATCAAGCCTAGGCATGGGAAACCTATACTTGACAGTGATTTTGTTAATGGCTCTACTGTCCACACACATGCGCCAAGTGTCATCTTTCTTAGGTGTCAATAAAGCAGGTTCGGCACACGGGCTCATGCTCTCCTGGATGAAACCCTTTTGCAGGAGCTCATCTACTTGCTTCTTCAACTCTGCATGCTCTGCAGGGTTCATCCTATAGTGAGGAAGGTTTGGTAGAGTCGACTCAGGTACAAGATCAATGGTATGTTGGATGTCCCTCATGGGTGGCAACTTATCCGACAAATCCTTAAGGAATACATCTCTGTACTCCTCTAAGACTGGGGCTACCTTGTGGGGTAACTCTACTGGTACTTCTGGTGTAGCCTCTCTAGCCACTAAGGCATACACCGTCAAATCCTCCTCAGTCTCTCTTTCAAACTCTTTAGTTCTGATGATGTGGAGAGACTTGGGTGTGGATTTCCTCACTTCTTTAGACTCACTAGCCTTCTCACCTTTCTTCTATGCAGTGTTTTGTAGTGGTATAGAATTAATTTTGATCTTTTTGCCATTATGCATGAAGGTATGCGCATTAGAACGATCGTAAATTGTGACATCATTATCGAATAGCCACGGTCTGCCTAGGATGATGTGACCTACATCCATGGGCAACATATCACACAATAGGGACTCCTTATAAGACCCGAACTCGATGGGTACAAGACATTGATGGGTGACAGGAAGGGAAGTCTTGTCTACCCATGAAACTTTGTACGGGTCAAGATGAGGGGTCGCCTCTAACTTTAGACAGCCTAAGGTGCTAGTGGAATTTTGGCAACTCTCACTATCCACAATCACCTTACAATTTTTCTTGCCACACTTGGCGATCGTGTAGAAGATAATGTTGCGACGTTAGTCAACACTACTTCTAGTTTGGGCTAGCACACACCTAACAACTGCTAAGGTGGCAACATCACCCACCTCATCCTCATCACTCAATGATCCTACGGGCCGATATTCTTCAACTTCAAAGTCGCCCTGATCATACTCGCTATCTTGGGAATCGCCTATGACTAAGGCTTTTCCTTTACTCTTAATGAGACACCGATTTGCAAAATGGTCAATACTCCCACATTCGTAGCATCGCACATTGTCATCTACATGGACCAGCACGAAGGACGCATTTTCCCTTGTCATCCCTAAGCCTAGGCGGAACATTCGCCTGCGCTCTGGGTTGATTGTCAATGTTGGATCTAGTTCCCTGAGAACCAGTCCTAACATTAGAGTCTCGGGAATCAAACTGTCTTGTGACAGGAGTATTCAGATACTGCTCTAATTCCTGCACCACTTGGTACATCTCGTCCAAATCTGCCACGGAACGAGCCCAAAGCTCACGCTGAAGATCCAATCGAAGGCCCGTCTTGAAATGCGTGAGCGTTACTAGAGGGTCTTTCTCAATGTCACACTCATGAATTCCCAAAATTTTGTGATGTATTCCGTGACAAGCATGGATCCTTGGTGTAAAGATTGTTGTTGTTCCAGGAGCTTCTAGAGATAAGAGAGAGGGAGGTACTTCTCTCTTAGCATAGCTTTCATCTCGCTCTATTGAGTAACGGGAGCTCCTCCCACCCGTTCAATCCTATGCTCTGTATTGGTCCAATAGATCTTAGTTTGCCCCACAAGCTTCATTTTGGCAAACCGCACTTGTCAGTTCTCTGACATCTCATGCCACTCAAAATAGTAGTCCATGTCAGCTAACCAATCATGGAATGCCTTGGGGTCAAAGCGACCATCAAAGCTTGGGGCATCAATCTTGACATTCTTCATGGCCCTTTCGTCAGGATCAAACCGGTCCTAATATGCTCGTTCTCTACCCACATGCCCATCATTGGTGGGGGTTTGTCTAAGGGCTGGCTCCTCACCAACACCACCTACCTGCGACTGCACATCTCCCCCAACAATAGGATTCTCCCTTTGGGATGCCTTGAATCGTTCAAGTCTAGCTTCGGTGGCGGTCAATTTTCGTTCGATATTTTTATTGGATGTCTCTATGACAGTTGTCTTTTGGAGTAATTGAGCGAGGTGATCAATTAATTGCTCGTTACTCATGATGGGGTGTCCACCAAAACCCTTACATCCTCTAGTGGGCATACACCAAAAACTCGAACCCAATTTTCCTAAACTCGACTCTAAGGTTTGAACAAACCTCAATATGCATGTATGATCCTATTTCTATATGATGTATGAATGCTACAGATTTTCAAATTTAACTAGAATGAAAACACATATCTGGAAATTCAGATTTATCTCATAGGGCTGTGAATCTGAAAAATCAGGTTCGCAATTTCTGTAGGATGTAGATCTGGAATTATCTAGACAATCCTAGATGACAAAATACATAATCCTAAGTTCAGATAACTCGATCTAACAAAAACCACGCAAAACCTAAAGCTCTGATACCAAATTTGATGCAGGACGGTCTAAACTAGAATGCATGTGTGAGCACAAAAATTATCCAATGAAATAAACTATGCAAATCAATTGAAATATTCAACATTCCACATCACAGTAAAGATAATAACAAAGGAAACATGCAATGGTTAAAAGACCATCATCACAATCCTACAATACCGTATTCAAATCATGCGTGGATCGGATCCGGTGACGAATGAGACCTCTCGATCTTGCATGGTTTCAATCCAACAATCAATGCAGCTTCTCTAGTCCAGGAAATCAAAGGATTTCTGGAATAGGGACAGCTGAAAAACCTGAGAGAGGGTTAGGATTAATTCTCAGATTTTCAGAATAAGGGGACTTCAAAGAATCTAATTGTAAACAATAGCAATCAAAGAATATTTGGCATAGAAAGAGAAGAAGGTTAGAGGGCTAGAAACAGAATCTAGAAAAAGATGAAATTAGGTGAAGAGTAGAAAGTACCACAGAGAGAAAGGGGAAGGAGGCACCAAACTTTCATTAAAAAACATCATCAGGTTTAGAGTAGAAAACACCCTATTCATAAAATTCGGATTTAGAAAAAAAATGACTAAACTACCCCTATAACAAGAAAAAAAAAAATGCGCAAACCAAAGCTTTTTAAAAAATCTCGCGCAACAAATCGGTCTTCTAACTCATCTTATACGTGTGTCCTACTAATGTGGGGCCTTCAATTAATCTAGGGACATCTAAGGTCTTCAAAATCCTCCTTGGTTGTACCACGAACCATCATTGAGCCATAAAGATGTATTCATCGGTCGCTTTCGTCTTTGATAAACTTTGAAGGGTCTAATGTCCTCATCACTTACGCTTTAAGATGCACATAGGTGTAGACACCAAATTTTGCATGGGCAAGTCTTGGCTTCGTGAAGGAATGATTAAGGATCTTACAAACTCAATCGCAATATGTCAAGCACAAACCCATAACATAAAGGAATGATGGACATCCCACTGGTTAAGCTTGATGGCAAAACTAAAGTTTCTCAAAGGGCAAGTTAAACAATGCTGATAAAGGTCCATTTAGGGGAGGTCAACGACGCTAAAGCCAATATCTAGGACACAACTTAAATGATAATAAAAAGGATCAAGTCGAGCCGATATCAGAGGGAGAGAAATTTGAGAACCAATTAAAATTTTCTTATAAAAGAATGTCAGGTGTAAGATGACAGTTCATGTAAGCAAGTTATCTCAAGTAAATGTGGCATGGATGCTAGTGGATAGTTTAGTAAGGCTTCATCTCAATAAATTTGACTGAACACTGCTTATCATCACATAGTTCCAACTGATATGAGATAGATCTTTGGGAGTGAGGAAAGAAGTTTTCGAAGTCGAAAATCAAATCAAGAAGGAAATTGCTCTTAATGTCAAAATTGTCTCCCAAATTCACTTCTGGGAGGATGTCTGATGTGCCACTTGTCACCTTAGTGACATCTTATGAAGCTAGGCTCAAACAGCGCCTAGTGGACATGATAAGGCTTCAACTCAATATAGATCTTTGAAAGTGAGGAAAGCAGTTTTCAAAGTTGAAAATCAAATCAAGAAGGAGATTGCTCTTAATGTCAGAATTGGTTCCCAAAATCACTTTTGGGAGGATGTTTGGCGTGCCACTTGTCCCCTTAGCGACATCTTCTGAAGCTGGTCTCAAGCAGCTCCTAGTGGACATGCTAAATTCCCGGTGTTTCTTAGTACGAGCTCCTCCATAGTGCAGTAGTTGAGGTGAAGAAAATTTTGGATAAACGGTGATTCTACTTGTAGTTGCACGAAGCGTGAAGGGAAGCAGCAACAAATTTGGGTGTGGCAGTGGGGAAGCATGTGTTTCAAAATGTAAACAAGTATAAATATGTAAGAAGTGAGAATTTGAAGCACAATTCGAAGCAGGAGCAGCATCTATTTAGAATTTTCCTGCAACTAAAATTCTACTCAATTTGCTACAACGATGGAAGCCGTCTCTTGAAGAAAGGAATTATTGGGTGAAGACTGAAGAAACTACAAATGCCATGGAGTTTGTCAGTAAAATCCTTCTACCCATCTTTGTTAGGCCTTTCTTCAGAAAGTGGGAACCAACTAAGGGTATTTGCTCTCATAAGGGACCCCCAAGGATCATCGCATTCAGTGGCTTGTGGGAAAGCATAAAGTGCTTACCACCAATTGATCACTTGAGGAATAGACAAATGTTTATTCCCAACATGTGTGATGTGTCTTGGGCACGCAGATTTGGTGGACCATTTAGTCATGCATTACGAATTGTGGGAACCATCTAGTGGAGGTTTTCCTTTTCCTCTTTTAGACATGTTTGGAACTATCATAGAGACAATATCTATCTCATATCATTGGCCATCCTCAGAGATTGATGAGACTAGGAGCCCGTTTAGATGACAAAGTGGTGCTTAAGCAAGACACAAAAAGTACAATCCCAGACAATTGTGTGAGCAATCCAATGCAAGATAGCTAGTTCACTATCTTGACATTTCTAAATACAAGCCATATGCTTCTCATGCCCATAAAGGCCTTTTTTGGGAAAGTCCAGGTAAAATTAAGGTGGTTCACGAGTCGAGCTAGCTCGAATAACTTGCTCGACTCGGCTCGAGTCAGCTCGGATTGACTCGGCTTGACTGGCCGACTCGGGCCTAGTCAAGCTAATTTTTTATACCTTGAGTTGAGTTCGAGCCGAGTTCGACCATGGGGCATTTTAACTCGACTCGAAGCTCAAACTCGAGCTCGACTCGGCTCGATTAGTAATAAGTATTAAAATTTAAATATTATATAATATATATATATTAAATATTATATATACTATAAAGTATAAACCCTACGGCCGGCCCTACCCGCATGCCCTTTCCCTTTCTCCCTTTCCCTTTCCTCTCTTTCTCTACCCCACCTAGCCACTGCCCGCCGCACGCCCGCCCGACCAGCAATACACTGGACCACCACCACCACCAGGACCAGCATGCTACCCGCACGGCCAACACTCCACTCGACCACCACCACCCGATCTCGCCGAGCGAACCAAAGCGGCCACGCCCAATCCCGACAGTGTAAGTGCCCAAATTTGTTTCTTCTTCTTCTACTATTGAATTGGGCAGATAAGTTTGATTTTTGAGAAGGGTTATCTTCATGGTGGGGGCCACCGTTTTCACGGTGCTGATTTCTATACAAGTGGGGTGTTGGTGTGAAAGATTGTACGGTGCCACATGGTGTGGTACCATTGCATGTATATGATCAGGTTCCTAAGTTGATCCTGAGAATCATGGACTCGTGTTACCCCTGTATATGCATGAACTTATGGTAGGCCCACGGTCGGCTCGATGTACAGCACATTGAAGTAGAGACTGGCTTTGCTCTTCTTGATTTTCAATTTTTCATTGATCACATTGCGTCCTGATATCAGTTGCAACAGAACAATTCCAAATGAATAAACATCTGTCCTTACAGAAACTATGCCATTCTTTGTATACTCATGTGCAAGGTATCTGCACAAGATAAATGCCAATAACATAGTTAAAAATTACCGCCAAAACCCAACCCAGAATCCATTACTCTCTCACCCAACAAGCTCGAGCTCGACTCGAGGTAAACTCGACTCGACAGCTTTGGCAAACAAGCCAATCTTCAATGTTGAGCTCGAGGCCGAGCTCAAACTCGAGTACAGCATGGACAAGCCGAGCCGAGCTTAGCCCACCTTGACTTGACTCGGCTCGATGCCCACCTCTAGGTAAAATTGTCGACTAATAGTGGATAAAATTCAGCATTAAACAAGATGCATTTCTAAGGCCATGTGACGAGCAAACGGGTAGGAAGTAATAGCAGGTAAAGCATCAACTTGAATTTTTTTTTCCAAGATCTATTTGCATATTCTTGATTTGTAGATAAATTGTCTCAACATCTGTTTATTTTGTAATTTTGATCCAAATATGTTTGCTTTTAATCCTCAGCGGAGGTGTCCCACTCTGGTTCTTTCTAATATAATCAATCAAAAAAGTTTTGGTCAAAGCTGTTTAGCAGGGGCATCAGGATTCCTTGCGAAACATCCACTGCTATTTGTGGTTGCCTGAAGCATGACAATTTACAAGAGCAGCGCAGGCATCCATTACTTACAAGATTAGTTGTGGGCATTATAGCTGTGATTTCCCTGACTGTTAATGAAGGTTGCTAAAGCGGAAGGTGGGAGAGACGAGTGGACAAGGTGGATCAACCTCTATATCTAACCCGCACTATGGAATTACAGGCTAGAACTGCACAATATCTTCGAAGGGTCCAACATAAACAAGGACTAGCATATTGCAAGAGATAGGGATTCTAGGGCTACCTAGAAAGGGTGATGTGGAATTCTCTTCTTCTCATGTTCTACAGCCACTCCTAGTTTTTTTTCTCTCATTTCTTCGATATTTGCTTGAATTTTGCAGGATATTGTGGGCTTTACTAAGGGTAGAGGAATTTTGGATGATTCACAAGCGGCTTCATCTAATATGTTGATTTAATCGTGGGAGGCTAAATTAAGGTGCCAAGAGGGGTAATTAAGTTAAATGGAAACTTTTACATGGTTCGCTAGAGGTTTTGCTTTAGATAGAGGAGACTTGGATTTCTCAACGTCAAAACTGGGTCAAAGAAGTCAACTATATGAACATTAGGTTTTCGTGGAATTCATATTGTCATTTTTAAAATTGTGCCCTCCATAAATATTGTTATTAACTGGGATAAGACTTAGATAATGATAATGTCGAGATATTGTCATTTTTCAAATTGTGTCCTACATAAATATTCATATTATGCAATCTGGTATTCAATCTTTGTATTCAAGTATCAGTTTTAGGTATCTATGGTATGATTAGAAAACTAAATGGGAGGGTTGACACTGACGTAATTCATATGATCCTTCTAACCAGGTGCTACTCCCACTTTGAATTGTGCTACGAACTCATGCTCCTCTAGCTTCCCAGTTTTTTACACTTGCTAACATTTTGAAAAGATGCTTCCCCACTACCTCACCCAAATATAGAGCCGATTCAATTCATGCTTCGCACAACGATATGGCTGACTAATGGTTTTAATTTGGGATCATAATTCAAAGTGGTTAAGGAGAGAGGAAGGTTCAAAGTAAAATCATTTTCCTAAAATCTCATTCCAAATTGTCACTACGCAACTCTCAAGTAGGGAAATCAGAACCAAGAATTTAAATCCAGAAAAGCTTTCCCATGGGCACATAAATGGGATTCACATGTCCTAGGGATTTCAAAAATGTTTTTTGGGGCATGAAAATTGGATCTCAATGCCCAAGAGTTTTTGAAAATGAAATGGGGTGTCAGCCCCTGACATGGAATGCTCTAGGTACCTCACCACTTAGTCAGATTTGGGTAGGTTTTTTTTAAAAAAAGGTTTTGAAGGGTGTTCCTCAAGGACTTCACTAAAAATTAGGTTGCTACGGGCGGTCTCGCTAATCCCAGGTTGGCTTAAATCATGAACAAGAAGTCAGCCAAAGACCGATTGGATCAAATGATCTACCTAATCCAAATGGGACAAATATAGAGACAATGAAGAAAACTCCAGTCAAAGATGTCATAACTTGTAAGAATTCTCCATGTCAATTTTGCACTATAGTTGCACAAAGCAGCAAAAAATTGAATGCAAGAGCAGGAAGCATTTGTTTCAAAATGTAAACAAGTATAAATTGGTAGGAAAGAGCAATGAGTTTGAAGCATGATTCGAAGTGGAAGTGGGAGCAATGAGTCCGAAGAGCGATACGAAGCGGGCATGGGAGCATGAGTCCAAAGCGCGATTCGAAGCGGGCGCAGGAGCATGAGTTTGAAGCAGGAGCGGCAGCAAGAGTCTAAAGCGAGATTCAAAATGGGAACGACACCTTGTTAGAAGGATCCTACAACTAAGTTATGCACACTAACCCAGGCACAACACTTTCTTTTCTAGAATGAAGTTGATTGTCAGCCATGAGGACACCTAAAATTTGTCGAACTTGCAGAAAGGTCCCTTGTAACTAGGGTTGGCAATGGGATGAGCCATGGCCAGGCAAAGTCAATATCATAACCATGGCGTGAACCACCCCAAGTCCTCCCCAATGTTTTAAATAGCTTCGCTATGTAGCGTGTAGCTTATGCTACATAGCGTAGCTTGGCCTTAATGCTATGTTGCTCATGAAAATAGCTTAAGTCATGTGCAGCCTACAGTACATGATAATTTGCATACGCTACACGCTATGTAGCTCACATTACAAGTTATTTTTCAACAAAACGTTAAAATTAATTAATGTTTTTAATTATTTGTTACGTTTTTCTATTTTCAATAAAAATTAGTTAATCTTTCAATACTTTTAGTAAAATAATATAAGTAACGATATTAAATCAGTTTTGTTGCTCCTTTAGCTTTATACTTAATCATTGACCTTTCCTATTACTTTAGGATGCGTTGGTTGCACCAAATGTCATTAATTTTGTCAAATTCTATTGTTAATCAATGTAATTTGGTGTAGAACCAAGCGCGACCTCGATTAAAAATACAAAAGTAGTGTAGCTTACACTACACGCAATGTAGCTTATGCCTCACGCTTTGAAGGGGTGAACCCTATGCTACACGCTATTCGGTATTTAAAACACCAGTTCTGCCATTACCAAGTACAACTAGAAAACGACAAAGGGCGTGATCATCCTCAATCTGCGGCATAGAACTTCTACAATAATTTTAGACATTGCCAATCAAATCTGTAGTAGCGGCAAGCGAAATGGGAGCAGCCTAAACCATGAAAACGGGGATGTTGGAAAGCAATATAAGCGTCGTGCTGCTAGGCGAAGCAGTGGAGTGATGCACCCTAGATGGCTAGAGTCCAATAGCCGAAAGCATCACTAGCTTACGCTCTAACCCGAGTAGCATGGGGCATGGCCAGAAATCTTTATTTTCGATGGCACCTTCCTAGGTAAAAGAGATGAATAGCATCGAGACTCATGTTTAGCCTTGCTCTTTGATAGAACTCCTTCAAAACATTTAACAAATCAAACTTCACCACATTATTCCAGCAAGCATATAAAATAAATAAATAATCAATGGTGAAGGAATTGGGGCCTAGGGCTTTATCCTGTGGTCAAAGATTGCACTTCTTATCTCCTCTTCATATCAGAGGATAGAATCGAAGTGCAAACCATCAAAATTCAACCTGATAAAATCATCCTTTAAGTAAATCTTTTCAAAATATTGAACCACACTTCCTTTTATCTCGTTTCTATCTTCGACAAAACGTTCGTGTGCTTGGTCATCTTAATAGCATTACCATGCTTGGAAGCATTGGTGATGCAATGGAAGAATCATGTATTCTTATCACCTTCCTTCATCCATATGGCTTTACATGTCTACCTCCACGCCATCTCATCCATCTTGATCAAGTCGAATAATTCTTTCTAAGAGCAATTCTTCCATCTCTTTTAGCATTGGATCACCCCAGTAATTCTTCATAGTTGTCAACATTAGCATTGGATCACCTTCCTTCATCCATATGGCTCTACATGTCTACCTCCACGCCATCTCATCCATCTTGATCAAGTCGAATAATTCTTTCTAAGAGCAATTCTTCCATCTTTTTCAGCATTGGATCACCCCAGTAATTCTTCATAGTTGTCAACATTAGCATTGGATCACCTTCATCCATATGGCTCTACATGTCTACCTCCACGCCATCTCATCCATCTTGATCAAGTCGAATAATTCTTTCTAAGAGCAATTCTTCCATCTTTTTCAGCATTGGATCACCCCAGTAATTCTTTATAGTTGTCAACATCAGCGAGCTGTTCTAAGATCACCTCCATTTTCATATCCTTTTTAGGGTTCCACCCTATAAGTTCTCCTTTCACACTTAAGAGCTATTTTTTTCAGCTTTACACCATCCCCTAAGGCCAGCCCTGCCACCTTATTCCACCACTTCTCAACAAGAGCCAATGACTTATTTTTTAATTTAAACGATGAAAGACTGCATGACTGGCCATCTATCTCGAGAAAAATCAGGGTACCATTCCAAGCTGGTTTTAAAAGGGTGCTCTGACAAATATCATTGTGTTTCTCCTTCCAAGCCTTGTCCACAAGAAACCTGTCCAACTGAATCATAATTGGATTCTCCTGATTATTCGGCCAAGTAATTTGTTGCATTTATTCTTAAAAAGATCAAATCACATCATAAATAAATTATCCACATTAATCATGGATTTTATAAGTAATTTTGTCATTCATATTGTTTATAATTATAGACTAATTCAATTAGAAAAACATGAGCAACAAAGTCACCGTGTTGACCCGCCTAAATCAAATTTTATAGGTGGACCAAGTCAAGTCCTAGTCCAAGTTTAATAGCCTTGCTTAAAGCCAATTTCTTATTTTTCATCTTCCTTTTTGTTGTATTTAAATGTTTTTTAAAGCAAGTTTTTGTTGTATTTCAATGTAATGAGCCCTAATTCACTATATGATGTTTGCTTTGTGTTCAATTAGGACCTATTTGGTTAGCTTCCAACAGGTCAAGCCAATAGATAACATCTTATCAAAGAATGGTCATCTGATACATCATATATACATACCCAAAATACAAAAGATATTCTCTCTCCCTTGGACGCTTTCTTCTTCTGGCATCTCCTCAAAATCCTTTCGGAATCTCATCCAGGATCATAGTTCCTCTCTATCATCATAATACCCTTTTTCTGATATTTTTCCTTAATTTTTTTGCTTAAAAAATTCTGACCAATATCTGGCAATATGGTCTAATAGGGGACAATACCAAGACACCACTACGTGTACCATTTTTCAGCCTGGCCAATGCGCTCTCCAGTAGATATTCAGAAACATGGGTGGACCGAGTCAAGTCCAAGTGTGCCAGCCTTGCTTAGAGCCCCTTTCTGCCAATAATTAATAATACTATTTCCAAGAGTTGTTTACTGCATCATAAACAACTGCAATTGTCTTCTTCTCAAACAGCTTCATTCTTTTGAAAATTTTGCATGTTATATGAGATAAAGTTAGCTGGCTGAAATGATTGTTTGGAGATAAAATTGATTTGAAGTTTTGAACATGCTCATAACTCCTTTACAAAATAAAATTCAATTTCACCTATGAGGTTTTGCTTTTTGCCCAGTCTCCATGTTTTGGAAACTTTTCATACTTTTAAAACAAATATTAAAGTGAATTTCTATAAAGTGGATCTTATCCTATAAAATGTTTCCCTCTGTAACAATCAAATAATTAACTTCAATTTTATGCAATTTCCTACAGTCTACATTGCAGAACCAAATCAACAAGTTCAAATTACAAGACGATAGTAGGCTAGTTCTAGCCAACAAGTCACCCAATTACAGCCAGGTTTCAATTACAGATGCCATTAATAGCATAGTACACCATCAAAGCCATTGTCATCATCACCACCTTCATCATAAGTTATGATTGCCAGCTGCCTATAGTCCTACACTTGCTAATTGGGGTCAATTTTCATAGCATATGCTACTTCCATGTAAGTCAACAAGAAACATAGACACTCCTAGACCATCGATAACAAACCACAACATAAACTGAAATTACAGTAGATCGCATATGCTTAACCTTCAGAGCAACATAACCAGCAGAGAAACTAAGAACAACATAGTGTCCATAACTTTTCTAGTCAACAGTTACAATGAACAACGCCAGATAATACAGACATTTAATAGGAAGCATGCATGCATTTTTATACATTGTTACGAAAAAAAAAAAAGGCAACCCTATCACAATGATTCAAGTAACCCATCAAGACATCATTGCAGATGAAGCAACTCCACTCTTGAGTTCCAACATGCACATTTCAAGCTGGTAGTAGTGAAAAGCAAACCGACAGAGAAGAACCACAAACAGGCACCTAGCAGTCCTAAAAAAAACATTAAGTAAAAGACATGCCAACTACACGCATATGCATTCACATGGAAGAAAAAAACAAGAAATTGCATGCAAAAGCAAAAGTAGCTTAAATGAGAGACTTACAGTGGAAACGTAGAAGGAAATTAAGTCCCCTCATTGGTCCAAATTACACAGGATTGGTTAGCCGAAGCATGCTGACTCATCTCTCAATTTGTAGTGTAGGAGTTATGATCCAATCGTTTGACATGTTCTGAATTGACCACAGTGGGAGAACAAGTGATGCAAGGAGGCCATGTTGCCAACCTATTGAGTGTTGACAAATTGAAGGACCAACAAATGAGAACTCAATGGATCATGTGCACATGCAATCAAAGGATTTCAAATTCAATTACATTAGGTGTTATTTTCAAACTCCATTGAAATCACTTCACAGAACGTGGGGATGACCAAGTACATAAAAGACAATGTATATTTTCCTTCTTTTCAAGAATGGGGCTGAAAAACAGCAACCCTTTTGACAAGGGATACAATCCAAATGCATTTGAAAATGATCACACATAGCATGTGATAGATCCCATACAAATGGCGTTGATAGAAAAAATCACTTGTCTCAAAAAACAATCTTCATATACTTCCATTGAAACGAAGTCATATTAAAGAGAAAGAACCAAAACCAGCATGGCATGCGGCAAGCTCTCGTGAAAATCATCTGCAATATACGAGTCTTCAAAACTTAATCCATAACAAAATACAAGTAAGAACTATCGCATCACCCGATACATAGAACCGGCAAAACTACTAAGAAAATGCACGACAAAGTAAACCCAAAATCCATACATCCATGACAAGAAAGAAAAACAAAAAAACAAAAAACAAAAAAAAAAATAAAACAAAAAAAAAAGAGGCAAAAGCAGTTCCTTTTCTGAATAATTGATGCATCCGAACACGGTCATTCCCCCGAGCGTCCCACAGTTCAAAAGCCGTCCATTCTTTAAACCACACGAATAACCACGTTCTGAATTATCAAACTAAAAACAGAGTAAAACATCAATTAGAGCGAGAGAAACAATCACCGAATAAACATCGAAAACAAAAACTGAAAATTAAAATGCCACCATGAAACTCAGACATGTAGGCAGTGTAAAAATCATACCTAACGTGATGCATATCCTCCCATTGGTCCCACACCAGAATGTGGCCTCGGCACAGAACCTTGCCCCATATGCCCACCCTGATATGAATTTGCACCCTGATGACCCTGTGAATTCTGATACCCTGCATTTCCCATCCCAAAACCCTGCAGCGCCTGTGGAACTGCCGACCCCGCCACCTGTGGCGCAGCCCCCATATTCAGTGCTGCAGCCAAAGCAGCAGGGTTTAATGATGCAAGCATGGCCGGTGAAACACCGAAAGCAGCTGGATTCTGCCCAGCAGCTGCAAGCACAGCAAGCGCTGCTTGATTCTGTGCAACACCCTGTCCACCAAACGGCAGTGCACCAGACAGGAGCCCTTGTCCTAATAAAGCCGCCGAAGCAGCCATGTCCGGCCCACCAAAACCCACATTTGCACCACCGCCTGATGCGTTATACCCGGATGGGCCTGCGGGCCCTGGAGCATTATTGGAAGATGGCACGACAGTGGAAGCAGCCCGGAGTTTGTGACTATCTGTCGCCTTCTGACAATACAATTGGTGCCCTTCGAAGCTCTTGTTCGGCTCTTCCAATGCCTTCCTCGCCCCCTCGACAGTCTTATATATGAAAAGGGCGAAACCCTTCGACTTGCCCGTCAGCTTATCAAACCCTAGGGGCCCCTCCTCGATTTCCCCATACTTGGAGAAGAAAGTGAGCAATTTTGCAGCAGGGATATCCGAATTCACGTTCCCAACGTAGATCTTCCTTGCCAGCGCCTCCTTCTGCTGGGGCTGTAGGCCCTGCTGCGGCTGCACGGGGCCCGCCGACGCAAGCTGGCATGCGGTCATCCGACCGTCGATCTTCTTCTGAGGGTTCCTGAGGGCCTTCCTAGCGGACCGGCGATGCTTGTAGAGGAGGAAGCCGTAGCCCTTGGATTTGCCGGAAGCCTTGTCGACGACGACGTTGCAGTCCTCGAGCTCGCCGTACTTGGAGAAGTAGGAGCTGAGCTTATCGGAGGTGGTCTCCCAGCCAAGGCCGTGGACGAAGAGCTTGCGGTGGGCCGGGTCGCGGTCGGCAACCCGGTGGATCTCTTCAGCGATACTCGGGTCGGAGGAAGCTGCGGATCGGAGGAGGTCGATGAGCTGCTCCTTGTTGAAGGGCTCGAGGGTCTTGGCGAGATCTTCTTCGTCCGATTCGGAATCGGTCGCGGAATCGGTCGCCGCTGAGTCGGTTTCGAGAGGGTTGAGTTCCGACTCGAGCTTTCGCTTCTTCGCCATGGATGAGAGAAGGAGAAGAGAAGATGGAAAGGGAAAAAAAGGAGACTTTTTCTTCCTTTCTCCTGTCTTTTTTGGTGAAGGGTTTTTAGGGTTTGAGCCGCGAAGAGGTAACAAGTAAGGACGTCAAAGTATTGCTCGTGACCCAAAGCTCCGCGGGGGGAGGGGTACGGATTGGCTACTACCCTGCCACCAGCCTGGTGGCTGATGGTCGGTGCTCTGTGGACTCCACCATGATGTATGTGTTTCATCCATTCCGTGCATCCATTTTTAAATATCATTTTAGGGCTTGATCCCAAAAATCATAGGTATTCAAATCTCAAGTGGACCACACCACAGGAAAACAATATTGATTGGATATCCACCATTAAAATCCCCCTAAGGCCCACTGTACTGTTTATTTTACATCCAATCTCTTAATTAGGTCATACACACCCAGATGAAGGCAAAAAACAAAGATCAGAGCTTGATCCAAAACTTTTATGCCCCTAGAAAGTTTTTAATGGCCAACGTTCATTCAACATTGTTTCCCTTAACGTAGTTCACTTGAGATTGTGATATAACTCATTTTTGGTCCCGTACACTAAAATGATCTCGAAAAATAGATGGACGGAATGGATGAAACACATACATCATCGTGGGGCCCACATAGCACCGAACACCGGGTGTTAGGGGGACGCGGATTTCCTGCAAAGCTTTCGCAGGAACTTCCTGCGCAAGGATGTTACGTGGCCCCTAGAGTTTTTGTCAAATCCACCCATCCATCCATTCTATATGAGATTATTTTAGATTATGTTATAAAAAATAAGGTGGATAAAACACTCGAGTGGGTCACCCGTGAGAAAAAATTGGGAAAAAATTTCTGCGGTTGAAACCTTCCTAGGCTCCACCTTGATGTTTATATGTTATCCAAACCCTTTGCAAGGTCATTCCTGGTGGGTGAAGTGAAAATACTAAAAAAGTATAACCTGACACAAAACTTTCATGGCCGTAGGAATGCTTCAACGGTGCTCACTGAATTCTCACCGTTTCCTCTTGTATGGCTACGTGAGTGTTGCATACACCTCGTGTTTTGTCTCGTGTCCTAAATTGATCTCTTAAAACGGACAGACCGGGTGGATTTCCAAGAAAACAACTCGGTGGCCCCACCCAACATCCTTGCGCAGAACTTCATCTGAAGGATTTGGCAAGAAATCTGCGTCCGTGAATCTGTTTCGGGGGGAGTAAGCGGATTAGGTGCGGCCCTTCCTGTGGAGCCCACCTTGATGCATGTATACTATATCTACACCGTCCTTCCGTTTTTTCAGTTTATTTTAGCCAAATTTAAAGCATATCCAAATCTAAGGTGGACCGTACCATAAAAAATAGAGGTGATTGACCATTAAAAACTTTTTGTGGGCCACAAAAGTTTTGGATTAAGCTGATATTTATTTTTTCCCTAATATCCAGGTTTACCTGACCTTATCACCAGAGTGGATGGCAAATAAACATTACCCAAACACTACAATGGGCCCTAAGAAGTTTTTAATGGTGGGATGTTCAATCACCATTGTTTCCTGTAGTATGGTCCACCTGAGATTTGGATCTGCTTCATTTTGGGCTAAAAAATTAGATGAATGATGTGGATGTAGAATGCATGACATAAGGCAGGCCCCATGGTAAGGGCCACACCCTCTTGGATGAGGCAGGATTGCATCTAATCTTCTCATTCCGCCGGGCCATTGTGATGTCTTTGTTATATCCCTTCCGTCCATAGGATTTAGTTAGGAGGGGCCT
The DNA here is from genome assembly GCA_021015155.1 of Magnolia officinalis. Taxonomy (NCBI): domain Eukaryota; kingdom Viridiplantae; phylum Streptophyta; class Magnoliopsida; order Magnoliales; family Magnoliaceae; genus Magnolia; species Magnolia officinalis. Next base: position 61,696,164 of record JAJHSJ010000006.1, read on the forward strand.
GATTGAGTTCCATCAGGTCTTCTCGGTTTTGCCTACTTTGTTTTGGTCATGGGCCGGAAAATGAAGCAAATCCAAACCTCAAGTGTACCCACCACAGGAAACAATGATCATTGAATGTATCCCTCAAGTGGACCACGTAGTCGGAAAAAGTGATCAGTGGAGATGAGCATTGAAAACTACAAGGGTCCACTAGGCATCTCTAATCCTCTTCTAGAGAATTTGAGCCCTACAAATCAAGAGAGCGGTTGTGCCCAGTCGGTTATAAACTCAAATAATTCACGACAATTTCTCACATAAATTAGATTAGATAAGTTCAAGATAGGTTGCATGGCTATCAACAACCAATGGGAATGACGTTATGATGTCATGGGCCATCCAATAATCGTATCTGATTAGGGAACGGGGCCAAATACGAGATGGTGCGATTTAAAGTCAAACAAAGAAGACAACCACCCCATTAATGGCAAAACCGGATTAGGTGGTTGACCTTCCGATCTAACACATTTGAATGGTTTAAATGAGTCACAGTGGAACACCCAGGCCAATTAGAGCGTGGTCCTGGGGCGACCACTAGCGAACTGCAGCAGGACCACCCCAGATAGTTGCATCATGTGCACGTGCGGGGCCCACCGTCGATAAGCGAGGATAAGTTAAGTCGCTAACGCAAACGAGCCTGAGCGTGTTCGGGTCGGGCGTGGGCCGTAGAGTCGGTCTACCCAATAATACATTATGACAAATTGTAATGGTCGTGCAACGCCCGTAAAGGGTCCAATAAATCTAAAACCATGGAAAATTGTGGACCTCGTTGGGCTTATGGTCCATCGTGGATGGCGGACCCAAACGGTGCCTAAAATTGGGCAAATTAAACCTTCAAGTTGGCACTTACAAAGCACGACTCTTCAATTCTAAAACCTAAAAATCTGAAGTTTAAGTAATTGGCCCTGCCGCTATAGACAGCGAATTCCGACCGTTAGATTTTGTTCAAACTCAAGCCATAGATCAGAGATATTTCCCTGCCCTTACCCGCCAAATTAGACCCCTGATCGAATGACAATGACCATCGATCGCAAATCAGGCCCCTACAATCAATCGCCTCATCCGTTTGCCACCAAACTTAGGACAACCCCTCATCAGACTATGGGACACTTATCCCATGGCACATATGGACCAGGGGGCCACTGGGACAACCCCAAGGACCGTAAATGTACCCCATAAGGTCATATGCATTAAGACTAGCCACCCTAGGGCCATTTGAGCTAAATTTCAGATTATATAAACTCAAAACACTCTCCCTCACTCTCATACGAATTTTTCTAGCAAAGAAGGGAGAGAGAGAGAAAGGAGTGAGTGGAGGGAGTGGAAGGAGAAGGAACTCCAAAAAAGGTTGGGAATTGAGGAAATTCCCCCTCCTACCACGGCCTCACGCTGGAAACCGCAACTCCGCCGCTACAGAGGCGATTTGCTGGTGATTGGAAGGTAACCACCCTATCACTTCCCAAATTTCAGCACATTGAGCCACATGCATGTGTCCTAACATGTGAATCCATTTGACACAGGGCTCCAACGTGTAAATTCACAAGTCCAGTACCCCAAGAGCTACTCCGCAGGCCCTCGGCAACCCCTAGGTGCGGACCATCATCTCTAGGTGGCCGTTTATCAAACTTAGGCCGAATTTAGTGATTGTGGATGTAGAATTCGTTTGCATGTGTTGTAATGTTAGTTTTGGAGTGTTGACTCGGATAATTACCGATTAGGGAAGAAATGTTGGGTTCACAAGTCTTAATGCTTGCATTGCCTAATTTCCTATTTACTATGAAAAATTTGAGCATGATATGCCCCCAAATTTCTGAAATGAATAGGGAAATTTTGTTGCATGCCCCCTATATACATGACTAAGTTCCAATTTTATTCTATGCATGATAAATTTCTCTGAAATTGAGCTTGTTTACATGCATATTTAAAATTTTCTTCGTATTTAAGAATCCTTAATGAATCATGATGACAATGTTTACAATTTACTGCTATATATGTCTAAATCTTTCACAACTATGAGTAAATCGACATCTACTTTAATATGTTTCATTGATACACTGCCCCTCTTGCCGGTTTGGCCAGTAAATTTCAGAACCTGCATGGGCAGCCCCTTAGGTAGGGCCGCGTAAGGACTAATTTGACCTAATTAGTTGAAATACGGATAGTCGGCAGTAGTTGGACTACGCAGGACGCTTGTTCCCAATGTCGTACGTTTCGAAATTCGTCTAGAGGGGACAAATTGGCTCATCAACTGGCCGACCATGATCGTTAACCATGTATGTATATGCCTGCTTGAACCTAAGACACTCTGCGTCCAGTTGCGCCCACCGTTAACCGGCTTGTTGTAGCCCACAAGTCTCAGGAGCCGGGCATGGTGGAATGAGACACTATGCTTGAGCGTTGGCATACACTGGGATGATAAGCCTCCTCGTAATGACCACGGGCAAGAACTCTTCCTTGCAGTTACCCCTCATATGTTTTTAATTATTGGGAGTGATGAACCCAAATGGGCCAAAGATCGCGAGAGCAAGACTACCACGGCCACGCGATCGGGATAGGGCATTAATCTGTTAGGGTGTTCTAGTTTCCCCAAACTATTGGTTGAATGAACGTAACTAACCAACATGGCTAACATGCTCACCATCACATTGCATTAGTTTGGTTGGCAATTCGACCGTCGAGGTCGTATTGAGAGAGTGTTCGGCATTGCGATCGTTAGACGGTGTCGCTCGAGGGAGTGTTAGATGTGAGGGCATATATTATATCATGGAATCATGCATACGCATTAATAAGAGTTATTAGGATCTTGTGATTGATTGCTTTTCACTAACTTCGTCCATAGAATTGATAATATACATAACTTATTGCTAATGGTATTGTAAGTGCTATTATGTTTAACGCACATGTTACACCTGGTTTGTCAAATTTTATCTCATCAAAACAACTTAGCATAGTATTCTTCAAGTTGAAGATAAGCTCAAGTTCAAGTTGAAGTCTAACTTATGTTCAAGTTGAAGTCAAGCTAAAATTCAAGTCATGTGGATCAAGATGGAAAGTTCACCTTCAAAATCAAGCTTCAAGTGCAAGATCAAGCTTCAGGTGCAAGTTAAAGTTCTACTTCAAATGCTAGTAGAAGATCAAGCTCCAAGTGCAAGTTTAACTCCTACTGATGAATCTTCTAAGTATAAGATCAAGATCCTTTGAGAACTTCAAGTTTTTATTTATATGAAGTTCAGTCTATACAGGTATTTTAAACCCTAGAAAGACCTTAGGTTTAAAGGGCTTTCAAAACATATTTAAATTGGGTTTTTATACTTATAATTATCTGAATTTCGACTTGTCCAAATTCTTCTTCAACTAGTCTAAGAAATTCCTCGACTAGTCCAAGAAACAGCTGAAGTATAACAGAAATTATGTTGAGTCTTTGACCAGTCAAGTGGAGTCCTCGACCAGTCGAACGACCCCCTTTGACCAATCGAAGGTTCCTCGACTTAAAGTCCAGCAACTATAATCTAGTAGGATTCTACTTGCTCGACTAGTCGAACAGGCTCTTCGACCAGTTGAAGATCTGTTGGATCTTATCCCGCTCGAATTTGAAAATTTGTTGGAACTGAATCCGGTGCTTCGACCAGTCGAAGGAACAAATTTTGTGACTATAAATAGAGGTCATTTCTTAATTTAAAAATACGACTTAAGCCTATCAAAGCCCTAATTTAAGAGAGAGAGAGAGAGAGGAGAGAGAGAGAGAGAGAGAGAGAGAGAGAGAGAAGCCTCATTTATTGTCAAGCTATCAAGCAGTATTTATAATTTTATTTTATAACTTTTTCATTAATTCATTCATCTCAAAACTCTGTCATTCTGATTTATTAAAAAGAGTGTTTACTCTTATTAAGATTTGAGGGAATTCATGCAAGTAACATTTGGATTTAAATCTAATTAAAATCAACTAGAACCCTGGACCTTTTCTATTGGACTGAACATCGAACATTTGTCATTCAAGAAAAGTGATCTACGGCTATAGCTTCTTCTTCAGCGAAGATAAGTATCATTTTATTTTCTTTATTTAGTTTTTTATGAGATAGCTAGAAAATCTCATTAGAGGTTTTGTATGAGATAGCCTGAAAATCTTAGAGAGGGGTTTCTTTGTTTGTGATAGCCCAATAAAATCACAATTGTATCAGGTTTTAAGGTGTCCCTGTGAAAACCTTGTTCATAGTGAAAGCTAAGATTACGAGGTTAGTAATCATGGGAGTGGAGTATGTGTGGCTGTTTGAGAACAATTGTTGTACACACCAAACCACTATAATTCTTAGTGTTTGTGGTGAATGTTTCCTTTTTGCATTTGTAGATAATGTGTGTAATTTCTTTTATGCAAAAGTGGTGAATGTTTGTAATAAATAGTTGTATTTACTCTTGCTTGGTTTGAGATCTTGATTCTTACAACGTTTGTGAAATAAGGTTGTCTTACCTAAACTTCGTTTTGGGTGTAGGTTGTCTTACGAACTAGTTTGAATCAATTTTTCAATACTAGTGAGATTGAGATTTCAGATTTGTTTATTATGTATGCACTTTAATTTTTATTTGGCATAGTCCTATTCACCCCCCTCTAGGACTGTTAAGCTCGCCCTTTTCAGGTATGCACTGAGTTGATCACTCACTCTCACTCTGGGATGGTGTTTTAAAACACCAACCAGTCACTTTCATAGATGCGGGTACTTGGAATCTGATGTGTTGGAGGAGGCTTACATAGACTCGGATGAGTCCTCGTACTTCCAGTTGCTGGATGGGCGGATGTAGGACACTTTCAGGATGTCGACGAGATTTTAGAGTCGACACATTTGTATTCTTAGACTGTAAACTTTCCTCGGTTGTAGTCTTGTACTCTGGATAGACGTATTTTACTTGTTAACTAATTTACTTGCATTAAAATTTATGTTTATTCCAGGGTACATCGCATAGTTTATTTTAATTCTATGAACTACTCAAATGCCAGGTGAAACGAATTATAAAATCTCGCTTCCGCAAAGCATAAGTGACACCCGGGATGTCGGGAGTCGAGTAGTTACTCGGCCCGAAATCCGAAGCGTTACAGGTGGTATCAGAGCATGGTTTGGAATTAAACTGGACCATGGGCTGTGGGCCTATCATAACGCAATTCTTGACATAGGTGGGAGCGATTAAATCTAGTAACATTTAAAACCTTAGGATCAAGCCCTCCAGCTATTTTGAATGTTGTAATATTAGTCTAGGATTTAGACTTAGAAGAGATTTAAGCCAGAAGGAATGGTGGAGATAGCACTAAGGACAAGGCTTTGGGATGTTAAAAGATAATTTGGCTTGCCTTTTCAAATCCTTGATTGCGTAAGCCCTGTTGCATATCGCCTGGCCCTATCCACACCTCTTGGCGGTGTACACAATGTATTTTACATCTCCATGTTGAAGAAGTACATCCCCAATCCCACTCATGTCATCAAGTGGGAGCATCCGGAGCTTAAAGAAACGCCACCTATATCCTCCGACCCACTCAGGTTCTGGATAAGAAGGAACAGGTGCTTCGAAACAACGACATCCCACTATTAAAGGTGTTGTGTACACACCACGATGAAGAGGAGGCCACTTGGGAGACAGAGGCGGAGATTTGCAAGCATTACCCAAGCCTACTCAAGCAGTACGAACAGGTACAAATTTTGAGGATGAAATTTATTTATAAGGGGGGTAGATTGTATCACCCAGGCCAATCAGAGCGTGGTCCTGGGGCAACTACTAACAAACTGCCATAGGACCACCCCAGACAGTCGTATCATGTGCACATGCGGGGCCCATCGTCGATAAGCTAGGATAAGTTAAGTCGTTAACGCAAACAAGCCTGAGCGTGTTCGGGTCGAGCGTGGGCCGTAGAGTCGGTCTATCCAATAATACATTACAACAAACTATAATGGTCGTGCAACGCCCGTAAAGGGTCCAATAAATCCGAAACCATGAGAAACTATAGACCTCGTTGGGGTTGTGGTCCATCGTGGGCGGTGGAACTAAACGACGCCTAAAATTGGGCAACTTAAACTATCAAGTCGGCACTTGCAAAGCGGTACTCTTCAAGTCTAAAACCTAAAAATCCGAAGTTTAAGTAATTGGCCCCGCCGCTATAGACAGCGAATTATGACCTTCCGACCGTTAGATTTCCTTCAAACTCAAGCCATAGATCAGGGATATTTCCCTGCTCTTACTCGCCAAATCAGACCCCTGATCGAATGACAGTGTCCGTCGATCGCAAATTAGGCCCCTACGATCAATTGCCTCATCTGTTTGCCACCAAACTTGGGACAACCCCTCATCAGACTATGGGAAACCTATCCCATGGCACAAATGGGCCAGGGACCACCGAGACAACCCCAAGGACCATAAATGTACCCCATAAGGTCATATGCATTAAGACTAGCCACCTTAGGGCCATTTGAGCTAAATTTCAGATTATATAAACTCAAAACACTCTCTCCCTCACTCCTATACGAATTTCTCCAGCAAAGAAGGGAGAGAGAGAAAGGAGAGAGTGGAGAGAACGAAAGGAGAATGAGCTCCAAAAAGGGCTGGGAATTGAGGAAATTCCCCCTCCTACCACAACCTCACGCTAGAAACCGCAACTCCACCAGCACAGAGGTAATTTGCTAGTGATTGGAAGGTAACCACCCTATCTGAAAAGGCCAAGCTATATGTCCTAGAGGGGGGGGGGGGTGAATAGGACTATGCCAAATTTAAAATAAAATCAGCGGAAATAAAGTAAACCAATAGCCTTACAATTATGAATCAATTCACAATGCTAAATTTAAATCACCTTGATAAATAAGTATTGAGAGATTGATACAAATTCAGTTCTAAGGACAACCTTACACCATAATAAACAAGGGCTTATGGTAGGACAACCTTATTTCTAGAACATCTTTTGGATCAAGGACTCAATTTTAATAGAAGTAAATGAAATAGCAAGGAATTGAAATTAAATGCAGAAGTATAGATCTAAATTATTACAACAATCCCCACACTTGCTTGAAATGTAAATAGTTATAACATTCACATCCACTTGTACATTCCACACAATTGAATGATAAAAGATATGAAAATTAAGCAAGCATTCAATCCACAAGACAAAGAGTTATAGTGGTTCGCCTGTGTTTACACCAACTGTCTTTTAACAGTCACACAGAAAGCTACTCCACTCCTAATATCCTCACACGGGGGATATTAGCGTTCACTATCAAATAGGTTTTCACAGGTTCACCAAAAACCTTTACGATTGTGTCTTTTTTACTTGGGCTTACACAATTCAAAAACCCCTCTTTTCTGAGTTTTCTGGCTCTCCTCAGATAACCAATACAGTGAGATTTTTCTGGCTTAACTTCAAACAAAACCAAAAGAAATGAAATTTTACAGAATTGTAAAATACCTGAATTTCTCCTTTTCGTAGCAGCCCGGTAGAACCAATCAGAGTAGATGATTGAATGTCAAAGTTCAATTTCCAATACTCACATTCATATGGTTCTAAATTCTAATTGATTTTAGATTTTAACTAGTTGGGTGTAGCTATATTTGATTTTGATTCCAAGAAGAAGGAATAAGATAATTCCTCTTTTCAAAAAAAAAGGATTGGAATACAGAAACAAAATCAAATTAAATAAGCTAGCAAAAAGGAATATTAAATAAGCACAATGTAGCTTAAAATAAACACAGACTTATCTCAGAGTGATCACTTGAAATTTCTTGAATTGAATCGAGTTGAAGTGTGAAAACTCTGAATTTCGTTTTCAATTTATAGAAGCAAAAATCGCTCCTACGACTGGTCTTAGAAACCTTCGACTGGTCGTAGCTCTAACGGATATTTGAAATATTGAGCGCGATCTTTGAAAGTCGTTCCACGACTGGTCGAGAGAAGCCTACGACTGGTCGTGGGTCACCTACGACTGGTCGTAGCTCTCTACGACTGGTCGTAGGACCATAGTTTAGGTTGCTGGACTTTGAGTCGTAGCTCTACGACTGGTCGTGGACGAGTCGAAGCCACACCTACGACCGGTCGAAGGACCTCCAGGACTGGTCGTGGGTGTACCAAAAAATTCCGAAAATCTTCAACAACTTAGGACTGGTCGTGGAATTTCTTGGACTAGTCGAACCAATGCTAGGACTGGTCGAACAAGAGCTAGGACTGGTCGTAGAATAGACCAAACTTATGTAAAATAAACATTTGATTTATGTATCCAAAGTGACCTACTTATAGGGTCAACCTAAGGTCATTCAAACCTGAACCATGTCGTATGGACATTGAACTTCAACCATTCAACGAATGTAGATTTTTTTTGAACCATATCAGGCTTGAGATCTTGAACTTGTTGTAGCTTTAAACTTGAGATCTTCATCAGCATAAAAACTACATCATGTGTTGCTTATTAGTCTTGAAGTCATTTCTTGAGTTGTTTCTTAAGACTTGAACTTCAACATTGTAGCTTCTTGAACTTCAATAATGTAGCTTCTTGAGACTTCAACATTGTAGCTTCTTGAACTTCAATAATGTCATGAAGTGTTTATGCAGTGTCTTGAATACATATAAATCACCATACAAGCACAAGACACAAATAGATGTTTTGACACATCAAAATTTGACAACCAAAGGAGCATGAGACCATAACACTTACACTATCACCTCCCAAATTTCAGCACATTGAGAATCCATTTGATATAGGGCTTCGACGTGTCAATTCACAAGTCTGGTATCCCAAGAGCTACTCCGCAGGCCCTCGGCAATCCCTAGGTGCGGACCATTATCTCTAGGTGGCCATTTATCAAACCTAGGCCAAATTTAGTGATTGTGGGTGTAAAATTTGCTTGCATGTCACTTGCATGTGTTGTAATGTTAGTTTTAGGGTGTTGACTCGGATAATTACCGATTAGGGAAGAAATGTTGGGTTCACAACCGTCCTAATGCTTGCATTGCCTAATTTCCTATTTACTATGAAAAATCTGAGCATGATATACCCCCAAATTTCTGAAATTAATAGGGAAATTTTCTTGCATGCCCCCTATATACATGACTAATTTCCAAATTTATTCTATGCATGATTAATTTCTCTGAAATTGAGCTTGTTTACGTGCTTATTTAAAATTTTCCTTGTATTTAAGAATCCTCGATGAATCATGATGACAATGTCTACAATTTACTGCTATATATGTCTAAATCTTTCACAACTATGAGTAGATTGACATCTACTTTAATATGTTTCATTGATACACTGCCCCTCTTGTCGATTTGGCCAGCAAATTTCAGAACCTGCATGGGCAACCCCTCTGGTAGGGCCGCCCAAGGACTATAATTTGACCCAATTAGTCAAAATATGGATAGTCGACAATAGTGGGGCTACGCGGGACACTTGCTCCTAATGCCGTACATTTCACAATTCGTCTAGAGGGGACAAATTGTCTCATCAGCTGGCCGACCATGATCGTTAACCATGTATGTACATGCCTGCTTGAACTTGAGACACCTTGCGTCTAGTTGCGCCCACTGATAACCTGCTTATTGCGGCCCACAAGTCTCAGGGGTAAGGCATGGTGGAATGAGACACTATGCTCGAGCTGTCGGCCTACGCTGGGGTGACGAGCCTCCCTTTTAGTGACTGCGAGCAAGAATTCTTCTTTACAATTGCCCCTCGTATATTTTTAATTATTGGGAGTAACGAACCCAAACGGGCCAAGGATCGCGAGAGCAAGATTTCCACGACCGCTAAGGTCGTATGATCAGGATGGGGCATTAATCTGTTAGGGTGTTCTAGTTTTCCCAAACTGCTTGTTAAATGAATGTAACTAACCAACATGGCTAACATGCTTACCATCACATTGCTTTAGTTAGGTTGGCGATTCAACAGTCGAGGTGGCATTGAGGGAGTGTTCGATATTGCGATCGTTAGACGGTGTCGCTCGAGGGAGTGTTGGATGTGAGGGCATGTATCATATCATGGAACCATGCATACACATTAATAAGAGTAATTAGAATCTTGTGATTGATTGCTTTTTACTAACTTCATCCATAGAATTGATAATATGCGTAACTTATTACTAATGGTATCCACTAAGTTGATCACTCACTCCCACTCTGGGACAATGTTTTAAAACACCAACCAGAACCTGTCTTAGATGCAGGGATTACGGAACTCGACGCGCTAGATGGAGTGAGCGTGGATGATGAGAAGGAGTTATCATATTTTCAGATCTTCGGCGGATCCCCGTAGACTACCTTAGGATTTGCGAGGAGACTCTGGGGAGGGATTTATTAATTTTGGATGATATATTTTGTGGGACATGGTCCCTTATGTTTATTTACATTATTTGTCTTCTTGTTGGATATAGATTTCATATTAGTTGCACATGAGCTCATTATATTGGTCTCGATTCATGCTGTATGGTCCACTACTTCTCCCCATTGCTTGTGAGACAAACAAGTCATGCACCTTTTGAAACCCGTAAGGTATAAGTAGCACCCCGGAATTCGGGAGCCGAATATCTACTCGGCCTTGAAATTTGGGGCGTTACACACAGGGACTTTGTGGGACCCACCATTTGGACAAAGACTAACAATTCTCTATGGTATGCACAATTCTCTATGGTATGCACAAAATCTGTCGTACAGCGAAATGTCCCACACAATCTTTTAATTCTTATACGAGATATTGTTGATGTTGTATAGGGTCTCTTGACGCCCTAAATCTATCGTCCGAGATTCATTGACGAGGCTTCTGGAAGTAGGCAGATGGTTGGGATCGTGCCAGCCTCCCAAACTGAAAAGATTCTCTTTGCACGCAACTCTCCTCGCTAAAGAAGCCCTAGATCGAAGGGCTAGGATTTAAGAGGTTGGATGGTTGGGATTTACTTCGATGGAGGGTCAAGATTGCAAGAGGAAAATGCATGCGGATTACCAGCTCAATGCTCAGGAACAACTTTCCGTTTTTGGAAGTTCTTCCTCACGCAGTTTTGATTGTGATAGAGTATGTGCTCTCGTGTGAGTGTGTTAACACGTGTGACTACTAGGGTTTTGGTCGAGATTCACACGCCCACATGATGGATGGTTCAAATCTCAAATGCAATCTCAAATGGTGGGCCAACAACATCACAAACGGGCACAGTCCATTCGAACAACGCCTTGGGCGGGAAGGAAATTCGAAAGAAGATGAAGGAAATTCTTCTTCCGTCTACTGGTCACGGGTAGAACCCGATTTGAACAGGGTTTGGGTTCTGTGTGTTGCGTGTGTGCATCCCTTAAGCACACATGCAAAGTTCGTAGGGTCCATAGGGCTCGTCTACGTGATTTGCGCCATCCATCTAGTTATATTAGTCCCATCAGAAACCCTGACTAGTGATGAGACCGGTTCATCACTCGAATGGCTCACATTAATAGCAATTTGGGATTTATTTATTTATTAATGGAAATCCAATGGTTGGATTGACCTTATATTATCTACTCCTGGTGTCAGAGATCCCTACCACGATTTTGTAGGTTAATTGGTGGTAAATTTTGTAATTTGACAGTTTAACATAAGGTAATCAGATGTTGGACTACGTGAATATCCATTGGGAATTTGATGAACGGTCAGATCATTGCAAGTTAGAGTCTTGAAATTTATGATTGATGATTTGATTTGTTTATCAGAGCAATTAAAAAAATTATGTCAGAATTAGAATTCTAATATCCTAGCTTCAAGTGTAATTCTCCAAGTTCTTAAGTTTTAAATGTAAGTATCGTGTATTCACCTAATAGTACATAGATTCACGCAAAAAAAAAAAAAAAAATTCAGGTGACATCCGAGTACTGAAAAGTACGTGGTGTTACAATATACCCCCTTAAAGAGAATTTCATCCATAAAATTCAACACTTCTATCATGAATGGAAATGAGGATAACATATTTACAGTGTTTTTAAGCATGCACTATTTCCCTCGAGAAGTATATCTGTATGTACAAGTATTTATGAATGACTATCGGAACTGAGGTTATTACAATCTACTCCCCTCGAAGAAAATCTCACCCTCGAGATTTGATAATGTACATCTCAATTATTAACATTACAAGCAGTAAAAGTTATTTATATCAGAACTGAGGTTATTATAATCTACTCCCCTTGAAGAAAATCTCACCCTCGAGATTTGATAATGTACATCTCAATTATTAACATTACAAGCAGTAAAAGTTATTTTAATGGTGCACCCTAGCTCGCATAAAGTCCAAGTGCAATCATAACATATATTCTTAACAGGCTATATCTAAATTTTTGCTACAACCCTTGTGTCTTTAATCTAACATATTGACTAATGCGTTTAGGTTCACTAAAAGTTAGGAATTCTTCTTACTAACCAAAAATAGGGGATTTGATTCAATGCCCACTAACAACACAATTTCCTACAATATCTATTAAGATCAGGAGTCCATTATGGTGACAACTAATACATAAAGAAGAATTTTATTACTAATATTATATCTTTCGTCTTAAAAAAATAAATCCATAACAACAGTTCCCAACTGTTTGGAGTGAAAAAAATAGTATTTAGGTTAATACAGAAGGACAGTTGTAGTGGGTTTAAACCTGATACACCGATCCTTTGCTGCACAGAGCAGTGGATTCATTAATATCATTTCCTAATCATGGTGAATCTCGATCTTCTGCTTGATCGGGGCATTAAGATCATTGATAATCACCAGGATTTAGAATTTGGATCAGACCCTGTATACTTTTCTTAAATATGAATCCGTCAGTCCATGGTCCCAATCCTTTTAGATACTTGGGAAAATATCATGTAATTTTCCACTTCCATGAGGAATATGCCGAAATAACCCATTATGCTTATGTTGCGCACCCTGATTTTCTAGTGTGTTACCTTAAAATTTTCAGGAGTAAATCTCCACATGAAAATTTAAGTTTGAAATTTGTTAGGTTCATCTATATTCTCAAATCTAGTCCCAAAGTCTAAGGATGAAAATATACTAAAAATCTATAACTTTACCTCAAGTTACTATTCATTATTAGAATTTATGGGAAATACTATTTTTAATTGGAGAGATGTCTTGGAGAATTCAAATTTCAATTTCTAATAAGTTTTCCTTTAAGATTAAGTTTAATGAGTATTTATGTTTGATCTAATGTACATTATGGTGGATATATGTTCTCCCATGATATCTAAGTTCAAACTGCTATCCTGATAGTTTTTAAGGGAACTTAAATTTGGGTCTCTATGTTTTTCAATTTTTCCTAATTCTATGGGAGATTCACTTTAGTTTAAATCTCTAATTCCAACATTTTAACTTGAGTCATTTAAGGTTTGTATAAATCTCATTCCCCAAGGCCTACTTTGTCTAAACTCCACTCTGATACCATCTTGTAACGTCCCAATTTTCGTAACCTGAGTTTAGTACTCATTTTTCGAAATCCTGAGTGTTAAGCTTTAAGAGAGCACACATTTCACCACACACACACACACACACACACACACATACACACACATAAATATAAATATAAATATATATATATATATATATATATATATATATATATATATATATATATATATATATATATATATATATAAGTGAGCACTGCAATGAAATAAAGACAAATCGAGCATAAAGGAAAAGTTCAAATATATATTCAATATATACAAGATATACAAGTGGTTGCCCACAGGGCTTATACAAACTAATGTCTCAAGACTTACAAACACAGGAAAGTAAAATCAATATAAATGAAATCTTGAATCTAAAGCCGCAAGATTATCTAACTCATGTTCCACATGAGCACCATTATGCACATATCTACGTCTCTTGCACCATTGAATATAGTTTAATAACGTTAATGACTATCCCAGTGAGGTATAACCCCCAAGATTTATCATACTATTATAACAGTTAATAATAGTTTTTTAGGAAAAGTCTATAATAACCAATTCATAATAGTCATTATAATAATAAGGCAAATTCATAACACATGCATATATCATTTTAAACAATACACGCTCTTATTTAAATGAATGGATGCATGCGCATGCTTATAGACTTGGGGATGACATCCAACTGGTGACTTGGTCACCCAAGGAGAACTAGCCACCCAAAAAAATATTCAAAGGTATGCCCAAGGAGAACTAGCCACCCAAAAAAGACCATGCAATGAGGATGCCCAATGCAAACTAGCATCTCGAAAAAGTACTCTAAGATACACCCAATGAGAACTAGACACCTGAAGAAGTCCATGCAATGAGGATAAGCCATAGTGGTTTGAATGCATGCGACCAAAACTTATAATCATTCGGTAAAATACGATACAACCTATAATGACTTGAGAAACCTTGTGTCTTATATTGACCCACCGGTAAAGTCTATATGCTATGAATGCATGATTAGTCCAATCGTTATTAGTCTGATTTATAAACAACCATATTAAGAAGTTCAAGGTCACTATGGGGGCTTGTCACCCAGCATAGGCCGACAACTCTAGCATAGTGTCCCATATCACTATGTTCGGCTTATGAGACTTCAACAAGTAGGATGCTAATGATAACCTCTGAAACTAGTGGCTTATCATGATACAACAGGTAAAACTTACCACCACAAGTTTATATAAAAATAGTCAATCAAAAGCCACATTAGGCAAAACTCAATTCTAAGACATGTCAAAAAAGTGGTCAACGCAAAAGCCATATAGGCACAAATGATCCATGAGATGATAAGTATATGACAAAATTCCATTTAATCCATTACACAAAATGGCCACTAGTTTGAGGAACCTCCAATAATACCATCCAATAATCTCTAAATGGCAAAACAAGTCACAATAAATTCAACATACATCACCGATAACAAATATACATGTAAAGAATTCATCTTAAACCATAATAGAGAATTTGAGATCCATAACATATTAAAATACTCGAATTTAAATTTAAACATCAATCATATAAAGAATTATTCAAATAGAAACTAGCATTTATCGTTAGTTCCACTTAATACTATATTAAGTAAGTAATAGAAATAAATGAACTAAACTATCATAATGTTAGAAAGCTTGAAGGGTGCTCCTCACCTTTAAGAGTCGAATCATCTCCCCACATCGTTAGAATCGTGTATGCACCTTAGGGCTAAATCCATCCTAATTTACAAGATTTGGATAGTTAAATCACTACATTACATATTTTACTTGACAATGATCAAAACTAAGGTTTTTGACTCATAGTCTAGATCCAAGTTTTAACCTATGGATTTGATCTCTTATATGGCAATTAACCCATAATTAATCCTAAGTTGAGATAAAATTAAAACTACTACAAGTAAGAAAGGTCGACTTACCTCAAATCCAATTTGGTCCCAATTTGGAAGGTGGGTTAAATGGTATGGCTCGGGAAATCAAATTCCCTACATCCACACATATTTAAACTCACTTAAACGCAATTTAGGCTCTAATTCAAATTTCAATGGAAAGTTTAGAGGTTAACTCACCTCAATTTGACTCGATTTGATTAGGTGTGTTTCGGCTTGAAATTAAAAGACTCGATCATGATTCATGGTTAAGGGAATCGAGGATGACTAAAACTAAAATAGTCTCACGAATATGAAATTTAGGGATTGATGTCTTTACCTTGCACGAAGCCATAGATACAACCTGATTCAACTTGAGAGTTCAACATATCACCTAATGAGTCGGCTCGATCCAACTCGGTGTGCTTTAATGCTACCTAGTGTAACCTCACCATGAAGCTCAACATGCATATGTTTTTCAAGCGAGTCCAGCTACCACCAGAAGGTTCTCAACATTGTTGGACTCAGACCCGAACCTGACGCAGTCGCAAGCACAATGGCAACGGGTCGGTTTAGTTCATACAGCAAGACAACACAACTTCTCCTCTCTTCTTTTACTTCTTTTATCTCTTTCCTTTCTCTTCCTTATCATTCTTCCTTCTTCTGCATTTGAAATCATGCATTAGATCTGAGAAGCTTAAAACTCCAGCAACAAACCCGACCCGACTCCATCAGAACTCGACGAGTCAACTCAGCATTTTAACCCGAGCAAACAACAACCACCATCTCTCTATTTACGTATTCTTCTCTGCCTTCTAACTTCTCTCATCAGCAAATCCACATCCAACAAGGCAACTGGACAAGACCGGGCGTAACTTGACTTTAAACCAAGTTAAGTAAGCAACCAACCTTCTTTCCTCACTTTCATTGTCGATACACCATGTCTAACCTCGTAACTTGCTGACTAGAATAGAACAGTGTAGAGAATCCGACAATAATGTTGGAAACACAACATCCAAACGGGTGAGTCGACCCAACAAAAGTGTGTGGACGCAATCCAGCAGCTCCGCCCCTCAACTTCTCCCAATATTACCTTCTCTCTTCTAGTTTCCTTCTCTCTCCCTATAAAATTCCCAGAACCTGGACTTAACCAGACAGACCAGATGCCTCAACTCGGACCACAACTTGGTGTGATAAAAGAAAGCGGCGCTCACTCTCTCACTCTCTATATAACTTTATATTTTTTAGCAATGGAATGCCCTAACGAAAGAGAGCTTTTATAAGGCATCTCTAATCCTCTTCTAGAGAAGTCGAGCCCAACAAACCAAGAGATTAGTTGTCCCAATCAGTTATAAACTTGAATAAGTCACGACAATTTCTCATATAAATCAATCAGATTGGTTCGAAATAGGTTGCATGGTTATAAAAAACCAATGGGGATGATGTTATGATACCATGGGCCACCTGATGATCGTCTCTGATTAGAGAACATGGCCAAACATGAGATGGTGCAATGTACAATCAAACAAAGAAGACAACCAGCCCATTAATAGAAAAACCAGATTAGGTGGTTGACCTTCTGATGTAACACCTACGGATGGTATAGATGAGTCACAAGGACCTTATGGGACCCACCATTTGGATAAAGATTAACAATTCTCTATGATATGCATGAAATCTCGCTGCACAATGAAATGTCTCGCATCATCTTGAATTCTCGTATGAGATCTCCTTGTTGTTATATAGTGTCTCTTAACGCCCTAAATCTATCGTCTGAGATTCATGGACGAGGCTTCTAGAAGTAGGCAGATGGCCGTGATTGTGTTAGCCTCTCAAACTGAAAAGATTCCCTCTGCATGCGACTCTCTCCTTGCTATAGAACCCCTAGATCGAAGGGCTAGGATTTAAGAGGCTAGATGGTTGGGATTTACTTCGATGGAGGGTCAAGATTGCAAGAGGAAAACACATGCGGATTGCCAGCTCAATGATCAGGAACAAATTTCCATTTTTGGAAGATCTTTCTCGCACATCTTTGATTGTGACAGAGTTTGTTCTCTCATGCGAGTGTGTTAACATGTGTGACTACTAGGGTTTTAGTCAGGATTTACGCACCCACATGATGGACGTTTCAAATCTCAAATACAATCTCAGATGGTGGGCCAACAACATCATGAATGGACACTGTCCGTTTGAATAACACCCCGAGCGGGAAGGAAATTCCTCTTCCATTGACGGGTCACGAGTTAAACCTAGTTTGACTGAAGTTTGGGTTCAGTGTGCCACGGGTTTGCGTCTCATCACACACACATGCAGAGTGTGTGGGGTCCACAGGGCTCGTCTATGAGTTTTGTACCACTCATCAAGTTATATTGGTCCCATTAGGAACCCTGACCAGTGATAAGACTGATTTGTCACTCAGATGGCCCACATTAATAGAAATTTGGGATTTATTTGTTTATTAATGGAAATCCAACGGTTAGATTGAACTTATATTATCTACTCATGGTGTCAGGGATTCCTACCACGATTTTAGAGGTTAATTGGTTGTAAATTTTGTAATTTAAAGGTCTAACATAAGGTGATCAAATGTTGGACTGTGTGAATATCCGTTGGGAATTTAATGAACGGTCGGATCATTGCAAGTCTGAGTCTTGAAATTTAAGATGGATGGTTTGATTTGTTTATCAGAGCAATTAACAAAATTCTGTCAGAATCAGAATCCCAATATCCTAGTTTCAAGTGTAATTCTCC
The DNA here is from genome assembly GCA_021015155.1 of Magnolia officinalis. NCBI lineage: Eukaryota > Viridiplantae > Streptophyta > Magnoliopsida > Magnoliales > Magnoliaceae > Magnolia > Magnolia officinalis. The sequence goes on from JAJHSJ010000006.1 coordinate 61,714,260, forward strand.
ATCTCAAGTTTTAAATCTAAGTATCGTGTATTCACCTACATAATACATATATTTGTGTGAAATTTTTCAGGTGACACCCGAGTACTAAAAAGTATAGGGTGTTACAATATACCCCCTTAAAGAGAATTTCTTCCTTGAAATTCAACACTTCTATCATGAATGGAAATGATGATAACCTATTTTACAGTGTTTCTAAGTATGCACCACTTTTCTTGAGAAGTATGTTTATATATACAAGTGTATATGACTAACTAGCCGAACTGAGGTTATTACACCCTTATCCACCTGCACTCACGAGTGGTCTTTACTTTATGGGATTTTAAATTTTTTGAGGATTTAAAGATTCTAAATGTCTTATTGCCCAAACTGATTGCGGACAAGGTCCAGTATCAAACAAGAACTTGATACTCAACTTCGATCACAAACTAAGAGATTACAATGGTTCAACTTAGGTGATAATCGAAGAGATGGTGGTTATTAAGAACAAAAAAAGAAGAGAAAATGTACTAATAAAACTCAATTATTATGATGATCATTGAGGCAGTTTGCTGGCATCAACCATAACTGAGGAGATAATTATTTGAAGACAAGACGCAAAATCAAAAGATTATAGGTTTGTGTTGATGTGTTGGCTAGACTTGAGTTGTGACACTCCTTAAAGGGGATGATTTGAATCTTAGAAATCCCTAGATAAAATAAACTGTTGCAATGGTTTGTGTTGATGTGTTGGCTAGACTTGAGTTGTGACACTCCTTAAAGGGGATGATTTGAATCTTAGAAATGGACCCTTAGATAAAATAAACCGTTGTAATGGTTTGTGTTGATCTGTTGGCTAGACTTGATGGTTGAGGTATGGTGGATGGCTTGGATTGGACGGATGCTCCTTACTTTCTACTCTCTCTTTATCTCTTAAACTTTCTTTGTAATGACGTGGTAAAATTTGAGTGGATAAATATATAAATTATACATGTTTGTACTCATGCGCACCACACACACTCATGATCAACCATTCACTCATCAACTAGTCCAATTTTAACCGTTGAGCATGCATGAGACCTATACAATCTTGACCATTGACCTGTGTACTAGATTAGCCTAATTATAACCTTTTATTAAAGTAAAAAATTGCCTAAATAGGTTCACCCATTTGCACTTCCAATGAACCATTTCTCAACCATTCATTCTTGAGCTAAACCTACCCAAAGTGGACACGTGAAGTTTGAGCTCAATCCACTCACATTTGATTGGTGGTTCACACTATAAATTAGCTTCCTTAATAATAGTTAAAACCATATACTTTAGATTAGCCTTTTTAGGACCCATGATTATGAGCCCAAACCGTTCAAGATAGTTCAATAAAGAAGGTGGACCAACTGTAACACCCCTAGGGTATTATCCTTCAAGTTTATTGATTTTTTTGCGATTTGCATGTACATAAAAGTTTGATGTCTAACTTAGATATTCATGAACCGACTAGCAGATGGGACCTATTATAAAATTTGTCTTTCAGGTGATATTTTCCCAGATGATCAAAGTAGTTGTGTTTGTGAATTCTAGCATGTAGATTCAATCTTTCGCCAATTCAACCATAAAAAATGACTTAATAACCTTATCTTAAAATCCATCTATCACATCATATTGTTGGCCATTCCATCATGGTAATCAACCATCAATGCATCACATTCGTTTACACACTTGACCATTCAACAAAGTAAACGGATCACATTGTCCCTGGACCTTGCCTAAGTTCTTTCTACCATTGTAATTCCGATCTAATCACTATGCCTTGAGATATTTCTATTTTAGTGCACATAGTTTATTTTAATGTTTATATGCTTCGAACTTTATAAGTTCATGAATGCTTGACTGTTTGAGATTTCATGCGATTACATCCTCCATCCATCACTCTTGATTTAGCATTCTATCCGTTCTCTTTACCATCGAACCTCTCAATCCCTCAATATAACATTTTTATTAATCTTAGTTGTCCACACACCTCTTATCGCCAATCAACCTATGATTCTAAATCATTTAATCTACTCCTTGTTCATTAATGAACATTTTTCACTATTGAATTCTCATTTAAATGACTATAAATATACATATCGTTCACCAAAGAATTTCCACGGTATACATGCCCATGCTCTTAGACTATTGTCGAAAATCCATTTTCATATGTCCAATTAAGATACAAATTTAACCAAAGGAAACTAGATTTATTTGAGCCATACATCCTCAATCTCCACACCTAGATCACAAAATCTTTCCATCTATTAAAACTTTTCATCATATACACTGGATGACCTTCTCAAACATCAAATAAAAACCACTGGTATGATCCTCACATTTTTTCCAGTAAATCTATCGAATTACTTTTCGTATCGGATCACATTTAGGCTTTATTTTCAGAGCCCATAGGTTTTGTGGAAAAATCTTCTCCTTCCATAACTTTTTAAAAGAGAAGAATATTATGTACATTAAACCATACATCCATCCTTATATCTGTCACTCCAAATTTAATAATATGGTAATCCATCCATAGAACTAACTATACATTGACGTCCTCATGCATCGAAATACCCTTTGGACCACTCGTTCTCCAGTTATAAAATCCTAGAACCTCTGTTTAAAAAACAATATTATATAACCACCTATTCAAAATATCTACACAGAAGCATCTTTTCGCCAATATGAACCATCCATTAGGTAAATCACCCAAGTACATGACTTATGAATGGTGTAAAAACCCTAACCCAAACCCTTTCACGCGTGTGAACTCGTATCAAGCTTCTTTTCGTCAATGTTGTCTTATATGATATTTCTGAAAACCACGCAATTGTTAGTGGAGTGGGAATGAGTTTCATGCCACTTACAGTACTCAATCTTTTTTAACTCCTGACCATGAGTATTTTATGGTTAATGGAAATTTTAATGAACTTCCCGGCCAACATTATATCAAAGATTTTTTCAGCACAGGTAATGTCAAATGCATATACCTTATGATTTTTTTTATATGATCGGTACGGTTACTTCTGTTCCAACCAACGCTGAATAGACGAATGGTGTCTTGGCCACTACCTCAGCCACAACTACCTCATAGTTAGAATTATAGTAGCTTGTTCCAACTAACGAGATCTTTTGCATTGTTCCTCCCTGAAGAAGGGCTTTATATTGGGATACTTTTCTTATCCAATCGTATAAATTCACAAACTCTGTCCCGATAAACCTTTTATGGAGTTTGTATTCCAAGCCATCCTAGGTGAGTTGTACAAACTTGGCCTCAGTTTTTACTACCTTGCATCTACTTTTTGCTCTTTGAACCGGGTAATATAGTTTTTAACCGATTTACTAGGCAACTGCCAAAAACGCACAAGGTCGGCCATAGAAATTTTCCTATCCTTGTAGAAGAACTGGGCATGGAATTTCTCCTCCATCTCTTATCATGTTTAGACGGATTTTGGCAACAAATTAAAATACCAAGTAAATGCCACTATAGTTAAAGAATGACTAAACAATTGTAACTTATGATAATCATTGTTGGCCGATTCACCACATTACATCATAAATCGGCTTATGTGCTCTATGGTCAATTAACCAGTGTCACCAATGAAAAGCACAAAGTTTGGTTGATAATTCCTAGGCAATAGATATTACCAGTTGATTAATTACGGATAAGTTTTGTGGTATACTGGTGTACTGGTGCGGCCGAGAACTTGGCCCGCCACTTCTTGGACCAATTGCTTAATCTGATCACGATTCAGATGTTGAGGTTCAACCACTGGTGGTGGATCTGGACCTACCGGATATTGTCCCCTATTATAAGGCAGATTCCTAAAGAAATGACACCCCCAGGCATTTTTTAAAGTTTCTGACCTTTTGCTCAGGTTGCCTGAATTCGACATGCGGAGGCACATTCCACATACCCTGTGTTGGAGCAGGATGCATATTCCATTATGGGGGCGGTACTGGGCTGAGTTTCCAATAGAACTGACATCAACATTTTGCTAGGGTGAATTAAGCGCCCTCTCTTCAAGGATAACCACCATCCGGTTCAAATTCTTAGTTTGGTTGGCCATCCCCCTGTTGAAGGTTTCAACCTGAATTCACGATTGTTCTGCTTGAGCCCTCCCTTGCTCCCTAATATGCTGGATTCCCATATGCATATCGCACAACCTAACTAATATCACCTCAAGTGGGTCACTCTGAGACTAAGATGCCACATCCTGGTTTGGAGGAATGGGCTTGGGTTTGGGGGCGAACTCAGGATTTCAGGTGCTAGTTGCACCTGCATTTCTCTGAACGGACCTAGTGCAAAAGGTGTTGCGGGCTCATTAACCCCAGAAGAGTTTTGGGTAAACCTTTGGCTTATATTTCCTTCATTGGATTAATTACTTAAAATCAGGTCACATCAGTATATGTACCAAATCAGGTGTCCCACTGGGTGTGCCAAAAATTATTGCCTCTCAGTTTCAAAATTTGGTCACATATGATATGGGCGAGCGTGCTAGAGCCGATTGTGCGACTCAATTCCAACGAAACAACTTTGACCCCAAGCGCCAAGATAAGAAAATATGTTAAACTCGACTGTATATGACCGAGATCATAGAAGACCAGTCGCTTATTCAGCTACTCGTAAGCTGTTTAAGATAATCAAATGATTATCAGAGGATACGGTTTTTCCTTTGAAAATGGGTTACACCTTGCCTTCTGTACCAAAGGACTTTCAAATTAAAAGATAAACAAAAAGGAAATAGTCGACTGCACCGCTGGGAGTAACTACAAAGCACCTTTCTAAAAGAAGAATTGCTTGTATTACAATAGAAATCATCCAGCGTATGAGCGTAGACTTAGATTATCGCTAAGGATTACATCTATTGGATTAGTGCTACTCCAAATGTAGGATTACGCAAAGGAACATAAAGGATTGATTACGCTAAGAAACATAAATGATAGATTTGATAAATTTGGTTTGTTTGATTAGGTTGGTATGAGACACCTTGCACCGTTGAGCTCCTTTGCTATTTGTAGACTTTCTTGACATAACCATCTAGATGTATTTTCCCAAGTCCCACGGTTACAATAATCACTTCAGCACCACTCTAGTCTTCTAGACTTTTCTTTGACACTTGTCCCGATAACCGCATTTTGCTTTATCACACTCCGTCTTTCACTGCTCGGGCACGTTCAATCTTCGGATGACGTGTGCTATCCAAACAGCTCTAGCTGTTTATTTCTGCAATGACACGTCCTTTCCTAATTGGCTCTTTTAAGAATGATAAAAAATATGGTATAACATCAAGTTTTAAGTGGATCGTAAAATGGAGATTAAATGCCTACTGCTTATACCCATTTTGACATACCTACGTGGACCAATGAGATGCCGCCATGTGTTGGCACTACGCGTTAAATAATGGGCAAAATCCTACTCGCACCCTCCATCATTGGTTGTACTCAATTTGGCATGCATAGATCAAACGGTCCAAGAGACACCAAATGGCAATCGTGCCATATGTGATGTAAATGACTTTAAAAGGAGGAAGTAGAGATGTGCATATGAGAGAGAGCATTAAATGCTAGATTCTATAAAAAAGTACTCTTTGCAAAAAATAAAATGTCTCATTAAAGCAAGACTCTCTATTTCAACATTAAATGCCAGAATCCCATTAAAGGAGTTCTTTATCTAGCATTAAATGTTAAAGCCTTGGCAAAAGTAACTTTTTGAGGATGCCAAATCCAAGTGATGTAAGGACTCTAGTAACTTTTCAATGTAGGAGTCTAGAGACATGATAATTCTACTCATGTGAGAGTCTCTCTCATACATGTGGTTGTACGCAATAGGCTATGCTTATATGGAAGAATAAATGAGATTTGCATAACTGAACGTTCAGATCCTTCATGATGTTTGTTGAGTGTCAAATATTGCATATTTTTCCCTATTTATATCTTGGTTTTATGAACAAGATAAAGCTTAATGGAATATTTTATACATGTTTGTGTTGCAAGGTGAATCTGAGAGCTTGGATTGAAAAGAATGTTAAAAGCATGAATTTAAGGCTCAAGAATCACTAAGGCTAAATATGGATCTTAGGAGACCAAGAATGAATAATTCACATGCCAAAGATCCAAGAAAACTAAGTACAAAGGATAAAGAAAAGACTTAAAAGAATGCAGAATCCGCGGCAGAAAATAGGACAGTTTGGTTCGACCCGAGCCAACTTCGGTCCGACCGAAATTGCAGAAAACTGTCCAGTAAGAAATCAGGATTTTCAGGCTTAATTCGGCCCGACTTGAGCTAACTTCGGACCGACCGAAGCTTCGGTTGGAGTCGGTCCGACCTAAATTTGACAGGTTTTCTGCACAAGATTTTTCGACACCAACTTCAGTCCGACTGAAATCGCGTAGAATTGTCTAGCGAGAAAGTGCGATTTTCAACCTTAATTCGTTCTGACCGAACCCAACTTCGGTCCGATCGAAGCGTAACGTGGGACTTATGCACAGTGCGTAAATTCAAGACGGTTTTCAGAAATTCTAAGGAGTTGCGTAAGATGGAGCTTTACAACTATAAATAGGAGTCCCTAAGACGTTCCTAGGTATCTTTTGAGGTTTAAGGAGTAGAGTAAAAGGGTGGAGAGCCGCCACCAAGAGTTTTTTTTCTTCTTCTTCAGTTTATTTTTATGCTTTCCTTAAGAGATTTTGGTTTAATCATGTTTATGGTTAACTAAACCTCTTAGCTAGGGCTAAGAGGTGAAGCTTGTAGCATGATGAGACGTTTACTTTGCTTTGATTCTTGTTTTGATTAAACTTCATTGATTTCTAGTTGATTTTAAGGAATATTTTCAGTTTTCTATGGTTTGTTATGACTCAAATTATAATAGACACTGCGATAGCTTTGAATATCTTCTTTTCCTATTTGAGATTGTGGGATTGGTAAATCCTGTTGTTCACCATTGTCTCTTGGGCATGGTAGGGTGATGGAATCACTTCCAAATCTTCAAATCCTCATCTATTGAGGCTAGTTCAATGAAAAGTTCAGAGATTTGATAATCTCTTCTTCCAATTGGATAAGATAGGACTCTGATTCCAATTGTATCTCTTGAATTAAATAAAGTAGCATCTTAATAGCTACAAGTGGATCCTTGGCACCCTAGTTCCCACCTTTAAATTCACAAGTTTCAATTACATTGTTCGCAATTACTCTCTCAACTATTCCAGAATTCAAATTTAGATCTTCTTCTTCCTTTAATTCTAGTTCTTTTTAGAAACATACAAATTTAGTCCCCGTGGATTCGACCTCGGTTTCACTGAGATTATTACTACACTGCGACCATACGCTTAGGGTTGTGAACAAGTTTTTAGTGCCGTTGCCAGGGACTACGATTGCATTTTTCTGAATTTAATTAGTATTAGAATTAGGTTAAGATTGAGATTAACTTTTTTGCTTTGTTTATAGGTTAGGATTTTTTTTTTCTGAATTTGTTTTAGAATCTAACTTGGTTTTTTGTTTTGTAGGATTTTTACATAGAAATCTCCAATCTGGTAACCTCTTTCTAATTCTCTCTTTTTTTTATCTTCACTAGATCTCTTATTTGTCTTATTTTCCCTACTTTTCTTTCTTGGGTTTAGTTTTTTTTTATATTTTTTATTATTGCTTGAGGGCTAAGAGTGTTTCATGTCCAAGTGGGTTCGTGACAACACTCTTTGTCTCTTGAGTGAAGGATGATTGGTCGAAAGGCTGTCTATCCATCACCGGACTAGACACCACTTGAGATCCTCAGAGTCAATTGAAGTGATGGCTGCAAATCAACCTGTAAATCCACCTCAACCTCCAGTTGATGAAGCTCAGGATGAGAATGAGGTGCACAATGCATTCCCGCCTCGTACTTTACAAGATTATTTACAATCGGCGGGGAGCACACCTTCTTGCATAATTTTTCTAGACAATGCAAGAAATATGAATATTAAGCCAGGACTAATCCAACTCCTTCCAAAATTCCATAGACTTGAATATGAAAGTCCATATCTACACATGAAAGAGTTTGATGAGATAATCACTTTATACTTTCCTAATGTATTTGAGGACACGATCAGTCTAAAACTCTTTCCCTTCTCCTTAAAAGAAAAGGCTAAGACGTGGTTACATTCACTATGTCCACGATCCATTGGCAGATGGAATGAAATGCAAGGGAATTCATAAATAAATTCTTCCTATACTATAAGATGAACACCATCAGAAAGTCGATCATGAACTTCACCCAAAAGGAAGATGAGACATTCTTCTAATGTTGGGATCGGTTCAAGGATCTTATCAGTTCATGCCCACAACATGGCTTCGAAATATGGCGCATAAAAAATTTCTTCTATAATGGACTGTCATCTTCCATGCGTCAATTGGTCGAGACAATGTGCAATGGGGAATTCATGAACAAAGATGTCGATGATGCGTGGGATTACTTTGACAAACATGATGAAAACGCACAATCATGGGACATTTCTTAAAGACCCAGCACCACTTCTAAGCCTACTCAATCAAAGGAGAGGGGCAGAATATGTATTTTGAAAGAGGAAGGTGACATAAATGCTAAAGTAGCTAACCTCACAAGGAAAATAGAAGCCATGGAACTTAAGAAGGATAAGGTTAAGGAAGTTATTTGTGGTATCTATGCTTGCAACATACATACAATTGAAAATTATCTAACCATACTTGCTTTTCAAGAGGTATTAAATGAGCAATCGAATGCCGTGAACAACTACCAAAGACTTTTCAGTGGACCCACCTCAAATACATACAATCCCAGCTGGAAGAACCATCCCAATTTCAGTTGGAGGAATGGACAAACAGCTAACCCTCGAGGGGCTCTATCTCAACTTTTAAATCAAAAGAAGCCTTAGGAGGATCCGGTTTTAAAACACATTTAAAATCAAGATCTTTTCAATCAAAATACATTACAGGCTTTCCAAGACCTTAACAAATACATTTAAAGGATTGAGGCACACATAGCAAGTGGGGAGAAAGGGATGCTTCCAGCCTAACCTCTACCCAATCCAAAACCGCAATGTGAAATTAGTGACCCAAGCTCTTTAAATTAGATAGAACAAGCTAAGTCTATCACTACTCTTAGGAGTGGAAAGACAATTGACAAATCTATTTCAGTAAGGGCTGAAAAGTCTAAGGATCAGGAAGAAGACACGGATGATAGACCTAACATTGCCTCACATGGGTTAGAACCAGAAACTCAAAGTAAGCCGATTGATCCATTCCCCCAACGGTTGATTGCACCAAAACCTCTAACCAACTCATAGGATATTTTAGAGGTGTTGAAACAAGTGAAGGTCAACATCCCTCTTTTGGATGCTATGAAACAAATTCCTTCATATGCTAAATTTCTAAAAGACTTATGCACAACCAAGAGGCGGCAAAGTATCAAAACGAAAATTTTTCTAACAAAAAAAGTGAGTGACATCCTTAAGCAAAATGTGCCACAAAAATATAAAGATCCTGGTAGCCCAACTATCACCTGTATAATTGGGAATCACCAAATTGAGAATGCACTTCTTGACTTGGGGGCGAGCGTAAATCTGATCCCTTACGCGGTATATGAACAACTGGGTCTAGGTGAACTAAAACCCACCCAAACCACATTACAACTTGCTAATCACTCAGTTCGTGTACCAAGAGGGATGATTGAGGATGTATTGGTCCAAGTTGATAAACTATACTATCTAATAGATTTTATCATCCTAGATACTCATCCCATCGCAGACATGAGCACTCAAATCCCTATCATACTTGACCGCCCATTCCTTGTTACATCCAACGCTATTATTAATTGCAAGAAGGGGTCATGAATTTGTCTTTTGGAAATATGACTTTGGAGCTCAATATCTTTTTTAACAGGAGCAGACAGGTAGATGATGATGATGAGGCCCACAACATTAATATGATAGACTCTTTCATGGAAGATACAACTCTAATGACCTTATCCTCTGACCCTCTAGAGAGGTGCTTAGAACACTCCCCCGATTTGGATGATGACACGATTAGGGAGATGGAAGTCATGCTTGATACTGCACCGGTACTTGAAGTTAACCGGTAGAGGCTATAATTTGAGAAATTTCCCCAAACCAACGCAATGCCTCTACCGTCTAGACTCAAACCACGAAGCTTAACCTAAAATCTTTACTCGCTGATCTTAAATATGTCTACTTAAGTCAAGACAAGACATACCCGGTGGTAATTTCTTCCAACCTTGAGCAAGAATAGGAGAGTATGCTCATCGCTACTCTCACTGAACATAAAGGAGCCTTTGAATGGTCAATTGCGGATCTTAAGGGAATCGATCCTTTGATTTGTACTCACCGCATTCATCTTGAGGATGATGCGAAAACCTCCTGAAAACCACAACGTCGACTAAATCCAAACATGAATGAAGTGGTTAAGGCTGAGGTACTTAAGTTATAGAATGTGGGTATCATATACCCCATATCCGATAGCCAATGGGTGAGTCTAACTTAGGTGGTTTCTAAGAAGTCCGGAATCACCATCGTAGCCAATGCTGAGAATGAACTTGTGCCAACTGGAGTTACTACTGGTTTGAGAATGTGCTTGACTACAGAAAGTTGAATACCATCACAATGAAGGACCACTTCCCTTTACCCTTCATTGATCAAATTTTGGAAAGGCTAGCTGGTCATTCTTACTACTGCTTCCTTGATGGGTATTCGTGCTACAATCAGATAGAGATAGCCCTTGAAGATCAGGAAAAGACAATGTTCACATGTCCCTATGACACATTCTCTTACTAAAGGATGCCATTCAGACTGTGTAATGCCCTAGCCACTTTTCAACAATGCATGTTGAGTATTTTTTCTGACATGGTGGGGTAATATTTAGAGGTCTTCATGGATGACTTTTCTGTCTTTGGTCCATCCTTCAGCGAATGTCTGAAAAATCTGAAAAATGTGTTGAAGCGATGTGAGGAAAAGAATTTGGTACTAAATTGGGAGAAGTGTCATTTCATGGTTTCTAGGGGAATAGTTCTTGGACATATAATCTCGTTCAAGAGAATTGAGGTAGACAAGCCTAAAATTGACCTTATCTCCAACCTACCTCCACCCAAGAGCATACAAGACGTGCGATCCTTCTTAGGATACATAGGATTTTATAGAAGATTTATAAGAGACTTTAGTCACTTCTCTCGTCCTCTATGCAATCTACTTCAAAAGGATGTACCATACGAGTGGACCGAGTAATGCCAGGAAGCTTTCATTAAGCTCAAGGGCATGTTGACTACCGCGCCTATCATACAGCCACCTGACTGGAGCATTCCTTTTGAGATTATGTGTGATGCGTCTGACTATGCTATTGGGGGCGGTGTTAGGCCAGAGAAAAGAAAGAAGCCCTGTGTTATTCACTATGTGAGTAGAACTTTAAATCCTGCCCAAGTGAATTTCTCTTTTATAGAGAAGGAACTCTTGGCCGTAGTATTCATGTTGGAGAAATTTAGGTCCCACTTGGTCAGATCCAAGATCATTATTTACACTGATCATGTGGTGTTGAAGTACCTTCTTTATAAGAATGATGCTAAACCCCACTTGATAAGATGGATCCTTTTACTCCAAGAATTTGATTTAGAAATAAAAGATAAAAAGGGAGTAGAGAACGTGGTGGCTGACCATCTTTCATGTAACGCCCCTTGTTTTAAGGACCTGAGTATATGACCCGTTTCCTAAAAACCCGAGTGTTAGAGTATAAAATTTAGTGTAAATTTGAACCGCTCATCATTAATCAGAGTTAACAGCAACAAAGCTAGATTAAACCATGCATTGTATAAAAATATTCTGATCATTACAAAATTTCAAATGTAGCGCCCATACAGGACTTATACAATCTCAAATAACAAAGTTTAGGTAAGTAAAAATATGATTCTATCAACTAGTAGTGGAGATCGACGCGGGCCGCAAGGACCCCGCATAGTCTAGCTACTCGATCTGCTCCAGCAACCTAGTGAACAACATCGGCGTGCCCTATAGCTGCATCAACTGTTACGGTTCGATAACGTCAATGACTATCGCAGTGAGGAGCACCCTCTAAGATTACGCACTCATCATTCATAATCCAATGTAGATTACAAGTCATGAAATTAAATACACTAAACAGGGCATTTCATAGTCATACTCATGTTAAGAAAGTCAATCCAATCAGCTAAGTAAAATATAATGGCAGTCGCAGTACAAGGAAACATGTTCAAATAACCAAACCATTAAACATACGATTTTCTATTGCGCCCCAAATCACATTGTATGTGAACTCGACAAGATGATTAGAAAATCGATAAGCGAACTTCTGCTCCACCCGAAAATCATGGTACAAGTGGAATTCGCAAAGGAAATAGAAAATCACCCTTTAAACCTCCACTTCACCCGGGAATCGTGTCGTATGTGAACTCTGCAAGATGGCTAGAAAATTGATAAGCGAACTTCAGCTCCACCTGGAAATCATGGTACGACCGAACTCCATAAGATGAAGAGACAATCAACATACAAACTCTAGACCACCTGGAAATCATATCGTACGTGAACACCATAAGATGACTAGAAAATCAATAAACGAACTTCAGCTCCACCTGGAAATCATGGTACAACTGAACACCATAAGATGGCTAGGAAATAACAAGATGTATAAATATAATCAATAAGCCACGAAGGGCACCAATGACCCATCCAAGCCACAAGGGCAAATGTGCGATTCAAGCCGTGTAAGGCAAATGTGGACTACAAGATCATAAGTCCAAGGTAAGTTTCATTCAATTCATCATTCAAGCACAAGTGGTAGCATATAAATAAATTAATACATATATAATAAAAGATAACATGTTTCATCGAACCATTCATGCATGTTATACTTTAAAAGAAACGTTTATCGTCCAACACATGAATTATCTATACAACAAGTTAGTATATTCAATAGTAAGGTAAGTAACTCAGTTAAGGGAATCATGCCATCATCTATATTTAGATTGATGAAATCAAGTGGGAAGCTCAAAGGGTGAGTCCTCACCTTAGGATGTAAGTTCACTTCTTCGTAGGGGTTGAAAGTGTGAATTAGATTGAATCTCACTCACTCTCTCTTTTTCTGTTGTTGGGATGTCAACAGCAACCTCGACCTAAGACAAGGCTTCCATTCTAGCTGAATACTAAATTGAGTTGAGTCAGCGAGTTGGCTCGACCCGCCAGTGCACCTCCTTCTTCTCTCCCTCACACACTCTCTCTCCCTCTCTCTTTCTCGTTTCTCTCCTTCACTCTACCTTCTCCTCTTACCTTTCTCCCTTTCTTCTCTGCTTCTCAGGAGACCTAGCAGCGACCCAACTGAGTTGGGCAGCAACTCGGTGAGGCCGCACCCCTCTTCATCTCGTTCTCTTTGTTTTTTTTTTCTTCTTTTCTTTCCCTCTTTCTTTTTTGCTTTCCTTTTGTTTTAGAAGTTTAGCGACATCTGGACTCAGATGGATTCGCCTAGACAAGCTCGAACTCGATCCTGCTCTGACTCAAGGTGGTGCGACGTGGGTGCGTGAGGAAAAAGCTCCGAGCTTCAATGGCGGATTGCCATCTGACGGAGCTTTCTCTAATTCGAGCCTTGGGAATGGTAAGAACCAGTCCAGGGAGTTTACAAGAGGGAGGTTTCGGAGTTTTGGGGTGGTTTACCCGGATGAAGGAAACGTAAGTCCCTTTGTTTATAGTTGTGCACCTCCAATCCGTGCAAACAATAGCATCGCCTGAGATTGTACCCCTTGAAGGCTTGCAAAAACACCTATAGAAGGCCAGGATGGGGAGAAATGAAAGCACGCGGATTGCCAGCGTGGAAAACGGAGAGATTTTCTGTCTTTTTGCAAAGGGTGTGTTATATAACCGGATTTACGGCTGAGATTATGCATACATGTGAGCAAACCAACGGCTGAAACCAACAGGGCTTGGTTAGACCAATGCCATGGACATTATGAACGGTTTAGATCATCTGATCAGGGCCAGTGGTGGGCCGTCTCGTGGCAAAAGGAAAACGGGTTCGGTCCATTTTGAAATCCCAGCAGCGGGAAGGAGATCCTAAAAATTTCCTTTTTTAGGGAGATTGCGGGTCAGACGCGATTTGACCCACCTCCCCGATCCGGTGCACCTCAGGTGCGTTCCAAACGTGCACACCCACTCTTGTGTGGGGGTCCACCATGATGAATCTAACAAATCCACTCCGTTTATTTGTTTTATCGGCCCATATTAGGGTCTAACCCAAAGTATGAGGCAAATCTTATACTCAGGTGGGCCATATATGTCAAGTTTGTGCTTGATTAGTGATTTGCGCGGCCCATGGTAACATTAAGTGGAATCTGGCCCATCCATTAGTTTCAACATTAGTATAAAAATAACATTTATTATGTAATGATGACTACATTAGTATATAATATGGAAAAAGTATACAACTTATAATACAATGTACTATTTTATATTAATAATTATTTATCGATTAATAACATATTTAATTTGAACTATTATATATATATATATGTGTATTTATGTATTTTTCTTATATATATATATAAATATTAATTATTCTAAGTGATGTATATATTTTATACATATGGTATAATACAATAATATGTAGTTTAAATTACAAAATGTAAATATTAGTCGATATACATCAATTATATGATAATGCGTTGACCTACAATTTATTTTATATATAGTTCAAATAATGTAAAATAAATAGTATACATAATTTGTATAATTTAAGTAACATATGTATTATTACAAATGATTGTAAAATCATTTTGTATTATAATATATTTATACATTTAAAATGAGTTACTATGGATCAACTTATGATGGGCCACCCATCTGACTTTGAGTATAGCTTAGGTGGGCCACACTTAGTGATAATTGGGATTTATACTTTGAAAGTGCACCTACTTGTGCCATGGTTTGTCAAGTTACGTGTGTGGTGAGTCAGACTGGCTACAAAGCTCAATAGGAAGAACAATTCAAGCGTCTGCCTCAACCAGATGTGTGGAAGCTCGCAATAGGTAAACCATAGCCTCACATCCCATGTCCCAAAACACCAGGTAATTAAAACCCTTAAAACAAGATAGACATCTTAGGGTTTTTATGGTGAGAAAACTTTTTACAAAATAGGAAAATCTATAAGTTTTTCTCACCTTGTAGATTTTATCGAAGCACCCTCGATATGATCGACTTGTTCTGTCGATATCCTCGATACCTTAACGATATTATCGATAAGAAGACCAAAATATCCAGCAATTAAATATTCATCTGGACGGATTTATCGATGTATCGATAAACCTATCGATATCATCGATAAAAGCATTAAATATGTCCAGCAATTGCACAATATATCTGGACGAATTATTGATGTATCGATACTCATATCGATACCATCGATATTCAAATCTTGAGACCATCGAGAGTGGCTCGATAAGATCAACAGACAGATTTTCGGCGCCCCTGTTTTTTAAAGAAAATCTCAAAACTCTTCGATAAAATCGATGCTCTTCCGATATGATCTGAATTCAAATATCGATAACATCAGAAGTCCATCGATGATATCGATCGTGGGCGCGTACTTCTTATAGCAGATATTTCAGGATGTTTTTTTTATGATCGGGGTCCCTTCAATTTAATTGATATTAAAATATCGATGATATCGACACCAGATCAATTGCATCGAATTAAGCCATAATCTGTCCAGCAAGTTAAAAGATAAATCTGCTGGAATTATCGATGCCTCGACCCTAATCTTGATATCATCGATATTCAAATTCCGATGACCTTGACGGTTCCCCCGATCATTCATGAAAACCTGAAATATTTTCAAAGTCAAGTCTCTCTCATTTTTCATGTGTCGAGGGATCGATCCAGTCATCGATGGAATCGGAGTTCAAAATCTGATGACATCGACAACTGTTTCGATTCATCGACCTATTGGCAAGGAGTTTCAAAAGCGTATGACATCGAGGCCGAGTCATTGAGCAGACCATCGATGCTATCGAGAGTATACGCTCGATGATATCAAACTTTGTCATAAATGTGACCGTTTTATATCCGTTGAAACTTCTTGCCTATGTATAGAGGACTTGTTCTTTGTTGCTGTAAGAGAGAAAAGAGAGAGCTTTTGTGTGTTTCAACTTACATCTTATACCTAAAGCCTTTCTCTCTAGGGAGTTCATCCTCCAATCCACCCTTACCATTGATATTAAGTAGAGTGGATTGGGGAATGAACTTCCGTATTCAAGGATCCTTCAGCTACCACCTTAATGGAAAATCATTAAGCTGGGATGCCTTGAATGCATAAGAGAGGAACCACTCTATCTTCCTTATAGGAAAATCTTTAGAGAGTAGGATTCCATCTCACCCTTGACCCAACCCGAAGCTGAGCATCGGTATATCATTTTGTGTTGCGGATCAAGGGAGCTGAAGACTCTTCATCAACAAGGAGGAGGAGATCTTTGGCGTTGTGCTTAACGGGACTCATCAACTTATCTGTAAGTATCTAGAGTCCAGAGGACACTTGTGATCATTCCTTTCTAGGTCTTGGTCTTAAGTGGTTCTCACCCTTTGAAGTCCTCAAGGAGGCCTCCGGCGGGAGTGTACGTAGTGGGTGCACAGGGTGGACCCTTGCTCTTGTGTAGGGCATAAACTGTTAGGTCCTTGTGTAGGTCCTTGACCTGTGTGGTCTAAAACCTTTGGGTGCGTTGTGTGGACCCTTGCTCTATGGAGAGCATAAACATCTGGTTAGGAGTGAACCAGTAAAACTCTTGGTTTGAGGTGAACTGCGTAAAACCTCTGTAAAGGTTGAAGGTGAACCTGATTTAAAACCTTAGGTTAGAGGTGAACCCTGAGAAACCTCCTTAGTGAAATCCGGTACACTCAAGGGTTGAGTGCAACAGCCGGGAGTGGAGTAGACACGTAGTCGAACCACTATAAAAATGACTGTGTTTGCGGTTTCTATTCCTCTATGTGTGTGTTCTATGTTAATGCTTTCATATTCATATAGCTAAGATCACACCTCACACACACTTACACAATCATATTCATCATAAACTAGTTTGTATAACTATTTACTTCTTTCATAGTTTGTGATTGGATCCTCTATTGGGCTTGGAAGCCAGTAGAGTTACATTTGAGTAATCTTGAAAATTGCATACTTAATAGGATTAGAGTGATAGGATTTTTAATAACTTACAAATCTTTAAAAAGTCCTATTCACCCCCCCTCTAGGACATATTGACATATTCCAACTTCAACTCAAGCGGTCTTCACCACTATTTCAATTGGTATCAGAGCGGGTCTCTCTTTAAGGGCTTCACCGCCTAGAGAGTGATCTTGACTGAAGTTGGGAATATGACCAAAGGAGAGGGCTCATCAGTTACTAGACCTCCAGTATTTGACTGCTCAAACTACGCATACTGGAAGGCTAGAATGCACTACTTTATGAGATCTTTGGATCATGACGTTTGTGACATTGTTGAAAGTGGATACGTGCCACTAACTGAACAAATCGTACTGGACAGTGGCACAACAATGACAAAGCCCAAACCCAAAGAAAAGTGGACAGCATTTGACAAAGAAAGACAAACATCTGAAGCCAAGGCTATGAATGCTATCTACTGTGCCGTGTCCCAGGATATTTTCAATCAAATAAGCATGTGTGGGACATCAAAAGAAGCATGGGATTTACTGGAAACAACCCATGAAGGCACAAGTACTGTGAAGAGGTCCAAACTTCAACTATTGACCTCACAGTTCGAAAGTCTCAAAATGGAAGAGCATGAGACATTTATGGAGTTTTTCACAAAGTTGAACATTATTTCCAACTCCATGGGTGGATTGGGAGAAAAAGTTCCCATTCCAAAAATTTGCAGGAAAATTCTAAGATCCCTACCAGAATGGTTTAATCCCAAAGTAACAACAATTGAGGAGTGTAGGAACATAGATGAAATGAAAGTAGAAGAACTAGTAGGTTCCCTACAAATTTTTGAACTACACTTCACTCAATCCCAAAAATTCAAAAACATTGTCCTAAAAACTTCAAAGAAAACAACTCATGTGGACAGTGAAAGTGAAAGAGAGGATGATGATGAGGAAGTGGCTTTGCTGGCACAAAGATTCAGAAGATTCTTTCAAAAGAATCGCGACCGTCTCTCTAGAGGTAGAAAGGTGGATAACAAACTATCTGTAGACAAATTTGGCAAAAAGACCAAAGAACAGCAATGCTACGCCTGTCGAGAGTATGAACATCTCTCTATCGAATACCCAAACAGAAAAACCAAGGGCAAGGCAATGGCCGCCACGTGGGATGATACAGAGGAGTCAAATTCAGAATCTAGTGACTCAGAAAGCAATGGAGATAAAAAATTATTGAAAATTCTCATCGTCTCCACTGCTCCAATCATTCCCACTGAATCTGAGAACGAGGAAGAGCAACAAGCCATGGAATCATTTCCATCTGATAATGAGGAATCTGACGAAAAGGAAGAAGAAGAAGAAAAGGATAAACTACAAGATGCTTATAATCAACTCTACATCCATAACATAAATATCCTTAAAAGACTTGGTATATCTGAGAACAAAAGGGAATTGCTGTAAAAAAATTTGGATAAAACTCTAGAAATCAATACACATCTAATCAATGAATTACAACAATGTCACTCAGATAATGATAAACTAGAAAGAATAAACATCTTCCTGAAAACAGAATCTAATAAACTGAACAAACAGGTTGAACTGCTAAAAGATAAAAATAGATTCCTTTCAAATGAAAATCATACACTCCTGTTTGATCTGGAAGAATCCAAGAAAATAGCCAAGATAAACTACAAGTTTTCCCAAAGTGGCGAAAAGTTAGAAAAACTGTTAGGAATGGGAAGACCTGGAAGGGATAAAAGCGGCTTAGGATTTGAAAAAGTTAAGCCAAAGACTGGAAATGCAGCACCTAGAACCGAGAAATCTACTACATGTGGAAGTAAAATTAGAATAACCCCAGTATGTCATTTGTGTGGTGATTCAGGTCATTATAAGTTTGAATGCATAACACTAAGGAGGACTTAATCGAGCTCTGGTCAGAATTATGGTAACAAATTATTGACTAGAGAAATATAGAACTTCAATAGTCCTCTTAAGGATATGGATAGAAGCAATGCCCTTGCATCACCACCCAAATTGATTAACAAGATGAAATGGATAAGGAAAAATTAGTTCAGAATGAGCATCTAAAATCTGAACATGTGCTAAAATGAGAAAATAGTTTTGCTGAGCTTCAAATGATATATCTGAGGTGCTTCACCTCCATTGCTTTTGTATAAACATTCAAATGTTTATAGTTTTGATGTACAAAGATTGTACATAATTTTGTTAAGTATACTACTGATTCATAAAAATGCTGAAGATATGCTTGAAGTGTCGTCTGTTGCTAAAATCTGAAAAGTCACTTGATCGAGAATACTATCGGAGCTATTATCGATAATATCGAATGAGGATCATCGATATAATCGAAAGTAAGATCAATAAAATCGATGTCTGGCGCCCGATAAAAGGCGGTCGAGCGGAAAAATCTTATTTTTCTTGGAAAAGCTATTTTTTTTTTCGAATCCTCGGCCTGAAGACTATTAGTGGGTCCCAGAAGCCTCGACAGAAACGGGTATTATCCTTCTATTCCCTCAATTTTAGAGTTTATCTCACTTTTGGTCGGGTATTTTCCATTTCATTAAAAGAAGAATTTTGTCCTCTTTCTCCAAATTTTCAAACCCTCTTTTTGACCATATGGGAAAAGACAAAGGGAAAGCATCCAGACAAAGGGAATCTTCAAAAACCTCTCAACAAAAAGTGCTTGCCTCTAAGACTAAAGCAAGTGTTCCCAAATGTGGGATCCCCATAAGGCAACGCTCAAGACATGGTGGGTCCCAGTCGGAAGAGCAGGTACCTCCACCAGTGCAAGTCAATCCGGTCTTGGCAAGATTTGCAGGGGGGAAAGTCATTCCTGAAAGGAAAGTCGATAGAAGTTGTTTGATTACATATAATCTGGAACCTCTATTTGAGGCCATAGATTGGTCACCAGTTCTCAAATTTGGTGGATCATATCAGCTTGAACGGACTTACCAATTCTTCGCTGCCTGTCACTCTTCGACATCTGATCCTCCATCCATCTCCGTAACTATAGATGGTGGTGATGTGCTGATTACTCCAAGGTCTGTTGCAGGAATATTCAATCTTATCTTATCTCCTATAGGAATCCCTGAGATGGACATGGAAGATCCTGAAGTTCGGTCCAAAGTCACTAAATTTCTATGCCATAATCGCGATGTTGAGTGGTACCATGGGAATGCCCTAAAAGTGAAGTTCATGGAACCACGTTATCATGTCCTGCATGGCATTCTTGCTTCGAATATTTACTCTAGAGACTCCAACAGGGCCGACCTCACTGGTTTCATGACTATGATAATCTATTCAATCGCTGCTGGTGTCAAGATCTGTCTGCCTACCCTGATTGTGTATCAGTTGGTGTATGCTTTTCATAGGGCTAGAGACATTCTCCTACTATATCCCTGGATCATCAATACAATCTGTAATGCTATAGGATTCCCTACTACAAATGATCCTGTTCTTCCTCTTCAAACCTTCAATAAAAGCAACATTCGAAGGATGGATCTGGGGTTTCACAAATACCCTGAGGAACCTCTGGAGGAAGGCACTCATGTGGAGGAAGAAGGTAGGGCTGGCGACACTCCCATGAAAGGGACTAGGGAGTTTGGGCATGAACCATCTGCAGCGCATCAAGCACCATCCACATCAGGGGCTGGGTATACGAAGAGATTCAAGCTTCATCAAGACAAGCTTGACGCTATTCACCGTGATGTCTCTCAACTCAGGGAGTCAATGAATGAGAGGCTTACTGCTCTAGAAAGAATGGTGCTAAGTGTGCAGCAAACCGTCCAACAGTTGGTGGATGTGATGACTTGCCGCCGGGACAACACAATACCATCCCACTCCGCTCCATGATGATGATCACTATTGGCTATCACATACACCCTACTCTTATCTCCACGTATGAATATTTGTATCTTTTTAAATATTCTATGCCTGTCTGTGTGTATGTGGAAACTAACTAATATAGTATATTTTTTTTTGAAAATTGTATATGTCCATGGTTGGATTGAACAGTTTTTTTTTTTGGGCTTGGGATTCATTGTTGTCTGGGGCAGTTTTGGTTCTTTCATGGCTGAATAGAATTCTTATCATTTAATGCCATTTTTTTTTGTTTCCCCCTGGTTGATCAAGTCTCTGATTTGGAATGCATGAGATGTCTTTAATGAATATTTCAACTGCTTTACAAATGCTTTATCCTATATGCATTCATGACTTTTGAAAATGATGTTTGTTTTAAAATGATTTCATCTTTATACATCTGTTTCTGTTGGTTCTCCCATGCAATTCATTCTTCAGTCAATATCACTTACTGTACCTTTGCCATGATTGACAAAAAGGGGGAGAACAGTTCAAAACACCCCGAGCAAAAAATTGTGTATCTATCTATGTTAATGCAGGTGTTAGGGGGAGCAGCTGCAAGAAAGGGGGAGTTTTGAAGTAAGGGGGAGCGGATACTTCTAGAATGTGTACATGGGGTAGAAAAATTGTAAAATTGTGTAAATGCATGTACACACAATTTAGGGTGTGTCTAGAAGTGTTTCAGGGTGTTTTGGGTATTTTGTCATGTAATTGACAAAGGGGGAGATTGAAAGTGCACCTACTTGTGCCATAGTTTGTCAAGTTACGTGTGTGGTGAGTCAGACTGGCTACAGAGCTCGATAGGAAGAACAATTCAAGCGTCTGTCTCAACTGGATGTGTGGAAGCTCACAATAGGTAAACCATAGCCTCACATCCCATGTCCCAAAACACCAGGTAATTAAAACCCTTAAAACAAGATAGACATCTTAGGGTTTTTATGGTAAAAAAACTTTTTGCAAAATAGGAAAATCTATAAGTTTTTCCCATCTTGTCAATTTTATCGAAGCACCCTCGATATAATCGACCTGTTCTGTCGATGTCCTCGATACCTTAACGATATTATCGATAAGAGGACCAAAATGTCCAGCAACTAAATATTCATCTGGATGGATTTATCGATGTATCGATAAACCTATTGATATCATCGATAAAAGCACTAAATATGTCCAGCAACTGCACAATATATCTGGACGAATTATCGATGTATCGATACTTATATCGATACCATTGATATTCAAATCTCGAGACCATCGAGAGTGGGTCGATAAGATCGACAGATAGATCGATACCATTGAAATATCGTCCCTGTTTTTTAAAGAAAATCTCAAAACTCTTCTATAAAATCGATGCTCTTCCGATATGATCTGAATTCAAATATCGATAACATTGGAAGTCCATCGATGATATCGATCGTGGGCGCGTACTTCTTACAACAGATATTTCAGGATGTTTTTTTAATGATCGGGGGCCCTTCGATTTAATCGATATTCGAATATCGATGATATCAACACCTGATCGATTGCATCGAACTAAGCCATAATCTGTCCAGTAAGTTCAAAGATAAATCTGCTGGAATTATCGATGCCTCGAACCTAATCTCGATATCATTGATATTCAAATTTTGATGACCTCGACGGTTCCCCCGATCATTCATGAAAACCTGAAATATTTTTAAAGTAAAGTCTCTCTCATTTTTCATGTGTCGAGGGATTGATCCAGTCATCGATGGAATCGTAGTTCGAAATCCGATGACATCGACAACTGTTTCGATTCATTGACCTATTGGCAAGGAGTTTCAAAAGCATATGACATCGAGTTCGAGTCATCAAGCAGACCATCGATGCTATCGAGAGTATACGCTCGATGATATCGAACCTGCTCGATGATATCGAACTCTGTCATAAATGTGACCATTTTATATCCGTTGGAACTTCTTGCCTATATATAGAGGACTTGT
Organism: Magnolia officinalis; assembly: GCA_021015155.1. Taxonomy (NCBI): domain Eukaryota; kingdom Viridiplantae; phylum Streptophyta; class Magnoliopsida; order Magnoliales; family Magnoliaceae; genus Magnolia; species Magnolia officinalis. The sequence continues at coordinate 61,737,278 of JAJHSJ010000006.1, forward strand.
TCTTTGTTGCTGTAAGAGAGAAAAGAGAGAGCTTTTGTGTGTTTCAACTTACATCTTATACCTAAAGCCTTTCTCTAGGGAGTTCATCCTCCAATCCACCCTTACCATTGATATTAAATAGAGTAGATTGGGGAATGAACTTCCGTATTCAAGGATCCTTCAGCTACCACCTTAATGGAAAATTATTAAGCTGGGATGCCTTGAGTACATAAGAGAGGAACCACTCTATCTTCCTTATAGGAAAATCTTTAGAGAGTAGGATTCCATCTCACCCTTGACCCAACCCGAAGCCGAGCATCGGTATATCATTTTGTGTTGCGGATCAAGGGAGCTGAAGACTCTTCGTCAACAAGGAGGAGGAGATCTTTGGCGTTGTGCTTAACGGGACTTATCAACTTATCTGTAAGTATCTAGAGTCCAGAGGACACTTGTGATCATTCCTTTCTAGGTCTTGGTCTTAAGTGGTTCTCACCCTTTGAAGTCCTCAAGGAGGCCTCAGGAGGGAGTGTACGTAGTGGGTGCACAGGGTGGACCCTTGCTCTTGTGTAGGGCATAAACTGTTAGGTCTTTGTGTAGGTCCTTGACCTGTGTAGTCTAAAACCTCCGGGTGCGTTGTGTGGACCCTTGCTCTATGGAGCATAAACATCTGGTTAGGAGTGAACCAGTAAAACTCTGGGTTTGAGGTGAACCACGTAAAACCTCTGTAAAGGTTGAAGGTGAACCTGATTTAAAACCTTAGGTTAGAAGTGAACCCTGGGAAACCTCCTTAGTGAAATCCGGTACACTCAAGGGTTGAGTGCGACAGCCGGGAGTGGAGTAGACACGTAGTCGAACCACTATAAAAATGACTGTGTTTGCGATTGCTATTCCTCTATGTGTGTGTTCTATGTTAATGCTTTCATATTCATATAGCTAAGATCACACCTCACACACACTTACACAGTCATATTCATCATAAACTAGTTTGTATAACTGTTTACTTCTTTCATAGTTTGTGATTGAATCCTCTATTGGGCTTAGAAGCCAGTAGAGTTATATTTGAGTAATCCTGAAAATTGCATACTTAATATGATTAGAGTGATAGGATTTTTAATAACTTGCAAATCTTTAAAAAATCCTATTCACCCCCCCCTCCTAGGACATATTGACATATTCCAACTTCAACTTAAGCGGTCTTCAACGCTATTTCATACTTGATTATTATAAATCCGATAGTTAGCCTCATTCCAAATCAATTATCAATGGTCTTAAAAGTCACGTGAAGCATCTAAGTGAAGTCCAACGGTCACTTTAGTTGATCAGAACCCCAGATAGATGATGAGAGGTTCCATTCTAAAGATCGATCTTATATCTAACCATTGATCCTCATCATTTGAAGGTCCAGCCCGATTTATAGATGCAGATTACCCCTAATGGTCAAGTTTAGGCTAGAGTGCGTGAATGTTTACTTAAATTGGGATTGCATTTATATTAAGTCGGGTTACCATGATAACACCCGAGTATAGAAAAGTACGGGGTGTTACAACGTACCCCCCCTTAAAGAGAATTTCGTCTCTGAAATTCAATACTTCTACCTAAAATGGGAATGAGGATAATGTATTCTACTATGTCTCTTAGCATTCACCACCTTCCTTGTGATGTATGTCTGCATGCTCAAGGGCTCGTGACTGACTACCAGGACTAGGGTTGTTACATTTCACGACTTGATCTTCCTGATTTCCTTGAGACGACACTTATAAACGACATATTCCCTGATGAAAAACTGTTTAAACTCTCCCGATTACCTTGGTTTGTTGATATTGCTAATTATCTTGCCACAGGTTTCACGCTGACACATTGGACTGCGAAAGATAAGAAAAATTCTTCACCGAGGTTCGAAAGTTCTTCTGGGATGACTCATATTTATTCAAATATTGCCCAGACCAAATTCTAGGGAGACGTGTGTCAAACAATGAACACCAAAGTGTCATCTCCTTCTGTCACTCTCAGGCCTATGGTGGTCACTTTTCTATTAAAAAGACCACAACCAAAATTCTGCAGTGCGGCTTTTACTAGCCCACTATGTTCAAGGACACTCATGAGTTCTGCAAAGCTTGTGAGCGTTGTTAGAAATTGGGAGCGTTGTCCCGTCGAAATATGATGCCTCTGAATCCCGTTCTGATCATTAAATTATTTGACTACTTGGGCATCGATTTCATGGGACCATTCCCCCAATCCTTTGAGAATATATACATTTTATTAGTAGTAGACTATGTCACTAAATGGGTCGAAGCGATCCCGTGCCGGAACAATGACCATCGAACGGTCATTAGATTCTTAAAAGAAAACATCCTTTCCCAGTTCAAAACACCTCGGGCCATCATTAATGATGGAGGTTCACACTTCTGTAATAAGCCATTTGAGAACTTAATGAAGAAATATGACATCTCCCATAAGGTGAGCACTCCATACCACCCGCAGACAAGTGAGAAAGATGAGATTTTTAATAGGAAAATTAAACACATTCTGGAGAAAACAGTCAATCCTGACCATAAGGATTGGTCAATCCATTTAATCGATGCTTTATGGGCTTACCGTACGACTTTTAAGACCCTCATTGGTATGTCTCCCTTTAAACTAGTCTATGGGAAAGCCTGCCACTTGCCCTACCTTTCTCATTTATAATCTCACATCTGTGGTATGAAAATTTCACATCATGCTTATTATCATAGATCTGAGATATGCTCAAAAGACTATGTTTTAATCCTTCAACACAAAATACATTTTCAAAGAGAGGCAAGTTAGGAAGTTATACATTACCTTGGCCAATTATCTTGTAATTGCTTCCATCTTCGAAAGTGACTGAACCGCCATTTACTTCATTGATATTTGTGAATATCGCCTTGTCACCTGTCATGTGTCTCGAACATCCACTATCCAGATACCATCTTGAGTGGCTAATGGCTTTGAAAGCTGTGTGGGCACAAGGCACTTAACGTTTGGAACCCATTTCATTACAGTTCCTAGGGTTAGGGGGATCTCTTTTTTTTTTTTTTTTTCGCTCTATTTGGGAGTTAGGATTTCTCCTTTTTATTTTTTTATTTTTTATAAACTCATGTGTTACTTGAGTTGGATTTCAGAAGCTCTTTAAGCAAGTCCACAATTTTTTCAGCTAAGGGATGTTTATTATTCCTTTGGTGTTTATAGCTGATGGTATTATTATTTATTTTAGAGACTTGAAAATTTTTTGAGTTTTTGAAATCATTATAATTTGAAGATCTTAGAGTCTTTCCTTTAGAGTTCGAAGATTTTCCTCTTACAAAGATATGAGTAGAATCCTTGGTTTTCAAAAGTTATTTTGAATATAACCCAAACCAGACTTGTCACCACATCTCCTTGATGAGGTTAACAAATTTTCAAGTTTTTGGTCACCAAGGGCATAATTCCAAGTATCCCTTAAACTCTGAAGGGAAGAAACTTCAAGTTTTAGTTTCTCATTTTCTGTTTTGAGTTTTTACAATTCAGAAGATTTAAAACTCAAATCTAATTTTGTTTTTTCAAAACAATCGAAAAAATGAGATTTTTCTAAAACTGCTTTTACAAGTTCTATTTTTAGTTTAACATAATTTTCTTTTTGAATTTTCAACTTGACAACAATTTTACAACTCTCTCTATATAGGGCATTATAGGCATCTTGAAGATTGTCTTCATTTTCAGGGTCACTTCTTAGATTTTCATAATCAAACATATCACAGTTGTCTGAAGAAGTAACTCTGGCTATTGTCATAAAGGCTTTTAATTCATTTGCTTTTTGTTGATCTGATTCATCAGATTCAGAAGTAGTTTCAGAATCAGATGATTCATCCCAAGTAACTATCATGCCCTTTCTTTTAGATTTATTCCTTTTAGGACATTTAGTAGCCAAATGCCCATATTCATGACAATTAAAACATTTACTATCTTTTGTTTTAGATTTCCAAAAATTTGATTTTCTTTTTCTTTTATAAGATGGTTTTTGAAAATTTATTCTTTTCTTGTTTTTGAAAATTCTATAAAATTTCTTAGATAACAAAGCCGTATCATCTTCATTATTTTCAAAATCAGAATTAGCATTAGTTTCCTTTGAATTAGATATTGAAGATTTAAGAGCCATAGACTTGACTTTAGGATCTTTGAAATTTAACTCATAAGTTTGAAGAGATCCTATTAACTCCTCAACCTTCATAACATAGGCATCCCGTAACTCTTGTATAGCAGTAACTTTTGAATTGAACCTATCAGGAAGAGATCGCAGTATTTTTGTGTAAACCTTGCTTTTAGGGATTTTATCTTCAAGACCCCACATGCAATTCACTATGTCATTTAATTTCATATAGAAGTTCATAAAAGACTCATTTTCTTCCATACGAATCTCTTCAAATTTGGTTGTGAGGATTTGAATTTTTGATTTCTTGACAATAGTAGTTCCTTCATGTGTCATTTCAAGAATGTCCCATACTTGCTTAGCTAGATCCATGAAATAATTCTTTTGAATTCATCATGCGATAGAGCGCAAGTTATTGCATTTAAGGCTTTTGCGTTTGCACTGCTTTCATTTTTCTCAACCGTGGTCCAAAAAGTAAACGCGGTTTCCTTCATAGATTTGGTTCCATCATCAGCAGTTACTTCTATCATAGGAGGGATCCATTTAGTCAAAGTAGCTTGCCACACATTTTCATCGAAGGATTTGGGGAAAATCCTTATCCTGGCTTTCTGATATGAATAATTAGAACCATCAAGAGGAGGTCGCCTGGTAATAGACAAGCTGTCAAAATTTAACATAATAAAGCTCTGGATCTAGCTCAAGGAAGTAAATTAAAAAAAATAGAGCAACGCTCTCTGATATCACTTGAAAATGAGAGTTTAAGATGTCCTTGGGGGGGAATAGGACTATGATAAATAATTGAAATAAGTGCTGAATATGTAAATAAATCAGATATCTCAATTACTTAAGTATTGAAACATTGATTCCAAAAAATTCGTAGGATAACCTTCACCTAAAGTTTTAGGCAGGACAACCTTATTTCACGAATTTCTTTAAAATCAAAACCTCAAACTTGCAATAGTAAATAAAAATAAAATATTACAACATTCACAACTCAACTTGAAATTAAATACAACCATTCACCACATAAAAAATATAGGCATTCACCACATAACACAAAGGATTATAGTGGTTCAGTGCTTTAAAAACAGCCTCACCTACTCCACTCCTAAAATTACTCTTCACGTAATTTTGGCTTTCACTATGAAAATAGGTTTTCTTAGAGTCACCTTAAAGCCTGATACAATTCTTGTGATTTTCATGGGCTATCGTAATTAAATCCTTCACTGAGATTTTCAGGCTATTCAGACAAAACCTATACTGAGATTTTAATTGGCTATCTCAGAAAAACCAAACAAAGTTTAAAAGGTATACTTATCTTCACCGTAGAAGACGTATCAGAAGCTTTTAGCCAAAGAACTGCTTTTTTAAATGCAGAATGTTCCTTGTTCAGTCAGATAGAAAGAGTCTAGGGTTCTATTCATTTTAATTAAGTTCAAACCAACGGCTACTTGAATCAATTCTCTTAAATCTCAAAAGAAGAGTATAATTTACTCTCTTTAAAATCAAACTAGAAAGATCTGAGATTAAGGGAATTGAACAAAAAGCTATATAAATTAAATTTATAAATACCGTTCGAATAACTTGCTAATAACTTGAGCTTCTCTCTCTCTCTCTCTTCTCTCTCTCTCTTGTAGAAGGATTTTGATAATTAACTTGTGTAATTGGGAATGAAAGAGAAACTCAATTTATAGGCAAAGAAGTTAAATCTTCGGCTAGCTCGAACGGACCAGATTTAGTTCAACGAATTTCGAATCGCGCGGGATAAGATTTATCCAAAATTCGCTTGGCCCGAGGTTACCTTCGGCTTGCCGAAATTTTCCTCCGACTGGCCGAATTCCAGAGAATGAGTTTGCTGGAATTTGACCCGAAGATTCTTGGGATAGCCGAATTTCAAGCTTCGGCTAGCCGAACCAAAACTCGGGCTAGCTGAATTTGCAATAAAAATTAGTTTTGCTTCGGTCTTGAACTTGGGCTGGCTGAGAAACCTTGGGCTAGCCGAACCAAAAGTTGGGCTGGCCGAATTCCAAGCAAAAATAAGTGTAAAAACCCAACTTTAAACATTTTTTAAAGCATCTAGTCCTAAGGTTTTTTTAGGGTTTTTATACCACTTGAGATATATCAAATATCTGTACTTCTGTGACTAGAATGAAGACTCGGATTTCATCTTGACTTTGAGCTTGATCTTCTCTTGATCTTGAGCTTGATCTTCTCTTGATCTTGAGCTATCGTCAAGTTGTTTTGGCTATACGAAATTTGACAACTAAAGTGTGATTAAACAATTTAACACTTACACAAGGCATGCATCAAACTTGCGCATACCGTGCGAATCATGTGGGGCGATCTGTCTCATATAGAGTCCCTTGAGTGTCTTAAGCCGAACGACATACACTATGAATCATCATCATCCACAACAAACATACAAATGATGCGTATGGGAATATAATTGGGCATGATATCCATTACACTAAGCATGTTATCAGTGTGTCCTACTAGGCTAAATACATGAACATTTTATCAGACATTCATGAGATAATCAGCCTTAATTGGCACATCATATGCAAAGAGTTGGAACCCAACGACAGGCCTCACTAGAAATGTAAAGGTCTATGTGGCATGACCCACTTGAGACTATAATTGGCTCTTCATGTAGCATATAAGGCATGGGTAAAATACACACACCAAGGCGGGATCCACTGGGAGTGACCAGGATGGACACCCACATGTGCAACATATATCCCATTAGGCTATCGATCTATTTGGGTACATGGCCCACTATTGATATCCCAAAATAATCAGATTATTAATGACATCTCTATAATTATTTTATTAGGATGATCTGTACCGTCTAAACAAATCGATAGTTATAGATCAATGGTTAGTCACTAGGATGTGATCCTATGCTTATGGCCCATTCGAGTCTTGGGATTTTATCATTTCAGGCAAAGGATATCCCCCAACAGATTAATACAACCATAGTGTCAACATTACATGCATACACTAATTATGGGGGGTTTTAAATTGATTTACTAATTCATTCCAAATCACGTAGATACACATCATTGTTAACTTAGTATTGCAGGAACTTTGAATCCAAGATGCCAACATAACCAAAATCTAATAGATCCTGAATCCAGGGATTTCTACCCCTACAGTTCCTTGTGGTGTGGTCTGCTTGAGGTTTGGGTCCACCTGATTTTTGGGCCCATAGCCGAACATGATATGACATGATGAATGAACGACATGGATGAATCACACACATCATGGGGGTCCCACGAGTGGGTCCCACGCCCCGCAGGGCATCTGCCCATTTGGACGCTGGTAATAGCGCCAGCATGTGGTTGACATCCAATAGTCTCTCTCTTTTTTTTTTTGTTGCACTGCCAAGGTGGGCCTCACTAGAATGATTCGACCCATTCACCGCATAGTCCAAGTCGAGAGAAGTCTATTAAGCTCTGAGTTTGAATGATTTTGATGAACAGAGACCCCACAGTGGGCCTTGGAAGGTTTCAATAGCAGGATTTTGTTTCCCTTTGTGCAGCCCAATAGAGATTAGATCTGCTTCATATTTCTGCCCAAGGCCTAAAGTGATCTGGAGAAGTCGGTGAACGACACGGATTACACAAAAAGATTAGGATGGGTCCCACTTGTGAGACCCATACCTGGCCATAAAGAATTACCACCCAGCATGCATCAACATGCTTTGCTTTATATATATATATATATATATATATATATATATATATATATATATATATATATATATATATATTAATTAGATACAATCTCAAAGGGGTCCCATGTGGATGATCTGATCTGTCCACCGTGTATATATTAGATACAATCTCAAAGGGGTCCCATGTGGATGATCTGATCTGTCCACCGTGTAGGCCAACCATATTGGAGGCCAATGGCCCTAATTTGGGCTAGTTTGGATGATTAGGGACTCCACAACCGGCCCCAGAAGGTTTCAACAGATGGGCTTTATTCGCGTTAGTGCGGTCCACTAGACACTCGGATCTGCCTCATAATTTAGCACATGGCCTAAAATGATCTGGATGAGATGGTGGACGGTGTGGATTAAACGTATACATCATGGTGGGCTCCACGAGTGTGGGCAACCCAATGAGGTTTCCGCCCTCACGTCGCTGGGCAATAACGCCCAACGTCACTTTTCTTATTTTGTTTTGTTTTGTTTTGTTTTTTTTTTGGTTTTATGCTGATTGGGATCCACGACTGGATCCGCTCCATCTATCTTGTTGGCCAGCTCTCCATGGACCAAAGGAGTCCAGGATTGGACAGGTTTCATCCCACACACACATAACAGTGGGCCTTAGGAAGTTTCAATAGTAGGATTTTATTTCCTTCAGTACGGTCCACTTGATGGTTGGATTAGCCAAATTTTTGGGCTCAACGCCTAAAAATAGAAAGGGGAATTAGATGGACAACATAGATGAAACATATACATCATGATGGATCTCACGAGTGGACCACCTCCCAACTCCCACTAATGGGCGCAGGGACGCTAGATAGCAACGTTTAACGTCTCTCCCTTTATCTTTCTCTTTCTCTCTTTTGTTATAGAGTGGTGGGGTCCACCTAAACAAATCCACTCCATCCATTAGATTGGTCGGGTCATTGTGGGCCCATGAGCTTTAAATCATATCAATTTTTGGCATATTGCCACCATTCAAATGTACTTACATAAATTAATAGGTTTAAATGGCAAATAAACATCATGGTGGGCCACACAAGATGGTCCACACTGTGATAGCGTGTGGGACACACTCTCCAACAGTATGGCCCACTTGTGGGCCCCACAATAATATTAAAGTAAGGAAAGAGAGGAAAGGAAAATGGAAAGAAAAGGCAAATGAAGGAGATCCATCCATCGGTGTGGCCCCCCGCCACTATGGGGTCTACCATACACATCATACATGATCAAGGTGGGTCCCACCTTTTTGAACCCACCAAAAGTAGAACAATACAAAGAAAGGGAGGGTTTTGACCCTCCCATGCACTCACAATGGTGATGGACGATCGAATTTGGCTAGATCGTCGATCAGACGGCTTGTATGGTCCTAGCTTCTCTTAGACTGCTTTAACCCTCAAAATTACCCTCAATCTCTCTCTCCAATCTCTCCCAAACACTCTTTTCTCTTAATCTCTCTCCTTCTAATTACTCTTTAATCTTTTTTTTTTTCTCTAATATCTTTTGTCTCTTTTGTTCTCACTCATATTTGCTAGGAAGATTTGGAGAAATGAGAGGCGTTTGAGAGTTTTTGTGATAGAGCTTTTTAGGTAGATAGGGAATTATGAAAAGAGAGGGGTAAAATGAGGAGAAAAAGAAGGAAAGAATAATGGCTAGCATGGGTAAGAGTATGGGTTGCATGAGAAATGCATAGGCTTGTTTGACTAATGAGGAGATAGTAACATGAGTGATGGATGAGTTGATTAATGGCTTGATTGGTAAATTGATTGATTTGACAACATTGAGATTTGTGCAAGTGGGGCCTACGTGCGTTGCGCGGCCCACCTTGAATTATGCCTAAAACTACAACTTCTAAACTAGGGATCGTAATGGGGTGTGCCGTGCGGCGTTGGAATCATAGCGCTCGTGTGGTCAATATGGTACAAGTCTCGGGGTATTGCGGTACTAAAATAAGGCCGCGATCAAGACTCATCGATCTAGTTCGCAGGGAACATGCCGCTGTCGAAGTAGAAGTATACGGAAGGTCTCGCAAGGTTACGGGTCTTACACAAGTGATTTTCATAGGTTTATCACTCCCCAACCTGATAAGATTTTTGGGCAATCTTAATAAACGCAAACCGAAAGTAATTTACTAAAATTAAAAGCTTATCTTCTTGAATACATGAGTCGAAGAGAAGATATCGATGAAGCCTGTAAAGTTTAAGCTTTAGTAGATGCAACAATCCTTTTTCTTAGATGAAGATGAACCAATGTATGCACAACCAAGAAGGATATAGGGATATATGATTTTTCAAAGAATAAAATCCTAAAAGCTGTAGATTTAATCCTTTAATATCAAGTCGAGTATAAGGCACACTCTAATTGAATTTATCGCTACTTGAGAAGAGAATTGAATAACCTACAAAAGTAACATAAGAATGACAATGCGAACAACTTGAAAAAGAATATGATTTCTCTATTTTGTTTATAGAAGTTTTCTCTTTTTTTCTCTTTTTTTTTTTTTTTTTTTTTTTTTTTTTTTTTTTTGTGCTTTGAAACAGTGAGAAATGATATCTATTTATAGCCAAAGATATATTCAGTCAGCCTAAGAATCCCTTTGGCTGGCCGGAGTTCCTTGATTCTGAAAGTGCCTTGGTTTGTCAAATTACGTGAATGTTGAGTCAGTCTTCAAGTGAGCCTCAAGAAGAAGATTACAAGATCAAGACCTCAACTAAAAAGAAGATCGAGTGCACCAAATAGGTAGATGAAACCTCACTTTCCTAACCAAAACCCTAAGGTAAATGACCCCCATTAAAACTTAAGTCTTACCTTCAATACTTGAAAATCATCTTTGGTAAGTTTAAGTGATTGAACACTTAGACTGATAAAGGAGTTAAACATGAATTACACAACAAACTCGATTGCATCAATTTACAATCGAAGTCATTTTCGATTCTATCGAACATGGTTCGATTGCATCGAATAAATAGGCCCATTCTATCCAACAACAACATAACCATCTGCTGGGAAATTTGGATTACATTGAATATAACTTGATCCTATCAAAATTCAAAATTCGATAAAATCGAACCCTATTCGATAACATCGACTTTGGGCACTCCTACATAGAATCATTCTCAAAAGTGTTCATCGATAGAATCAAGTCATCTTCGATTATATCAAGAGTAAGTTCTCGATTATATCGAATCATGCTCGATTACATCGAATATTATGAACATTTTGTCTTGCAAGTTATCAAAGAAAATATATATCTTCGATTACATTGAAGACCATTCGATGTCATCGAACTTCGAAATTCGATAGCATTGAATGATGATCGATTACATCGAATATCTGGATAAAAGCTTCAGCAACTAAAGGTAATTTTTCTGAAGAAATCGAATGGGATTGAACTATCTTTCGATTCAATCGAAGTGCATGTCGATAACATTGAATGGTACTCAATAAAATCGAGTAGAATTTATTCTACACAAAAATGAACATATATGTGTAGAAAGTTGATACAATCGAATAAGACTCGATATCATCGAAATTCAAATTTCAATAATATTGAAGACTGTTCGATAGTATCGACAATGACATATTTCTGCCCATTTTGTTACCGTTGGGATTCTTCTTTTATAAATACCACAGGTTGCCTCTTAGAAAAATGAGCTGCAAATCAAGAGAGTTCAAGAGAGTTCTTTACATACATTATACCCTCTTCCTCATTCCCTCTTTCCCATGAGAGTTTATCATTCAATCTTGACAAATGCATTAAATCAACATCTTATGTGCTTATGATTGAAATGTGAACTCTAGCATTTAATGAGATTCCAACAAACCTCCTTGTAGGTTAAGCATGTTATTGGAACTCTTGAATACATAGCTCATGGGAACATTCTCTATGTGTATTTAAGATCATATCATATCTAGAGAGAAGATCAAAAACCCTAAATCTCACAACCTCAGAGCATTCGCGAAAGCATTAACGATAGGTTGCGGTTCAAGGGAGCTGAAGACTCTTTGTCATCATCGAAGATCTTCACATCGTGCGAGAAAGGGGCTCATCAACTTATTGTAAGTCTATAGAGTCCATCGAGTCTGAAGCCATTTCCTTGCGTAGGATTAAGATTCAGAGTTTGGGTGATAAACTTGCCAAGACCTCTGTGTAGGCCTCTGACGGGAGAATACGTTGTCTTTGTGTAGGCCGAATCACCTTGTGTAGGCTCGAGTTGCCTTGTGCAGGAACCCAGTTGTGTCCATGTGTTGGACTCGTCGCTTTGCGTAGGCATTTAAAGAAACCTTTGTAGGTCCCTTAGTTAACCTTGTGTAGGTTGTGAAGGTTCATGGTTAATATGATTTAAAACCATTGGATAATGAAATCCGGTACACTCTAGGAGAGAGTATGTCCACCGGGAGTGGAGTAGGCAAGTAGCCGAACCACCATATATGATTGTGTTTGAGATTGCCTTGAGTACATATACCTAGTTATGCTTATGTTTATCATATGATTATTATGATGCATGATTTAGTTAATGTATAAGTATTGATAGAAATCACGTCCCACACACAATATACACTATCCTTATAGGCTTTATTTTTATATACAAATCCTGTATAAGCCTATGTGAATTGGACCCTCTATTGGCTTGGAAGCCATAGAGTTACTTTGTCTTACTTCCTCTATTTTTAAAGTTAGGCATGGTTTGTTCTTAGTTTGAAATAACTTTGAAAAAGTCCTATTTACCCCCCTTTAGGACATTTGGACATACTTCATACCTCAGTAATAGCGGTTCTACGACAATTTCAGATTTTGTTCCAACAATATCAGATTTTGCGGGATTTGATTTTGAAACAAACTTAGGTTGGCCCAAGCCAAACTTTGGTTGGCCTAAGTTTCCGAAAAATAAAAAATTTACATTGCTATAAATTTGACCTGGGTCACTCTTGGGTTCACCTGAGTTGGTTCGACTGGCTGAAGTTCCATAAGAATCAAAGATATTTTTTGCTAGAAACTTGACCCAGGCTGATCTCGGGTTGACCTGAGATGGTTCGGTTGGCCGAAGTTACATAAGAATCAAAGATATTGTTTGCTGGAAACTTGACCCAGGCTAATCTCGGGCTGACCTGAGATGGTTCGATTGGTCGAAAGAAGGGTTGGGATGGCCGAACACCCTTGAATTTTCATGTAAAATTTCCATAAGTGAAATCTTAAAAAACCACTAAGATGTACTTAAACCTAGGATCTTTCCTAATGTCTTCTTTACTTATAGGTTGGCATACAAAAGATTCTTCTCTTGAAATCTTTTCGAGCCTTCTAATTTTGATATGTTGAGTCGCGGTCTAGTCTTGAAATGTTGAAGTGACCTGAAATGTGCTGAAGTTCTATATACTATACATTCTGTGTACGAAATTTGATAACCTACTTGTGTGCTTAAAACATTAACACTTACAACTACCCATGTTGAGTTAACTTACACTACATTTGGAAAGTTTGAAAACTTGTGTAACATCTAGACCTTCCATTAGTCAATCCCTAATGGGTAGATGAGATGCCTTAAAGTAGGAAGAAGTAATCATCGGGGTAGGCCCCACACATTTAAAATAATAAATGATTGCGAGAAATTGCTAAATGATTACATGGAGGCTAACCTAAAAAGTATATATTATTCACTGAGCAGCTTTGATTTTTCACACATATTTATGGCTTCCTTGTATGAGGCGAGTGCATTTCTAAGTTCACTCTAACACTCCTCTGATGGAAATTAGCAAACGCCGCAAGTGAAACTCTCAAATGGACGTGGATTTCCTGCGATAGCCTTTCGCAGGAACTTCCTGTGATGGGATGCTAGGTGGGGCCCACAATGTTATTTGTGAGAAATCCACCCCTTCCATCCGTTTTTACAGATTATGTTAGGTCATGGGCCCAAAATTGATGAAAATCCAAAAGTCAAGTAGGCCACAAGATAGAGGATTGAACGCCCATTGTTAAAACATGCGTGAGGCCATAGAACTTTTTCCTAATTTTCATAATTGCGGATTTACATATACAAAATTCCAACAATCTTGAAGTTGATTTATTGATTTGTACGTCTATAACAATGGCAAATATCACAGCAAACCCAACCACCGAATTATGAAAAATCAAACCATTTTAAAAGGTGGAAATGGAAACTCATCTTTTCTTTAAATACATTAAAAGTATCTTATGTGTTGTCTAATACTTTCTAATATGTTGACGACGAAGAATATGTTGTAAGGGATGGCCACAATTATAAAAATTACATCTTAAATTTTTTATCTAATGAGTTGTATGATATTTACGCAACATATGAAAGAGCCAAAGCTATTTGATTGACATTAGCTAAGAAATATGTTTTAGAAAAAGTTGGTGCCAAAATGCATGCCATTTCCTCTTTTCTAAAATTTTCTATGTTAGATAATAGGCTTGTCTATAATAAGATACTTGAGTATCAAAGTTTAGTGCACAAGCTTATATATTAAGGATTAAAAATGGATGATGTTTTCATTAGAGGTGCTCTAATTGAAAAATCCACTCTCTCCTGGAAAGAATACAAAAATAAGATGAAACACAAGAAAAATGAAATGTCCATGGAAAACATTATCATACATATCTGAATAGAAGAAGCTAATCATTTACAAGATCAAAAGAAAAATGCTACTCGCACTGCTTTTAATACTAACTTAATTGAAATGAACCAGGAAAACAAAAAGATCAAAGGATCTTGTTCTCCTTATGGAAAGTCATGTCACCTTATTGATAAATGGCAATACTTGAAAGGGACCCATTTCCATTTTGTATAACTAGGCCATCGTGTTGAACAATGTAGGCTCAAAATAAAAAAGAAAGGAAATTGTTTTCATTGTGGTAAACTCGGGTTGAAATTGCGGTTTATGGACCGCTAAGCCTTTAAGTGCGGAAGCTTGTGGAGCTAGAGAATGTAGGTTAAGTCTTAGAGGAGGGGGGTGATTAGGACCAATTAAAAATATATGCCTATTTAAAAACAACAATGTCTAACTTAAACTAATCGTAATTAAACTAAGTGAGGCAATGCAACTCTAAGGCTTCCAACCCAAAGAGGGTCCAATCACATAGGCTACAAAAGATGTTCGAGTTAAGCAACTAGCCTGTGGAGATAGTGAACATGTGTGTATGAGATGTGCTACCTATCAATTTAAGCATACATCTAATCATGTATTCACAATTTAAACATTTAACATATTAGCATAATTAAATATGTACACAAATAATCATTCCCAAACACAAGCATGTATAGTGGTTCGGTTACTTGCCTACTCCACTCCTGATGGACGCACTCAACCCATGAGTGTACCGAATTTCACTATCGAAGGATTTTAAATCAAGTTCATCTCTAACCTTTACAACCCTATACAAGGACTCCAAGTTTATGCCCTACACAAGAGCAAGGGTCCTAATTAAGGACCCAACTCTTTATGCCCTACACAAGAGCAAAGGTTCTACTCTTGAACCCAACAATTTAAGCTCTACTCCCAAGCCAAGGTCCACAAGAACTCGATGCGTATTCTCTTGTCGAAGGCCTATAAAAGGACTTCTTGTTGGTTTTTCCTTAGGCTACCCAAAAACCTCAGTCCTATGTAAGAACCACAGATTTAGGCCCTACCAAAGAGCCAAGGTCCTACAAAAGAACCTAAGTGAGTTTGGACTCAAACTCTTACACTCCAACTTGCACAAGGAAGGAGCATAATAATGGACTCTAAAGATAACAACTCGCTTGTATGATTGAGCCCCGCTTGTTGCGCCTCTTGGGTTGCTTGATCTTTGCTCTCATGTGCTCCAATTTGCTCCCCGATGCTCCCTCGATTATGTTGTTGCTGCTTTGCCATGACTTCAGCTCCATGATCAATCACCTTTTAGTAGATGCTCTTCCGAGATGCCAAAGGTGATAGGAGTGGGTTAAATCTCTTACAACTAATGGGTAGTTGTTTATCATAGGGGATTCAACTAGATGAGTCTCCTAGAAGACTTGGACAATGATATACCAAGATGCTTAAGTCCAATCTCTAGGAAATGGAGGAGTTCAAGCACATCTACGATGGTGAGGTTGGAATCCTCGTTGGAGTTGAAATCTCAAGGGAGATTGCTTGAAACTCATAGGAATAGAGTCATAGGGTGAGAGATATGTATATTGGATCACCTTACCTCTAGTTGCTCCAAAAACCCATAAAAAAAAGCCCAAAAACCAAATGCCCTTTATAAATAGTTTGAGCTCCAACAGTAAAAAAATGGGTAGAAAACGAATCTATCAATGCCATCGAAGGGTCTTCGATGTCATCAAAGGGCTCCCCGATGCCATCGAGAATTCCAAACAAAATATGATGTTTTCTCGCTGGACAATTTTGGACCCACTTCG
Source organism: Magnolia officinalis (assembly GCA_021015155.1). Lineage (NCBI taxonomy): Eukaryota > Viridiplantae > Streptophyta > Magnoliopsida > Magnoliales > Magnoliaceae > Magnolia > Magnolia officinalis. The sequence goes on from JAJHSJ010000006.1 coordinate 61,753,509, forward strand.
ATGTCATCGATCGTCATGCTTCGATGTCATCGAAGTGGTGTCGATGCCATCGAGAGAATCAAGAGAAAAATCCAAAAACCTTGCCGGACAATTTTGAATCTCAAGTCAATGTTATCGAGGGGTCTTCGATGACATTGAAACTTAAGTTTCGATGTCATCAAAGTTTGCTCGATAACATCGAGAATTTCAGCCAAAAAGCCAGTTTGGTTGCTCGACATCCCTGACTCTCGATCGATGCCATCGTCCAGGTCTTCGATGCCATCGAAGATCGTTCGATGACAGCATGATACCATCGAATATGGCATAAATCTTCTTTTTTGGGCTAACTTTTACACAGCAGATTCACACCTCTTCTACCCTTATTTATTATGTTTTTCTTGGTCTCATAAGGCTAAGGGATGATCAAATTTATATTCCTGTTGAGTCAAGATCATTTAGAGGTTATCGGTTGTTTTGGGTCAAGGGTTAGGGTCACCAAGGCACCTCTTTTACCTATATGTGCTCCTTGATGCTCCAGCTTCGCTTTTGTCTTTGGTTTTCACTTTCTAAAGGCTCAACCGACTACATGACGCAACAACTCACGTGATTGAGAAACCAAGTTGCAAAAATGAATGCACTAACAAGGGCATCATATTGAAGTGTAAACATAAGAAGACAACTTCTAAAGATCAGACTAATTTGACAAAACAAGATGGACAAGATAAAATAGTTGTAGTGGTATCTGAAGTAATCCTTGTCAACATAATGTATTAGGTATTAGACATTGGGCCTACACATCACATCAATAAGGATCGAAGCATGTTTGCCTCCTACCAAGTAGTAGGGGATGGACAAATGTTTAAGGGAAATGCTCAAACCTCCTCAATAGTTGGAAAAGGAAAAATGATCTTAAAACTAACTTGTGGAAAGCCCCTTACACTAAATGATGTTCTGCATGTGTCTGACATAAGAAAGAATATAGTTTCTGGTTCCCTTCGAAATAACATTTGTGTCAAATTAGTTTTCGATTTGGAGAAGGTTTTACTATCCAAGAATGGGACATTTGTTGGGAACGGTTACCGTTATGATGGATTATTTATACTGAATGTATCCTCTATTGATATTAATAAGATGAATTCTAGTTCTGCTTACCTGATTGAGTCACTTAATTTATGGCACAATAAATTAGGACATGTAAATGTAGATGTTTTGAAAAGAATGAGGAAACTTATTCTTATACCTGAATTTTTGAATCAAGAACTAAACAAATGTGAAGTGTGTATAAAATCTAAATTCCAAAAGAAGCTATTCAAATAAGTTTTTAGAGAATTTAAAATTCTAGAACTGATTTATAGTGACTTGGGTGATTTAAAGAATCACATTTATAAAAATGAAAAAAAAAATACTATATAACTTTCATAGATGACTTCTTTAGGTATACTAGGATATAACTACTAAGAAGTAAAGATGAAGCCTTGGAGTTTTTTTCATATCAAGTATAAGACAAAAGTTGAAAACCACTTAAATAAGAAAATTAGGAGGCTTAGAACAGATATGGGAGATGAGTATGAATCCTTACAATTTAAAGAATTCTATGAAAATAATGGCATTATACATGAAACCACTGTCCTATAACAGAACAGAAAAATAGAACTTTAAAAGAAATTATGAATGCAATATTGAATAATTCTAGTTTACTTTCAAACATGTGGGGAGAAGCCATACCTTCTACTTGTCACGTTCTAAATATAGTAACTTATAAGGTTACAAGTAAGACACTGTATGCACTATGGAAGAAATATATTGAAAGTATAAATATCATAAAGTGTGAGGGTGCATAGCAAAAGTAAGGTTATCAGAAACTAAGAAAGGAAGTTAGGTTTGAAAACAACAGACTGCGTGTTTAGAGGATACACAAAAAATAGTGCAATGTACAGATTCTTAGTTTTGAAATCTATTAACAACATCCCAAATCCTAACACTATCATTGAGGCAAGAGACTTATAATTCTTTGAGAATATTTTTTCAATGAAATTTCATCTAAAGAAAATAAAGAAACTAGTGCTTCTAATATTGCCTCAAGTAGTAAGACTGTAGAAAGAGAAAAAGTAAATGAGCGGTAAGGGTTAGGAAAGAGATTAACCTAGGAGATGGGTTCTATACTTTTTTTTTTTTTTTTTTTTTAAAGGATAGTCCTTTAATGTATACAAAAACTATTAATTCACCAGATGCATCCTTTTGGAAAGAAGATATAAGTGATGAGTTAGAATTTATTCCGTTTAATGGAACTTGGAAATTAGTAGACCTACTACTTGATAATAAGCCAATAGGTTGTAAGTGAATTTTTAGAAAAAAGTTAAAACTAGATGATGTCATTGATAAGTTTAAAGCTAGATTAGTGTCTAAGGGTTTCAAACAGAAAAAAGGATAGACCACTTTGATACCTATTCTCCTCTAGCTAAGATCTCTTATTCTAGAGTCCTTATAACAATAGCCTCTATATATACATTTCTTGTACATCAAATAGATCTCAAGAAAACTTTCTTGAATGGCGATTTAGAAGAATAATATACATGGATCAACTTGAGGGTTACAAAATTGAAGATCAAAAACATAAAATATAATGTTAATTAAAGCTCTATATGGCTAAAAATTAGCTCCTAAACAGTGGCATGAAAAATTCAACAATGCTTTAAAATTCAATGGTTATAGAATAAATGATGCAGGCAAATGCGTATATAGTAAATTCACTGGTAATGAAAGAGTTATTATTTATTTGTATGTAAATGACATGCTCATTTTTGAAACTAGACTTAAGTTGACTAACTTTACTAAGAAATTTTTGTTGTTACATTTTGATATGAAAGATATAGGTAGGGTTAATGTGATTCTTGAAATAAAAGTGATTAGAAAATATCATGGTTTTATCCTGTTTTAATCTTATTATATTGAGAAAGTATTAAAATGTTTTAATCACTTTGACAACATATTTGTTAGCACTCCTTATGATTATTCTATACATCTAAATAAAACATAGGTGAAATTATATCACAACTTGAATATTCCAAAATCATTGGTAGCCAGATGTACCTAGTGAATTACACAAGACCTGATATAACTTATGTAGTAAATAAATTGAGTAAATATACTCTTAACTCTAGTCATGATCATTGGAATGTTTTATCTAGAGTTCTATGGTATTTAAAAGGTACTATTGCATATGGTATACATTATGTTGATTTTTCCGCTATATTGTAAGGATACAATGATGCTAACTAGATTACAGATTCAAATGAAACAAAATCCACAAGTGGATATGTTTTCATTTTTGAGTGGAGAAATTGTCTCTAAAAATCTACCAAATTGATATGTATTACTCGGTCTACTATGGAATACGAGTTTATTGCTTTGAAAAATGTAAGAACAGAAGCAGGATGGGGCCAATAGTAAGATCTATAATGCTAAAAGTAGGCATATTCGACTCCGGCATAATATAGTGAGACATTTACTACATGATGAAGTAATAACCATTGATTTTATGAGATCAAAGAAGAACCTAACAGATCCTCTGACTAAAAGACTTAGTAAACAACTAGTCCTAAATACATCGAAGGGAATGTGGTTGTGTCCAATACCATGAGCTACTAGTGTTGGCAACCCAACCTAAATAAATGGAGATTTCATGCGATAGATTTCAAATAGGTAAACAACAAGACACTAAGAGACATTTAACACTGTGATAAGAAAGCCTATTCTATGATGTAGGCTGTGTAAGCAACAATTTGTAAGGTTGGGTATTGAACTATTAATGAATTCATATGTCATATATATTGGTGGTGTATTAAATTACTGCATACATTTGAAGGAATTCACTTATACGAGTGTGGATGTGATGTTCTTTCCAATGAGAATTTGGATAAATTCTTTAGAGCACTAGTGAAATTCAGGTAAATGTGCATGGTAAAAAAGCACTAAACCATAAAACTATTTATACCGAAACAATTATATGAGTGTCATATGTATCCATTTTACATTAATAGGAGTCTGGTTCAAGACTATTTGTCTCCTGACTCTTGTGAACTTACCTTGTCTATTCTAAGTATCGATTCAAGTCTATTAGACATCGATATAATGCACGATTATTTTTGTCTAACTTGAAAGTCGTTATTTTGAAATATCCGAGGGGTTGTTATATTTTTGGTGTTTTAAAATAAATAAATAAAATGAGTTTTAAATGGTTTGGAGCCGTTTCATATTAATAGGGGTTTAGTTCAAGACCGTTTGTCACTTGACTCGTGTGAACTTATCTTATCTATTCTTAGTATTGATTTAAGTCTATTAAACATTCATATAATCCACAATTATTTTTATTTAATCGAAAAGTCGTTATTTTAAAACATATGAGAAATTATTGAATTTAATAAGTCCTTAATTATGTTACACTACTTTTTTTTTTATGTCAATTTTCTTTCACAATTTTTTTAATCCAAACTTTTATAATTACGAATTTACAAATCCAAAATTCCATTATTGAATTAGGCTAATTTTTATGTTTTCATTTCATCTAAGGATGAATAACCATATGAATTGTATGAATGGTATATAAACATCATGGTGAAGCCCAAGGAGGTTTCAATGGCAGGAATTTATCTACGCACGTTTTCCTGATGTACGACTCACTTGACTTTTTTATTTAGATAATTTTTTAGCCCATCTTCTAAAATGATCTTGCAAAACTGATGGACGCGGTGGATTTCCTATAAACATCATGGTGTGCCCACCTAGCTTTATGTGTAAGAAGTTCCCGTGAAAGCTGAATCCACGTCCCTCTCAAATAATTTGCATCCTGTTGTAAGAAGTGCGTGTAACACTCGAGCTTGAGCTCTATGGGGCCTACCGTCATGCATGTGTAACATCTACTATGTCTATTAGTCGTGCGAGAGAATATTCACCGCGCATAACAAAAATACTCTCGATCCAGTGTTGGAATATTTGGTTGAATCAAATAGACTATTTAAAATCGAGAACCAAAAATAAAATTAAATTTGAGATAGAAGACTTATAGATTTGAGTCGAGGCGTAACGTGAGTCACTCGGCTTGAAATCGAATTTGCTCCCCTTGGATAACGTCCCAAGTGCAACAGGTTTCCAGAGCAATCGACTTCCAGGATAAGACAACCATGACCCGGTCCCAGCGGTGCACTCACGTACGTGAGATCGAACCACTTCCAGTTTAACCCAAAAGTGCTGAGTTAACTTAGTGACGAATTTAGCAACCAAAACTCGTAAACTAGAAGACAGGGAGATTTTTCACAATAGAAGATTTTTTCTTTTTTTCATTGTTTTAGAAAATGAAATAGAAGTCCTTATATAAATTCCGAAGTGGTGCATTAAGCATCCTTTCGAAAGGGTTTGGTCCGTTGGATTTAAATCTAACAGGTGCGACCAACTGAATGATCACATCTCTCTGGTTTAAAACGAAAAGGTGCAAACATGAATAAAGTTTATTTTGATACAACGGGTGTTGTAGAGGATTTGATCTTACGTGGGCCCACCTCCGATGCTGGACCGTTTATGTTATGTGGCCGACCGCATTCAAAGACCTAACCTGTTGAACGATCCAGTGGGCCCCACGCCTCCTTCAAATGGACGGTTACATTCTCAGAAGGCCCCACCGAGTTAGGGCCATCTGCTCATCCTTTAGGTGCAGATTATTACACTGGGCCCTTAAACCTGAGGTGAGGAACGCACACCGCTGGCCATCAACGGCCATTTTTTTCTCATTGAGCAGCGGGCCCATCTTACGAGTTGATCGGCTGGGAAAGTGCATGTTCGCGGTTGTTCCCACCAGATGAATGGTCCGGATCCCACACACGTGTGCCGTGTATATCATCTTCAAACGTTTCTTCGCTAATCACCCGATCACACTCGCTACATGTAAAAGAAGCTGTGCAGGAGTGCAAGAATGGCACCTGAGGCCTGGGAGAGAACGTGCCAATGTGGTGCACGTGTACCAGATCGGGTCATTTATCAGTTGGGCCTACCTATCTAGAAAAAAATAAGACGGGCCCACTCATTGAGCTGCGTGTATAAGAAAAGGGTCAGTAAATAAACTACCATAGATGCGTATTTAACGCAAGCGTGGGACATCCAATCAACGTAAATGCTTCAATTATGAGACATGGAAGGTTCCGATGAGTCCCGCCTGATGAACGTCGTTGATCTCTCCTGCATACGACATGCGAGTATCCCTTGCGTAGCGATCTCACTCATCCGACTCGCTCATGTCCCTTCGCTCAGCTCCTAAAAGATGACGTGGCCTATATATATATATTTTTTGAAACGGATTGGCTACTCCCCCTGCCACCAGCCAATGGCTGATGGTCGGTGCTCTGTGGGCCCACCATGATGTATATGTTTCATCCATGCCGTTCATATATTTTTCTAGATTATTTTAAGGTATGAAACAAAAAATGAGGTATATCCAACTATCAAGTGGACCACATTACAGAAACTGTGTTGAATGAACGTCAACCGTTAAAAGCTTTTTGGGGTCATAAAAGCTTTGTATCAATCTGATTTTTGTTTTTCCCCTCCATCTAGGTCTGTATGACCTAATCAACAGATTGAATGTCAAATAAAGAGTGCAGTGGGCTTCAGGAGGATTTTAATGGTGGATATACAATCACTATTATTTTCCTATAGTTAGTCGACCGGAGAATTATATCCCTCTCATTTTTGGGTTCAAGCCCTAAAATCATTTGTAAGAACGGATGCACGGAATGTTACATCATGGTGGGTCCCACAGAGCGCCGACCACCAGTCACCGGGCTGGTGGCAGGGGAGTAGCCAATCGATTTCCATTTTTATGGAGTCTACCTTGTTGTCTATGCGTTTTATCAAAGCGGATTGCGAAACGGATTGGTTACTCCCCTTGCCACGGGCCCTGTGACTGGTGGTCAGTGCTCCGTAGGCCCCACCATGATGTATGTGTTTCATTCATTCTGATCATCCATTTTTACCAGTCATTTTAGGGCTTATTATAAAATTATAGGTATATAAATCTCATGTGGACTACACCACGGGAAAGCAATAGTGATTGAATATCCACCATTAAAATCCTCCTAAGGCCTACTGTACTGTTTATTTGACATCCAATCTGTTGAGTAGGTCATACAGGCCCATATAAAGGGAAGAAACAAATATCATCTTGATACAAAACTTTTATGGCCCCCAAAAGGTTTTTAATGGTCCAAGCTCATTCAACACAGTTTCTTGTAATGTTGTCCAGTTGAGATTGGGATATATCTTATTTTTGGTTTCGTACCATAAAATGATCTGGAAAAATAGATGGACAACATGGATGGAGCACTTACATCATGATGGGCCCACAGAGCACCGACCACTAGTCATTGGCTGGTGGCAGGGGGAGTAGCCAATCCGTTTCCAGTGGATTGCATCCTGCCACTGGGATAATCCGTCCAAGCAAGGGCTCTGGACCGCCGACCGTTATGTATGGATTTTATCCACTCCGTCCATACATTTTTTTTATATATCATTTTAGATAATAAACCAAACAATTAGGTAGGTCCAAATAGTAAATGGACCAGACAATAGGAAGCCTCTACATTATATATATATATATATATATATATATATATATATATATATATATATATATATATATATATATCATTTTAGATAATAAACCAAACAATTAGGCAGGTCTAAATAGCAAATGGACCAGACAATAGGAAGCCTCTGGATTTCAAATCCTCCTGTTGTATTTGACACCTAGATTGGGAATCAACTTTATTCCAAAAGTATCTGCATATGGTTATTTATAGGGTTTGAATTTAATTACTAAATCAACTTTAATATCTTTAATTATTGAATGTATGTAATATTTGACACAATGGTTGTTGTTGATGTAAAAATCTGGTCCACCCTTTTGAGACCTTCGAGTACCTACACAGGAAGAAGACAAAGGCGACCCTGGCTAGAGCAGGGGACCCTCCGATGCCGAAGCCAGAAATCTGGGTCTAGTAGAAGTGGTTTAAGGGTAGAGATAGTATGTGTATATACCTTCCACTATTGGAGATCTCCCTATTTATAGTTGAGGAGGGATAGTAACATAGAGGAATCCTCTCAGTTTAGTAGATGCGTGTTGTAGATGAATTAGGATTCATAACGCATAGGGATTCTCCCGAGATCCTCGACAGATATCTCTGGATTCTGAGCTAATCGCGGATTAGCCTCCACAATCCTTGGAGAGAACTTCATACCGCTCCCTTGGATAAGTTCGGACTGTTGATGTAGGTAAGGTCAGATGCCAGTCGGGAATTGAGGTGGATTTCTCCGGCCTTCGAATACGGTCGGACGATAGAGGTAACATCGCATAAGGTCGGATAAGCTCATCCCCACCTGCCGACCTATTTAACTTCTTCATGAGTCATGATAGCCTCTTCAGGTTGTCCCTTGGAGAGTCCATTTTGGGTCGTACCGACCTTTAGGCCGACATTGGTCATGTCGACCTTGGTTGTACCGACCTAGGCCATACCAACCTTTAGGCCGACCTTGGTCGTGCTGACCTTTAGGCAGACCTTGGTCGTGTCGACCTTGGTCATACTGACCTTCCTCCTTCATCCGGTGGTCAGGTTTTGTGTCCTCTGTTGCGCATCGGGGCTTGCTAGGTCTTGACTTGACCTACCTATATAGGTTGGTCTGTTTTTCCCCATAACAATAAGCCCCCTACTTTTAAGTCGGTGAAATAAGCTTAGAAAGTAGGTCGGACGCAGTCAGGTCAAGTCATTCTGCCATTAATACTGAATAAGGCGGCATGCGCGAGAATTGAGGCATATCAGTAATCATAATATGACACTGTCGAGGTGGCATGTCGTCATTCGAGGTAGTGTGATTTGTCAGGCAGCCTTTTTGGTGCCAAACCAATGAGAAGGCGACACGTGGCTTGTCCTTGGTAGTGGAGGCGTGTGGCAAGTGGGGATGCACCACGTGTCAAAACGGGGGAGTCAAGGAGGCACCATACAACCTCGCATTAATAAGGGGGCATTGAATGCCCGTACACGTGGCTCCCCTATAAAAGGGGGAGCCTTAAACCTCGAGCGGGCTCATTTTCCTCTTTCTGCCTTCAAATTGCTCCAGTCTTGGCGGTAGACGATTTTCAGCAACCGCACTGCACCAGACTCCCGGCAACATTGTATCTCTGGTGAGCTCCATCCCTAATCTCCCCTCCCTTCATTTTATCTTCTTCTTTGTACAACGATTTTCTGACATTCTTGGACCGAATGCCATGCTGGAAACTTCAAGTTCTCGGGAGGGGACCTCTTGTGCTGATGGCGGGGCGGACAATCTCTGCCCCATGTCGAATCCGCCATCTCCTCTGATGATGATGAGCGACGTTGAATTTCGAGCGTTGCAGGCGTCATGGGTACTTGAGAGATCACTGGCGGAGCGGCTAGTCGAAACGGAGGAGGATTTCCCTGTAGAAGAAGGGCTCGTCGGGTCCTCGACAGGGGAGGACGAGGAGGAGGAGAAAGGACCTGTGGAGTCCATCTTGAGGGAAGCCAACCTGGTGAGGATTAGGTCGAGGTATATATAACACCCCGTACTTTTCAGTACTCAGGTGTTACCATGTGAACAAAGTTTTACAGATGCACGGATAGGATTATCAAAATAAGCTTAACTCTACTATCGAAGCTACATTTTAAAATTGTATCTAGCCAGTGGAAAGAAGGTATCGACCTTAAAATAATCCATCCATTGTTTTTCAAAATATAGTGTCATGTTATCTGGAGGACTTATTTCTTTAGTAAACATAACCATCCACTAGAAACTTATATTATTGGATCATTGTATCCATCGATCCTTACCCTTAGAAATGGGTCATGAACAATACATGATCAGATTATAGGAATTAGGCCTCAAATTCAGCCATAAACCACTAGGCGGATAGTCCTTGGACCCCTAAAACCCTCATATCATCAAAATTCTCAAATATAGGTTGAGATTTGGAGGTATGGCCCACCTGAGACTTGAATCTGCTCCATCCCTTGGGTTGGTCCCAATTCGAGTTGACAAAACATATGGAAGGAATAGATTTGCTGAAATCATCAATATCGGACCCTGGATTGATAGATGCACCATCCATCTAATCTACAGTTATATCAAGTGATCTAACACTTGACTACTACACTTAAATTGCCTGATCAATAGGAGTGCCATTGAGGATCATCTAAACTGGGCTAGGAACCACTCATAATCAAATTTGGGGTCAATCAGACCGTCGAATTAACTCGAATTAACAAAATAATTTGAATTGATCGAGTGTGGCCCACCTAAGCCTGGAATCTGCCTCATCCTTGGCCAGATATCCTAATAGGACCCATAGAACTTGATGAACGGTGCAGATCTGTCAAGATCCTCTGTGTGGACCCCATTTACTGGGGTGCGTGTGCACAATTGGTGCACACTTGCTGTGCATCGAGTCGAGAACCCCGGTCAAATGTCTTTGACCTGAAGAAGAAAGTTTTCTTTCTTCTGTTGTCTTCCTGCCAACGACAACGTTTTAAAAACATTGTTGGTTGCGTTGATCATGGGCCACCAGTGTTTGATCCAAACCGTCTATCTGGTGGAGGCTTTGAATCTGTCCAAACCCCCAAAGGTTCACTCTATGAATTGCTCGTGCGGCTGCACAATCACGGGCGCAAGTTGGTTCTGAAAACAGAAAATTTCTATTTTTCTTGCCTTTCCACGCTGGCAATCCGCGTGAAACTTGCTCCAGAGATCTCAGTCACCCAGTTGAGTGAATCTCATCCCTCCCTTTTAGGGCTTCCTCAGCTATGGCTTGAGTTTTTCTCCCGTCGCCGCTGCCGCACGTTGCACTCGAGTTTGTTAAGTGAAGACGTTGATAACCATCCATCTAGAGGGTCCCACAACAATCACAGGACCTATCCACACCGTCCAAACACATCAGATCACTAGATCACTTGTTCGTTTAAATTTTGTAATGATCGTCCGAGCCTTCTTTTCGGATTGACTAAGAAACCCTTCATCCTTTAATGGGCCCCATTTGTTGATCTAATCTGTTCGTTTCGAGGGCCAGGACCTCAGAAATACATTAGTATAGGTGGACTATCTACATGCAACCAGTTTCATGATAAATCAACAAGGAATGAGAGCCCTCCTTTGAGTTTAAGTCGCAAGCTGCAGCTAATCCTGTGGTTAGCATCCGACATGCTTGGGTTTTCTTAGTTGGCTATAAAAGGCAACTGCTAGGGAAACCCAACTCTAAAAAAAAGGAGAAAAGAAAAGAAAGAGAAAACGAAGGAGAGAAAGGGAGTGGACTGCGGTTGCTATCAACTCGTTGCCACCTCGAGTCACGGACTCGGTCGGACCTCGATGCTGTCTAGTGAGAAAAGAAAAAAGGAAAGAAGAAGAAAATGGAGACAAAGATAGAAAGAAGAGAGAAACGAGAAAGAGGAGGATGCTGTCCTCCTCCTTGCTACTGTTGTCAAGTTTGAACCTTGCATTGAGCTCAATCCCTTCTGGTCATTGCCGCAGGAACGAAACGAGGAAGAAAGAGATAAAGAAGACAGGGGAGAAAAGGAGAGGATGCATGCTGTTGCACCACCCCTACTTGACTCGCTGGGTTGCGAGTTAGGTCTGGTGTGTTAGGGCTGAGTCCAGGCTTGCTCCGGCCATCCCAGAAAAGAGAAAAAGAGGAGAAGATAGATCAGAGAGTGGGGCCGTTTAGCTCATGCAGATCTGCAAGTCGGGTTTGCTAAGTTCGGTGTGCATCAACTCGCTGAGTTGATTGGAATTTCAACGAGTTGAGTTGGGCCTTCACTACCGACACATGGTCTGTTGTTGGGTTGGACAGAAACTCAATCCCATATGCATACGTGAACACTGCTGTTTGTAAGTGCTATGGTCTCATGCTCCTTTGGTTGTCAAATTTTGATGTGTCAAAACATCTATCTGTGTCTTGTGCTTGTATGGTGATTTATATGTATTCAAGACACTGCATAAACACTTCATGACATTATTGAAGTTCAAGAAGCTACAATGTTGAAGTCTCAAGAAGCTACATTATTGAAGTTCAAGAAGCTACAATGTTGAAGTTCAAGTCTTAAGAAACAACTCAAGAAATGACTTCAAGACTAATAAGCAACGCATGAAAGAGTTTTTATGCTGATGAAGATCTCAAGTTTAAAGCTACAACAAGTTCAAGATCTCAAGCCTGATATGGTTCAAAAAAAATCTACATTCGTTGAATGGTTGAAGTTCAATGTCCATACGACATGGTTCAGGTTTGAATGACCTTATATTGACCCTATAAGTAGGTCACTTTGGATACATAAATCAAATGTTTATTTTACATAAGTTTGGTCTATTCTACGACCAGTCCTAGCTCTTGTTCGACCAGTCCTAGCATTGGTTCGACTAGTCCAAGAAATTCCACGACCAGTCCTAAGTTGTTGAAGATTTTCGAAATTTTTTGGTACACCCACGACCAGTCCTGGAGGTCCTTCGACCGGTCGTAGGTGTGGCTTCGACTCGTCCACGACCAGTCGTAGAGCTACGACTCAAAGTCCAGCAACCTAAACTATGGTCCTACGACCAGTCGTAGGTGACCCACGACCAGTCGTAGGCTTGTCACGACCAGTCGTGGAACGACTTTCAAAGATCGCGCTCAATATTTCAAATATCCGTTAGAGCTACGACCAGTCGAAGGTTTCTAAGACCAGTCGTAGGAGCGATTTTTTGCTTCTATAAATTGAAAACGAAATTCAGAGTTTTCACACTTCAACTCGATTCAATTCAAGAAATTTCAAGTGATCACTCTGAGATAAGTCTGTGTTTATTTTAAGCTACATTGTGCTTATTTAATATTCCTTTTTGCTAGCGTATTTAATTTGATTTTGTTTCTGTATTCCAATCCTTTTTTTGAAAAGAGGAATTATCTTATTCCTTCTTCTTGGAATCAAAATCAAATATAGCTACGCCCAACTAGTTAAAATCTAAAATCAATTAGAATTTAGAACCATATGAATGTGAGTATTGGAAATTGAACTTTGACATTCAATCATCTACTCCGATTGGTTCTACCGGGCTGCTACGAAAAGGAGAAATCCAGGTATTTTACAATTCTGTAAAATTTCATTTCTTTTGGTTTTGTTTGAGGTTAAGCCAGAAAAATCTCATTGTATTGGTTATCTGAGGAGAGCCAGAAAACTCAGAAAAGAGGGGTTTTTGAATCGTGTAAGCCCAAGTGAAAAAGACACAATTGTAAAGGTTTTTGGTGAACCTGTGAAAACCTATTTGATAGTGAACGCTAATATCCCCTGTGTGAGGATATTAGGAGTGGAGTAGCTTTCTGTGTGGCTGTTGAAAGACAGTTGGTGCACACACAGGCGAACCACTATAACTCTTTGTCTTGTGGATTGAATGCTTGCTTAATTTTCATATCTTTTATCATTCAATTGTGTGGAATGTACAAGTAGATGTGAATGTTGTAACTATTTACATTTCAAGCAAGTGTGGGGATTGTTGTAATAATTTAGATCTACTTCTTCTGCATTTAATTTCAATTCCTTGCTATTTCATTTACTTCTATTAAAATTGAGTCCTTGATCCAAAAGATGTTCTAGAAATAAGGTTGTCCTACCATAAGCCCTTGTTTATTATGGTGTAAGGTTGTCCTTAGAACTAAATTTGTATCAATCTCTCAATACTTACTTATCAAGGTGATTTAAATTTAGCATTGTGAATTGATTCATAATTGTAAGGCTATTGGTTTACTTTATTTCCGGTGATTTTATTTTAAATTTGGCATAGTCCTATTTACCCCCCCTCCCCTCTAGGACATATAGCTTGGCCTTTTCACTGTTAGTCTTGAGGATCTAGGGACTGAGTTGTGACTGTACAACTGCTGAGTTGTTCCATAGACTCAATGAGTTGGGTTGATTTTTTTGTTGGCGTGGGAAGTCCAGGGATGGAAGAACCATGGGAGAGAGTTACTATGGAGTTTTTGTCGAGTTGTGATGCTTGTATAGATCTTAACTAACTGTCGAGTCGTTTTAGCAAGTCTAGGGTTGCTGTCGAGTTCGGCTGACTCGTCCGCCGTATTGGTTGCTATGGTTCCAGCAAGTTACTGGTCATTTTGTTGTTGTTTTATAGAGTTTGGAAGGAGGAAGAGAAAGGAAGAAAGGAAAAGGGAGAAGAGAGACTGAAAATGTCATTGGGTCGAAACCGAGGGGACTCAGTTGGGCCCATTGAGTCCTAGGGTCGCGACTGAATCCACACCTTACTGGTCGACCTAGACCCAAGTTGCCAAGATAAATTATCTAGTCGAGGTAAATCGTGACCCGTTTCCTTTGCTTGTTATTGAGTTCACTCGGTGAGATTTCACTGAGCGTATTGACCCTAAAAGTCAAGTACTAATCATTTTTCATGATATTTTGATTGTGTAGTGGTCGCATAATTATTGATTATGTTTGACACTATCAAGCTACAGTCGAACTATCTGACAGACCACACAACTAGGTTGCTTGATTGAGGGAGTACTCACCATTTGAGCTTCCTACTTAAATTCATCAATCTAGACATAGATGATACCTTGATTTCTCTTATTGAGTTACTTATCTTACTATATGAATATGCTAATCTATCGTGAAATTTATTCCTATGTTAGATAATGGATGTCTCTTTAATTACAGCAATTATAAATGATTTGATGATAACATGCTATCTTTAATTGTACATCTGTTAATTAACTGTATGATTGTTGTTTGCGATTATTTGATGGATCGAATGAAACTTGTCATGGTCTTACCATCTTGCGGTACATATTTGACTTACGTGGCTTGGATCGCACATCTGCCATACATGGCTTGGATCGTACATTGCCTTACATGGCTTGGACCGCATATCTGGCCTACGCGGCTTGGATCGCTTATTTGCCCTTCGTGGCTTTGATGGAACATTGACACCATTTTGTGGCTTGTTGGTTATATTCTCATATCTTTGTAATTTTTGGGTCATTATGCGGAGTTCGTTATGATCTCTAGGTGGAGCTGAAGTTCGTTTATCGATTTTCTAGCCATCTTACAGAGTTCATACGATTTTCGAATGATGCGGGAGTTCCTATGTTGATTCTGTCTTCATCTTACAGTGTTCAGTTGTATGGTGATTTTCGGGTGGAGCTGAAGTTCACTTATCGATTTTCTAGCCATCTTGCGGTGTTCACATACATACAATTTTCGGGTGAAGTAGAGGGTTGTATGTTGGTTTCCTAGCCATCTTGCGGTGTTCAGTCGTACTGTGATTTTCGGGTGAAGCGGGAGTTCGCTTATCAATTTTCTAGCCATCTTGTGGTGTTTACCTACGATATGATTTCTGGGTGGTCTAGAGTTTGTATGTTGATTGTCTCTTCATCTTGCGATGTTCAGTCGTACTGTGATTTCCGGGTGGAGCGGGAGTTCGCTTATTGATTTTTTAGTCATCTTGTGGTGTTCATGTACGATATGATTTTCAGGTGAAGTAGATGTTTATATGTTGTTCTTTCTTCATCTTGCGGTGTTCAGTCGTACCATGATTTTTGGATGGAGCGGGAGTTCACTTATTGATTTTCTAGCCATCTTGTGGAGTTCACGTATGATATGATTTACAGGTGAAGTAGAAGTTTAAAGCTTAAATTTCTATTCACCTTACAGAGTTCACTTGTACTTCGATTTTCTAGCCATTTTACGGAGTTCGCGTACAATATGATTTTCGAGTGTAATAGAAAGTTGTATGATTGATTATTTGACTATCTGGACACATTCACTTGCATTGTGATTGCTATTATATTTTGCTTATGATGAGATTATGTTGATTGACTTAATTTTTGAGTATATGATCATGAATATAAATTGCGCTGCTTAATATATCCATTCTTATGACTTGTGATCTATTCTAGATTATAAATGATGAGTGTGTAATCTTAGAGGGTACTCCTCACTGCGATAGCCATTGACACTATCAAACCATAACAGTTGATACAGGTGTAGAGTGAGCCGATGCTATTCACTGGGTCGCTAGAGCAGATCGAGTAGCTGAGGAACTAGACGGGGTCCCCGCGACTCATATTGAACTCCACCATTAGATGATAGATTCATGTTTTCGTTTAATGAATTTTTGTTATTTGGATTGTATAAGTCCGGTATGGGCACTATATTTAGATTTTTATGGTGTTTCAAATATTTTCATACAATGCATGGTTTACTCTAGCTACGTTTGTTGCTAACTCTGATTAATGACAAAGCGGTTTAAATTTACACTGAATTTTAAAGGCTAACACTCAGGTTTTTAGAAAATGAGTCATATACTCGGGTTTCGAAAACTGGGGCGTTACAATATCACATACCTGACTCGGTGGTGCTCCGAGTCCTCTCATCGGGCAAGCTTCCCAATAA
Organism: Magnolia officinalis; assembly: GCA_021015155.1. NCBI lineage: Eukaryota > Viridiplantae > Streptophyta > Magnoliopsida > Magnoliales > Magnoliaceae > Magnolia > Magnolia officinalis. The sequence goes on from JAJHSJ010000006.1 coordinate 61,769,963, forward strand.
CCCCTCCACGGGAGAGGTGGACATTTTCCAAGTCACCCTCCAGTGTGGCCTTAGGCTCCCTCTCCAAAGGATAGTAAGGCGGATGCTCTCGCATCTGGGGATGGCTCTAGGATAGCTGATCCCCAATGTGTGGAGAGCATTGGTCAGATGCTTTGTCATCTGGTTCGATCTTGACCAACCCGAGCTGACCATGGACGAATTCCTCCATATGTACCAAGTGAAAACCAACCCTCTACATGATGGCTGGTACTACTTTTCTTCCTAGCGGGGAACTGGTAAGACCTTAGTCACGGATGTCCCGACCTCCAATAAGAACTGGAAGAACAAATGGTTTTGGGCTTCAGGAGATTGGGAAGTGCTAGAAATGGTCGGGCTTCACTCTTGGGTCCCGACTTCCTTCTCTGATCCAGGTCAGTATCGTCCGGACTTAGTTTATCTCCCCTTTTTTAGTACTTGGTCATCTTCGGTACTTTGACTTGGTCATATATACTTCCTTTTGTAGTTATTCCTAAGTTCCATTCCATGCTTAGGCCTGAAGCTCTTGCTCGAATTGCTAGAGCAAGTTTGCTAGAGGAGGATGTGAGATCTTGTCGGAGGCTCCTTTAACCCGAGCTCTTACTCAAGTCAGGCCTTGACTCTGAACTAACGGGTACAAGTCTTGATCGACCTTAGGACTTTAGAGACTTCATGAATTTGTTGCTAACTTTTTATTTTCGTTGGTGCAGACATGCCTGAAGCTTGGCCAGCCGTGAAGCGCAGGGCACCTCCTCTTGGGGGTGTGGCCTCGAAGAAGAAGAAGAAGACGACCTCTAAGAGCAAAGGGAAGGTTGGCCCTTCGCCCTCTGTGGTCTTGGAGGTCGAGCACGAGGCACCGACCTCAGTGCCCATGTCCACCGTGTCTGAAGGGGTCGCTGGGACGACCTCACTCGAGGAAACTCGTCCTGTGGATGTCCAGGAGGTGGCGGAGACCTCTACAGAGCTTCCTACACCCCAAGTGAGGGGCTCATCGGTTGGTAGCGAGAGTCGGGGTGCTCTTAAGTTCGCGAGAAGGACTTTGGAGCAACTTCTGCCCTAGGTGGAGCATCATGTTTCCAACGCTGAATGCACTCATTGGCTAAACGCGCCACCAGAAGGAACCATCAGCCAGTTGGCAAAGACTTCTTCGGGGTAAGCTATTCTTAAGCTGTCGTTGCTTTGTTTTTGTCCCGTTCTGATATTTCTATTCTCTTGTTTTGGCAGTTCGGCCCTTACTTGCTAAACATTCATCGTGAAATTTTGCATCTATGAGAGGAAGTGAAGGAGGCAGAAGTAGGACAGCTGTGGAAAGGGGTCGAAGCCGACCGATCCTGTCTCGAGGCCGAGCGATCTCGCCTCGAGACCGAGCAACTTCACTATACCATGGAGACATGGGCAATGGAGTCGACGACTGAGCTGGAGGCAACTAGAAGCTGTTGGCCGAGGCTTCAGAGAGGGTGGCGAGGTGGAAGGCTGATAATGTCGGGATGCACCGCACCTTGTAGGTGAAGCTCATGGAGGCCCAGACAGCTATCTCCTCAGCTCGGGCAGCTGCTGTCAAGGAGTTTAAGTCCTTTGAGTTGTTTGTGGAGGACACGAACACTTTGTACAGCGCTGGCTACGAAAAGTGTCTCGAGGATGTGAAGGAAGCGCATCCAGAGCTTAATCTCTCGACCTTTAAGGAGGCCGACTCTGACTTTGAGGCATCTCTCTAGGAAGCACTTACCGAGCAGCCACCCGAGCCCTAGTAGCCAGCTCCTTATATTTTCCTTTTTTTTTTTATGGTTTCTCCCTTTCTTTTTTGTAGACCTGATGTATTATGCTCTCCAGAGCTTTATCAATACAATCAAGTTTTTATCATTTTGTTCGTGTATAAGTTTTTCTAAATAGGTAGGTTGATTCTTCGACCCATTAGTTGTTATAATCATCGTATATCCGACCCTTTTGTTAAGGGTCGAGCAGTCAGTTTAGGCTCTTTTTCTCCTTGTATCAGGGGAGCCCTTAGTAGTTCTTCGTAGGTTGGACACGTGAATGACGGTAACACATGGCTCAACCTCTTCTTGGAGGGTCGACCCATTAATAGGGGCTGTTCCACCTAAATGCCATGGGAAGCCCTCAGTAGACGTCTAGTAGATGATCATTTGTAGATATAGAAGTAAAAGGTAGACTTCAGGGTTTTATTACAATAGTTCAAATGTGGATTACACATAATAGATTTTGTACTCGGGACAGGTCGGCCCTCTAGGCGTAGTAGATTTTGAGGTGTTTGACGTTTCATGAATGTGACAAGAGCCGATCTTCCAAGTCCTTGAGTCGATACGATCCAGGTCGGCTTGTACTCGTTGCTACATAAGGTCCTTCCCAGTTTGGTCCCAAGGTTCCTGAGTCGGGTTCCTTAGTGTTTTGAAAGGTTTTGCGGAGAACTAGGTCTCTAGCTTGAAATCTCCTTGTCTTTACTTTGGAGTTGTAGAAACGGGCGACCTGCTATTGCTGGATCACGCTCCTGACCTGTGCTTACCCTTTTCTTTCCTTGATAAGGTTGAGGTCTAGTGCCATTAGCTTAGCATTTTATTGTTCGTCGTATGAGAATGTCTGAGCTATTGGAAGTCCCATTTCGACCGGGGTAATGGCTACGACCTCAAAGGTTAAGGAAAAGGGAGTCTCCCCAGTGGCTGTTCGGGCGGTTGTTTCGTATGCCCAGAGAATGTGGGGGAGCTCTTTAGCCCATGACCCTTTGACTTTCTCGAGCTTCGTCCGGAGGTGGTTTTTAATGATTTTGTTGATCGCCTCGACCTGTCCATTGGCCTGTGGATGCACGACGATGAATAAACATTTTGGATTCTAAGGTTCTCACACATACCTTAGAATTGTTTATTGTCAAATTGATTTCCATTGTCTGAAATGATCATGCGAGGGACCCCATACCTACACACGATGTTCTTCTAGACAAATCCATGATTTTTTGCTCGGTAATCTTCTCCAGGGGTTCGGCCTCGGCCTGTTTAGTAAAGTAATCGATCGCAATCACTGTGAACTTGGTCTGTCCTTTGCCGGTCAGCAGGGGGCCGATGATGTCGATTCACCATTGGGCGAACGACCATGGTTCGACCATAAGGGTCAGCTGTTCGTTGATGCTTGGTTCGGTAAGGAATTCGATTGAGATCGACCTTAGAATATCATCTTCGATTGCAGTAGCCAACTTTGCCAACATGTCTGCTTTAAAGTTTTCTACTCAAGGAATTAGGCCGATGTTGCATTTCTGGAACCTGTTGATCATTTCTTCGGCTTTTAGTAGGTAGGCTTTCATGCATTCTTTTTTGGCCTGGTACTCGTTGGCTATCTTATTAACAACGAGCTGTGAGTCACTGTAAACTTCAAGATGCTAGGCTCCCATGGCGGCCGCTAACCTAAGCCCGGCTAGCAGCGCTTCATACTCTATGACGTTGTTGGATGCTTGGAATCCAAATCTTAAGGCATATTGCACGCATGTGTGATATAGAGTTTCTAGAACTATACTGACCCCGCTAGCTTTAGAATTGGATGAGCCATTGACATATAACATCCAGGTTGATTGGTCAGACTCGACCACGGTTAGCTCGGGCGAATTGCTTGGACCAGATTTCGGCTCAGGCTGAATGCTCGGGTTGGATCTTTGATCGTGCTCAGGGACGAGTTCGGCAATAAAGTCGACCACTAATTGGCCTTTGATTGCTGTTTGGGGCTGGTACTTGATGTCGAACTCACTGAGCTCGATTGCCCATTTTGTCAACCTCCCGAGGCTTCAGGCTTCTGTAGCACTTGGTGGAGAGGTTGATTAGTCGGAATGATAATGGTATGGGCTTGAAAGTACGACCGTAAGCGTCAGGATGAAATGACTAGAGCCAGCGCTAGTCTCTCCATGTATGGATACCTGGTCTTGGCAGAGACCAGGGCCTTACTAACGTAATATACCAGGAGTTGTTTCCTTTCATGTTCCTTAATCAAGGTCGAAATAACTGCCATGGTTGAGACTGCCAAGTACAGCAACAACGGTTCTCCTTGCTCGGGATTTGAGAGTAACGGTGGTGACCCCAGATACTGCTTGAGTTGTTGAAAAGCAAGCTCGCATTCTTCCAACCATTCCACCATTAGTTTCCCTTTCAATTGCTTGAAGAAATTAAGACACTTATCTGTAGCTCGAGACACGAAACGAATCAGTGCAACAATCCGTCCTGTAAGGCACTGGACTTCTTTCGTCATCTTTGGGGAGCTCATATTAAGCAGAGCTTGGATTTTATCAGGGTTTGCTTTGATTCCTCTCTGACTGACCAGGAATATGAGGAATTTTTCAGAGCTAACTCCGAAGGTGCACTTGCTCAGATTTAGTTTCATCTGGTATTCTCTAAGGATTACAAACATCTCTTTGAGGTCAGATACATGATCTATAGCCTTAATGCTCTTGACGAGCATGTCATCTACATAAACCTCCATTGATCACCCGATTTGGCAGGCGAACATCTTGTTGACGAGCCTTTGATACGTGGCTCCGACGTTCTTTAACCCGAAAGGCATGACTCTGTAACAGTAGAGGCCTTTGTCGGTGATGAAAATCGTCTTCTGCTTGTTGTATGGGTGCATCACAATTTGGTTATAGCCTGAATAGGCATCCATGAAGCTCAGCAGTTCATGTCTTGCCGTGTTATCAATGAGCTAGTAGATTCCAGGGAGAGAAAAACTATCTTTGGGTAGGCTTTGTTCAGGTTGGTGTAATTAACACAGACCCGCCACTTCCCATTGGACTTTTTAACCAAAACCACGTTAGCTATCCAGTCCGGATAGTACATCTCCTCTATGAACCCATCTTTGAGGAGCTTTTCAACTTCTTTTCCAATTATGGCGTATCATTCGAGATCGAGCGGCCTATGTTTCTATTGAATTGGTCGGTGGTCGAGATCGACGTTCAGCCTGTGGACGATGACCTTCGGGTTGATGCCAGGCATATCTTGATGAGAACATGCGAATACATTGGTGTATCGCCGAAGGAGGTCCATAATTTTTTCTCGTAAAGAAGGTGCCAGGGATGACCCGATCTGAACTGTCAAGTGGGACGAGCGCGAGGTCCTCCATGGGACATCCCCTTTCATTTAAATCTTCTCGGGGATTGAGCGAGGTGATCATCATTGTTTGATGCTGAGCTTTCAGTGCCATGGTGTAACATTGCCGAGCTTCGTATTGGTCCCCCTTAACCAGTCCAAGACCATGCTCGGTTGGGAACTTCATCATTATGTGATACGTCGAGACTACGACTCGCAGAGCGTTGAGGGAAGGTCGGCCGAGAATTGCATTATAGACGATGGACAGTCTACCACTAAGAAGTCGATCATGGTGGTTACCTTGTTCTGCCCGTCTCCAGCAGTGAGTGGGAGCTGTATCGAGCCTTCTGATGTGACTCTGTTTCCTACAAATCGGAGCAGGGGAGTTTTAACGACTCGGAGTCGAGACCGTCCAACTCCTATCTTGTCGAACGGATTGACGAAGAGGATGTCGGCCGAGCTTCTAGTGTCCACCAGGATTCGAAACACTTAGCGGTTAGCTATAGTCATTGTAACCATAAGTGCATCATCACAGGGATGATGGACTCCTCGGGCGTCCTCTTCGGTAAAGGTCAGACCTCAAGATGTTACTTTTTTCTCTTTCAGGAGTTAGCTGGTGGCAAGGATCTGATGTTGCGAGCTGGAGTGGTTGATATTACTTATGTAAGCCCTTCGAGCTCAGTTAGAGTCCCCTCCACCGGCCGATCCACCGAAGATAGTGCGTGTTCACAACCCCAAGTGTAGGGTCGCGATGTAGTAATAACTCGGTGAGAGCGAGGTCGAATCCACAGAAACTAAACTTGTACGTATTCTGAAAATAATTAGAACTAGAACTAGAATAAAATCTAAATCTAAATCTGGAATAAATGAGAGTAATTGTGAATAATGTTGATTACAACTATCAATTGGAATGTGGGAATTAGGGTGCCAAGGATCCACTTATAGCTATCAAGATGCTACCTTACTTTGATTTAAGAAAGAAAATTGGAATTGGAGTCCTATCCTATCCAATTGGAAGATGAAGCAATTAAATCAAATCTGAACTTTTCATTGACCTAGCCACATATGAAGGAGTGTTGTGATGATTGGAAGAGATTGCATCATCCTACCATGCCCAGGAGATGATGGTGAACAACAGGATTTACCAATCTCACAATCTCAAAACAGGAAAAGAAGATATCTAAAGCTATCACAATATTTATTGTAATTTGAATCATAATAAATCATAGAAAATTGAAAATATTCCTTAAATTTAAACTAGAAATCAATGAGGTTTAATAATAAAAGAAAATCATCATAACACGCTACAAGCTTCACCTCGTAGCCCTAGCTAAAAGGTTTAGCCAACCATAGACATGATTAGATCTAAAACCCTAAAAGAAAACGTTAAAAATAAAAAAGGAAAGAAGAAAAACTCTTGGGAGGCTGCTTCACCATTTGACTCTGCTTCTTAAAACCTAATTCATGTTTAGAACTCCTCAAAGAACCTATATTTATAGCCTTTGTTCGGCCATCTTTGAAAACCGTCTCAAATTTACGCACTCCGCATAACGTGTTCGATGTCATCGAACAACCTTTGATAATGTAACTTGAATTCGGAAGTCGTGCCTTTTCGCACTGCGTAACGTCTTTTGCACTGCATAACTCTTCTTGTCATCGAACATAACTTTGATGTCATCAAACAACCTTCAATGTCATCGAACGGTGTTCGAGTAATCGAGAATGTGTCCAGAGTGTTCCAGCGAGTTGCTCCAGAAATCCACGAAAATCTAGATGACATCGAACTATCTTCAATTTCATCGAGCAGGTCTTCGAGCAATCGAACAGAGCTTCAACGTTATCAAGAACTGTATCCAATTTGTCCAGCAACCAACTTGATTTTCATGTAATCCTTCAATGTCATCGAACACTGGCTTTGATGTCATCGAACGGTAGTCGATGACACAGACAGTGAAGTTCAAATGCTGTGAATTTCTACTCTTTGCACTTTCGACTTCCTTCCTTCTCCACTTGGTTTCCTTGAATCTTGGGGTCTTGAAATCTTTAATCTTAGTCTCTTAAGATCCATCCCTTGCCTTGGTGATTCTTAAGCATCAAATCCATGCTTTTAACATTCTTTTTAATCCAAGTTCTCAGATTTACCTTGCAATACAAACATGTATCAAATATACCTATTAAGTATTATCATGTTCATGTTCATAAAACCAAGATATAAATAGGGGGAAATATGCAATATTTGACACTCAACACACCCTCAAACTAGCATTTTGATAGTTTCGTGCAAAACATGCATGACGTAATCTTTAATTTTCAATGTTCAAACCTTTTTTAGAAAATAATCTTTTGTGCAAACAAGTATGACTGAGTATAATTCAAAGAAGCAAGAGTGAAAATTTGAAAACCTAAAGCCGAATCACATGAGCGATCAATCAAATAAGTTCTTTATTAATTACTTAGGAGTATAAGTTCACATACAAAGTTTTTCAATGTGCTCAGTAGATTTCAACTTACTTTCCATAGAAGTACTATCATTTCATAATGTTAGCCATGCTCATCACCTCAAGATGATTGAATAATCAAGAACTGATTCCGAATTTATCCCATTTTCATTCTTTTTCCAGTTTTTGATTTTACATCGACAGTCACTTTTATTTATTCATTCTTTCAGTCTTTTCATTCTCTTCATTCTTTTCTATTCTTTTCATCATACAAGGCCTTTTTGTCGATCTCTCTATTTTTTTAACTGGTTCTTTTCATCTTTTTAAGGTGGGTAGAATTCTCCAAACTTAATTCTCAACATCTATAAATGATTCACATGCTAACAATCAGAAATTCTAACACAATTCATAGAAAATAAATTGCCTGTGTCTTGTGATTTAGGTCAACATGATATTCAAACTTCCTCTTAATCAATTAGATGAAGGAACTTAAGTAGTAGTCTACTCAGTTGATCAAACTCCAACAATTCAAAGTTCAATCTCTATCTTATCATCATACTCAAAACATTCTTAATTACACAAGCAATTGCATTCCAAATAGTTCTTTTACTTGAAAAATTAAAAAATTTCAAAACTTTTTACTCAAAGACTAAGAAAAAACTGATTAGTTTACCTAATCCACACCCTCCAACCTAAAATCTATATCGTCCTCAATGTAAAAGATATAAGCATGCAATGCATATGAGACAATGAAAAGAAAGGAGTAGTGATGGAAAGGTAGTACCTGAAGAAGGAGAATTAAAGCTTTTCCAAAGTTCTCAACATGTTGATGGGTTAGCATGAAGACTAAACTTATGGAAAAACAAACTATCCTAAACCTAAATCCTATGAGAGCAATAAACCTAACTATACCTCCATCAGACTAGAAGCTCAATCCTGATACACAGGATCAATTAGAGGTATGGACATATCCTCCGAATCAAACTTCTCAACAAATGGCTTTAGACGATGTCCATTTACTTTGAAAATATTGTCATTCGTCTGATTCTTTATCTCAACGGCCCCATGAGGATATACATTAGTAATAGTGAAAGGGCCTGTCCAACGAGATCAAAGCTTATCCGAAAAAAGATGTAATCGAGAATTGTATGGAAGGACTTTTTTACCAGGTGTGAATAATTTCCGAAGGATGTTCCGGTCATGAAATACCTTCATCCAGTCCTTGTAAATTCTCGAGTTCTCATAAGCATCGTTCTGAATTTCTTCAAGTTCATTCAATTGAAGTTTGCACAATGAGCCAGCGTTGTCCAAGTTAGCCCAGTAGACTCTATGTTCTAACTCCACAAGCAAGTGGCAAGGTTTCCCATAGATAAGTCTAAATGGAGACATTCCAATGGGAGTCTTAAAAGCTATACGGTAAGCTCATAAAACATCAGTCAAGCGGATTGACCAATCCTTACGGTCAGGGTTAACTATTTTTTTCAGAATTTGTTTAATTTTTCTATTGAAAATCTCAGCTTGCCCGCTTGTCTGTGGGTGGTATGGAGTGCTCACTTTATAAGAGATGCCATATTTCTTCATTAAGTTATCGAATGGCCTATTATAAAAGTGTAACCCTCCATCACTAATGATGGTTCGAGGTGTTCCAAACCGGGAAATGATGTTTTCTTTTAAGAATCTAATGACTATTTTATGATCATTATTCCGGTACGGGATCACTTCGACTCACTTAGTGACATAGTCTACTCCCAACAATATGTAGATTTTTCCAAAGGATTAGGGGAATGGCCCCATGAAATTGATGCCCCAGTAATCAAATGCTTCAATGATGAGAATTGGGTTTAATGGCATCATATTTCGACGGGACAATCCTCCCAATTTCTAACAACGCTCATAAGCTTTGCAAAACTCATGAGTATCTTTGAACATAACGGGCTGATAAAAGCTGCACTGCAGAATTTTGGCCGTGGTCTTTTTAGCAGAAAAGTGACCACCATAAGTCTGAGGGTGATAAAATGAGATAACACTCTGACTTTCATTATCTGGCACTCATCTCCTTAGAATTTGGTCTAGGCAATATTTAAATAGATAAGGATCATCCCAGAAGAACTTACGTACCTCGGCGAGGAACTTTTTCCTATCTTGCGCAGTCCAATATGTTGGTGTGAAACCTGTGGCAAGATAATTCGCAACGTTAACAAACCAAGGTAATTGGGAGAGTTTAAACAATTGTTCATCAGGGAACATGTTGTTTATCGGTGTTAGTTCAAGGGAATCAGGAAGATCAAGCCTAGAGGATGGTTGGCCACTACGTTCTCTACTCCAATTTTATCTCATATTTTTATGTCGAACTCTTGGACTAGAAGGATCCATCTTATCAAGCGGGGCTTTGCATCATTCTTAGAAAGGAAGTACTTCAACACCACATGATCAGTGTAAATGATGATCTTAGATCCGATCAAGTAGGACTTAAATTTGTCCAAAGTGAACACTACAGTTAAGAGCTCCTTCTCCGTAGTAGAGTAATTTATTTGGGTAGAATTTAGAGTTCTACTTGCATAGTGAATTACATAGGGCTTCTTTTATTTTCTTTGGCCTAACACCACCCCAATAGCATAGTTGGATGCATTGCATATAATTTCAAAAGGGATGCTCCAATCAGATGGTTGCATGATAGGAGAGGTAGTCAACATAGCCTTGAACTTAGTAAAAGCTTCTCGGCATTGCTCAGTCCACTCGTATGGTGCATCCTTTTAAAGTAGATTGCATAAAGAACGAGAGAGATGACTAAAGTCTTTTATGAATCGTCTAAAAAATTTGGCGTGTCCTAAGAAGGATCGCACATCACGTATGCTCTTGGGTGGAGGTAGGTTAAAGATAAGATCTATTTTAGCCTTGTCTACCTTAATTCCCTTGGATGAAATTATATGTCCAAGCACTATTCCCTTGGGAACCATAAAATGATATTTCCCTCAATTCAAAACCAAATTCTTTTCTTCACATCGCTTTAGCACATTTTAAAGATTTTCCAAACACTTGTTGAAGGATGGATAAAAAACAGAGAAGTCGTCCATGAAGACCTCTAAATATTACCCCACCATGTCAGAAAATATCCTCAACATGTATCGTTGAAAAGTGGCGGGGGCATTACATAGTTCGAATGACATCCTTCGGTAAGCAAACGCGCTAAAGGGACATGTGAATGTTATATTTTCTTGATCTTCAAGGGCTATCTCTATCTGATTGTAGCCCGAATAGCCGTCAAGGAAGCAATAGTAAGAGTGACCAGCTAACGTTTCCAAAATTTGATTGATGAAGGGCAAAGGAAAGTGGTCCTTCCTTGTGACAGTATTTAACTTCCTGTAGTCAATGTACATTCTCCAACCAGTAACGACTTTAGTTGGCACGAGTTCATTGCCAGCATTGGCTACGATGGTGATTCCGGACTTCTTAGGAACTACCTGAGTTGGACTCACCCATTGTCTGTTGGATATAGGGTATATGATACTCACATCCAACAGCTAAAGTACCTCAGCCTTAATCACTTCCTTCATGTTTGGATTTAATCGATGTTGTGGTTATCGGGAGGTCTTTGCATTGTCCTCAAGATAAATGCGGTAAGTACAAATCAAAGGGTCAATTCCCTTAAGGTCTGCAATCAACCATCCAAGGGCTCCTTTATGCTCAATCAAAGTGGAAATAAGCTGTAATACCCCGTACTTCCAGTACTCAAGTGTTACCATGTAACCCAATTTAATATAAACACAAGTCTAGCTTAAATAAACCCTCACGTTCATTCTAGCCTAAATCCAACCCTTGAAAACAGTCCCAATCCATACATCCATCCATCAATTTCTAAGATGGATCACCATACCACCAGAGATACCTATTTTGAGGATTCCAAATTCACTAATAGACAAACCTAACCGTACATCATCTAATATGAGAGCTAGATTAATGGACCTTGTGCTTAAATAAATAAACGAACAAATAATCCTATGATTAGAATCTGGATCATGATGATATGCCAAAATACACCTATTTAGTACAACTAAATCACATAAAGTAAGTTAGGGATCAAGGTCACATGATCCACCATTCATCAGGCTACAACACCTCATTGGAATCTCCACCCTTAAATCAAGTGATCCAACCGTAGAATTACTTGAACCATCATGATGTCGAGGATAGGGAATTAGATGATCACTTGGAGCGGCCCACTCTTACGCTCAATAATCCTAAACTAAGGTATGTAGCACAAAGTGTAGGTCCCACATATTGAAAATATGGACTAGGAATAATAATATACTAAAAGGTAAATGAATAACAATGCACAGGTAATGATAATAGTATCATTATTACTAAAATATTTAAATAGTCTAAAAATCATAGGATGAACGACCCTAATCACTTTCAGGAAGTAGGCCCTACAATTTAATTCAGAATAATAATAATAATATTATTATTAAAATTAATAATAATAATAATAATTATTATTATTATACAAAACCATGGGACAAATAGTACTAGGGCTAGTGATATATGAGGAAAGCCTTACAAATGGCCCATTAGGATCTTTTAACCATTGACGTCCAACTTTGGAATCATCCGACCATTAGATTGACGGGAAAGCACCATTAGGACTACAAATCACGTTGTGGGCCCCACCTAGGCATTTCATCGGGTTGATATTTAGTTAAGGACCCTAAATAAGGCCTTCTAAGATGAATGGACGTTGCAGATTAGTCACAAACATCGCGGTGGGCCCCACACATGGTTTGAGTGCACCTAGTGCACCCGTACCCGCCATGCACCGGGCGTGCCGGCTCAGTCAGCAACAACTGACCTGAAATTTTCAAAAAAAGAGAGATATCTCTCTCTTGTTTTCTACAAGCGGACGGATGAATGTATGTTCTCTTGATCAGTGGCCCAGCTGCACCGGCCCTATGGACGATCCAAGCCATCCACCGTGTTCAGGGCTTGGGCTCGACCGAAACCTTACTCATCTCACACGTTGGGATGCACGTGCGTGGGCACAATCTTCGCTGCAAACAGGTTCTGAAAACACTTATTTCCATAAATGGAAATTATTCTCTGTGCAAACACGCTGTTGATCCGCGTGAGAGGTGTTTGGCACGATCTAGAATGTCCAAACAAGCGAAATCTCGGCCGTTCATGGCTTACGGTTTTCCTAGCAAAACCACTACCAGTTTCCATCCTACCCATCGGATTTGAAAACAATTTTAGCTAGAGCAAATCCAGACCGCTTATTACTAATCTGATGGCTCTGGGATGTTAGGGTGAGCAAATAAAGATGGGAGGATTGATCAACAATGGATCCAAACCCAATCCTTGCGGTTGCACTCAAAACTACCGTTTCCTTCTATCTTCGAACCCACCGACCCATCCTCCTTGAAGCTTCAATGAAGCTTGTTTACAAGCTTTCTAGAGCCCATACGAACCTTCTGTAAGGGGCAGATTGGAGGAAAACCGTCCGGGTGAGATTCTGCCATTGACGGCCATGTCGTCTTCACCAAACCGCTGGCTCACTCGGACTCTGTCAAACTGAGTCTTAATCTTGTTAGACACGTCAGAAAGGAAGAAAAAGAAGAAATAAGGAAGAAGAGAGAAAGAAGAAGTATAGAGAGAGAGAGTGGCTGCACAACAACCCGAACTGAACCGAATCGAGCCGAGCTTGGGCCGAGTAAGGCTGGGCTTGACCTACATTGCTGGGTTGAGTCCAGAGGTTTTTTGGACCTCTCTAAGAAAGAGGAAAAGAAGATGGCAATGAAGAAGGATGAGGGAGAGTTGGTGTAGAACTGCTACACTAGGCCACTCAGGCTGAGTCTTCCACCCGTGCCAAGTTTAGAGTTGAAGCCAGCCCTATCTGGCTGAGTAGAAAGGAGGATCCGGAGGTGACTCAACACCGAGCCAAGCTGAGCACGGTTGTTGGTTGCTGTTATGGGTAGATGGGAAGTAGAGAAGAAGAAGAAAGCAAAGAGAGAAAGAGGAAGGGAGAAGAGAGAGTACAACACTGCACCGAACCGACGCGAACTGAGTCGCTGGACCGAGTCAGATTTCACTTGGTGCCCACTGTTGGCCGTTTCCAGTAGGGAGATGGGAAAGGAAGAAAGAAAAGAAAGAGGAAGATGGAAAAATGAAGAGAGAAAGGAGGGGATGGGTACACTGTTGCACCAATTCGAACCTAGTCGAGTTTGGGTCGACTCGTTGCTAGGATGTTGGCTGGCGAGTTGGGCTATATGCAGGATCAGTTGGGCGTGAGCCTGGTCCAGTCTAGCAGAAAAGAAAAGAGTAAAAGAAAAGAAGAAGAACAGAGAAGAGAAGAAGGTGGGCGGTTAAGTGGAGCTGAGTCAACTCGACTCGAACCGAGTCGATTAAGGTGAGTCCACGTCTCTCCTCCATATCGAAATTCTTTCGATTGTAATTTTCATTTTTTCCATTCTGTCATTATTAAGATGATGAATATTAGGAATGATTAACAGTTAATAAATTATCTATATTGATATTAGTATTACATATAAAACAAAATTATCATTGTTAACTAATAGTATTTTGTCATCATTAATAGTAGGTCTTAGTATTTATTTATTATCATTAGTATTACTATGATATTTGCAATTATATAGCATGATTAACCATTAGAAGATTATTCATGCTTATATTAGTTATTATGAATAAACAAAAGATTTTATAGTTATTAAATATTATCACTTTATTTATCATGCTATCATTGATAGTAGATTATACAATTTGATACCATCATAATGATTATCATTGCTGCGATGGCTAACATTAATTGTAACATTGATGTTAATAAATATTTTATAACTATTAAATTAACATTAAAATAAATTACACATCACTAGGGTTCAACCTTAAAAATCTAGCCTATACCTAAACTTTAGGATAAAATCCTAGACCTAAGTGACCTAAACTATGGGTCAACACTTTAAACATAAAAAGTGAGTTCAGTTTGGATCTAATGGTATGATTTCATAAATTATGATAGGATCCAAGTCTAAGGGTGCGCGTGCTTCCTAATAACATTGGAAGGCGAGTCGACAAATAAGGTGATGACTTCTTCCCCTTGAGCTTTCCATTTCCCCATTAGCTTAAGTATAGTTTTATTTTAATTTAAATTGATAATTGATATCTCCATCTTATAATCACATGTGTAATTGTTGGCATCAAATTGCTAGGTTTTATGCTTAATATTTATCCAGCATATAATCTCATGCTTGTGGATTATTTGTGGATTGCTTATGGAACTTAATCTGGTACATCAGTGGAAAACCCCCACCTATAAATGTACACCCATACTTGGGATGTAACCCGACTGGTTGTGATTGTAATGGACCTTCGGCTTAGTGGTTATTGAGTGATGGTTTAAATTGATCAATGATGTGGGCCTACCATCTAGGGTTGTTGTGTCCAATGGTTTTAAGGATGGTTTTTTATCGCATGGTTTCGATATTCACCCTACGTGGCTTAGTTATACTAATCGCCTTATGTGACTTTGTTTTGATATTCGCCATACATGGTTTTGTTTTGGTACTTGCCCTAGATGGTTTCAAAGTTTTATTCTATACAACTTTGTGGTGGTAAGCCCCATATACTGTAATATGATTGGCCACTAGTCGACGGGTTCCCATTAAATATCCTAAGATGGTAGTCTCATAAGCCGGGGATGGTGGTATGGGACCTATGCCCAAGCTGTAAGCCTACGCTGGTGACGAGTCCCCGTAGTGACCTTGAGCTTGTTTAAATTGGCTGATTGTAACTAGACTAATAATGGTTTGGCTAATCACGCATACATGCACAGACCAACGTCTATCGCTATCTTACGTGATGTACGTATTTTGTCTGACTAGATGATCATTCCCAGGTCGATGATTGTATGGGTGACGAGCTCATTGTCCGCACGGATGAGCATCCCCGGGGTGATGATTGCATTCACGCATACATACATCTAATAAGACCTGCATCATGTATTGTTTTGGATGGTTTGTTTTATAACTATGCTTACCTAATACGGTGGTGTGTAATCTTGAGGGAAATTCACACTGAATTGGCCACTCATCCATCATATATATAACCGTATAGGTAGCACAGGTGGCTTAATTGATTTTCAGTTTCAGACTGATGAGGAGCAGAGTACCACTGTTGAAGATGCATGATTGTATTATCAAGAGTTGTTACATGGTTTTACAGTTCCAGATTTGTTATAATTTGCTTTGTTTACATGTAGCATCATTTCACTTTGTAATTGTAAGTTTGGGACATTTGTTTGTATAAGTCATTATGCGCAATCTCTTGTATATTCTAAATGTAAATGCAAATTTTCCTTTATGTTGTTTTGTCCATCCTGCGCTAAATCTCCTTACTTTGAATGAAAGAATATATATATGTAATTTTGACTCTCTATAGGTTAACACTCGGGTTTTTGGGAAACGGGTCATATACTCGGGTCCTGAAAAGTCGGGGCGTTACGGTTGGTATCAGAGCATAGTTTGGACAAACTAGGCTTTGGGAAATGATCTTATAGAAGTTTTAATTGTCTCCAGTTAGGATGTTTGAAATTTAGAAATTGGACTTAGGTGAATTTTCCTTAAACTTGGAAGAATGATTGAGAATATAGAGACCCGAAATTTTAGGTCCCCTAGAAAATTGGTGGGATGACTGTAGAACTTAGAAATTGAATTTAGGCCCCTTTGAAGTTTTAGGTTAGACCTTTGGATGTTAACCTAGGTGAAAATCCCTTAGAACAGGGAAGAAATAAGAATGTAGGAACTCAAATGTTAGGTTCCCTAGAGATGTAGAACCTAGAAATGAACTTAGGCCCTTTTAACATTTTAAGTTTAGTTATTTGAACTTAGAAATAAGAACTTTGGTTCCCTTATAGATTACCAAAATAGTTGTTCGGACTTAGAAATTTAATATGGGTACCAAGTATCTACTATGATGTATAAAAGACTAAACAAGAACATTCCTTATACTTAACTCTTAAGAAACAATTTTTAGAAACATGGGTTGATAATTCTTAAGATCTCTTAGCTAGAAATAACATTGCCACAATGATCAACAATGAAATGAACTTAGATATTAGAGGAAGTTTCTTGCCCACCATATCGTATATTAGGCTAAACTTAAGTACTCACTTAAACTTAAGAAAAATTATTAGGAGTATAACTTGAATTCCCTAATATGTTTCGTTAATAAGAAACAATAATTTAACTAGAGGTAAAGTTAATATAATTTTAGATTGATTTTCCACCTTAGGTTGACCTGATGAGGAACTAGAATTGAGAGTCTGGATAAAATCTCCACGTAGGAATTTCGGTCTAGAAAGTTTTTTTGAGTAGTGCAGTGACCAGAGTGTGCACTGGAAGCGTGATGGTCGTCCATGTCTATTCACGTAGATTTCAGGCGCTCTCATTGAAGCATTGAAAGATTTCATGTTATTCCCCATGAGTCTAAAATAGTCGGGATCACGGATTGGTGGAACCATGTCTAAGCGATTACGCGGTTTGTCTCAAGTTCTAAATCCTAGCAAATCTCAATGATTCTAATGCTCTGATCAAGCAAAGGATCGAGATTTAGCAGGATTATGAATTGATACCCAAATCCTCTGTCCTGCACAGACAGATGATCGATGTATCGGACTCAAACCCACTACAACCATCTATTCGTGTTAGCTTGAGCGGTGATAATGAAAATATGTATCGTACTTTAGACTATGGGGAACTATCATTAGAGGTAAAAGGAAATAGAAGAAAAGATATAATAGTATTATCAGTTACCACCTAAGCGAACTTGTAAGCTTAGGATTTTGATGTAGATAAGCATTAAAATAATTCCTTACTTTTGTAAATACTGGAATGGTTCCTAGCCTTTAGTGGAAATCAATATGCTAGACTAGGTTTTGGTAAATCTAGATATATCTTGTTAAGAATATATATTGTGATGTCACACTTAGGCATATACACTGGCTGATTCATTGGGATGGCGGTATAAGAGTTGGGAAAAACCTTAACTACGACCTGTTTAAGTCTAAGTTATGGTGGCACGCTTAGATAGATGCAATATAGGGTACACAATAAAATGGTGCTAAAAATTGAGATGTACGTTATTAAAATTTCGATGGAGAATTCTCTTTAAGGGGGGTAGTCTACAATGACCCTTATTCTAATGGTTGGATGCGAGAACTGGCGTATGCATATCAATTTAATAGGAAAACTAGTGCATGTACAAGAGACACTGTAAGATCGATTATCATTCACAATCAAATTAGAAGTGTTGAATTTCGTAGACGAAACTCCCTTTAAGGGGGGTAGATTGTAACACCCCGTACTTTTAGTACTCGAGTGTTACCATGTAACCCAATTTAGTATAAACACAAGTCTAGCTTAAATGAACCCTCATGTTCATTCTAGCCTAAATACAACCCTTGAAAACAGTCCTAATCCATACATCCATCCATCAATTTCTAAGATGGATCACCATACCACCAGAGATACCTATTTTGAGGATTCCAAATTCACTAATAAACAAACTGTAAGTGTTATGGTGTCATGCTCCTTTGGTTGTCAAATTTTGTGTGCCAAAAACATCTATCGGTGTTCTGTACTTGTATGATCATTTATTGGAATTCAAGACACCTCAAAAAAGCTACATGTTGAAGCCTAAAAAAAAGCTACATGTTGAAGCCTCAAAATACTACATGATGAAGCCTCAAGAAGCTACAATGTTGAAGTTCAAATCTGAAGAAACAACGTATGAAGTAGTTCTATGTTGATCAAGATCTCAAGCCTGACAAGCCTGATATAATTCAATTTATCTACATTCGTTGAAAGGTTGAAGTTCAATGTCCATACGACATGGTTCAGGTTTGAATGACCTTAGGTTGACCCTTTAAGTAGGTCACTTTGGATACATTATTCAAATATTTAAAATACACAAGGTTGGTCTATTCTACGACCAGTCCTAGCTCTTGTTCGACCAGTCCTAACATTGGTTTGACTAGTCCAAGAAATTCCACGACCAGTCCTAAGAAGTTGAAGATTTTTCGGAATTTTTGGTACGCCCACGACCAGTCCTGGAGGTCCTTCGACCGGTCGTAGGTGTGGCTTCGACTCGTCCACGACCAGTCGTGGAGCTACGACTTAAAGTCCAGCGACGAAATCACTGGTCCTACGACCAGTCGTAGATATCTACGACCAGTCGTAGGTGACCCACGACCAGTCGTAGGGTACTCACGACCAGTCGTAGAACGGCTTTCAAAGATCGCGCTTATTTTTTCAAAAATCTGTTAGAGCTACGACCAGTCGTAGGTTTCTAAGACCAGTCGTAGGAGCGATTTCTGCTTCTATAAATTGAACACGAAATTCAGAGTTTTCATGACTTCCACTCTCATTCAATTCAAGAATTTTCAAGTGATCACTCTGAGATAAGTTTGTGTTTATTTTAAGCTAGATTGTGCTTATTTAATATTCCTTTTTGCTAGCTTATTTAATTTGATTTTGTTTCTATATTCCAATCATATTTGAAAAGAGGAATTATCTTATTCCTTCTTCTTGGAATCAAAATCAAATTTAGCTACGCCCAACGAGTTAAATCTAAAATCAATTAGAACTTAGAACCTTATGAATGTGAGTATTGGAAATTGAACTTTGACATTCAAATCATCTACTCCGATTGGTTCTACCGGGCTGCTACGAAAAAGGAGAAATCCAGGTATTTTACAATTCTGTAAAATTCATTTGCTTTTGGTTTTGTTTGAGGTTGAGCCAGAAAAATCTCATTGTATTGGTTGTCTGAGGAAAACCAGAAAACTCAGAAAAGAGGGGTTTTTGGATTGTGTAAGCCCAAGTGAAAAAGACACAATTGTAAAGGTTTTTGGTGAACCTGTGAAAACCTATTTGTTAGTGAACGCTAATATCCCCTGTGTGAGGATATTAGGAGTGGAGTAGCTTTTTGTGTGGCTGTTGGAAAACAGTTGGTGTACACACAAGCGAACCACTATAACTCTTTGACTTGTGGTTTGAATGCTTGCTTAATTTTCATATCTTTTATCATTTGATCTTGTGGAATGTACAAGGGGATGTGAATGTTGTAATTATTTACATTTCAAGCAAGTGTGGGGATTGTTGTAATAATTTAGATCTTACTTCTTCATTTAAATTCAATTCCTTGCTATTTCATTTACTTATATTAATATTGAGTTCTTGATCCAAAAGAGGTTCTAGAAATAAGGTTGTCCTACCATAAGCCCTTGTTGATTATGGTGTAAGGTTGTCCTTAGAACTGAATTTGAATCAATCTCTCGATATCTATTTATCAAGGTGATTTAAATTTAGCTTTGTGAATTGATTCAAGTTGTAAGGTTGTTGGTTTATTTTATTTCCGCTGAATTTTAATTTAATTTGGCATAGTCCTATTCACCCCCCCCCTCTAGGACATATAGCTTGGCCTTTTCAAGTGGTATCGGAGCCTAATAGCTCATTTTATTGCTTTTTATTTGGATTTATTTCCTGAGCTAACGATCTAAGCTATATAAAAAGATGTCAAATTTTGATAGCCTTTCAGTTACTAGACCTCCTCCCTTTGATGGCTCCAACTATGCCTATTGGAAAGCCAGAATGAGGATCTTCCTCAAATCAATGGATGAAAGTGTGTGGCAAGCCACAGTAATTGAATGGAAACCTCCTATCACGGAAGTAACTGGTGTTGATGGTTCAAAATCTATGAAAATTACACCATATTACCAATGGACCACACTTCAGAAAAGTGAGAGTAGTGCTAATGCTAAAGCACTAAATGCAATCACTTGCGCACTATCACCGGATGAGTTCAAAAGAATCATATCCTGTGATACTGCAAAGCAAGCTTGGGATATTTTAGAAATGACACACGAAGGTAAATCAATTGTCAAGAAATCTAAAGTCCAACTCCTCACAACTAAATTTGAAGAAATTCATATGGAGGAAAATGAAATGTTTATGGACTTTTACACTAGATTGAATGACATTGTGAACTCAATGTGGGGTCTGGGCGATAAGATCCCTGAAAGTAAGTATGTGCAAAAATACTACGCTCTCTTCCTGAACGGTTCAATTCAAAGGTAACCGCAATCCAGGAACTTCGTGATACGGATAATATGAAGGTAGAGGAATTAGTTGGTTCTTTACAAACCTATGAATTAAGTTTTAAAGCTCCTAAAGGTAAGTCTATTGCTTTGAAGTCATCTAAAAGTATTATTCAAGAAAATTCAGATTCAGAAAAGTCTGAAGATGATATGGCCCTTTTGGCGAAAAAGTTTTATAAGATTTTCAAAAGTAAGAAAAGAGTCGATTTTCAAAAGGGAAATGAAAAGAAACGTTCCAAACCTAAGTCTAAAACTTGGAAATCATTGAAAGATAGTCAATGCTACAACTGTCAAGAATATGGGCATTTAGCAAACAAATGTCCTAAAAAGGACAGATTCAAAAAGAAGGGTATGTTGGCTACTTGGGATGAATCGTCTGATTCTGAAGCCTCTTCTGAGTCAGAAAATTCAGAAACCGAGTCGGGCAATGAACTTAAGGTCCTTATGACTCTAGCCAAGTTTACTTTTTCCAATCACGATGATTCAACAAGTGAAGAAAATTTGGATAGTGATCATGAATATGATGAAGATCTTCAAGATGCTTACAATGCCTTATATAAGGAAAGTTGTAAAATTGCTGTCAAACTTAAACTTCAAAGAAAAGTTTTATAAACTTAAAGAATGTTTTGAAACTCTTATTTTAGAAAAATCTCAAATTTCAGATAGTTTTGAAAAGTCTAAGTGTGACCTAGAATTCAAAACCTCCCTAATTGAAAATTTGAAATCTGAAAATGAGAAACTTAAAAATGAAGTATCTTCTCTGTTGAGTTTGAAGGACACATGGAGATATGCCCAAGGCGATCCAAAATTAGAAAAATTGTTATCCGGATCAAGAAAATGTGGCGATCGATCCGGGTTGGGTTATGATAAAAACAAATCTCCAAAACAAAAGAATACTTCTTCCAATTTTGTGAAAGGAGAGACTTCTAACTCAAAAGGAAAAGATACTAGTCAAGTTTTTTCTAAAAATACAAAAACTTTTCATAAACCCAAAACAGCTATGTAAATTTCAAAAATCAGATTCGAAACCCACTAGCTGAAAAAATTATTGATTTACTGAAGGAGCTATTAAAATCTAATTCTGTAGGTCACTCCTACAACTATAAACATAAGAAGACCAATTATTCTCCTAAACCTAAAACTGTACTGAAATGGGTTCCTAAAGCTGTCTGTTTGGTTGCTCACACTGCTTTCAAAGCTACAAGCCATTCGAAATGGTACCTAGACAGTGGATGCTCCAGACATATGACAGGCGACAAAGCACTATTCACCGATCTTAAAGATATGACTGATGGGTCAGTCACATTTGGTGATGGTAGCAACTGCAAGATAATTGGCAAAGGTACGGTCCAACTCTATAACCTTCCCTTATTTAAAAATGTTTTATATGTTGAGGGTTTAAAACACAACCTGTTGAGCATATCTCAAATATGCGATAACAACCATAATGTTAAATTTTCTAATCAAGGTTGTGAAATAATAAATGAAAAGGGTTCTGTAATATTAACTGGTCGCAGAACTTCTGAGAACTGCTATATAGTAAGCGATAGTAGCTCATCTAAACAAACATGTTACATGGTCCATACCGATGAGACAGAATTATGGCATAAACGCCTCGGACATGTACACTATCGAAATTTATACAGATTGAGCAAAGGTGAACTAATTAGAGGTCTACCTAAGATGCAAAAAGTAGACAAGATTTGTGGTGAATGCCGGTATGGTAAACAAACTAGGAGCTCTCACAAAAAGGTGAACTCCAATACCACCACAAGACCACTCGAGCTTCTCCACATGGATCTTATAGGACCAACAAGAACGGAAAGTCGAGGTGGCAAAAAATACATCTTAGTTATTGTAGATGATTATACAAGATTCACTTGGGTTT
This sequence comes from Magnolia officinalis, assembly GCA_021015155.1. NCBI lineage: Eukaryota > Viridiplantae > Streptophyta > Magnoliopsida > Magnoliales > Magnoliaceae > Magnolia > Magnolia officinalis. The sequence goes on from JAJHSJ010000006.1 coordinate 61,792,541, forward strand.
CATTCTTGAGAGACAAATCAGAAACCCTTGATGAAGTGAAAAAGATTATAAAACGGATTCAAACTGAAAAAAGTTCTCAAGTCAACAAGATCCGTAGTGATCATGGATCCGAATTCGAAAATAGCAGTTTTGAGAAATTCTGTAGCGATCAGGGAATATCGCATGAATTCTCTGCACCTAAAACTCCTCAACAAAATGGAATTGTCGAGAGAAAGAATAGAGTGCTTCAAGAAATGGGAAATGTTATGTTAAATAGCATGAAGCTCCCTAGGAATTTATGGGCTGAAGCAGTAAATACAGCCTGCTACATTATTAACCGTGTTTATATTTGTAAATCTAATAATAAAACGGCTTATGAAATGTGGTTTGAGAAAAGCCTTCTGTCAATATTTTCGAGTTTTTGGCAGTAAGTGTTATATTTTGCGTGATCGTGAAAATTTGGGAAAATTCGACACTAAAAGTGATGAAGGGATCTTTTAGGGTATTCTTTAAACAGTCGTGCATATCGTGTTCTGAACAACAGGACCGGTGTGATTCAAGAGTCAATAAATGTTGTGATTGACGATTTTTTGAATACACCTGTTCCTAGTTCTGATAATGATGAAGTGCTTATACTTGAAAATCAAGAAACTTCACCAAGTGAACCTAATTCTGAATTTAGGACTGTTAAAGATCATCCAACTTCTCAAATACTTGGAAACCCTCTCACTGGTGTGCGCACTCGTAGACAATTAGAGGACATATGTAATTACGTATGCTTTACATCCCAGATTGAACCGGTTAACGTAAAAGAAGCACTTTCAGATGAAAACTGGATTCTTGCGATGTAAGAAGAGCTTAATCAGTTTGTCAGAAATGATGTTTGGTATCTTGTTCCTAGACCTAAAGATAAACATATTATTGGAACAAAATGGATTTTCAAAAACAAATCTGATGAACTTGGAAATATTATTCGAAATAAAGCAAGACTAGTTGTACAGGGATATACACAAATTGAAGGTATTGACTATAATGAGACATTTGCCCCTGTAGCTCGTCTTGAATCAATCAGACTTTTTATCTCCATTGCATGTTTTAGAAAGATTAAAATTTATCAAATGGATGTAAAGAGTGCCTTTCTGAATGGTGATTTACATGAAGAGGTATATGTTGAACAACCAACAGGGTTTGAAGATCCTAAATTTACTGATCATGTGTATCGTCTTAAGAAGGCTCTCTATGGTCTGAAACAAGCTCCCAGAGCATGGTACGAAAAACTGACTAAGTTTTTACTAAGTCATAATTTTCAAATGGGATGTGTTGATAAGACACTCTTTGTTAAGAAGTATAACGATGATATTTTAATGGTTCAAATATATGTTGACGATATTATTTATGGATCAACCTGTACTAATATGACTGTTGAGTTTGCAGATTTGATGAAGTCTAAATTCGAAATGAGCATGGTTGGTGAATACTAACTATTTCTAGGGTTGCAAGTAAAACAACAACCTAATGGAATTTTTATCTCTCAAACCAAATATGCTCAGGGCTTAATCAAGAAATTTGGATTTGAGAAAGGTAAAAACTTTGATACTCCTATGAGTACAACTTTGAGACTCTCAAAAGACTCTGCAGGTAATGATGTGGATCCTAAATTGTATCGTAGTTTGATTGGTAGTTTACTTTATCTGACTGCTAGTAGACCAGATATAGCCTTGAGTGTTGGTATTTGTGCTCGTTATCAATCAAATCCTAAAGAATCTCACTTAACTGCGGTTAAGCGGATTATGCGATATGTCGCAAGTTCTACTAAACTTGGTATCTGGTATCCACATGAAACTAATGTTCAATTAGCCGGGTATGCAGATGCTGACTGGGCTGGAAACATTGATGATAGGAAATCAACCAGTGGTGGTTGTTTCTACATTGGAAATTGTCTTGTTTCTTGGTTTAGTAAGAAGCAAAGTTCTATATCGCTATCAACAGCTGAGGCTGAATACATTGCTGCTGGAAATGGAAATGCATACTCAACTTGTTTGGATGAAACGAATGTTGAGCGATTATGGAATTAATGGATTCTATGATTTTATTTTGCGATAATTCCAGTGCAATAAATATCTCTAAAAATCCAGTTCAGCATTCACGTACTAAGCATATTGATATTAGATTTCATTACATTCGTGAATTAGTGGAAGAAAAGGTAATTTGTTTGGATTACATTCCAACCGAGACTCAACTTGCTGACATTTTCACTAAACCGCTCGACAAAAGCAGGTTTAATAAATTAAAGTTTGATCTCGGTTCGGTATGAGCAATTTAAATGAATTTGCATGATTTAGTGTATCATAATGTACATAAATTTGATGATTTATTTGATTAAATTTGAAATTTATTTAAAAAAAAAAATTTTGCAAATTTTGAGTCGTACTCGACCAGTCGTGAGTGTACACGACCGGTCATACTACGACCGGTCGAACACGTACACGACCGGTCGTGAAACTCGGGTTTTCACTTTAATTTGGGGATTTTGACTCATCTTCCTTATTCTCTTTTCCCACCAACGGCTCTAGCTACGACCGGTCGAACCCACCTTCCTAGTTCTTCAAGGTTAGTGGTTCTTTGCATTTTTACTATAGATTCTTGATATTAGTGTCTCAAATCACTCTCTTGTTGAATCTATTGGGTCGTTCATTGCAAGATTGGGTTTTATCTTGAAAAATCTGATCTATTAAAACCTCATTTTTTCTATCTTGCATCTTGTGGTTTCATTGAAATCCTCCATTAAAAATGGATGCTAGAGGTAAAAAGAAAAACTACTAGAGGTCCATCTTCTTCTAGATCAAACTTCTATTGTACAACGTCATCTTCGGTCTCCCGAAAATGATCCTCGAATGTTCGGGATTTACGTATGCGAAATATTATTGTTGAGCGTCCTGTGAATGTAAATCACATTGCTTCATATGGTATTCCTACTCTGTTGGAATCTGTGGGATGGGATAACATCTTGCATTAGGGTGGACCTGCATACCAGTCCATTGCCCAATCCATGTTTGCATGTATCTGTGATTTTTCTATTGATAATTTAATTTTTAAAGTTGATACTCAAGAAGGGTTTGTTTGTAGTGGATCGGCATTTGATTGCTGATATTATGGAAATACCTGTCAATGATGAGAGCATTCCAATTGGTATTTTACATGACAGTCTCTCTGAATCTGAACGTAGAATGCTTACTAGAGATCTATGTAACTTGGATGTTCATTGGACTCATAAAGGTCATGCACTTCCCTCAAGATTTTTGTTACCCAGACACAGAGTACTACATAGGATTTTCATCTCTAATCTTATATCCACGTGCTGGTAATAAAAAAACTCACTCACTTTATGGTTCGTGTTTTGCATTCTGTCATCTCTGGTGCAAAAAAATATGTTTACCTTCCTTAATTTGTCATTCCATTATTCTGTCTCGTCAACATCCTGGACATAGTGATATACCCTTTGGTTATTTGTTGACTATGCTAGCAAATCATATGCTCATTGCTATGCCTACTAGAGAAAAACCATCCATCATCTCCCCTTCAATAATTCCAATCTTAACAAGATGACTTTAGAATTTACTGATGGTCAAGTGGATGCTGGTGGCGTTGGTGCTGAAGCAAGAGATGCTGGTCAAGCTAGTGATCCTACTGAAGACGTGAATATGGATGATTTGTTTGAAGAACTTGAGTCAGACTCGGCTGATGATCCTGATTTTCAGCCCTCTGATTTTGATGAGAGATTGAATTCCCTTCAAGAGCAAGTGGCTCAAATTCGTGTTACCCAAGATACGCAATTCTCTTATCTACGCAAATATATGAGGCGTATTGCTAAGGGTTTACACAAAATTGATCCTTCTAATCCTGCTCCATCCTCTGGTTCTGACTGAATGTTTTACTAAGTCTGTAATATTTGTTTTTAACTTTACATACTCACTGACTTTTTGAATTATTTACTAAAGTTTTCTTGAATCTATACTTTAACTGCTATATTCATTTTGATTGCTGCCCTTGTTCCTTTGTCATTTTGTGACAAAAAGGGGGAGAAGTTTTGGGAGTTCCTATTATCTATTACTCAGGGGGAGTTAAACAACTTCTCAGGGGTACCTATTACTCTGGGGTAGGGGGAGTTAAACAACTTCTCAGGGCTACCTATTACTCTGGGGTAGCTATGTGAGAATGAAATATTTGACTTGCTTCTCTATATGAACTTGTGGTGTGTATGCTTCTCTATTGTTCAACTTATTGTGAATATGTTGTGAGTAATATGTTGTGAGTACTTCATTTTAATTTGAAGTATTATTATTATTTGGATGTTTTGTCACAAATTTGCCAAAGGGGGAGATTGTAAGTGTTATGGTGTCATGCTCCTTTGGTTGTCAAATTTTGTGTGCCAAAAACATCTATCGGTGTTCTGTACTTGTATGATCATTTATTGGAATTCAAGACACCTCAAAAAAGCTACATGTTGAAGCCTAAAAAAAAGCTACATGTTGAAGCCTCAAAATACTACATGATGAAGCCTCAAGAAGCTACAATGTTGAAGTTCAAATCTGAAGAAACAACGTATGAAGTAGTTCTATGTTGATCAAGATCTCAAGCCTGACAAGCCTGATATAATTCAATTTATCTACATTCGTTGAAAGGTTGAAGTTCAATGTCCATACGACATGGTTCAGGTTTGAATGACCTTAGGTTGACCCTTTAAGTAGGTCACTTTGGATACATTATTCAAATATTTAAAATACACAAGGTTGGTCTATTCTACGACCAGTCCTAGCTCTTGTTCGACCAGTCCTAACATTGGTTCGACTAGTCCAAGAAATTCCCGACCAGTCCTAAGAAGTTGAAGATTTTTCAGAATTTTTGGTACGCCCACGACCAGTCCTGGAGGTCCTTCGACCGGTCGTAGGTGTGGCTTCGACTCGTCCACGACCAGTCGTGGAGCTACGACTTAAAGTCCAGCGACGAAATCACTGGTCCTACGACCAGTCGTAGGTGACCCACGACCAGTCGTAGGGTACTCACGACCAGTCGTAGAACGGCTTTCAAAGATCGCGCTTATTTTTTCAAAAATCTGTTAGAGCTACGACCAGTCGTAGGTTTCTAAGACCAGTCGTAGGAGCGATTTCTGCTTCTATAAATTGAACACGAAATTCAGAGTTTTCATGACTTCCACTCTCATTCAATTCAAGAATTTTCAAGTGATCACTCTGAGATAAGTTTGTGTTTATTTTAAGCTAGATTGTGCTTATTTAATATTCCTTTTGCTAGCTTATTAATTTGATTTTGTTTCTATATTCCAATCATATTTGAAAAGAGGAATTATCTTATTCCTTCTTCTTGGAATCAAAATCAAATTTAGCTACGCCCAACGAGTTAAATCTAAAATCAATTAGAACTTAGAACCTTATGAATGTGAGTATTGGAAATTGAACTTTGACATTCAAATCATCTACTCCGATTGGTTCTACCGGGCTGCTATGAAAAAGGAGAAATCCAGGTATTTTACAATTCTGTAAAATTCATTTGCTTTTGGTTTTGTTTGAGGTTGAGCCAGAAAAATCTCATTGTATTGGTTGTCTGAGGAAAACCAGAAAACTCAGAAAAGAGGGGTTTTTGGATTGTGTAAGCCCAAGTGAAAAAGACACAATTGTAAAGGTTTTTGGTGAACCTGTGAAAACCTATTTGTTAGTGAACGCTAATATCCCCTGTGTGAGGATATTAGGAGTGGAGTAGCTTTTTGTGTGGCTGTTGGAAAACAGTTGGTGTACACACAAGCGAACCACTATAACTCTTTGACTTGTGGTTTGAATGCTTGCTTAATTTTCATATCTTTTATCATTTGATCTTGTGGAATGTACAAGGGGATGTGAATGTTGTAATTATTTACATTTCAAGCAAGTGTGGGGATTGTTGTAATAATTTAGATCTTACTTCTTCATTTAAATTCAATTCCTTGCTATTTCATTTACTTATATTAATATTGAGTTCTTGATCCAAAAGAGGTTCTAGAAATAAGGTTGTCCTACCATAAGCCCTTGTTGATTATGGTGTAAGGTTGTCCTTAGAACTGAATTTGAATCAATCTCTCGATATCTATTTATCAAGGTGATTTAAATTTAGCTTTGTGAATTGATTCAAGTTGTAAGGTTGTTGGTTTATTTTATTTCCGCTGAATTTTAATTTAATTTGGCATAGTCCTATTCACCCCCCCCCCCCCTCTAGGACATATAGCTTGGCCTTTTCACAAACCTAACCGTACATCATCTAATATGAGAGCTAGATTAATGGACCTTGTGCTTAAATAAATAAACGAACAAATAATCCTACGATTAGAATCTGGATCATGATGATATGCCAAAATACACCTATTTAGTATAACTAAATCACATAAAGTAAGTTAGGGATCATGGTCACATGATCCATCATTCATCAAGCTACAACACCTCATTGGAATCTCCACCCTTAAATCAAGTGATCCAACTGTAGAATTACTTGAACCATTAGGGTGTCGAGGATAGGGAATTAGATGATCACTTGGAGTAGCCCACTCCTACGCTTAGTAATCCTAAACTAAGGGATGTAGCACGAAGTGTAGGTCCCACATATTGAAAATATGGATGAGTAATAATAATATACTAAAAGGTAAATGAATAACAATGCACAGGTAATGATAATAATATCATTATTATTAAAATATTTAAATAGTCTAAAAATCATAGGATGAACGACCCTAATCACTTTCAAGAAGTAGGCCCTACAATTTAATTTAGAATAATAATAATAATATAATAATAATATTATTATTATTATTATTAAAAATAATAACAATAATAATAATTATTATTATACAAAACCATGAGACAAATACTATTAGGGCTAGTGATATATGAGGAAAGCCTTACAAATGGCCTATTAGGATCTTTTAACCGTTGACGTCCAACTTTAGAATCATCCGACTATTAGATTGATGGGAAACCACCATTAGGACTACAAATCAAGTTGTGGCTCCACCTAGGCATTTCATCGACTTGATCTTTGGTCAAGGACCTTGGATAAGGCCTTCCAAGATGAATGGACAGTGTGGATTAGTCACAAATATCACGGTGGGCCCCACGTGTGGTGCGAGTGCACGTAGTGCACCCTTACCCGCCGTGCACCGGGCGTGCCAGCTTGGTCAGCAGCGGCTGACGTAAAATTTTCAAAAAAAGAGAGACACCTCTCTCTCTCTCTCTTTCTCTTCTTTTCTACCAGTAGATGGACGAATGTCCGTTCTCTTGATCAGTGGTCCACCTGCACTGCCCTATGGACGATTCAAGCTGTCCATCGTGTTCAGGGCTTGGGCTCGACCGAAACCTCACTCATCTCACACGTTGGGATGCACGTGCATGGGCAGCTGTAAAAAGGTTCTAAAAACACTTGTTTCTAGAAATGGAAACTATTCTCCGTGCAAACACGCTGACGATCCGTGTGAGAGGTGTTTGACATGATATTGAACGTCCAAACAATCGAAATCTTGGTCGTTCATTGCTTAGCGTTTTCCTAGCAAAACCACTGCCGATATCCATCCTACCCACCAGATTTGAAAACGGTTTTAGCCAGAGTAAATCCAGACCTCTTATTACTAATCTGATGGCTTTGGGATGTTAGGGCGAGCAAATAAAGACAAGAGGATTGATCAACAATGGGATCCAAACCCAATCCTTGTAGCTGCACTCGAAACGACCGTTTCCTTCTATCTTCGAACCCACCGACCCATCCTCCTCGAAGCTTCAATGATGCTTGTCTACAAGCTTTCTAGAGCCCATACGGATCTTCTGCAAGGGGCAGATTGGAGGAAAACCGTTCGGGCAAGATTCTGCCATTGATGGCCATGTCGTCTTCACCAAGCCGTTGGCTCGCTCGGACTTAGTCAAACCAAGTTTTGCGCTTGTTAGACACGTCAGAAAGGAAGAAAAAGAAGAAAGAAGGAGAACAGAGAAAGAAGAAGTATAGAGAGAGAAAGAGAGTGGCTGCACAGCACCCCGAACCGAACGGAACCTAGCCGAGCTTGGGCTGAGTCTGGCCGGGCTTGGCCTACATTGCTGGGTCGAGTCTAGAGGTTTTCTGGGCTTCTCTAAGCAAGAGGAAAAGAGGATGGTAGAGAAGAAGGATGAGGGAGAGTTGGTGTAGAACTGTGCTACACTGCTGCACTAGGCCAATCGGGCTGAGTCTTCCACCCGCGCCGAGTTTGGAGTTGAAGCCAGCCCTATCTGGCTGAGTAGAAAGAAGGAGCAAGAGGTGACTCGACACCAAGCCAAGCTGAGCATGGTCGTTTGTTGCTGCTATGGGCAGATGGGAAGTAGAGAAGAAGAAGAAAGCAAAGAAAGAGAGGAAGGGAGAAGAGAGAGTGCAACACCACACCGAACCGACCTGAACCGAGTTGCTGGACCGGGTCAGATTTCACTTGGTGCCCACTATTGGCCATTTCCAGTGGGGAGATGGGAAAGGAAGAAAGAAAAGAGAGATGAAGATGGAAAAATGAAGAGAGAAAGGAGGGGATGGGTACACTATTGCACCAATTCGAACCTAGCCGAGTTCGGGTCGACTCGTTGCTAGGATGCTGGCTGGCGAGTCAGGCTGTGTGCAGGATCAGTTGGGCGCGAGCCAGGCCCAGTCCAGCAGAAAAGAAAAGAGCAAAATAAAAGAAGAAGAGAAAGAAGAGAAGAAGGTGGGCAGTTAAGTGGAGCTGAGTCAACTTGACTCGAACCGAGTCGACTAAGGTGAGTCCACGTCTCTCCTCCATATCGAAATTCTTTCGATTGCAATTTTCATTTTTGCCATTCTATCATTATTAGGATGATGAATATTAGGAATGATTAACAGTTAGTAAATTTTCTATATCGATATTAGTATTACTTATAAAATAAAATTATCATTGTTAACTATTAGTATTTTGTCATCATTAATAGTAGGTCTTAGTATTTATTTATTATCATTAGTATTACTATGATATTTACAATTATATATCATGATTAACTATTAGAAGATTATCCATGCTTATATTAGTTATTATAAATAAACAAAAGATTTTACAATTATTAAATATTAGCATTTTATTTATCATGCTATCAATGATAGTAGATGATATAATTTGATACCATCATAATGATTATCATTGCTGCAATGGCTAGCATTAATTGTAACGTTGATATTAATAAATATTTTATAACTATTAAATTAACATTAAAATAAATTACACATCACCAGTGTAAGGCCCGTATTTTAGTTTGTACCATTCCGTAGATTCCCGCGATCCTCCCTTTCGAATTTCGGTGACCCACGACCTGTAATCGGCGTTTGCGCGTGACCCTGAGTCGTACCTTGTTAACTTGAGTCGACTCAACTCGAGACTTCTACTCTAGTGACCGCGTTGTCGCCACGGTTCCAACGCCGCGTCTCATGCACCAAGTTAATACTTAGGCTAGGAGTTATGAGCCCGCGTATATCTCGAGGAAACACCACGCATTTGCGAAGTTCAAGAGAGAAATTTCTACAAAATATCTCATCAATCCCATCAATGTCAAGTACATGTCAAGTACAACACATCAATCAACCCATCACCCGACACATCACTCACCCATCACAATCCATACCTCTCTTACACAACAACCCCAAAAGTCAACATTTCCATCCCATCTCCTCTCTCTCTCTCTCTCTCCCATCCATGACTTCATCCCATCTTCTCTCTTTCTTATTTCTCCCTTCTCTTCCAAGCAACCAAAGGAGAACCCAACGTCCAAGCTTCCCAAGCTTTCCATGGAGAAACTATAGTGTGGCCCACTTCCTACCTCTCTCATCTCCCATCTCAACCCTCAATACTTTATCATCTTCCATTAAGATCGAAGCCAAGGAGTTTGGCGTTCCATCGGACCAAGAAGATCTACGGTAGGCAATCTTGGATCTACATTTTCATTTTTATTTTTCTGATTTAAGGGCCCACATATGGTGGGACCCACTTGATGTATGCATTGTATAAGGGAGGGCCCAGTAGTGGCAGGGCCCCTCCCCTTCATGTTTCTCTCTCTCATTCTCTCTCTCTCTCTCTTTGTGATGTCTTGTGGCTCACCATGATACAAGATGATCCTGACCATCCGATCATGAGGCCCACCTTGCCGCCGGTCCGTCCGGACGACCCAGATGAAGGAAAACATAAATATCATCTTGATGCAACGTGTGGACTCATCCTTGTATCTGTTTGATTGAGGGTCGTCCATTTGCTGGACAGCTAGCAGCGCTAGCTGCTGTATTGACGTCATCTGGTGTGGTGGGCCCCATCATGTGGTATGTCATATCCTAACCATCCATTGATGTGGACCCCACCGTTTACGTGGGTTGTATGTGCACCGTCCGACAACGGTCGTTACTGTACATAGGTAAAACATAAACATCTGCTTCCTCCAAAGCTTGACCCACCTCAGATGTATGTGTTCAATACACATGGGACCCACCTTACATCCTAACCGTCCATCCATTTGAGAACGGTGGACCCCACCATGATATATGTGTTTAATCAATGCCGTCCACCCATTTTCCTGGTGGGTGGGACCCACCCACATGTGCTGCATGTGTGGGATGGGCCCACCTTGATGAATGCATTCTCTATCCCCACCGTCCATTTGATTGGGACGGTGGGATAACACCCTGATGTATGTACTTTATTCACGTCGTTCATCTATGCGGGTCTCACCAGTTGATGACATCAGCAAGTTCCGTGGACCCCACATCGATGTATGTATCTTACACCCACACCGTCCACACCATAGGATGGTGAGACTCTTGATGTACAGCTGTTGTGCGTGCAGCAGCGGGACCGTGGGTCTGATTTCAATCCAAACCGTCCATCAAAAGCTGTTGGATCGGTGGGCTACCACGTGGCTTCACCTGGTGTATGTGTTTTATCAATATCGTCCATCCCAACCGGTCACACCACCATGATGTATTTATTTTATCCACACTGTCCAGATTGTGCTGGACGATGCTGGACAATGTTTGGACAGTGCTGATTTACATAGACAATGTTTGGATAGTGCTGATCATCATTAGTGAGCCATGTGCCCCATAGAATGATAGTGTATAGTGATACACATGTTACACCTGTAATTATTGAAATGATTTTTGGTGTAATCCAAGCCCTCACTTGAGGCCCATTGGTGCGGCCCATCCATGAGGCCCATCTTGATGTATTTGTGGCCCATCCGTTAAGGCCCACCTTAATGCAATTGCGGCCCATGTGATGAGGCCTATTATGGTGTGTATTAGGCCGTGAGACGTGGCCCATTGAGATGTATTTCCGGCCCATTGTGATGTATCTGAGGCCCATGGGCGAGGCCCAATGTGATGTATTTGAGGCCTATGGGCAAGGCCCAATGTGATATATTCAAGGCCCATGGGACGAGGCCCATTGTGATACACTTGAGGCCCTTGTATGAGGCCCAATAAGATGTACATGAGGCCCATTATGTTGTGTATGAATCCCTTGTATGAGGCCATGGGCCCACTATATATTAGGCTCTATGTGGGCCACTCCTTGGGAGCAATGTTGGTTAAATGTCCACATTGATGGGCAATCATGGTTAATTGTCCTCATTGTGACCTTCCCTTAGGCCTTGTTAGGCCCATTCGCATCATTCTCTAAGTGAGTTGACCCTAATTATTGGGCCCCATTTACATGATCCATCTATTCTCATTGGGCTATCCCAAGATGTTGGGCCCCCATTAGTTATTAGTAAGATTACTTCTTTTATTTTGGAGTCCATCTAAGACTCATTTGGGCCCACTAGGGCATCTAGCAGGCCATGCAATAGTATGGTGAAGGAACCCTTTTCGGATCCCTAGGGTTGTGGGTAGGCCACTTAGGCCCAACCTTGATATAAGGGGGAGTACATCATCATCATATAATAGGCTTAGTATAGATCCATGATCCATACCCATGCGCATCATATGTATGCTTGATATGACGAGTGATTGATCATAACACATGCCTTTGGGTAGATTATTATGGTACTCCCTGATAGGGGGAGTTGATCACATGAGCGCGTGATACGCGCAAGATTACTGCATGATTGGATAGTGTGATTCATGCATCTTGCATTGTGTGACATGACTATTATACACCCTAACAACATTAGGGCCGTAGCCTCTACAGGCGTATCGTGGTTGGTAGGATTGGATACTGAAAATCTTATTCTACATGGGGTGCTATAGATGTCCCTGGGTGAAATTCCCTAAACCCTTACGGTACCAGGAGGTTGCTCCAACGTCTAGATCGAGTGGATGCATGAGTGCTGAGTGCCAAATACCAGAAGGCCGCGCTTTTCACTGTGTCATGGTCGATTAGAAGGGGGTGCAACCTTACCCACCCGAGAGGAGGGGGCAAAGCTAGACTGAGTTTGACCAGCTCGAGGAATGGGTCCGCTATCGACGAACCGGGGCCGATATTAGCAAGCGGATAGTGAGGTCTCTTCCATTCACCTTGTTGCGCGCGATGGGGCGGCAATCTGGTTTGGAGTGTACTAGACCATAATGATATTCTAGAGTTGAGCTGTATTGATATGTGGACTCAGATAAGGATTGGTATGCTTGAGTTACATCTTGTATCGGATGACCATGGTATGGCCGACATCATTCATTCCTTGCATCACATAGCCTTGGTACGACCAATAGTATTCATGGATTCATAAGCATATCCCGCATTACTCTGATATTACATAATTGCATCACTACATTGCGCATACACTTTCACCACCCTCTAAGCTTTTCGTAAGCTTATGCACGACCGTTGCGTGCAGGTGACATTGGACCACAGCAGCGCTGAGGCAGGAGTGCATAACAGATCATCTTGAAGCTTTCGTATATCATCATTGTATTTCCCTTTATGCGCATTGTACTTATAAGTTTTTGATCATAGTGGATTTTGTGATGGTGTTCTTGTGCTTATGGTTATGCATATTACTAATCAAACTGATGTTGAAAATCCTCCTTGTAGGATCCTAGGATCAGAACCTGGTAAATGGGTGCCAGGAGTCGAGAATGGGGTACTACGGAGGCTATCGGCGTCGGATTCGACAATAGAAAATTTTGTGAGCCCGGTTTCCGAGTTTAGGGCGTGATAACCAGGGTTCAACCTTAAAAATCTAGCCTAGACCTAAACTCTAGGATAAAATCCTAGACCTAAGTGACCTAAACTATGGGTCAACACTTTAAACATAAATAGTGAGTTAAGTTTGGATCTAATTGTACGATTTCATAACTTATGATAAGATCCAAGTTTAAGGGCGTACGCGCTTCCTAATAACATTGGAAGGCGAGTCAACAAATAAAGTGATGACTTCTTCCCCTTGAGCTTTCCATTTCCCCATTAGCTTAAGTATAGTTTTATTTTATTTTAAATTGATAATTGATATCTCCATCTTATAATCACATGTGTAATTGTTGGAATCAAATTGCTTGGTTTCATGCTTAATATTTATTCTGCATATTATCTCATGCCTGTGGATTATTTGTGGATTGCTTATGGAACTTAAATTGATACATCAGTGGGAAACCCCCACCTATAAATGTACACCCATACTTGGGATGTAACCCGACTGGTTGTGATTGTAATGGACCTTCGGCTTAGTGGTTATTGAGTGGTGGTTTAAATTGATCAATGATGTGGGCCTACCATCCAGGGTTGTTGTGTCCAATGGTTTTAAGGATGGTTTTTTATCGCATGGTTTTGATATTGGCCCTACGTGGCTTAATTGTATTAATCGCCCTATGTGACTTAGTTTTGATATTCGCCCTGCCTGGTTTTGTTTTGGTACTTGCCCTAGATGGGTTCGACGTTTTATTCTATACAACCCTGCGGTGGTAAACCCCATATACTGTAATATGATTGGCCACTAGTCGATCGGTTCTCATTAAACATCCTAAGATGGTAGTCTCATGAGCCAGGGATGGTGGTATGGGACTTATACCCGAGCTGTCGGCCTACGCTGGTGACGAACCCCCGTAGTGACCTTGAGCTTGTTTAAATTTGCTGATTGTAACTGAACTAATAATGGTTTGGCTAATCATGCATAAATGGCACGGACCAGCGTCTATCACTATCGTACGTGATGTACATATTCTGTACGACTGGATGATCATTCTCAGGTCGATGATTGCATGGGTGACGAGCCCACTGTTCGCACAGATGAGCATCCCTGGGGCGATGATTGCATTCACGCATCTATGCATCTAATAAGACATGCATCATGTATTATTTTGTATGCTTTATTTTATAACTATGCTTACCTAATGCGGTGGTGTGTAATCTTGAGAGGAATTTACACTGAGTTGGCCACTCATCCATCAAATATATAACCGTATAGGTAGCACAGGTGGCTTAATTGATTTTCAGGTTCAGACTAATGAGGAGCAGAGTGCCACTGTTGAAGATGCATGATTGTATTGCCAAGAGTTTCTACGTGGTTTTACAGTTCCAGATTTGTTATAATTTTCTTTGTTTACATGTAACATCATTTCACTTTGTAATTGTAAGTTTGGGACATTTGTTTGTATAAGTCATTATAGGCAACCTCTTGTATATTCTAAATGTGAATGCAAATTTTCCTTTATGTTGTTTTGTCCATCCTACGCTAAATCTGCTTACTTTGCATGAAAGAAAATATATATGTGTAATTTTAGCTCTCTATAGGTTAACACTCTGGTTTTTGGGAACCGGGTCATATACTCGGGTCCTGAAAAGTTGGGGCGTTACATGAGCACTCTCCTATTATTTCTCAAGGTGGGAAGAAATCACCACCGGGTATGTCTCATCTTGACCTAAATAGACATATTTAAGATTAGTGGGCAAAGGTTTTAGGTCCAGTTTCGGTGCTTTGAGGCTAGGCAGTAGAGGCACTACATCGTTTTGGGCAATTTCTCGAATTGTCGCCTCCATCGGTTAACTTCAAGTACCGGCGCAGAATCAAACAAGGCATCCATCTCCCTAATCGTGTCATCATCCAAATCAGGGGCGTAAGCCAAGCACGTCGCTAATGTGTCAAAGTATAGAGTCAGAAGTGCTCTATCTTCCACAAAAGAATTTATCAAGTTAATGTCATGGATATCATCAACATCCTCTAACTGTTTGTTCATGTTGAAAAAGACATTGAGCTCCAATGTCATATTTCCGAAGGATAAATTCATAATTCCATTCCTACAATTAATGATTGCATTTGATGTAACAAGGAATGGACGACCAAGAATGACGGGAATTTAAGTGCTTATATCTATGACGGGAATTTAAGTGCTTATATCTATGACGGGTTGAATATTTAAGACAATAAAGTCTACTGGATAGTAAAATTTATCAACCTAGACCAACACATCCTCAATCATCCCTCTCGGTGCATGAACTGATCGATCGACAAGTTGTAATATGGTCCAGGTGAGTTTTAATTCACCTGGACCCAATTGTTCTTATACCGAGACGGGAATCAAATTAACGCTCGCTCATAAGTCAAGAAGTGCATGCTCAATTTGGTGATTCCCATTTATACATGTAATAGTTGGGATCCCAAGATCTTTATATTTTTATGGCACATCTTGCTTGAGGATGGCACTTACCTTTTATGTCAGAAAAATTTTCTTTTTAATGTTTTGCCATCTTTTGGTAGTGCATAGATCTTTCAGAAATTTTGCATATGAAGAGATTTGTTTAATGACATCCAGTAGAGGAATATTGACATTCACTTAAGTACCTCTAGAATATCCTGAGAATTAGATAGAGGTTTTAGTGCAATCAACCACTGGGGGAATGGTGCAATCGGCTTACTCACTCTTTCCGGTTCTTTCTCATGTGAGGCATTGTTAGGTCTATCATTCTCAGTTTCTTCCAGATCTTTAGGCTTTTCAGCCCTCATCGGAATAGTTTTGTCAATAATCTTCCCACTTCTAAGAGTGGTGATAGATTTAGGTTGCTCCATCTGATTTGAAGAGCTTTGGTCACTTATTTCATATTGCGATTTTGGATTGGGGAGAGGCTAGGCCGAAAGGATCCCTTTCTCCCCAATTGAATTTTTTGTCTCAAGCCCTTATATGGCCTTTATAAGGTCTTGAAAGGCTTGTAGCATACCCTGGTTAAAAAGCTATTGATTTTGAATATGTTTTAAGACCGAATCCTCTCAAGGTTTCTTTTGATTCATAAATTGGTTAAGGATCCCTTGAGAAGTAGCAGTTTGTCAATTCCTCTAATTGAAATTTGAATGGTTCTTCCAACTTGAGTTATATGTACTTGAAGTGGGTCCACTAAAAAGTCTTTGGTAGTTGTTCACGGCATTCGATTGCTCATTCAATATCTAAAAGCAGGAATTGTTGGACAATTTTCAGTTGTATGTATGTTACAAGTACAAATACCATAGACAACTTCCGCAGTCTTTTCAGGTTCTACCTTCTTAAGTTTCATGGCCTCGACTTTTCTTGTGAGTTTGGCCGATCTTGCATTTATATCGTCTTCCTCTTTTAAAACATAAATTCCTCCCATTTCCTTTGATTGAGTAGGCTTAGAAGTGGTGTTTCTTAAGGAGGTATCCCATGATTGCGCGTTTTCAATGAGTTTATCGAAATAATCCCACACATCATCGGCTTCCTTATTCATGAATTCCCCATTACACATCATCTCCACAGATTGACGAATGGATGAGATCAATCCCTTATAAAAAAAGCTCATTATCCTCCATGTTTCATAGACATGTTGTAGACATGAATTTATGAGATCCTTAAATTGTTCCCAACATTGGAAGGTCTCATCTTCTTTTTGAGCAAAATTCATGATTGCTTTCCTTAAGGTATTTGTTTTTTTATATGAAATTTTTTTTTAAGGAACTCCCTTGTCATCTCAACTCATGTGTCAATGGACTGTGATCTTAAGGAATGTAACCATGACTTGGCCTTTTCTTTCAAAGAGAAAAGAAACAATTTCAGTCTTATCATGTCCTCAGATACGTTTGGGAAGTGTAATGTAAATATGATCTCATCAAACTCTTTCATATGTAAGTATAGACTTTCATATTTAAGTCCATGAAACTTAGGGAGGAGTTGAATCACCCCCGGTTTAACATTCACGGTTCTTGCATTCGATGAGAATATCATGTAGGAAGGTGTGCTCACCCCTGTCGGTTGTAAATAATCTCGTGGAGTACGAGGTGGGGGTGCATGATGCACCTCATTCTCATCCTAGGCTTCCTCAACTGAGTGTTGAGGTTGATGTGCAGCCATCACTTCTATTGACTCAGAGGATCTCAAGTGGTGTCTAATCCGGTGATGGATAGGTAACCCTTCAATTAATCCTCCTTCACTCAAGAGACGGAGAGTGTTGTCACGAACCCACTTGGGTATGAAACACTCACAACCCTCAAGTAACTAAACAATTGAAATCTAAGAGAGAAAAATAAAACCGACAACAAATAAGAATTCTTAAAAGATAAGAGAGAGTTGGAGAGAAATTACCCGATTAGGGTTGCTATGTTAAGATCCTACAAAACAGAAAACAAAGTTAGTTTCTAAAAACAATTTTAGAAAAATCCTAACCTAAAAGCATAGCAGAAAAATAAACCCTAATCTTAACCTAATTCTAATACCAATTAATCTCAGAAAAACGTAGCCATAGTCCTCAACAACAGCGCCAAAAACTTGTTCACAACCCCAAGTGTAAGGTCGCGATGTAGTAATAACTCGGTGAGACCGAGGTCGAATCCATAGGGACTAAACTTATACGTATTCTGAAAATAACTAAAACTAGAACTAGAATAGGATCTAAATCTAAATTTGGAATAAAAGAGAGTAATTGTTAATAATGTTGATTAAAACTATCACTTGAAAGGTGAGAACTAGGGTACCAAGGATCCACTTGTAGCTATTAGGATGCTACCTTACTTTGATTCAAGAAACACAATTGGAATTGGAGTCTTATCCTATCCAATTGGAAGATAAAGCACTTAAACCAAATCTGAACTTTTCATTGACCTAGCCACATATGAAGGAGTATTGTGATGATTGGAAGGGATTCCATCATCCTACCATGCCCAAGAGACGATGGTGAACAACATGATTTATTAATCTCACAATATCAAAATAGGAAAATAAGATATCCAAAGCTATCACAACATTTGTTGTAATTTAAGTCACAATAAATCATAGAAAACTGAAAATATTCCTTAAATTCAAACTAGAAGTCAATGAGGTTCAAGAATAACAAGAATTAAATCAAGAAAATCATCTTAACACACTATAAGCTTCACCTCTTAGCCCTAACTAAGAGGTTTAGCCAACCATAGACATGATTTGATCTAAAACCCTAAAAGAAAGAATTAAAAATAAAAAAGGAAAAAAGAAAAACTCTTGGGAGGCTGCTTCACCATTTGGCTCTGCTTCTTAAAACCTAATTCATGTTTAGAACTCTTCAAAGAACTCATATTTATAGCCTTTGTCTGGCTGTCTTTGAAAACCACCTTAAATTTATGCACTCTGTGTAACGCATTCAATGTCATCGAACAACCTTCGATGTCATCGAACGTAACTTGAATCTGGAAGTCGCGTCCTTTTGCACTGCGTCACTCTTGTTGTTATCGAACATAGCTTCGATGTCATCGAACGATATTCGAGTAATCGAGAATGTGTCTAGAATGTTCCAGAGAGTTTCTCCAGAAATCTACGAAAATCTCGATGACATCGAACTGTCTTCGATGTCATTGAGTAGGTCTTCGAGTAATAAAAAAGGGCTTTGATGTCATCGAGAACTGTATCTAATTTGTCCAACAACCAACTTGATTTTTATGTAATCCTTCGACGTCATCGACCCGTGTTCGATGTCATCAAACATTGACTTTGATATCATCGAATGGTGGTCGATGACACAGACAGTGAAGTTCAGACTCTGTGAATTTCTGTACTTTGCACTTTTGACTTCCTTCTCCACTTGGTTTCCTTGAATCTTGGAGTCTTCAAATCTTCAATCTTGGTCTCCTAAGATCCATCCCTTGCCTTGGTGATTCTTAAGCATCAAACTATGCTTTTAGCATTCTTTTCAATCCAAGCTCTCAGATTCACCTTGCAATACAAATATGTATAAAATATACCTATTAAGCATTATCATGTTCATAAAACTAAGATATAAACAGGAGAAAATATGTAATATTTGACACTCAACAATGCGGATTTCTCTGGATGGTTCGTTGTTAATGGGCCATTCATTCTTTGAATCAACTTGATCTTCTCTTTTACTAACATATTCTCGGAGATACCCATCGCGGATGAGTGCTTCGATTTCTTCCTTAAGGTTGAAATAGTCGCTTGTCGAGTGGTCGTGGTCTCGGTGAAAATGACAATATTTTCGCTTATCTCGTTTGTCAGCGTCAGACTTCATCTCACTCGGCCATTTGAGAATACGCTTGTCTCGAACTTTCATAAGGACTTTCTCGGGCATCTTGTTGAGGGGAGTGTACTTACCGAATCTGCTGTCAGGCCGTTTGTTCCGACGCTGAGTTCCTTGCGGTTGGTCGTCCTTCCTCCTTTTGCTTCCGCTGGCCGAGGCGAGCTCTTCCTTAGGTCTTCGGTCCTTGGCTGCTGTTCCCTTGTTTTGGGTAGCCTTTCGTAGGCTGGAAGCTTCCTCGACATTCGAATACTTTTGTGCTCTGTTCAGAAGGCGGCCATCATCGTCGGGGGGTCTTTATCTAATGAGAAGAGAAACCTCCCATCTCTCAGGCCTCCCATTATCACGGTCAAAGAAATTTCTTTGAAATGTTCCCATACTTGCATCGCCTCATGGTTGAAGTGCTTAATGTAGTCTTTCAATAGCTCACCTTCCATTTGAATGATATGGAGGAGGTGAGAGGTGGGTTTAAGTCTTTCATTCTTACCGATAAAGTTAGTGATGAAAACTTTACCGAGCTGGGAGAAAGAACTAATTGACTGTGGTTTCAACTGTCTAAACCACTTCCGAGTTACTCCTATCAAGGTCAGTGGAAACACGCGACACGTGACCACAGTAGATGCGTTATAGAGTTCCATCCAAACCCTGAACAATTCCAAATGCTTGGCTAGGTCGGTAGTTCGGGAAAACTGAGCGATTTGTGGCATGCGAAAACTCGGTGGTAGCTGTGCTTGCATGATGTCAGTGGTAAACGGAGGATCGGTTTCCTCCAGTATTGCTTCCACTGGGGTTGGACCATTTGCACGGTAGGCCTATCGTATGTCGCCGATCTGGCCGTGCAGGTCATTTAGCTCCGCTTCACATGGTCTATTGCTTTCGGCCATTGCCACAACGGCCACCTCGGGAGCCTTATCACGCCTCTTCCTGTCTAGCTCGTGATGGAGGTCGGAGGCGGGCATGGCTGTAGTACCGAAGATATGAGAAGGCACCGACCTCACTAATTTAAGTTGCCAGCTTCTGTGGGAGGCAGCAGGTGCATCAGAGGGCTGAGAGGGGTATTGGACCACTTATTCTGCTACTTGCCCGGCCCCTTCTATGGGATGGGGCTGCAGCTGCTCCAACAACTGCCTCATGTAATTCATGTTGTTGTTCAACGCTTCAACTTGTTATTCAAGGGAGTCCAGTTGACCTCCCCTATTGCGGGATCGTTGCACTTGCCTTGTAGCAGCGGTGTCAGCCTGCAGTTGGGAAGTGGAATCCCGATGGCTTCCAGGCTACTCTAGTGGTGCGAGATCAAGTGCAATTGTAACACCTTGATTCTCATAACCCGAAGGTTACGTCATGAAATGAAACTACCATTCATCTAATTATCGGCACATTCATATCATCAAGAAACAACTACTTCATAAACAAATCAAATGAGTTCAGCATACGTGACTAAAAGCAAGAAGTAAAGCAAGATCCCACAGCAGGGGATTTTTAATTACAAATTTCAAACTAAAACAAAAGGAAATAGTATCTAAAGTATGAAAGTAAATAAGTCCTAATCTATCAGTTGAGCTCTAATGGCTCAACCATATCCGTGTATGGTCCATCCTCTTCATACTCCTCGTTAGTCACGCCAAGGGTTCCATCATGAGCGCCATCTTCATCCATCATACATGTATTTATTTGGTGCAACCGCACTATTGGTGAGTGAAAACTCAGTGGAAATTTTCCTCATAGATTCAAACATAACACGTCATTCCAAAATAGATTAACAATTCTAATGCATAGGGCAATACAAATACATATGTAATTGCATGAATGTATCAATGTATGTTCAAGTCATAGATCTGGGTATGCAATCCAGTTGTCAAAATAAAAGACCACTCGCGATAGGTAATTTACCTAGAAAAGGCCATGAAGGTGAGTGTGTCCAAGGATGACCTCCTGGAAAAATACCCGGGGTATGCCCAAGGAGGTATAAAAATCTTGAAAAAGACTCATGTAAAGAAAGAGCGGCCCAAGGTGCGCAAATGCACATAACCTGATGGTTGAACTTAGGTAATAGAACCTTGAACAACCCAACAAGATGTGACTTATGACGAACACCCGAAAAAGCTCACATTTCATGTGTGAATGATATGCACCATGACACTATATACATTACTTGATAGAATAGGAAAGACTTTCAACTTTCAAATAAGAGATATCCATCAATGAGTTCAATATGGACTTCCATAATTTCTTTACATTCAAAGAAGTGCTCACTAAGTGTCATGTAGATTTTTAGTGAGGTCAAATCATTTGAATTATTTAAGAGTCCTTCTATATCCCCTAAGGGCTCTACACATACACATACTTTATACCACTCACAATATATAATGATATAAGAAGTTGTATGACTCAATTCGTTTCATTAGAGTCATGCTCATGATGTAAAGATGACGAGAGGAATTTCTGTCTCGTGGCAAATCAATAATAATTATGAAGGATGGAATTTCAATCGTCACTTTGTACACCACATGTAACAAATTCTCATTTCCATATTGTAAGAACTATCCGCATGGTGGTACCTACAAAATTAGGGATTTTAAGAATATCGAAAGTCATGAAGGTAATGTCTCAATACACAATTCACATATAATCGAGTATGAAAGCTTTCTTTTCTCATCATGTCTAATGGAGATATACACATAGATAAATAATTGTAAATGTGGCATGGAGTTTTCAAGACAACATATCATACACATAATTATAAGGAAATATGGCATTAAACAATTTCTTCATGAAAGTCAACATAACTAGGAATTAATAATTCTCTAAAATTCTTTACATTAGATATGTAACCCACATGGAAATTAGTAAATGGAAGAGGCTATGGGGAATGCTCCTCACCTTAGTGTATTCTCTCTGATTTGTAATGTTCTGGTTTGGACTGATTGAAGGATGAATTGTCTTCTAAGTATATTAGTTGTAAGCAGCTCTAGGCTAGGGGTGTAGTGTGGTCACTGCAAGGGGGTCTGGATACGCCAGAAGTCAGGAATACGCCACCCTGCCTTGTTCCCGGACACCAACTCGAGGTGTAACAGCCTGTGGTAGTAAAGAGCTTGGGTCGGACATTTACTAGTTTGATATGAACTTCAAACAGGGATGGATTTCGATGGTTGTTACCTGAGTGGCTGGGATTGGAGCTACGTGTGATCAGAACCTACAGCGAACTGAGGAGTTTCCGCCGCCCTGCTGGAAAATTGTTCCAGAGGCTGGCATGTCCTACCTCGCTTACTCTCTCTCTCTCTCTCTCTCTCTCTCTCTCTCTCTCTTCTTCCCTTCTCACAATCTCCTACTTCCCTCTCGATCTTCTTCACGGTGACTAACAACTCAACTGAGTCGAGTTGCTACGGTGCATGCAACTCGCACCAGAGGCACCAAACAAAAAACTCCCTCACTCTCTACTATTTTCTTTCCTCCATTTTCTTGGGATTCGCCCTAAATAGATGAATATTTATATCTCTTCTTCGTTCTAGATATTTTCACTGCTAATTACTAGGATTAGCATGTCGTTTAACAAGAGACAGGTTGTGAAACTCACCGCAAGAATTCGTTAGTTTAGCTACATCTTAGCATGGTTCTGATTGGTTTTTCCCAATGACACATTGGCTAGGTGGGCTGCACTTTGGACGGTATGGATGGGTGAATGGGCCATCCACGCAAAAGGTGGGTTCCCACAGTCCGTTTAAGGAAGGTGATGGGAGGTAATGGAGGTTTTACAATGGGCGACTGATCTGCGAATCAGGTTCATCCAAACAGTTTGGATGACACCCAGGAGGCATGCGTAGTCCACCCAACGGTGAACAAGACCCGTTGATTACCACACAAATCTAGGAGAGGCGGTGACTTGCATTCGAGCATCAACTCATCAAAATCTCGGCCCTGCTATGAGATTTTCATATTGCCCTAACGCGGACGATCAGGATTTGCTCCAGAGATGCTTCTTGAAGTCAGGGGAGGGCGGAGATCGTTCTTTCCCGAAACGGAAATTTTCTTCCGCCTTTCCGTCGCGTAGGGTACTATTTCTAGAAATCGTAGGTCTGACTCGGCTTTCTCCCGCGGACGTGGCCTCCGTCCGACCGTCTCCAACGGTCGGATTGGTCAGAAGTGCGTGGGATGTGGCTGTAGCTTCTCTGTCAGCACTTAACTTGTGCATTGCCTGTTGGTTTGCTGATAGTAGTGGTGTGACAGATTTTTAATCGGTAATCTCATCATGGTCGGGGTCGGTGGGGCCCAACAAATCAGATGGACGGTCTGGATTTGGATTATATATTCAAAAAATTTTCGTTTGCACCGTCGAATGGTCGGCGCAAATAAACTGTCGTTGGGCGGGAGGAGATTTTGAATTTCCTTTGGAAAATTTTGAAATTCATTGGGTCAACAACAGTTTGACCCGATGATGAGTTCCGTGCACGGCATGAGGGCACAATCTGTGTACACCCACATATCAGATGTGGGTCCCACGATCTAATCTAGGCCGATCCGCTCCGTCCATCTGCCTTGGAAAGTCACAACACGCCCATGGTGGCTGTCTTGGTAACTCCTAATCAGTTGTGGGTGAGATCTAAGCTTTTGGATTCCTCTGTAAGGTTTCTAAATTGTTCTCGACTGATGATCAGTCCGATTCTATTCTTGAAAAGGGTCGTACTCGGAGATTTCCCTTGATGTGTATAGATTGTTATTAGTTAGCTTGTTAATTTCTTTTATTTAGTGATGTTAGTTAGAAATCCCTAGGTGATAAACGCAGGGTAGGGTTTTCTCATGGTTATGGTCTTGCTACGGGTTTTATGTTTATTCATGTATGCCGATGCGAAGTGGGGCAGATCGTCCTATTTAAATTTAAACTTTATGCAAAAGAAAATATTTCAGGGTTGTTAAAATCTTCCCTCCTAAAAAAATAAATAAATTCGGCCACGAAATTATACCTGAGTGAGGTCATTGAAAAGATGTGGGTACTTTTCTTCTATCTCAGCTTGACGCTCCCACGTTGCTTCTTCAATTCTGCAATGAGACCAAAGAACCTTCACTAAGGGAATGGTTTTGGTGCGCAGGATCTGCTCCTTGTGATCCAATATGTGAACTGGGGCTTCGATATAGCTAGCGTCGTCGTTTAACTCTATTTCTTCCCAGCTGATGATATGGGATGCATCCGGTTCATATTTCTTCAACATAGATATGCGAAACATTATGAACATTGAAAAACTTTGGTGGAAGAGCTAGGCGATAGGCAACGGCTCCCACCCTATCCATGATTTCTAAAGGCCTAATAAACCGGGGAGAGAGCTTTCCTTTCTTCCAGAATCGCATGACGCCCCTCATAGGAGAGATCTTCAAGAATACGTGATCACCGGTTAAAAATTCCAGACCTCGCCTACGGTTGTTTGCGTAACTCTTCTGCCTGCTTTGAGCCGTACGCAAGCGCTTTCGGATTATGTTAATCTTCTCTGTAGTCTCATGGACAAGTTCTGGTCCCAGCAAACTCTTCTCTCTGACTTCAGCCCAACAATGTGGTGCTCGATAGGGTCGTCCATATGGAGCTTCGAATGGTGTCATACCAATGCTGGTTTGAAAGTTGTTGCTATAAACGAATTCTGCGAGATGGATATGCTCGTCCCAACTACCCTTGAAGTCCAATACGCAGTCTCTCAACATATCTTCTAGCACCTGGTTCACCCTTTCGGTCTGTCCGTCTATTTGGGGGTGAAATGCTGTGCTAAATTTCAACTCCATACCCAACTCTTCTTGCAATCTTTTCTAGAAAGTGGATGTGAACTAGGTGTCACGATCCGACACAATTTACCACGGAATACCGTATGCACGAACAATCTCCCGAATGTACAGTTTATCCAAGTCGTCGACTAAATTATTTACATGTATAGGGAGGAATCGGGCTAACTTGGTAAGTCTGTCAACTATTACCCAAATGCAGTCATGGTTCCCACGTGTCTTTGGAAGTCCCGAGATGAAGTCCATGCAGATACAATCCCACTTCAATTCAGTGAGGGGTAATGGTTGCAAAAGACTTGGCGGCTTACGGTGTTCTGCCTTCACTTGCTGGCAGGTGAGATATTTTGAAACGTATTCTGCAATATCCCACTTCATATTTTCCCACCAATATTAACGCCTGACATCCCGATATATTTTTGTACTTCCAGGATGAACGGTCAAACAGGACTTGTGCGCTTCGTTCAATATTGCCTGTTTTAATGCTGCCACTGCCGAAACACAGATACGACCTCGATATCTTAGGCCACTATTGGAACTGACATACTAGTCTGACATCCCTTCATTTTCGCACCTCAGTCTCAATTTCTTTAGTGTTTCATCCTGGTCTTGAGATTCGATGATACGATGGATCAAGGCTAGTTCTATAATCAACGAAGCTGCTAGGATACTCGATCCTCTAAAAGAAAACTGTGCATCAAAGTCTTGGGTGAAATCCATCATCTCACCTTCTCTTATCGTGAGACCAGCCATAACTTCATGATTCCTTTTCCGACTCAAGGCATCAGCTACAAGGTTCGCCTTGCCAGGATGATAGGATACTTCAAATTTGAAGTCTTTTAACGTTTCCATCCACTGGCGTTGTCACATGTTCAGATCTTTCTGAGTGAAGATATACTTCAAACTCTTGTGGTCGCAGAATAATTCGAACTCCTCCCCATATAAGTTGTGTCTCCAAATCTTCAGGGCGAAGACCACTGCGGCGAGTTCCAGGTCATGGGTAGGATAATTTTCTTCGTATTTCTTCAACTGCTTGGAAGCATAAGCAATCACCTTCTCATTCTGCATGAGTACGCATCCTAGTCCTGTCTGCGATGTGTCACTATAGACTACGTACTTGGCTCCCTCTTCTGGAAGTGTGAGCACGGGGGTAGTGGTGAGTCTCTTCTTAAGTTCCTAGAAGGATGCCTCTGCTTCAGTGCTCCAACTGAATTTCACATTCTTCTTAGTCAACTGAGTTAGGGGTCGAGCGATACAAGTAAATTCCTTTATGAATCATCGATAATAGCTAGCCAACCCAAAAAAAGCTCCTGACTTCTGTGACCGTATCAGGTCGTTTTCACTTCACTACAGCCTCAACCTTGTCTAGATCAACCGCGATACCTTCCTTCTTCACAACGTGACCTAGAAATTTCACTTCTTCCCTCTATAAGTCACATTTTGATAATTTTGCATACAGCTGCCTTTCCTGGAGGGTCTTCAAAACAGTTCTCAAGTGCTTCCCATGCTCTTCACGACTCTTGGAATAAACCAGGATGTCGTCGATGAAGACTATGACAAATCAGTCTAGGTATGGCATAAAGACCCGATTCATCAAGTCCATGAATACCGCAGGCACGTTAGTGAGCCCGAATGGCATCACCAAGAATTCGTAGTGCCCATATCTGGTGCGGAATGCTGTCTTGAGGATGTCTTCTTCTCTGACCCTCAACTGATGAACCCCGACCTGAGATCAATTTTTAAGAAGTATTTGGCACCCTTGAGCTGATCGAATAAGTCGTCGATACATGATAGAGGGTACTTATTCTTCACTGTAGCCTGATTCAATCTCCCGTAGTCGATACAAAGGCACTGCGACCCGTCTTTATTTTTCACAAATAGCACTGGTGTGCCCCATGGAGATACACTAGGGTGAATGAAACCCTGCCCTAATAATTCAACGATCTGTACCCGCAATTCTTCCATTTCACATGGCGGCATTTTATATTGAGCCATGGATATCGGGGTGGTACCGGGTAGGAGGTCAATGGTAAAATCTACCTCTCTCCTTGGCAGTAATTCCGGTATTTCCTGAAATACTTCTGGGAATTCGCTAGCCACCGGTATTTGATCAATTGTAACTTCTGCTGACGCTATCTCTTTTAGGGCCTGCAGGCTCTCATAGGTATTGTATTGGTGCCTTCCTTGTATGGTAAAGGGTGACTGCCCAGGTAATGTTACTGTAACTGTTCGGGCATGACAGTCCAATATTGCATAAGCCTGGGTAAGCCAGTCCATACCAACGATGATATCAAACTGTTTCAATTTCATCACAACTAAGTTCATTCGAGTCTCATGGCCTTCCAATACAACCAAGCATGCGGGATAAAATCTTGCACTTTCTACAAACCCTCCCATTGGAGACACTATGATCAAGGATTGTTCAATGCGGTTCAATTCTAAATTCAGTTCTTTAACTACAGATGAACTAACAAGAGATATGGTAGAACCTGAATCAAACAAAACAAATATTGGAACATTCTGAATGTAAGCCATACCTTGGATAACTCGTGGAGTGTCCCCATCCTGTTCTTCTGCGGACATGGCGAATACCTAAGCCGTAGGGGCTCTGTTTTGTAGCAGAGCTGCTGGTCTTTAAAATGGAGGTCAGCTACTAATAGGTGGTCTAGCCACAGGCTACGGTGGATGGGGTTGAATCGCTAGTGGCGCAGGCTTGTTACCCTCATCGTGTGCCCTCCTGAAGCAAAACTTTGCGGTATGCCCAGGCTTCCCACAATAATTGCACGACATACCTGGATACTTAAAAGTCCTAGCTCGTTTATCAACTATAGCGAGGCTAGGAGGCAGAGGAGCGGGTCTGACAAGGCCTAATCGGTACATACTGAGAAAGTTTGGCAAAATGGGCCTCATATTGTGCAACCGTCATATTCCCCTGCTTGAGTTTGAAAAAATGTGACACCTTCTCGTCACGGAATGACTCTGGGAAATATTTCCTGTTGAACTTGGTTTGGAACCTCTCCCAAGTCCACAGATAATCTGCTGTAGCAATGTAACACCCTGTACTTTCCAGTGCTCGAGTGTTACCATGTAATTTAATTTAATATAAATACAAAAAAAAAAATACAATCTAAATACATATACTATGAAATGTTATTTATATATTTTATAAATATTTAAAGTTTCATATTAAAATGATATGTAAATATAATCCCTGTTATATGCATCATTAATATAAATTACAAACTATAGAATTTGTAATACATTAAAATAAAATATACTGGAAAAGTTTAATGACATATATAAAATTTAAAACCTAGCACATAAATGACCATACAAATAAAATACAAATAATATATATATTAATCTTTGTTTACTAATATTCATATAATTTATATATATTAACAATTTATGGTAATATAAAATATATATGACAAAATATATGTAAAGGAAATAAATAATGATAATAATAAAAATAATAATAAATGATGTTAAAAACATTATAAAAAGGGTATTTAATATCATAACCGTGTATATTAGACATCTGATTCATAGTCCAACCACTAAATTCTAGCTTAAATAGTTCCTTAGACTCTTTTAACCGTTTACGTTCAATTTTGGAATGATCCGACCAGTAGATCACCGAAATTCCACCATTAGGACTAGGAAACTAGTTTGAATGGCCCACCTAAGCTTGCATTAACCTCAGCTTTGGTCAGATGGCCCAAATGAGCCAACAGAGGACCATGGACGGAGTGGATCTCTCATGATCATCGTGATGGACCCCACACTGAGTTGCATGTGCACCTCAGCCAATGTGCAGGACATGCACCGAGCTACCAAGAGCGGTCAGAGCTCCTTTGACCGAAAATTTCCCTTAGAAGAGAGGTTCTCTCTGTCCTTGCCTTAGACAGCCGACGGACAAGCGTCCATTTTGTTTGATCCGTGGCCCACCCACACTGCCCAGATGGAAGATCCAAACCATCTATCGTGTCCAGGGCATAGCCTCAACCAAAACCCAGTGAATCCCACGTGCTGGAGCATCCACACAAGTGCACGAATCTTGCTGCAAGAAGGTCCTATAAATACAACACATTACAAAAACGAAAACTGTTTCCATGCGCCACGCTGACAATCCACATGAGCTCCATATCCTTCAATCCTAGCCTTCCATTTAGGTTAAATCTCGGTTGTCCGGTTTGCTTAGGGCGCTCCAACTGAAACCAGGGACGGTTTCGGTTTCCTTCCCACAGTTTTGACAAAACCGAACTGTTGGACTAAATCCTGACCATCCATCTAACGGTGCTGAGAAGCCTAGGGCTGCAAGAAATGTGGATAAATACGATGAACAGTTCGCTGCCCTGTCCCTGGCAGCCATACCTTCGAAAAACGGCTGCAAGCCTCTTTCCCCCAACCCATCATTGAAATCCATTGGAGCTTCGATTCAAAGCTTTCTTGAGCTCCCTTGAGCTGAACCGAACCCCCCCATGCCTCTGAATCAAAAGGAGGGGCTTCCGTTTGAGAGTTGTCATTAATGGCGGGTCATCTTCCTCATCGGAAGATTGACCATTAGCTCATGTTACCACTAGGTGGGCGACCTTTGTAACGTCTATGCAGATCGACGTAGAAAGAGAAAGAGACTAGAAGGAGAAAGAAATGGAAAGAAAGAAGGAGGGAAAAACAGTGTGGAGTGGTGCGACCATTGCACCAGCTCGAGTCGACTCACTGTTGAACTCGCTGGAGGCAGTTGGGTCCAGCAACTTACGGAGTCAAGGTCGCTGGTCGGAAGCAGAGAAGAGAAGGAGAATAAAGGAAAGGAAGAGAAGAGAGAGAGAGAGAGAGAGAGAGAGAGAGAGAGAGAGAGAGAGAGAGAGAGAGAGCGGTTGCACTCGTTGCACTCGCTGCCTCACTGCAGAGAGTCTGTCCAGTTGACTCGAGCTGAGTCTAGATGTACCAGGGATCCTGGTGCCAGGAGAGGAAAGAAGAAAAGAAAAGAGAAGAAGAAAGGAGGAGAGAAATGTTGTCTCCTGTCGACTCGACCTGCTGACTCGGTCGAGTCCACCGAGTTGGGCTGTCTCGGAGTCTAGTCTAGCCATCTCTGGACTTCCCAAGAGCAGGAAAGAAGAAGAAAGAACAAGATAGAAGTAGAGCCGAGAGAGAAGGGGAAATGTTGATGATTGTTGGGTTGACTCGGTTGAAACCGAGTTTGACTCAGTCGAAACGAGTCGTGTTTGGGCCTGATTTGGTCCAGCAAGCTTACTGGTGTATGGGCTGAGTGAAGAAGGTGGGTGAGAGAAAGTAGGATGAGGCGAGTGGTGGTGAGTCGGATTGAACTACCGAGTCAACCGACTCGATGTGAGTAAACTTCCTCTCCCTAAGTAAGTTTCATGATTTACCATCATCATTGGTGTTACTATAATTATTACAATATGGTTAACTATTGGTAGGAAAATTTTGCTAAGTAATAGTTATTACAGAAACTTGATATTAACGATTTTCATTATTAATGCTACTCTTATTTCATCATTGGTTATAACACTAGTATTGTTAGCATTAATAGACAATTTGTATTTTGTCACCATAGATAATAGGTCTTGATATTTATTTATTATCATTAATATTACTATGATATTTGCAATTATATAGCATGATTAATTATTAGAAGATTATCTATGCCTATATTAGTTATTATAAATAAATAAGAAATTTTAATGTTATTAAACATTAACATTTTATTTATCATGTTTGAATATTATCATTGATAGCAGATTGTACAATTTAATATCATCATGATGATTATCGTTGCTGCGATAGTTAGCATCAATTGTAACATTGATGTTAATAAATATTTTATAACTATTAAATTAACATTATAATTAATTACACACCACTAGGGTTCAATCTTAAAGATCTAGTCTAAACCTAAACTCTAGGATGAAAGCCCAAATTCTGCATTAAAACCCTAAGATAGGTAACTCAAACCCTAAGTTGTGATCTCAAACCTAGGTAGTGTGCAGAACCTATATCTAATTATACAAGTTCATAATTTGTGGTAGGATACAATTCTAAGGGCGCAAGTACTTAGCGACATTAGAAGGCAATTCAAAGTATAAGGTGATGATTCTTCCCCTTGAGCTTTCAATTTTCCCATTAGCTTAAGTTATAATTTTATCTTAATTTATAAATGATATCTCTACTCTATAAGCACATGTGTTAATTGTTGAAATTGAATTGCTATATTACATGCTTAATGTTCATACTGTATATCTGTTCATGCTTGTGGATTATTTGTGGATTGCATATGGACTTTAAACTGGTACATTAGTGGGAAACCCCCACCTATAAATGTACACCCATACTTGGGATGTAACTCGACTAGTTGTGAGCGTAATGGACCTTCGACTTGGTGGTTATTGAGTGGTGGTCTAGATAGATCATTAATGTGGGCTTACCATCCAGGGTTGTTGTGTCCGATAGTTTTTAAGGATGGTCTTTATCGCATGGTCTAATACTCGCCCTATGTAGCTTGTTTTGATATTAGCCTTATGTGGCTTTGTTTTGGGTATTTTCCCTATATGGGTCTGATGTTTTATACTGTACAATCATGCGATGGTAAGCCCCCATATGTTGTAATATGATTGGCCACTAGTCGACGGGTTTCCATTAAACATCCTAAGATGGTAGCCTCATGGGTCGGGGATGGTGGTCATTGGACACTATGCCCGAGCTGTCGGCCTACGCTGGGCTCTGAGCTCCCTGTGTTCAGATATGGCAAACAAATAAAGTAGCCCTATGTTCGGATCTGATAATACCATACCATAATCAAAAGGTGCAACGGCCCGAGCGACCAGACTTAACATAAATGTAGCCATTGGAGCCATTTTAAAAAGGGAGAAATTAGCACTACTTGGTGAAATAGGTTCTTTTAGAATCAATTTCGAACCATCTGCTAGAGGTTGTAACAATCCGAATGATCCCACTACATTAGGACCCTTTCGACGTTGCACAAAAGCCATTACTTTACGTTCAGCTAGCACTAAAAAGGCTACTCCTAGTAGAAGTGGTAGTGACCTTTGAGCTTATTAAACATGCTGGTTGTAAATGGACTAATAACAGGTTGACTAATCATGCATGCATAGCATAGACCAACATGTATTGTTGTCATACGTAACATACGGATTCACCTGTCTGGATGTTTTGCCCGAGGCACCAACCATCATCTGTTGTTATCGTAAATTGCTATTATACGTAACATACAGATTCACCTGTCTGGATGTTTTGCCCGAGGCACCAACCATCATCTGTTTTTATCGTACATATTTGTCTGTCTGTATGTTTTACTTGAGGCACAGACCGTCTGAATATTTTACCCAGGTCGATGACTGCATGGGTGATGACCCCTATGTCCGACTGGATGTTTTACCCGAGACAATGATTGCATTCACGCATCCATGCATATAAAAAGACTGCATTTACTATGTTTTGGTTGTCTGTATGTTTTATACTATTTCTTACCTAATGTGGCAGTGTGTAATCATGAGGGGAATTCACACTGAGTTGGCCACTCATCCATTAAATATATAACCGTACAGGTAGCATATGTGGCTTAAGTGATTGTCAGGTTCGGGCTAATAAGGAGCCGGGTCCAGGTTCCCAAGGTTGCATGAATGTATCTACTTTGAGGAGCTGAGGGGTCTTAAGGCTCAATTCTACTTGCATTCTACTATTTCTCATGTATTGAATCATGTAATTCTTGTATTTGTTAATTTTGGAGACATTAGTTTGTATAAGTCATTATGGGCAACCACTTGTATATTCTAAATAAAATTTAAAATTTTCCTTTTATGCTTACTTGTCCATTCTACGCTCATCTGCTTACTCTAATGAAAGATAAAAGAAAAATATATACTTGACTTTGACCATCTTTTAAGGTTAACACTCGGGTTATTGGGAAACGGGTCGTGTACTCGGGTCCCGAAAACACGGGGTGTTATAAGCAAGCCTACGCATAGAATCCCACCATTCATCGGCTTCCCCTTCGAGCACGAAAGTGGAGAGGGTTACCTTCTGCGTATCTGAACACCTCAATGGCTCCATAAGTTTCAGCATGCGTTTCAGCCAATGCTCGGCTACTATGGGATTGGTCGTCCTAGAAAAAGTCGAAGGTCGCAGCTTCTAGAATCTTTCAAACACATCGGCATCATTCCCTGCAACTGGCCGTAATGCTGATACGTGAGGCCTCTGATATAATGCTTCCACTGCGGCTGCCATGGTGGCCTACTGTTCCCTTATGAAGGCCTGCTGCTGGCCCAGCAAGGCAACCATTTGTTCCCAAGCGTCTGGTGTCGAGACCCCTGACTGTGCCTCAAATGATGAAGTCCTCTCTGCATGAGTTGGGTGAGGCGTTGGGACGGCCCTTGCCCTTGACTCCAAGTCAGGTTCTTCAGATTGCACTGGGAGTGCCAAGGTGTATATAGGACTCGCTTCCCTACCCGTTTCTTCTGGGTCCTGTGGCATAATCAGAGATGCTTGCACTTGTTGGGATCGCGTCTTTGTAGGCATCGTATCCTGTAGTTTGGGAACACGAAGTCAGGGTGCAGCATTCTATATTTATCTCACTCTAGTACAATTTTGTCATAAGAATTTCGTAATTCAAGGGATCTTATGTTTTTTCTGCTTTTAAGTTAGCAGTTTCCTCTTAACTAAGGAAATTTTATAGAGGGGACTACATTTCTAGTTCTTGAATCTAGGTTCATTATAGATAAAATGAGGGCCTAAGTTTTGTTTCTATGTTCAGGCAATGACTGTATGCCGTAACTAATGGTGAGCCGAGTGTCAGGCAGCTATAATAAAGTGACTTTAGTTCTAATTTCCAATCTCCACATCGAGGTTGAAAGCTTATAGAAATAGTTGAGATACTATCTATGTTAGGAACACCTATACATGTGCAATGATAAATTTAAGCAGGGTGAGTTATGGTAGCAGCCAGATAGCATTAAATGAGCATAAGAATGAAAGAAAAAGCAGGAAAATTAAACAAATTCAAGGTCTACTTATGTTTAATAATCGCCATTTCATAATTCAAAGATTACTAACATCTTACAAAATTGGTGATGCTATCGTGAATAAAATAGTTGATGGTTAAAAATTAGGGAGTTTATAGTTAAGTGCAGTCGAAATAAGGGTACTGACATGAGTATATGCATATGACTGAAAACTACTGTAATTATGGAATTCAATACTGGGGAACTAGGTTTGGGTCTCTATGTCCTTAAAATAGCCTAAATCTAGTGGGAAATTTATCCTAAGTCCAGCTTCTAATTTAGGGGGTCACTTAGGAAATTTCTAAATGTAAAATGTAGAAAGTTTGTACAAACTCCTTCCCAAAGGCAAGGTTGGTCTAAACTCTCTCTCTGATACCAACTTGTAACACCTTGATTCTCATAACCCGAGGACGATCACTCAGGTATGAGAACTTGAGGGTTACGTCATGAAATGAAACTAACATTCATCTAATTATTGGCACATTCATATCATCAAGAAACAACTACTTCATAAACTAATAAAATGAGTTCAACATACGTGACTAAAATAAGAAGTAAAGCAAGATCCCACAGCAGGGGATTTTTAATTACAAATTTCAAACTAAAACAAAAGGAAATAGTGTCTGAAGTATGAAAGTAAATAAGTCCTAATCTATCAGTTGAGCTCCAACGGCTCAACCATATCCGTGTACGGTCCATCCTCTCCATACTCCTCGTTGGTCACGCCAAGGGTTCCATCATGAGCGCCATCTTCCTCCATCATACCTGCATCTATTTGGTGCAACCGCACTATTGGGTGAGTGAAAACTCAGTGGGAATTTCCCTCATAGATTCAACCATAACACGTCATTCCAAAATATATTAACAATTCTAATTCATAGGGTAATACAAATACATATGCAATTGCATGAATGTATGAATGTACGTTCAAGTCACAGATCTGGGTATGCAATCCAGCTGTCAAAATAAAAGACCGCCCGTGATAGGTAATCTACCTGGAAAAGGCCATGAAGGTGAGTGTGCCCAAGGATGACCTCCTGGAAAAATACCCGGGGTATGCCCGAGGAGGTATAAAAATCTTGAAAAAGCCTCATGTAAAGAAAGAGCGGCCCAAGGTGCGCAAATGCACATAACCTGATGGTCGAACTTAGGTAATAGAACCTTCAACAACCCAACAAGATGTGACTTACGATGAACACCCGGAAAAGCTCACATGTCATGCGTGAATGATATGCACCATGACACTATATACATTACTTGATAGAATAGGAAAGACTTTTAACTTTCAAATAAGAGATATCCATCTATGAGTTCAATATGGACTTCCATAATTTCTTTACATTCAAAGAAGAGCTCACTAAGTGTCATGTAGATTTTTAGTGAGGTCACATCATTTGAATTATTTAAGAGTCTTTCTATATCCCTTAAGGGCTCTACCCATACACATACTTTATACCACTCACAATATATAATGATATAAGAATTTGTAAGACTCAAGTCATTTCATTAGAGTCATGCTCATGTTGTAAAGATGACGAGAGGAATTTCTGTCTCCTGGAAAATCAATAATAATTATGAAGGATGGAATTTCAATCGTCACTTTGTACACCACGTGTAACAAATTCTCATTTCCATATTGTAAGAACTATCTGCATGGTGGTACCTACAAAATTAGGGATTTTAAGAATATAGAAAGTCATGAAGGTAATGTCTCACTACACAATTCACATATAATTGAGTATGAAAGCTTTCTTTTCTCATCATGTCTAATGGAGATATACACATAGATAAATAATTGTAAATGTGGCATGGAGTTTTCAAGACAACACATCATACACATAATTATAAGGAAATATGGCATTAAACAATTTATTCATGAAAGTCAAGATAACTAGGAATTAATAATTCTCTAAAATTCTCTACATTAGAGATGTAACCCACATGGAAATTAGTGAATGGAAGAGGTTATGGGGGATGCTCCTCACCTTGGTGTATTCTCTCTGATTTGTAATGTTCTGGTTTGGACTGATTGAAGGATGGAGTGTCTTCTAAGTATATTAGTTGTAAGCAGCTCCAGGCTAGGGGTGTAGTGTGGTCGCTGCAAGGGGGTCTGGATATGCCAGAAGTCGGGAATACACCACCTTGCCTTGTTCCCGGACACCGACTCGAGGTGTAACAGCCTGTGGTAGCAGAGAGCTTGGGTCGGACATTTACTAGTTTGATATGAACTTTAAACAGGGATGGATTTCGATGGTTGTTACCTGAGTGGCTGGGATTAGAGCTACGTGCGATCAGAACCTGCAGCGAACTGAGGAGTTTCAGCGGCCCTGCTAGAAACTCATTCCAGAGGCTGGCATGTCCTACCTCGCTTCCTCTCTCTCTCTCTCTCTCTCTCTCTCTCTCTCTCTCTCTTTCTTTCTTCTTCCCTTCTCACTATCTCCTACTTCCCTCTCGTTCTTCTTCATGACAACTAACAACCCAACTGAGTCGAGTGTGCCAAACGAAAAACTCCCTCACTCTCTACTATTTTCTTTCCTCCGTTTTCTTGGGATTCGCCTTAAACAGACGGATATTTATAGCTCTTCTTCGTTCTAGATATTTCCACTGCTAATTACTAGGATTAACATGTCGTTTAGCAAGAGACAGGTTGTGAAACTCACCGTAAGAATTTGTTAGTTTAGCTACATCCTAGCATGGTTCTGATCGGCTTTCCCCGATGACACATTGGCTAGGTGGGCCGCACTTTGGATGGTATGGATGGGTGAATGGGCCATCCACGCAAAAGGTGGGTTCCCACAGTCCGTTTAAGGAATGTGATGGGCGGTAATGGCGGTTTTGCAATGGGCGACTGATCTGCGAATCAGGTTCGTCCAAACGGTTTAGATGACACCCAGGAGGCATGCGTGGCCCACCGAATGGTGAACAAGACCCGTTTATTACCACACAAATCCAGGAATCAAAATCTCGGCACTGTTATGAGATTTTCATATTGCCCTAACGTGGACGATCAGGATCTGCTCCAGAGAAGCTTCTCGAAGTCAGGGGAGGGCGGAGATCGTTCTTACCTGAAACGGAAATTTTCTTCCGCCTTTCCATCGCGTAGGGTACTATTTTCAAAAATCATAGGTCTGAATCGGCTTTCTCCCGCAGACGTGGCCCCCGTCCGACCGTCTCCAACGGTCGGATTGGTCAGAAGTGCGTGGGACATGACTGTAGCTTCCCCGTTAGCACTTAACTTGTACGTTGCTTATTGGTTTGCTGATAGTAGTGGTGTGGCAGATTTTTAATCGATAATCTCGTCATGATCGGGGTCGGCGGGGCCCAACAAATCAGATCAACGGTCTGGATTGGGATTTTGTATTCAGAAATTTTCTGTTTGCACCGTCGAATGGTTGGCCCAGATGAATCGTCGCTGGGCGGGAGGAGATTTTGAATTTCCTTTGGAAATTTCGGGAATTCATCGAGTCAACAGCAGTTTGACCCGATGATGAGTTCCGTGGATGGCGTGAGTGCACAATCTGTGTACACCCACATATCAGTTGTGGATCCCACGATCTGATTTAGGCCGATCAGCTCCGTCCATCAGCCTTAGAAAGTCACAACACGCCCATGGTGGTTGTCTTGGTAAGTCCTAATCAGTTGTGGGTGAGATCCTAACTTTTGGATTCCTCTGCAAGGTTTCTAAATTGTTCTAGACTGATGATCAGTCCGATTCTGTTCTTGAAAAGGGTCGTACTCGGAGATTTCCCTTGATGTGTATAGATTGCTATTAGTTAGCTTGTCAGTTTTTTTTTTTTTTTTTTAATTTTTATTTAGTAATGTTAGTTAGAAATCCCTGGGTGATAAATCCGGGGTAGGGTTTTCTCATGGTTATGGTCTTGCTATGGGTTTTGTATTTATTAATGTATGCCAATGCGAAGTGGGGCGGATTGTCCTATTTAAATTTAAACTTTATGTAAAAGAAAATATTTCAGGGTTGTTACAACAACGGAGGAGGCCTGGGCTTTCTTCTTCCCTTTCGCCATTGTTGAACTTATGATGCGGTGAGAATGTCTTTCGATGCTGGTTCTTGCAGACAGCGTCAAACTGTTGATGCAAAAATCTAGTCCACCCTTTCGAGACCTTCGAGTACTTGCACAGGAAGAAAACAAAGGAGTCCTTGGTTAGAGCAGGGGACCCTCCGATGCCAAAGTCAGGAATCTGGTTCTAGTAGAAGTGGTTTAAGGGTAGAGATAGTATGTGTATGTACCTTCCACCATTGAAGATCTCCCTATTTATAGTTGAGGAGGGATAGTAACATAGAAAGATCCTCTCGGTTTAGTAGATGCATGTTGTAGATGAATTAGGATTCATAATGCACAGGGATTCTCCCGAGATCTTCGGCGAATATCTTGGGATCCAGAGCTAATCGCGGAGTAGCCTCCACAATCCTTGGAGAGAACTTCAAACCGCTCCCTTGGATAAGGTCGGACTGCAGACGTGGATACGGTCAGATGCCAGTTGAGAATCAAGGTGGATTTGTCTGGCCTTCGGATACAGTCGGACGATTGAGGTAACAGCGCATAAGGTCGGGTAAGCTCATCCCCGCTTGTTGACATGTCCTTTCAATTAGGAAGAACATCTTTGTAGAACATCTTTGTGATGTCTAATTTTTGTGGCATTTAACTTCTTTATGAGTCTTGATAACCTCTTTAGGTTGTCCCTCGCAGAGTCCATTCTGGGTCGTACCGACCTTTAGGTCGACATTGGTCATGCTGACCTTGGTCGTACTGACCTAGGCTGTACCGACCTTTGTCATACCGAGCTTCCTCCTTAATCCGATGGTTGGGTTTCTTGTCCTCTGTTGCGCATCGGGGTGTGCTAGGTCTCGACCTGACCTGCTTATATAGGTCAGTCTGTTTTTCCCCATAACAGTTGTAATAAGCCCGATGAAATATATACTTTGCCTGAAAATGATGAAATTCCATGTCTCAGATGGGCTACAAGCACAAGATCATGTCTGAGTGACTAACCAATGATTTTTAACCGATGATTTAAATGGACAATGTTTAAACCTAAGTATTATTATATTAAAGTATGCAATTGATAATCTAGTTGTTTTGGAATATCATTAGTGGGTCATGCGCCTAATAATTTAATAGTCTAGTGACACACATATTACACATGCAACTCTTGAAAGGATTTTAAATATAATCTAACCTCTCACAGTGAAACTTCTTACATGAAGGAGGGGCCATGGAGCCCTGCATGGACGGATTAGGAAGGGGCAGGACGCAATCCCCTTTCCGTTTTATGCACGCCTTGCCGCCTCATTTTAGACCATGAGGGAGGGGAGAAATAAGCAAGTCCAGAGATAAAGTGGACCGCACCACGGTAGGTGTAATGACGTCCACCGTTCAAACCTTCGTAGGGCATACCTTGATGTTCAAACGCATGGAAAGCGTGAATAAACATATACATCATGGTAGGCACACACAACTTGGTCACCTGCTGCTACAGGTATTTTCCCTTCACGAGAAGTGGATTGCCTGCACCACAATGATGGACGGTGTGGATAAAACGCATATATCACGGTGGGCCTCATAAAAAGTAGGACATCGCAGTGGTGCTGCACACGGAAACGGTTTGGCTACTCCCCTGCCACTAGCCATGTGGCTGGTGGTTGGTGATCTTTGGGCCCCACCATGATGTATGTGTTTCATCTTTCCGTTCATCCATTTTTAAAGATCATTTTAAGTCTTAATCTCAAAAATGAGAGGGATATAAATTTCAGTTGGACCACACCACATGAAAACAACAGTGATTGGATACCCACCGTTAAAATCCTCCTAAGCCCTATTGTGCTGTTTATTTGACATCCAATCTGTTGATTAAGTCATAAATGCTCAGATGAAGGGAAAAAACAAAGATCATCTTGATCCAAAACTTTTATGGCCTCCATAAGGTTTTTAATAGTCGACGGTCATTCAACACTGTTTCTTGTAATGCGGTTCACTTGAGACTGGGATATACATCATCTTTTTTTTTTTTTTCTCATTACATAAACTTATCTAGAAACATAAATGGACGGCATTGATGAAACACATACATCATGGTGGGGCCCACAGAGCACCAACAATCAGCCCTTGGTGGCAAGGGGAGTAGCCAATCCGTTTCCGCTGCACGCAGTCCGCTTTGTCTGATGAGAGGACGCGGATTACATCAAGGTGGGCTCCACATAGCCCTGCCCGGACGGATTACCGCTGCACGCGGTAATCCGTCCGGGCAGGGCTATGTGGAGCCCACCTTGATGTAACTGTTTTATCCTGCCGTCCAACGATTTATCTAGGAAATTTTAATATGTGAACCAAAACATGAGGCAGGTCCAAGGCTTGAGTGGACCACATCAAAGGAACCTGTACTGATATGACACCCACCGTTGAAACCTTTCTAAGGGCCCACGTGATGTTTTTTTTTTTTTAACCATAAAACCTATTCATAAGGTCACGTAGACGTAGATGAAGTGAAAACACAAATATCAGCTTGATCCGAAACTTATCTAGCTCCCAAGAAGCTTTTAATGGTGGACGTTCAATCCCCACTTTGTGGTCCACTCAAGGCTTGGACCTGCCTCATTTTTTGGTTCACATATTAAAATTTCCTGGAAAAATAGTTGGATGGCAGGATGAAACAGTTACATCACGGTGGGCTCCACTGAGCCCTGCCCGGACAGATTACCTTCCGGGCGGGGGTAGGACGCAATCCGCGTCCATCAAGGACGCGGATTGCGTCCTACCCCCGCCCGGACGGTAATCCGTTCGGGCAGGGCCCTGTGGAGCCCACCTTGATGTAACTGTTTTATCCCGCCGTCTAACGATTTTTCCAAGAAATTTTAATATGTGAACCAAAAAATGAGGCAGGTCCAAGGCTTGAGTGGACCACATTAAAGGAACTTGTACTGATATGACACCCACCGTTGAAACCTTTCTAAGGGCCCACGTGATGTTTTTTTTTTTTTTACCATAAAACCTATTCATAAGGTCACGTAGACGTAGATGAAGTGAAAACACAAATATCAGCTTGATCCGAAACTTATCTGGCTCCCAAGAAGCTTTTAATGGTGGACGTTCAATCCCCACTTTATGGTCCACTCAAGGCTTGGACCTGCCTCATTTTTTGGTTCACATATTAAAATTTCCTGAAAAAATCGTTGGACAGCGGGATAAAACAGTTACATCAAGGTGGGCTCCACAGAGCCCTGCCATGCCCGGACGGATTACCATCCGGGCGGGGGTAGGACGCAATCCACGTCCCTGATGAGAAGGCACACGTGTATAGCCACGTAGGGAAACGGATTGGCTACTCCCATGCTACAAGCCAAAGGCTGATGGTCGGTGCTATGTGGGCCTCATGATGATGTATGAGTTTCATTCATGCCTTCCATCTATTTTTTTTTTAGATCATTTTATGTATATGAAGAAAAATAAGGTAAGGTATATCCTAATCTCAAGTAGACGACATTACAGGAAATAGTATTGAATGAACGTAGACCATTGAAAACTTTTTGGGAACTATAAAAGTTTTTGATCAAGCTGATCTTTGTTTTTTCCCTTCACTTGTGTCTGTATGACCTAATCATTGGATTGGATGTCAAATAAACAGTACAGTGAGCCTCAGGAGGATTTTAATGGTGGATATCCAATCACT
This sequence comes from Magnolia officinalis, assembly GCA_021015155.1. NCBI lineage: Eukaryota > Viridiplantae > Streptophyta > Magnoliopsida > Magnoliales > Magnoliaceae > Magnolia > Magnolia officinalis. The sequence continues at coordinate 61,834,481 of JAJHSJ010000006.1, forward strand.
ATTGTTTTCCTGTGATGTGGTCCACCTGAGATTTATATTCCTCTAATTGTTTGGACCAAGCCCTAAAATTATCTTAAAAAATGAATGAAACACGTACAACTTGGTGGGGCCAACAGAGCACCGACCACCAGCCACGGGGCTGGTGGCAGGGAGAGTATCCAATCCGTTATCGCCACTCAGCATTTGGTAATTGTGGAACTGAGGAATAGAGTTCGTCTCGCCCATACTGCAATCAATCGCTCCATTGGGTTCAGTTGAAGAGATGTGGGATGATCAGAAATGTCCACCAAGCGTCAATACCAAAAATTCACTGAATGTATAATTTTTACTATTGGCATCTGTACTTAAAGGTGGACCATTGAAGAATGTCTCTAATTCTTTATACTCAATAAATCAACGGTCATGATAAAAAAATATCGGACAAGTTTTTGACCAGAAGGCCACTGAAAAGTAGCGCCCATAGTATGGACGGTTCAGATTATCTAAGCATCGCAAGTGCGCGAATAGCCGGACAGACATGGAGATTGTGAGTCGGTTTATGAGGAATGAGATCTCCATAAAGGGCAGCGCCGAATTGGGTTCGATTTCAAGCATGGCAGAGTAATGCAGTACGGAGATTCGCATGGGAGATTCGCTTCTACGAGTAAAAGCTCCGTGCGTCCACCCTGGATGGTTGTGATAAATCCACCCCGTCCATCGGTTGCGTTACCTCATTTTTGTGCGTATATCCAAAATTTAGGTCCATGTAAATGTCAACAGAGCCACACCAAATGGAACAGTGGGAATGAAAACGTCCACCAGTGAAGCCATTTGGGACCCTCAGTGATGTTCAATTGTCATCCAATCCGTTCATAAAGTGAGCACAATTAGGACGAATATGGGATGGAATTGCGTGCAAAAGCCTTTTGCAGGTACTTCCTGATACAAGAAGCAAGGTAGGGCCCACCGTTATGTTCGTGAGAATCCATCCGTTTTAAATGACGCAAATCCAAAACTTAAGTGGGCCGCATCACAGAGTATTAAATGTCCACCGTTGAAACATTTGTGGGCTGACAAAACTCAGGCTAATTTTTTGTGTTTTCAGTTCATTGTAGATGGAATGACCTTATGAAGGGCATGGATGACATATAAACATCACATTGGACACCCGGGAGGTTTTAATAGTAGGTATGTATGTTCCCACTTTTTCTTGTCATGGGCACATTTGAGTTTTAGATTTGCATCATTTTTGTAACATCTCCAAACATTATTAAGGGGAAATGGATGGATGGTAAATTCTCACAAATATTATGGTGGGCTCCACCTAACTTAGGAAGGCAGAATCGAAGTACACAAATAACCAACCTAGTTTCTCAGCCTTCGTAGTGTTTGTGAGAAATCCATCTTTACCATTTATTTTTTTCAGATCATATTAAGACATGAGTACAAAAATATGATAGATCTAAAACTCAAATGGGCCACACAACAAGGAAAAGTAGGTCAGGAAATGTCCACAGTTGAAATCTCCTGAGGTACACTATGATGTTTATATTGGCACTTGGTTTGTTTTCTATCACCTGCAGTGTGCGTGGACTATTGTTCCTTTTTTCAATTTTAATTTCGATCATGTGATTTGTCCGGGCGTGCCAAAATTGATTGTGGGACTCAATTCAACCGAATAATTATGACCCAAGTGCGAAGATAGGTAGATACGTCGGAAATCGAGCATATATGACAGAGATCAAATAAGATCAATTGCCTATTAAGCCACTTGCAAATTGTTGCTTAAGATGATCAGACAATTATAAAAGTGTGGGGTTCATACTCTGAAAATGAGTTATACATCTACCTTCCGTATGAAAGGACTTTTTCAATACAGATAAAACAAAAAGAAATTCTTACATCGACCATAGAGAACAACTGTAGAGCACATTTCTAAATGGAGAACTGTAACACCCCGCACTTCTGGTATGCGGGTGTTACCAATTTAAATCCATATCAATGAGATTTCAAGATTTGTTAACAAACAATTGTAATTCAACGAATGCAGGATGAGGCTTCCAATCATCATTAAAGTCGCCCAGTCAGACACTCTAGGAACTGAGTTGAACCCTACATCAGTCATGAGGGTAAGCTTAACTGAACACCTCAAGTTAAAACAGTTTATAAATAATCTGATCGAAGAGTATTGGGGCAATGCACTTATGATCAACTCTTGAGGGTTGGTTAGTAGCCAACCAAGCAATCACTATCCCCAAAACCCCCATTTAACCATCGAAACCCATTTTCAAGCCAATCCAACCACTGAGTCAATATGCACTGATCAAATAAGCTTTGGATGTGCAATCCGGCCCACCTGGGCCTCATATCCACCACATACTTTGCCAGGGCCCCTAGGTGGGGCTACCAAGATGAATGGACGGAGCGGATTTATCACAAACATCAGGGTGGACCCCACATAGAGTGCGAGTGCACCCAAAGATGCTCGTGCATGGGACGGGACAACTGGTTTGACCAGGGCTGACCCGTGCCCCATGAGAAAAGTTGGGAAATCCTCCCTCCAACGTTAAAATAATAATAATAATAATAATAATAATAATAATAATAATAATAATAATAATAATAAATGACGGGCGTTAGCTTCCATGGTGCCCCACCTTGGCCGCTATCTGGCCGATCCAAACCGTCCATCAGACTTGTAGGGCCTGAACGACCAAAATCTAGTGGTCTGTCCGGACCCATGTAAAGAGACGCAGATTTGAGATCCGTACCTCTCAAAAACATGCGTATGGCTAGGATCTTGGATGGTGGGCCAACATGTGGCCGAATGGGTGACCCATGATCAGCCTAATCGTGCAATCCCAACCATCCATCTGCCATTTGAAAGCGCACTCTCCCGTTGCCAAAAACGGTCGGGCAGCCGTCTGCAGCAGGAAAAGGAAAAGGGAACATTTCCCTTTCGAGAAATGGGTGTTGGCGCGATCCGGGCCTTTCCTTAGGCCACGTGGAGCAATCCCAGCCACTCCTGCTAGGGCGACGTGAGTTAGAAGCGGAGACATCTCATCTCACGATAAAACGGTGAGATATGGAGTATCTCGTGGGATATTCTGAAACGCGCGTGAACGGCCTGAAAAGTGGGCCCCACGGTGATCAGAAGCTCCATTTGGTCCGTTCAAACGGACTAGATCTCAAGGAAATACCGTAGATGGAAGGTTGCCATTAACGACCCTCTCATCTTCCCCATTGTAGCGTCCGGTCCATGCTAATGAGATGGGCCCCACCAGGGCTAAAAATTTACTTTCCTGGTGGGCCATTGCAATGGGAATCCATTCCCAAGGTTGGATGGACCCCATGCACAACGAATCCTCAAGAATGGCCATTGCAAGAGGCATTTTAATCCCAACCATTGGCTGGGTTGTGCAAGCCGACTCTCTCGGCTATAAAGGCCATTAACTCGCCTCGGAATCCGCACTAGAGAAGAAATAAGAGAGAGAGAGAGAGAGAAGGAGAGGAAATAGGAGAGAAAGAAGGAGAGAGGATAGGAGAGTGTGGGAGGGAAAGCGAGTCAGCTCGACCCGACTCGTTTTCAGCCACTCAGGCAGGGTGAGTCGCTGCTCACCCAAGACCTGGGACCAGAGTCTTTCATCAGGTATGGTCCCTGGATATCTCAATTAGCTCCTGTTGGCCGTAGAATCTTACTAATTCAGTAGGGATGCCCGCAGGTGTTCGTAGCTGTAGCTGTAGTTGCGTTTGAGTTGACTCGGCCAGCATCGTAGTAGGCCAGGTAACTCTCAACCTCCCCTCGTTTTCTTCCCATCCAACGGCACATGGCTGTTGGAGTTGCGGTCGACTAGGATCGGAACCAAGGTTCGGGCGAGACTCTGTTAGTGATGCTGGGCTGAGCCCCATTCTGACCTACCTGATTGCCTTCCCAACTCGGTTGGGCACACTCCCCTTCACTGAGTCGAAATCTCAGTAAGCCACACCACACATATTACATTGGGTCACCGTGCATTCACACTGGGCCTCACCTAAGCCAAAGGCAGGTGGGCCGCACCCTGCATGATGTCGGTGGGCCGCACTTGCCCTTTCGGACGTGTAGGCATCACCATGGTTGGGCCAACCTTGAGATCACGTGATGGCCCAACCTTGAGACCATGTAGTGGGCCGTGTAAATGGACCGAAAACAGCCCTCAGTTGGGCCATGGACTGAATTGAAAACTGTCTTCCGTTGCGTCATGTAAATGGACTGAAAACAACCCTCAATTGGGCCGTGAACTGACTAGAAAATGGTCTTCAGTTGGGCTGTGTAACTGGACTGAGATCAGGCCGAGTTTTAGGCCAGAAACGTAAGCTGAGAGCATCCCAAATTTGGACCGTGGTGTGGGCTGAGGGCAACCTCTGATTTGGGCCATGTGCTGGGCTGAAATCAGCCTTGGAACTAGGCCAAAATCAGTCCCAGAAACGGACGGAAATCAGCCCAAATCCAAGCCCTTTGAAACCACAATGGGCCACATTCCAAACCACAGTGGGCCTCACCAAGCTGCACGTTCAGTGGGCCACACCGTAAATCCCAGTGGGTCGCACCTAGCAGTGCTATGGCCCATCCCCTTTGAAACCATGTGGTGGGCTGCACCTGAGAAACATCTCAATGGGCCACACCATAATTCACATTGGACCTCACTGAGTTGAGATCTCAGTGGGCCTCACCAAGTGCACACCCTGTGGGCCCCACCTTGAATCTCAGTGGGCGGCACCAAGCAATGTCGGGCCGACCTGTGAAATCCGGTGATGGCCCAACCTTTGGGACCATGCAGTTGAGCCCAGACCCTTGCAGCAATGAGCGGGGCCAGAAACCGGCCCAGTTAATTGACAGTTTGCTGGGCCAAGACGTGCCCAGCCTAGTCGGTCAGTCCTTGGGCCTCACATACACATCCGCTGCTGGGCCAGAAATAGCCTAACTGATTGCCACTCGTGACTGCATGGTTGCTGGGCCAGGGACGGCCCAACCCAGCCCAATTGCTGGGTATCTATTGGGTCTAACAAGCTGGGCCCAGTCAGGCCCAGTTCAGCCCTTAATGATGGGTTGATTCTAGGCCTAATCTGGGCCACTTGTTGGACAGAATTTGGTGGGCCTAGTCACTCTAATGCAGGCCCAAATAACCTTATTCATGGGACCTTTCAAACCCACACAACTTCAATATGTTAGCTAGATAAACCTTGGGAACATTTGACTAATACAAACTATGACTTTAGGAGATTACTTGTGTGATTTTGGGCCGCAAGGTACTCTTGGGAACTTAGATCAAGGACGGGAATACGACCTTACAGGTGATGACTTCTCCCCTTGAGCTTTCCATCTCTACACTAGACTAGGGATAGTTTTTATAATAACTATGAACGATGACCTAGAATTGGTTAATCATTCGGTTAGTTTACTTGAATACATGCCTAATAAGTTATTTAATCATTTGGTTAGTTTACTTGAACACATGTCTTAAAATTGACTAAATCACTTGATTAGTTTACTTGAACACATGTCATAGAATTGTTCAAATCACTTGAGTAGCTTACTTGAATGCATGCCTTAAAACTGATAAATTATGATCATATGAATGTTAGGGCTTGACTACTTAAGTGGCTCTTAAATTATATGGGTACATGAGTTTTACTTTGATTATTGAATCATGCCTTAGTCACTTCAGTTAGTTCGCTACTTAATCTCCATGCCATCCTCTCATATTATTGTATTGGTTGCAAGACATATATGACTTGAAATCTCTCTAGGGGAACCTCTATTTAAAGAGAGTCCGTACTTAGGGTGTAACGAGATTGATTGTGATAAGACTAGACCCTCAACATGGATGTTATGTTAGTGGCAGTTTAAATTAATGGGATTTACCATCTATGGAGTGATTCCACCTACCTGACTATGGGATGAACCTTTCAACATTTTTATCGTCATTGTTTATTCGCATTTGAATCATACATACTGACTCGTTTTAATCATTGTATTTAATATCATTAACACTTCATTCGTAGTCAGCATACAATGGTAGTTTCCCATATATTGAGAATTGATTGGCCACATTCTGATGGGTTCTATCCACATCCTAAGGTGTAGACTCATGGGCCGGAGATGGTGGAAATGAGACACTATGCTCGAGCCATCGGCCTACGCTGGGTGACGAGCCCCTGTAGTGACCTTGAGCTTTATTAAACTGGCTTATTGTAATTGGACTAACAATGGCTTGGTTATTGGGGTGACGGGTGGATATTTCTAGATGTTGTAACACGTGCCTCCGAGTTATTGGGGTACCGTTTCGCTAGCTGTCAGACCACCGAGTATCAATTTATGTACGTGATATACGATAAGCAGTCATTATGCGGTACATGATGTACGCAAGTGATGTGCTTCGCTAATGGCCAGCCTTTGCATGGGTGACGAGCCCAACTGCCGACTGGATGAGCATCCCCAGGTCAATGATGCATTCACGCATCCATGCATATAATAAGACTGCATTTTATTATGTTTTGGTTTGCCTGTTTGTTTTCATGCTATACTTGTCTAAGGCGGTGGTGTGTAATCTTAAGGGGAATTCACACTGAGCTGACACTTATTCATCAATGTTCAACCGTACAGAGGACGCAGGTACAGGTAAGAGCGATTACGGTGCGGATCTTGGGACTATTGTAGTTGGAACAGATGAAGAGCTGTACGAGGAGGAGTCGCATCAGGAAGCGGCTGAATACTTTGGGCTGAATCAGTAAATCTATATGTTGTTGTTTATTTAATACATGTAAACTTGAGGTTTTGTATTTTGGGTCTCCAGTTGAGTGGACCAGGATATTGTTATTATTTGGCTGCGGCTTATATACTATGCTTGATTTCGCTATTTGCACTTTGATTCTATTCTGATTACCACTTATTGATCTACTAACTCTTGGGTTTTCAGTAAACGAGTCGTATACTCGGGTTCTGAAAACCGGGGCGTTACAAGAATTGTGCTTGATACTCGAACTGAATCCAACATGTGAGAGTAGACTTGAATTATAATTAAAATTAACAATTACTTGGTTACTACCATGGATTACACTAAGGAATGTAAATGATTCATAATGCTGATTACATTAAGGAATGTAAATGACTGATAATGTTAAGGAGCATAAAATAATCGAAAGATAGATTTGATTTGATTTGGTTAGTATGAGATGTCTTCTTCTGCTGAATTCCCTTGTTATTTATTGCTTTATTTGGATGCTTCCCATGTTCTGGCGGTTGTTATAACCAGGGGTATACATCGAGTCGAACCGAGTCGAGCTGACCTCAGCTCGACTCGGCTCGGCCACTAGCCGACCTCAGCTCTAACTCAACTCGGCTTGGTCCTTGAGCCTGACTGGCCAGCTCAGCTCGGTTCAGTCAACAGCTTGGGCGAGTTCGAGCCAAGTTTGCCATTGCAACATTTTCACAAACACCTGGACTGCACCTTCAAAATCTCACTGTATTTGAGACAACAATAATGGTTTTATAGGTATTTTATCAAATACCTTCTAAGCAACATAAAAATCAAGAAAAAAAAAAAAAAAACGGTGTTGGTTTCATATACATACCTTCCTTGCCACCAGCCACACTTCATTGAGTCATTTCATCAAATACTTGGTGAGCAACATCAATATCAAAGTAATCGAGTCACCAAACTGGTTTGATCCGAGTTCGATTCGAGTTGGGTTCAATCCGAGTCGAGTCAAGCTGGGGCCAGCTTGAACTCAGCTCAAACTCATTCTCGAGCTAAAAAAACAGCTCGACTTGGCTCGAACTCAACTTCAAACTGAGTCGAATCGAGCTTTTTTGAGTCGAGTTGAGCTAACCGAGTTAGCTCGATTCGTGTACACCTCTAGTTATAACCGCTTCAGCATTACTGATCCTCTGGAGCCCTCTTAAACCTGACATTTGTCCCGTAACTACTTCTAGCTTCCTTATCGACTCGACACATTCCGCTCGGCCACCCTTGCTTTGTGGATGACGTGGCATCGCTCGATAGATGCTAACTATATCACCACAAAATTTTCTTCAGATATCTTTGTAGATCTCAAATACATTACGCAACTCTCGTAAAATTACATGTGTTCCTCTTTAATTGGCTCTTATAGGAACAAACAGAAATAGGGTATAACACGAGTGTTCCAGAATCGACGTAGCGGCTCGATTCATACTGAACAACTTTGACCGCAACGTCGAAAAAAGAAGATACGTACGATATCAATGTATATGATGAGAATCTGAGAAGATCGGTCACCTACTCAGCCACTTACATAATATTTATAATGATCGGGGGATTGTCAAAGGGTGGGATTCTTCTTCCAAAAATGGGTTGCGCCTTACCTTTCACAAAAAGGGACTTTTTAGTATGTCAACGCAATTAAATGAAAGGAAAAACTCACAATCGGTCACTGAGGACAATTACAAGAATGCATCTCTCTAAAGAACTACTTGTATTGGATAAGGATCATGTTCAACGTATGAACATAAACTTAGATTACAATTAGGAAATTACTGCTATTGGATTATTACTACTTTTAAGATAGATTGGGCTAAGATAAACATATTTGATTTGTTTGTTGGATTTGTTTTTTGTTTTTTTTTTTTTTCCGTTAATATTTTTGCTATTTATAAATTTCTTCTGTAATTATTTTTCAAATGTTTCTCTTTTTTATTGGATGGTTATGGTAGATAAGGAGTTGCCGCATTAGCTTTCGAGATTCTTACTTTCTTTGATACGTGTCCCTCTCCTTCTTGATTGCTCTTCGCTTTCTGGCTTCTCGGCTGCACCTCCTTTCGGCCGCTCGACCGCACCCTGAATTCTCGATCACATTTTGTTTCTTTTGCTTGACCATGCTTCTCTCGATTGCTCTTCACATCCTTCTGCTTCCCGACTGATTTTCGCTTCTTGGACTTCTCAACTGTGCCTCTAACGCCAGCTGTATTTTCATAAATAATACTCAAAATGTCTCTCGAATGCTATACATTCCTCTTTCTTGATTGGCTATTCAGGAATAATCAGAAATAGTGTACAACAATTTATATGAAACTGTTCATAATGTCATTCCTACCCGGGTGAACGGTAGAAAAGAAGAATAAAAAGGCTTGTCCAGAACTTCCGTAGCCCTACAAATGTTTCAATGGCCGACCTTTAAATCCTACTATTTCCTGTTATGCAGCCCACCTGAGTTTTAGATTTGCCTCATTTTTTGGCTGATGTCCCAACTTGTGGGGGTAAAACAAACGTACAAACATTACGGTGGGCCCCACCTAGCTTCTAAGAAGAGCTTTGCAGTAAAACTGCGTCAGCAAATATCGACCTAGTTCAAAACTTCAGTGGAAGCGGATTGGATGGTGTACCACACACCACCGATCTGGGTGGTGTGGGTACGTGTTGTGTGAATGCGAGCGGTGCCACTCCTCAAGCTCTGAGTTGTACAAACGGTTCAAAGGAGATCAAAGTTTAGTGGCACCCAAAATGATGTGTTTATTATATCCACATCATTCATCCGTTTTGCTGTCTGGACTACTTGATTTTTGTATGTCTTATTCTTTGGCTCAAGCCTTACTAAGGATGGTTGGGATATAACAGATACTCAAGACTCACGGAACTTTCCGACAGCATCACACCAGCCGGATCAATGGTGCATGGTCCACCAGCCAATCCGCTTCCAACTTCAGTGGGGTGAAGAAGTTTTCAATACCGTGCGTCTACATCCTCACTGTTCATCAGTTCGATTTTTGGAAGGCAATTGTCTGGTGTACGGCACACCACAGACCTATCTAGTGTGGATACGTTTCCTGTGAAGAGGAGCGCTCACACTCCTTGAGCTACGTTTGTAAAACGGTTCAAAGGATATTAAAGTTACATGGAGCATGAGCCCAAAAATGAGTGGTATCCGTAGATCAAGTGGACCGCATTACAAATAGCAGTCGGGACAATCGTTTTTATCATTAAAATAGCATTTATTTTCCATCCAATCACAAATAGCAGTCGGGACAATCATTTTCATAGTTAAAAGTTATAACAGCGTTTATTTTCCGGACGGGGATTGGCTATTACAGACTGGCTACTGAAGTGACGTCACTAACTTATGTGGGCCCACAATAACACGTATGTTTCCGTCCATCCATTTGGAGAGATCATATTAGGGCATAATCTAAAGAATGAGTTAGATCCAAAGCTTGAGTAGACCCCACCACAAAAAACAGTGGGGAGAGTGACGCCCACTGTTGAAACCTTCTGAATGTCCACCATGATGTTTATTTGAAATCCAACCTGTTCATGTGTTAAATCAAACATGAAAGAAGGGAAAACACAAATATCAGCTTGATCCGAAACTTTTGTGGCCCTTAGAACTTTTTAATGGTGGGCATCACTAACCCCACTGTTTTCTATGGTGGGTCCACTCAAGCTTCGGATCTTGCTCATTCTTTGGATTATGCCCTAATATGATCTCTCCAAATGTGATCTCTCCAAATGGATGGATGGTGTGGATACAAAATATACATCATGATGGGACCCACATAAGTTGGTGATATCATTTCAGTAGCCAGTCTGGCTACTCAACCTGTGACTATCTAATCCGCGTCCTTAGTTTCCATCCAATCACAAAAAGCAGTTGGGACAATCATTTTGATCATTGAAACAATGTTTTTATTTTATTTTGTTTTTTTTTTTTTTTTTTCTTTTTCCATGTATGGAAGATCACACCGACCATGAAGAAGAAGTAAAACAAATATCATATTACTACTTATACGACTCCAAAAGTGATGGGATGATAGACGTTCAATCCCAGTTGCTTTTTGCAGTGTAGTCCGCTTGATCTTTGAATCTATCCTGTGTGAGTGTGTGTCTATATATATATATATAGAGAGAGAGTACTATGTGCTCGAGCTCACGATAAGGCTCCGTGTGGTCGAGCTGTGTGGGCCCCACTGTGATGTGTTTTGACCATCACTACCGTGTATTTGATGGTTACCCTTTAAATTATGGGATATCCCAAAAATTAGCCGTATACGGAGCTCAGGTGGGCCATACCATCTAAGATTATGTGAAGACACCGTTAAAACATATAAAAGCACTTGGTGGGGCCCACCTGAGTTTTGCATGTGCCTGAAACTTGGTCTGAACCCTCATTCAAGTGGGACACACATAATGGATGGGCTGGATTTGCAAACCACATCTCGGTGGGCCCTCAAATATGAATGTTTTAATGGTGCACGGCCCCTCCCCACTTCTGTATGTGGTGTGGCCCACACAAGTCACGGATTGACTTGATTTTTGAGACCTAGGCCCACGATGGAATGGTGCATCTGACTGATGGGGTAGATGTTCGAAAAGCATCACAGTGGGGCCCACACAGCTGGATCTCATGGGACGTTAAAATCAGCTCGAGTGCATTGTACCTTTTCCCATATATATATATATATATATATATATATATATATTATATATATATATATATATATTATATATATAGAGAGAGAGAGAGAGAGAGAGAGAGAGGAGAGAGAGAGAGAGAGAGAGGGTACTATGTGCTGGAGCTGATGGGAACGTCCCACGAGGTCAAGCTGTGTGGGCCCCACCGTGATGCGTTTCGAACATCTACTCCATCAGTCAGATGCACCATTCCATCGTGGGCCTAGGTCTCAAAAATCAAGTCAATCCGTGACTTATGTGGGCCACACCACATATAGAAGTTGAGAGGATCCGTGCACCATTAAAACATTCATAATCATTTTTTGGGCCCACCAAGATGTGGTTTGCAAATCCAGCCCATCCATTATGTGTGTCCCACTTGGATGAGGGTTCCGACCAAGTTTCAGCAGCATTCAAAACTCAGGTGGGCCCCACCAAGTGATTTTATATGTTTTTGGCATGTCTTCACATGATTTTAGATGGTATGGCCCACCTGAGTTCCGTATACGGTTGATTTTTGGGATATCCCGTAATTTAAAGGGGACGCATCAAATGCAGTGTTGATGTTCGAAACGCATCATGGTGGGGCCCACACAGCTCGACCTCATGGGACGTTAAAATCAGTTCAAGCGCATTGTACCTTCTCTCTCTCTCTCTCTCTCTCTCTCTCTCTCTCTCTATATATATATTATATATATATATATATATATATATATATATAATATATATATATATATTTGTCTCAAGCCTTTGGATAAGCTAGCCAAATGGACAAAGTTTGGATATAACACATACCTCATTATAGGACGCACAGAGAACTCGATGACTTGAACTGGGGGTGTACATTGAGTCAAACCGAGTCAAGCTGGCTTCAGCTCAACTCGGCTTGGCCACTAGCTGACCTTGCCACAAATACCTGGATTGCACTTTCAAAATCCCATTGTATGTCAAACAACGACAAAGGTTTTTCAAGTATTTCATCAAACATCTTCTAAGTAACATAAAAATCAAGAAAAAATGGTATTTGTTTCATATACATACCTTCTTTGCCACCGGCCACACTTCGTTGAGTCATTTCATCAAACACTTGGTGAGCAACATCAATATCAAAGTAACCGAGTTACCGAATTGATTTGATCCGACTTTGATTCGAGTTGGGTCGATCCGAGTCGAGTCGAGTCGAGTTAGGGTCAGCTTGAACTTGTGGACACTGGAAATCAGCGCCCACGCTGATTTGAGTTTGCGATGGGGGTAATTAGGCCGATTTGAATTGATGATGCAAATAGACTTGGAGTCGCCACTAGCCACTTAACTTAAAATCTGCAGTCAGTTAAAGCCTGCAGATAGAGAATCTAGGGACTCTCTTGCTTTAAGTTGACTCCTGATCTGCGACCTGAGATTCTGAGTAAGGGACCTCGGTTACAAAGAGGAAAGGTGTTAGGCACTGAAATGGCCAAGCTATATGTCCTAGAGGGGGGGTGAATAGGACAATGCCAAATAAAAACTTATAATAGCGGAATTAAACAAAGTATGATAGCCAATGAACTAATTAAATAAATTGCAATGCAGAAATGAAATGCAACCTCAAACTACTGAATTTGAGAGGTTGATACAAACGTTGTTCTAAGGACAACCTTTCACCAAAAACCAAATGTTTATGGTAGGACAACCTTTGTCTAGAAATGTCTTTGTATCAATTTCTCAAATCAAAGAGGAATAAAGAAATAAATACAAACTGCACTGAATAAATTGAATTTACAAATGTCTTGTTCTAGGGACAGCCATACACCATAAAAATGGCAGGGCAACCTTGCTGGAACAATTTTGGAATTTAAAGCTTGAATCAATAAAGGGAATTGCTGGAAATAAATTGCAGAAATAAATCACTAAATTATTACAACATTCCCACACTTGCTTGAAATTTCAAACTGTTACAACATTCACATCCACAAGGAAAATAGAACTGAATGATAAAAGATAAGGAATTAAATAACCATTCAATCCACAAGACAAGAAGTTATAGTGGTTCGCCTGTGTGTTCACCAACTGTTCTAAAACAGCCACACAGAATGCTACTCCACTCCTAATATCCTCACACAGGGGATATTAGCGTTCTCTAATAAAACTGGTTTTCACAGGTTCACCAAAAACCTTCACAATTGTGTCTTTATCACTTGGGCTTACACAATTCAAAAAACCCCACAATCTGAGTTTTCTGGCTCTCCTCAGATAACCATACACATAGAGATTTTTCTGGCAAATCTCATACAAAACCAAAATAGAAATTACAGGAATTGTAAATACCTGGATCTTATCCTTTTGCAGTAGCCCGGAAGAACCGATCAGAGTAGAGATTCAATAATGATAGTTCAATGTCCAATACTCACTTTATCGAGGTTCTAAGTTCTAATTGATTTTAAATGAAATCACAAAGGGCTAGCTCTATTTGATTTTAATTCCAAGAAGAAGGAATACACGATTTCCCCTTTTCAAATACGATTGGAATTTAGAATAAAATCAAATGCAAAAAGCTAACAAAAGGAATTAGAATGAAGCGCAAATTAGCTTAAAATAAAACACGACTTATCTCAGAGTGGAGCCTAGAATATACTTGCTTTGATAGATTTTTCGATGATTAAACTCTGAAATTCGTGTGCTATTTATAGCTACAGAAATTCGTCTTCGACTGGTCTAGGAGTTCCCACGACTGGTCTTAGGAGAAACAGATTTTTGAATTTCTGCGCGCAATCAGGAAAACCGATGTTCGACCGGTCGTAGGCAGTCCACGACTGGTCGAAGGTCGTCCACGACCGGTCGAGACCCCTTCTCGACTGGTCGAGCGACAGTGAATTTAGTTCGCTGGAGTTTGAATCGAGGCTCCACGACTGGTCGAGGTTCGAGTCGAGGACATCCCACGACCGGTCGAGCAGACTCCAAGACTGGTCGTGAGCGAACCAGAAAATCCGATAAAATTGAACAAGTCCAAGACTGGCCTAGGAAATTCTTAGACAGGTCGAGCCAGTGCTAGGACTGGTCGAACCAGAACCAGGACTAGTCTAAGAGCAGATCAAAAACATGTTTAAACACATGTTGTATAATGTATCCAAAATGACCTACCCTAAGGTCAATGACTATGGTCTATCAAACCTGAATAATGAAGTATGGACATTGAACTCTACTTCATTCAACGAATGATAAATTTTAGTACTTGAAGCCTGAAGTACGAGTCGTCCAAAGACTTGACACCAACATTTATCTTGAGTTTGCTTTTGAGCTTCACACCTTCAAACACTGCTTGTATCTTGAACTTGAATAACCTTTGCTTGAATCAAGAATACTGTGTCTTCTTTATATCTTCAAATGTACCTTGAAGCCGCTTGAAGAGTCCATAAGTTATATGGTGTCTTAAACATAGAACACACCCAAGACAAGGTTTTGACACACAAATTTGACAACCAAAGAGGTATCATATAATAGCACTAACAATCTCCCCCTTTGTCAAATTTGTGACAAAACATATATATAACTATTATAAGATACTCAATAAAATCACTTAGAGAATCATGACCATTGTCAACACATGACAACCATACACAATATGAGAGATGAATCACTCCCCCTCAATAAGACTCCCCATTAAGGAATGATACACACAACATCAACACACAACATATATACCATTCTTCTCTCCCCCTTTTGTCAAAAATATGACAAAGGAAGATCCATAAGCTCAAGAAGTAAAATAGAGAATAAGCATAAAAGAGTTAGGAGAAGATATTACAAACCAAAGTCACAGTTATAAGTTCAACAGTACCAAGAGAAATCCAAAGTGAAATCAGTTCAAACTTCAGTTATAAAACATTTAATCAGACCCTGAAGAAGGAGCAGGAATGGTAGCATCAATATGATGAAGGCCTTTTTGTAAGCGCCTCAAATACTTATGCATTTTCTTAAATTGCGCATCATGGCCAACATGCATATTTTCTACCCTTTTCTTCTAATGCACTCAGACGTGCATCGAAATCAGAAGGAACAAAATCTGGATCATCTTCAGATGCAGACTCAATATCATCAAAAAGATCATCCATGTTGATATCCTCATCAGGAAGATCATCGCCTTCATCCTCATCTCCAACTCCAGCAGCTCCACCACCTTCGACATTATCAACTTGACCAGCGGCCAATTCAACTTCATTTTGTTTAGGTTGGAGTTGTTGAAAATAAGGTGTTGGATAGGAGCTTCACCAACAGGCATAGTGACCAACATATGAGTAGCTAAGACATTTAACAAATATCCAAATGGAATGTCACCATGACCTGGCTGAGAACGAAACTGAATAATAGAAGAACAGATCAACGAAGGCAAGCAAACATTGGCACCACTAATGACTGAGTACAGTATACGAACCATCAGAAGAGTCAACTCAGTTTTGTTACCAGCCCGAGGATACACATTAGACGTAAAATACGATGAAGAACTCTGTATCTGGGCAACAGCAACCTGGATTTGAGAACAGTACCATTGACAGACCAAGGTGCATCCATATTACAAAGGGCTCTAGTAAATAGACGTTTTTCAGATTCAGTAACTTTATCACCCAATGTGGTAAGGTGGATTCCATCATCATTTACTGGAATATCCATTAAGCCAGAAATCAAATGACGATCCACAGTAAAAGGCCCTTCTCTTGTAGTAACAATAAAAGTTAATTCCTCAAGAGAAAAGTCTGTAATACATGCAACCATGGCCTGAGCAATTGACTGAAATGCCGGCCCTCCCCAGTTCAAAATGTTAACCCAACCAACAGATTGAAGGAGAGGAACAAGATTAAATTGAGCAATATGATTAATACTAACTGCTTTCTCAACAATAACCTTCTTAGTACGAAAATCACGAACTTGTGGAGGGTCATCATTAGGATCTCTAAGATGACGGCGAGAATAACATTAGACCTAGATGAAGAAGCACCTCTACTAGTTCGCTTTTTACCTCTAACATCCATATTCTTGAAAAGATTGAAGAAATTTCAAGAAAAACAAGATGGGTTTCAACCAAATCAGAAAATGAGGAAGAAAACCCCAAACCCTTGAAGGAAATATGAAATAATCAACACAAACAAGGAAGACAAGAAGCAATGTTCAAGATTCTTCAACAAAATCAAGAGAAATACTCAAACCTGGAGAAATCCCATAGATGGGTACGACCGGTCGAAGCTAAGCCCGTTGGAGAAGAAGAGGGAAATGAGGAAAAAGTGATTTTTCCCCCAAATAAAGGAACCAGCGCGATACACGACCGGTCGTGATTAGTCCTCGACCGGTCGAACCACGACTGGTCGAGACTATCCTCGACTGGTCGTGTAAGACCAAAACATGCATTTTTTTTTTTTAAAATTTTCATAAAAAACTATGAAGATATTTACAATATAATATACAAAATGCATAATCAATCATCTTATATTACACATACCGAGATCAAATTTCAATTTATTGAACCTGCATTTATCGAGTGGTTTGGTGAAAATGTCAGCAAGTTGTTTCTCGGTTAGAATATATTCTAAACAAATTGCTTTTTCTTCAACAAGTTCACGAATATAGTGAAATCTAATGTCAATATGCTTAGTTCGTGAATGCTGGATTGGATTTTTGGAAATATTAATTGCACTTGAATTATCACAATATAAAACTATCGAGTCTTGTGCAATACCATAATCACTTAACATGCGTTTCATCCAGACTAACTGAGTACATGCATTTCCTGCAGCAATGTATTCAGCCTCAGCAGTTGAGAGTGAAATGGAACTCTGTTTCTTGCTGAACCAAGAAACTATGCAATTTCCAATGTAAAAGCAACCACCACTGGTTGACTTTCTGTCATCCATATTACCAGCCCAATCAGCATCCGAGAACCCAGCCAATTGAACACTAGTATCATAGGGATACCAAAGACCCAGATTAACTGAACTTGCAACATAACGAATAATGCGTTTAACAGCAGTCAAATGAGATTCTTTAGGATTAGACTGATATCTAGCACAAATTCCAACACTAAAAGCAATATCAGGTCTACTTGCTGTTAAATACAGTAAACTACCACCATCATGCTTCGATATAGTTTAGGATCTATATCTTTACCTGTAGAGTCTTTTGAGAGTTTTAGAGAAGTACTCATAGGAGTATCAAAATTCTTACCATTTTCAAACCCGAACTTCTTAACTAAATTTAGAGCATATTTAGTTTGAGAAATAAAAATTCCATCAGATTGCTGTTTAACTTGCAATCCTAGAAAATAGTTTAATTCTCCGACCATACTCATCTCAAATTCAGATTTCATTAGATCTGCAAACTCAACAGTCATGTCAGTACAAGTTGATCCATAAATTATATCATCAACATAGATTTGAACCATTAAAATATCATTGTTCTGCTTTTTAACAAAAAGTGTTTTATCAACACTACCCATTTGAAAATTGTGACCCAGTAAAAACTTAGTCAATTTTTCATACCATGCTCTGGGAGCTTGTTTCAACCCATAGAGAGCTTTCTTAAGGCGATAAACATGATTAGAAAACTTAGGATCTTCAAACCCTGTAGGTTGTTCAACATAAACCTCTTCATGTAAATCACCATTAAGAAAAGCACTCTTTACATCCATTTGATAAATCTTAAACTTTCTAAAACATGCAATGGATATAAATAATCTGATTGATTCAAGGCGTGCAACTGGAGCGAAAGTTTCCTCAAAATCGATACCTTCAATTTGAGTGTACCCTTGCACAACCAGTCTTGCCTTGTTTCGAATAATATTTCCCAATTCATCAGACTTATTTTTGAAAATCCATTTTGTTCCAATAATATGTTTATCTTTCGGTCTTGGAACAAGATACCAGACATCGTTACGAACAAATTGATTAAGTTCTTCCTGCATCGCAACTATCCAGTTTTCATCAGAAAGAGCTTCTTTTACATTAACCGGTTCTATCTGAGATGTGAAACACACGTAATTACAAAAATCTTCTAATTGTCTACGAGTGCGTACACCAGTGAGAGGATTTCCAAGGATTTGTGTAGTTGGATGATCTTTGACAGTCCTCACATCATGATTAGATTCACTTGATGAAGTTTCTGGTTTTTCAATTATGAGAACTTCATCATTATCTGAACTAGGGGCCGAAGTATTTAAGTGATCATCTATGACCACATTAATTGACTCTTGAATAACTCCGGTCCTTTTGTTCAGTACACGATATGCACGACTGTTTAAAGAATATCCTAAGAATAATCCTTCATCACTTTTAGTATCAAATTTTCCCAAGTTTTCCCGGTCACGTAAAATATAACACTTACTGCCAAAAACGCGAAAAATTTGACTGTAGGTTTTTTGTCAAACCACATTTCGTAGGGCGTTTTATTATTTGATTTGCAAGTATAAACACGATTAATAATATAGCAAGCAGTATTAATCGCCTCAGCCCATAAATTCTTAGAAACCTTCATGCTATTTAGCATAACAGTTCCCATTTCTTGAAGAACTCTATTTTTTCTTTCCACAATGCCATTTTGCTGTGGAGTTTTAGGTGCAGAGAATTCATGTGATATTCCATGATCATTACAGAATTTCTCAAAACCGCTATTTTCAAATTCGGATCCATGATCACTTCGGATCTTACTCACTTGAGAACATTTTTCAGTTTGGATCCGTTTGATTATCTTTTTCACTTCATCAAGGGTTTCTGATTTGTCCTTTAAAAATGAAACCCAAGTGAATCTGGTATAATCATCTACAATAACCAGAATGTATTTTTTACCACCTCGACTTTCCGTTCTAGTTGGTCCTATTAGATCCATGTGGAGAAGTTCGAGTGGTCTTGATGTGGTATTGGAGTTCACCTTTTTGTGAGATCTCCTAGTTTGTTTACCATACTGGCATTCACCACATATTTTATCTACTTTTTGAATCTTTGGTAGACCTCTTATTAGTTCTTCTTTGCTCAATCTATATAAATTCCGGTAGTGTACATGTCCAAGGCGTTTATGCCATAATTCTGTTTCATCGGTATGGACCATGTAACACAATTGATTAGATGAGCTGTCATTTCTCACTATATAGCAGTTTTCAGAAGTTCTGAGACCAGTTAATATCACAGACCCCTTTTTGTCTATAATCTCACAACCTTGATTGGAAAACTTCACACTATGATTGTTATCGCATATTTGAGATATGCTTAACAAGTTGTGTTTTAAACCCTCAACATATAAAACATTCTTAAATAAGGAAGATTATAGAGTTGAACCGTACCTTGGCCAATAATTTTGCAATTGCTACCATCACCAAATGTGACTGACCCATCAGTCATATCTTGTAGATCGGTGAAAAGAGCTTTGTCACCAGTCATATGCCTGGAGCAACCACTGTCTAGGTACCACTTTGAAAGGCTAGTTGCTTTGAAAGCAGTGTGAGCAACCAAGCAGTCAACTTTAGGAACCCATTTCATAACAGTTTTAGGTTTAGGAACATAGTTGGTCTTCTTTTGTTTATATTTGTAAGAGTGACTTACAGAGTTAGATTTTAAAAGCTCCTTGAGTAAATCAACTATTTTTTCAGCTAAAGGATTTTTCATCTGATTTTTGAAGTTGACATAGCTGCTTCTAGGTTTTTGAAAATTTTTTGTTGTTTTGACAAAACCTTGTGAAGTGTTTTTCTCTTTTGAATTAGAGGATTCTCCTTTCACAAATTTAGGTGGAGAATTCTTCTGTTTATGAGGTATTGTTTTATCATAGCCCCACCCGGATCTATCGCCACATTTTTTGAACCGGATAGGAGTTTTTCTAATTTAGAATCACCTTGGGCATACCTCCAAGTTTCCTTTGAATTCAGAAGAGAAGACACTTCATTCTTTAGTCTCTCAATTTCAGATTTTAAATCAACAATCAGAGAGTTTTTGAATTCTAAATCACTTTTTGATTTTTCAAAATAATCTGATATTTGAGATTTTTCTAAAACAAGCAAGTCAAAACATCTCTAAGTTTAGAAAATTTTTCTCTCTGAAGTTTAAGCTTCACAGCAATTTTACAACTCTCTTGTATAAGGCATTGTAAGCATCTTGAAGATCTTCTTCATTCTCATGATCATTATCCAAATTTTCTTCACTAGTAGAATCATCGTGATCAGAGAAGGTAAACTTGGCTAGAGTCATAAGGGCTTTTACCTCATTGCCCGACTCGGTTTCAGAATCTTCTGATTCAGAAGAAGCTTCAGAGTCAGATGATTCATCCCATGTAGCCAACATACCCTTCTTTTTGGGTTTGTCCTTATTAGGACATTTGTTTGCTAGATGCCCATACTCATGACAGTTGTAACACTGACTGTCTTTCAAAGATTTTCGAGTTTTAGATCTAAACTTCTTTTTATCATTTGATTTTTGAAAATCAACTCTTTTCTTACTTTTAAAAATTTTGTAAAATCTTTTTGCAATAAGAGCTAAGTCATCTTCAGAATCGGATTTATCTTCTACCGTATTTTTGGAAGATTTCAAAGCAATTGATTTTCCTTTAGGAGCTTTAAAATTTAATTCATAAGTTTGTAGAGACCCAACAAGTTCTTCCACCTTCATATTGTCCGTGTCACGAAGTTCCTGGATCGCGGTTACTTTAGAATTGAACCGTTCAGGAAGAGAGCGTAGTATTTTTGCACACACTTTACTTTCTGGGATTTTATCACCAAGACCCCACATTGAGTTTACAATGTCATTTAATCTAGTATAGAAGTCCATAAACATTTCATTCTCCTCCATATGAATTTCTTCAAATTTAGTTGTGAGGAGTTGGACTTTAGATTTTTTGACAATCGATGTACCCTCATGTGTCATTTCTAAAATATCCCAAGCTTGCTTTGCAGTATCACAGGATATGATTCTTTTGAACTCATCCGGTGATAGTGCGCAAGTAATTGCATTTAGTGCTTTAGCATTAGCACTACTCTCACTTTTCTGAAGTGTGGTCCATTGAAAGTATGGTGAAATTCTCATAGATTTAGAACCATCAACTCCAGTTACTTCCATGACAGGAGGATTCCATTCAGTCACTGTGGCTTGCCACACACTCTCATCCATTGATTTGAGGAAGATCCTCATTCTGGCTTTCCAATAAGCATAGTTGGAGCCATCAAATGGTGGAGGCCTAGTGACTGAGAGGCTATCAAAATTTGACATTATTATATATAGCTTAGATCGTTAGCTCAGGAAATAAATCCAAATATAAAGAAATAAAAGCGAGCTATTAGGCTCTGATACCACTTGAAATGGCCAAGCTATATGTCCTAGAGGGGGGGTGAATAGGACAATGCCAAATAAAAACTTATAATAGCGGAATTAAACAAAGTATGATAGCCAATGAACTAATTAAATAAATTGCAATGCAGAAATGAAATGCAACCTCAAACTACTGAATTTGAGAGGTTGATACAAACGTTGTTCTAAGGACAACCTTTCACCAAAAACCAATGTTTATGGTAGGACAACCTTTTGTCTAGAAATGTCTTTGTATCAATTTCTCAAATCAAAGAGGAATAAAGAAATAAATACAAACTGCACTGAATAAATTGAATTTACAAATGTCTTGTTCTAGGGACAGCCATACACCATAAAAATGGCAGGGCAACCTTGCTGGAACAATTTTGGAATTTAAAGCTTGAATCAATAAAGGGAATTGCTGGAAATAAATTGCAGAAATAAATCACTAAATTATTACAACATTCCCACACTTGCTTGAAATTTCAAACTGTTACAACATTCACATCCACAAGGAAAATAGAACTGAATGATAAAAGATAAGGAATTAAATAACCATTCAATCCACAAGACAAGAAGTTATAGTGGTTCGCCTGTGTGTTCATCAACTGTTCTAAAACAGCCACACAGAATGCTACTCCACTCCTAATATCCTCACACAGGGGATATTAGCGTTCTCTAATAAACTGGTTTTCACAGGTTCACCAAAAACCTTCACAATTGTGTCTTTATCACTTGGGCTTACACAATTCAAAAAACCCCACAATCTGAGTTTTCTGGCTCTCCTCAGATAACCATACACATAGAGATTTTTCTGGCAAATCTCATACAAAACCAAAATAGAAATTACAGGAATTGTAAAATACCTGGATCTTATCCTTTTGCAGTAGCCCGGAAGAACCGATCAGAGTAGAGATTCAATAATGATAGTTCAATGTCCAATACTCTTTATCGAGGTTCTAAGTTCTAATTGATTTTAAATGAAATCACAAAGGGCTAGCTCTATTTGATTTTAATTCCAAGAAGAAGGAATACACGATTTCCCCTTTTCAAATACGATTGGAATTTAGAATAAAATCAAATGCAAAAAGCTAACAAAAGGAATTAGAATGAAGCGCAAATTAGCTTAAAAATAAACACGACTTA
This sequence comes from Magnolia officinalis, assembly GCA_021015155.1. Classification (NCBI taxonomy): domain Eukaryota; kingdom Viridiplantae; phylum Streptophyta; class Magnoliopsida; order Magnoliales; family Magnoliaceae; genus Magnolia; species Magnolia officinalis. The sequence goes on from JAJHSJ010000006.1 coordinate 61,857,354, forward strand.
TCTCAGAGTGGAGCCTAGAATATACTTGCTTTGATAGATTTTTCGATGATTAAACTCTGAAATTCGTGTGCTATTTATAGCTACAGAAATTCGTCTTCGACTGGTCTAGGAGTTCCCACGACTGGTCTTAGGAGAAACAGATTTTTGAATTTCTGCGCGCAATCAGGAAAACCGATGTTCGACCGGTCGTAGGCAGTCCACGACTGGTCGAAGGTCGTCCACGACCGGTCGAGACCCATTCTCGACTGGTCGAGCGACAGTGAATTTAGTCGCTGGAGTTTGAATCGAGGCTCCACGACTGGTCGAGGTTCGAGTCGAGGACATCCCACGACCGGTCGAGCAGACTCCAAGACTGGTCGTGAGCGAACCAGAAAATCCGATAAAATTGAACAAGTCCAAGACTGGCCTAGGAAATTCTTAGACAGGTCGAGCCAGTGCTAGGACTGGTCGAACCAGAACCAGGACTAGTCTAAGAGCAGATCAAAAACATGTTTAAACACAGTTGTATAATGTATCCAAAATGACCTACCCTAAGGTCAATGACTATGGTCTATCAAACCTGAATAATGAAGTATGGACATTGAACTCTACTTCATTCAACGAATGATAAATCTTTTAGTACTTGAAGCCTGAAGTACGAGTCGTCCAAAGACTTGACACCAACATTTATCTTGAGTTTGCTTTTGAGCTTCACACCTTCAAACACTGCTTGTATCTTGAACTTGAATAACCTTTGCTTGAATCAAGAATACTGTGTCTTCTTTATATCTTCAAAATGTACCTTGAAGCCGCTTGAAGAGTCCATAAGTTGATATGGTGTCTTAAACATAGAACACACCCAAGACAAGGTTTTGACACACAAAATTTGACAACCAAAGAGGTATCATATAATAGCACTAACAGGCACCCTCTCTGCCCGTACGCATGTACGGTCTCTACTTTGTGTGGTAAAATGGTTTTAAGGGATAAGATTGAAATAGGACTAGGTAAACTTGGATTTCTGATATGACAAGGTTTGGAATTCTGGCAAGCCACAGAGCATACGTCCAAAGAATGTCTAGAGGAGTTTTTAGGCAAATATGATGATGCTAAATATCATTAAAAAAAGACTAGTGAGTTTCTGATGTGACAGGATCCGGCGTTCCGGCAAGTCATAGAGCATACATTTAATGGCAACTTAGAGAAGTAAGGGGGTTGAGAGGGGAAGTAATGATGTGATTGAAGAAGTTTAGATGCTAATGATGATTACATGATCTTTGGCCTGCACTTGAAAATGGCTTAAATGTTTGGATGCACCATGGTTGAGAGGTTTAGCTTGAGTAGTAATGAGAGGGTAAAGAAGGCTTAAGAGGATGGGAGCTTGGAAACTCAGGCACTCCTTTCTCTCACTTGTTCACTCTCTCTTACTCTCTTTCTTTGTAAGGCTTTTGTTGGTTGTTTGTTGATGAGAAATGGAGAGAAACAAAGGATATTTATGGCCTTTTAGGATGACATTTTGGTAATTCTTAGAACTTTGGAGGGTAAAGGATGATGTGGTGGTTTGTGATTGGTTGATAGAAGGGTAATACCACATGACATTCCCTTATAGGCTCTTGAGCTTGGTAGATGGTAAATAAGGTAAGTTTTGGGGTTAATTGTATGGGAGAGTTGACTTTGGGAGGGAAGAACAACTGTATGCTCAGAGGGCACATTTGTCGAGAGAGGGCGGTAATCGGATTATCGCCCGGACGTTGTTGACTTCGAACTTCAACTTGTGGGTTTATTTTGGGCTTTAGGTGTGGGCTTTTGGGCTTTGATTTTTTTTTTTTTTTTGGATTTTAAAGATGTTTTGGTTAGGGATCAAAATTGGTTTGGAAACAGGCAATAGGGTGACCTAGGTTCGGTTTGGTTGAGGTTTGGGGTAGGGTGTGGGGTTTAAGTTCAGCTCCGAAGGATTATCCATGCCTTATTAAATTGCTATCCTGGGTGGGGTGTCTACAGATGCCCCTCTTTGGCAGAGGTTGCAAGTAACCGAATGCCAAAGCAAATGGACACCCCACCCTTCTGATCAGAAAAGGTTATGGTCTGGATCTATTTCCTGTCATAGCATCATTGTCAACTTACTGTTTGGAAAAGAGATAACTCGCACATCTCACAAGGGTTTGAGGAAAAAGTTGTGATTGTCCCTGTGCGTTCTGCGGTATTACTTGCCACGAATCATAGCCCTTTCACGTTGGATTGACAATAACATCGGAGAGTAAGTCTGGAAAGTAGGGGCTCAGCGCTTTGTGGCCTTACGGGGATCCCCTTACTGTTTGGATCTTTGTTATTCCTTTGCTACATAATTCCCTTGGGAGTACTAGTTCTATTTGATCGTCAAAGTGGTTAGCTTCCCTGCGTGTTCTGCGGCCTTACGGGGAACTCACTACGTCGACTTGGACTCGATCAGACTTTCCAAGCATCCCGGACTAGGTATGTGCGGGTGACCTTTTTTCATGCAGTCTTCTGATTTTGATACATTGGTTGCAATCGATCTTTTCCATTCTTTTAAAACGGTTACTCTAACCAAGGTTTGATCGTGCTCACCATCACTTGCATTGAACTTCATCGTTGCACGGCCGTCCTGACATTAAGATCCAGGCCAACCGTGCTTGTATCTCATACGGATTTGACAACTCCTGGGGAAACCGGAAGTAGTCGAATCTTATTTTGCTGTTTGCGTTAGATGCCACTAAAAGGTATAGAAGACCTCCTAGTGCCTTGGATACCGAGCGCTAGTTTTGAAAATTTTTGTTTTAAAAACTATCCCACATGAGGAGCTATACTCCATGAGGATTTTATTACAAAATTTTGGAGATTTGAAAGATCCGTCCGATCTCGCGCGGAGGGCGTCGTCGTTCAGTTTTTATATTATATATATATATATATATAATATATATATATATATATATATATATAATATATATATATATATATATATGGAATAAGCCCAGATAGTTGCCTCCACTGGTGATTTTGTGGAATGATCTTCAGATCTGGTTTTTTATTATTTTTTTTGGATTTTCTATATTTTTTGTAATTCTCTTTGTTTTTCTCAAAATCCTCAATTTCTTGAGAGATTTTGCAATTTCTCGCGAGATATTCCTTTTTTCCTCTTTTTCTCATGAAAATTTGTTCTTACCTTTCTTTTCCTCTTATGGTCCACTAGTCTGAAGCTGATTCTGGATTCTCATATCACATCAAAGGAGACCAGCACCACAGGGCCATGCTGTTGGCAGAGAGATGCAGTCCGATTACCGCGGGCGGTAATCGGACTACCACCCTACACCCATTTGTCCAATGGTTTGAGGTGGGCGCTGGTTTGGTACTGGTTTCTCTCTTCCTATATTTTCTTCTCGGTTTTCTTCCAAAGACACCATTGTTGTTTCTTACAATCTTTCTCTTTCTCTTGTTCTTCATTCCTTCAAGTATTTCTTCCTCACTTCCTTTTTTCCTCTTAATCACTTTTCAGGTAGTTATTTTTCATAGCTGTTTGTATTGCTTTGGTGGGCCTTTGTGTAATGTCTCGAAAAAATCCATATAAAGACCCGAGTACCACCTCAGGCAAAAATCACTAAGGAGCGAATTCTTTAGAAATTAGATGAAAATTAATTAAGTGCTAAACTAAATAATCTGTGGAATTAGCTTGAACCACTATCTATACGAATGGCAAGACCCAAAATGATTAAAATCCCTAACTCAACATTACCTAGAAACCTAGGAGAAATCTCAAAATCCAGTTGCTTTCAGGAGCACATTGAAACTCCGTATCGGATCTGGACTGCGCGTCGAAAGTCCGATTACTGCGAAACTATAAGGTTATGACCGCCTTATTGGGCTTGACAACTAGCGCGGGAATCGAGCCCAAATAGTATCGAGAAATGCACAACTTGAGCCCTGAGCGAAGTGTGTGAGAAACACGAATATCTTTAGAAAATAAACCAAAACTTAAGTGAATTGGGACGTTCACTTGCGGGCGAAATTAAAGGTTTCAGACCGTCAGTTTCTGACCAAACTATACCCGTGGATTAGGGAAATTTCTCTGCGTATATCCATATACTTGTGGCCCTGATCGAGTGACGATGACCGTTAAACCGAAACAGGTCCTTCACGGTCGTTCCATTAATCCGATTAGACCGAAATCATGATCTGGCTTAGATCCATCGTCAGGGAACTTGCTCCAGGCCGTATGCGAGCAATGAACCTCCAGATGAGTCCCGTTGACCCGAAACAGTCGCCTTTTGGCTATAACCTAAGTATACCTTGGTCCTGGGGACATTGACACCACTTCTGAGCCTATATAAGACCCTTAAACCACCCCACCCCTCTCTCATACGAATTTGCTCAAACCTTAGGTGAGAGAAGAGAGAAAAGAGGAGAAAAGAGTGAGGAGAAGAGTGAAAGTTCGGGAGATCGTGGCGGTGTTTCTCTCTTACGACTACATGCACTAGATCGCCTTTACATCTAGCTACACGAATCTTTCTAACGATGTTTTGGGTAAGAAATCCTAACCTTAATCTTGTTTTAGGAATCCAAATAGAAGAATCGATGAAATAGCTAACTCGTTTCGTGATTTAGGTAGCCGTTGTGCTATATTTGGGAACATAGTGTACGGACCGAGTTTGTAACGGACGTACTGACAAAAGGTGCGGACTATAAACGTTTAGGTTATGGTTTCCAAGGCTTTCAATGTCCGCAATGATTTATGTCTAACTTGATTGCTGCCATATGATCTTAGTTACGATGGATTCGATAGATTATACATGTGTGTGAACTATGTGAATATATTATGCATCCCATGTGTTTGTTGAAATGTTTAAATGAAATTGCAACTATGATATGTGCTTGCCATGACTATTAATCTAGAATACATGTTTGTTGTATGTATGACAACTCTTTGTGAAAGGATTTGCCATAATATATGCTTTAACTAATTTTGTTCATGTATGAAGTAATGTGTAGGCTAAGTGTTTGATAAAATGTCTGAATGAGTAATTGTTTGATGAATTTCATTTATTAAGGGTATTGAGATAGGATTCTCAACTACCTTAGCTATATGTATAAATTCCTCCATGTAAATTTAATTTCAACTACGTGATTTATGGATGAAATGCCTATGTATAATAACATGCTCAAGGTGTTTGTTAAAATGCTCAAATGAGATTTATATTTGAATTGTTTGTTAAATGCTATTTTGACTATCACATGTTACTACCTATTACATTTGAGTGTGATTGGGACTACTACGTAGTCTAGGCAATCGGTAACGGCTTTCGGTCAAGTGGCAGAACTGATCTCGCCACAAGGGATATGTTCGATGAATCCGAGTCATACGGTGATTATCGATAGTTGTTAGGCCACGTGGAGTGCTTATGCGCTCCATGTCAATTAATTTAGAGTGCGCTTGCACAAATTGAACTTGTTAATAACCCGATTGGCGTAATGTGTGTTTACCATGTATGGACGTTACTACTTGAATTTAAGGTACCGCTTGCCAATGTGACAACCCGTTTCATACCACAATCCGCTAGGACTCATGAGCCGGGCATGGTGGTGAATAGGACACCGTGGTCGAGCTGTCGGCCTACGCTGGGGTGACGAGCCTCCCCGCAATGACCAGTGAGCAACCCAAACTCGTAAGTCGAATATGGTGGTGTATGAGATGCTGTATTCGAGCTGTCGGCCTACGTTCAGGTGACAAGCATCCCGTAGTGACCTCGAGTATAATCAATTGAACTTATCTATCCACTGCTTGCATTAGGGGTGACGCCCTATAACTTGCCTATCGTATGTGATTAACTTGGATTGACGACCCTAGATGGATCTCTATTTGAGTTAATGATATAAAGGGAGGTACCTTAGCGTCCCGAATCTGCTGCATGAATAAGCCTAATTAAGAACTCAGCTAACATGACCATGCACCGCATTGCATGTGCTTTGGCGAGGAAGCGCATGTTTAGGGAGTTTGTCATGGGTGACCGTGAGATGAAGTCGCTGATGGAGTGCAGGAGAGGGCATGCATCATTACAACATACCATTCCCGCATTAATAAGAGTACTTAGGATATGATTGTTGTATTGCTTTATCATTACTGGTTGACTGAATTGATGACATGTTAACCTTTGCCTTATAGTACCACTGAGTTGATCACTCACTCCCACTCTTGGATGGTGTTTTAAAACACCAACTAGACCCTGTTGTAGTTGCAGATGATGACGAGGCTTACACGATGGAGTCAGACTTCCTTAACGAGGAGTTCTCCTACATGCAACTCTCAGGCGGGTCTATGTAGACCTAGAGTTGCGTCACCGGGATTACGGGACTATGGATTAGTTGGACCTTTGTACTTGATATTTTGTAAATTTTGGAACCATACATGTACTTATTTAGCATGACAACATACTCATACTCTGGGAATTTGATAAACACTTACATACTTTTATATCTATCTCAGTCTTCCGCTTGCTTAATTACGTTAACTCTGGAGTATGATATGCTGATTTAGTGTAATCTCATACATGTGTAATGCACTAATACGGACAACATTTAATCATCATTATCTATGTTGCATAAGTGATGCGATGGATCTCGGGAGTTGAGCTTTGCTCGACCCTCGAAATTCGGGGAGTTACACTTTGATACCCATGTCCATGGATTTTTCTTTTTGATTTTGGTTTCTTCATGCCCATGACCCCCCTTCACAATAAAGGAAACAGAAAATATGGGACCTTGGATGAATTCTAACGTTTTAACCTTGTTGGAAAATTTTTGTGTCAAGGGATGAATTTTCTCCTTTCTTCTCAAGTTCTAGGCCCATTTGGCCTTTTGGATATGTAATTTTTTTTCTGATGATATATATATATATATTGGAGTGGGGTGTGATAAGAAAAGTGTCCCATTCATGGATTTATCATTATTATTATTATTATTATTATTATTATTATTATTTTTTGTCATTTTTGGAAGAAAGGCCCAAATCCTACGCATCATAAAGAATGATGGGCCATCATTCACCCTCAAAATGTGGTCCCTTGGATGGATCACTTCTTTGTAGGAGAGAAAGGGACTGATGTTTAATTTGACGGGCCAGGCTAATCATTGCAGCCCATTTGGATCTTCAAATGTTGTGGATTCTCAATGGTGGGTCACCATTTTTGGAGTGGGCCTCAATTTTAGCTCTTATATTGTGTGGCCATTGATTGGGCCCTTGATGGATTTGAACCAATGGGCTTCCTTAAGGGCTTGAAATCAGTGGGCTTTAAAATGGGTTTCCCTAAATGGGCCTTGAAATGGTTTGGGAAATGGGCTTTGGATAATGGACCTTGGCTAATGGAAAGTGGGCCTTGTATGGGCCTCGACAATGGGCCTTGTATGGGCCTTGGAATCATGTTAGTGAGCATTTGTAGGACCCTTCATGATGTGTCTTCCTCTTTTTTTGTTCGAGTCATTTATGAAGGTAGAGGTGGAT